>OY757015.1:50492969-51092969 GCA_963580285.1 Lucinisca nassula
TACAGTGTTGACGGGGACGTTAAGCCTCAAACACACAAAGACTCATCACGCGATTAACAATCCCACTTTATACAGAGAAACACTCGGGTTTGCGCTGGTATACATTATTTTTCTTATTTCTGCTCCAAGATATAGGTTGTGGGTACTCGCTAGAACCGCATCCGAATGAGGCGGTTCAAACGAGCAGCCACAACCTATGTATGAAGTATATATAAGAAAAATATCACGGATTTTTTCATTAGAAAAATAGCCATCTTGGAGATGCGAAAAACGCACTAAGTCGCATGGGTGTGTCCTCGTAATCTGAATAAACTGGTCCTGTTGTTCAAAGCATCGTTGACTTAACGAGTTCAAAATTTTAACTGTTTTAGCAAGTTCAATGTCTTAAACAGTATTTATGCTGAAAAATATAAGTATACCTACAGCTGACCCCTGGTGTAAATTTAAAGCATTTTATATCATTACGATAACGCACCCCAACGAAATAGTGCATTTTTTGCATCTGAGATACGGACATTTTTTCTGATGAAAATTTGCGATAAATTTCTTATTTTTACTCCAAGCGTAGGCTGTGAGTACTCGTTAGAACCACCTCACTGAGGCGGTTCTAACGAATACCCACAACCTATGTCTTGGAGCAGAAATGAAGAAAATATTGTATACCCCGTAAAACCGGGTTTAGAGGGGGTGTTCATCTCTCTCTCTCTCTCTCTCCTCTCTCTCTCTCTCTCTCTCTCTCTCTCTCTCTCTCTCTCTCTCTCTCCTCTCTCTCTCTCTCCTCTCATCTCTCTCTCTCTCTCTCTCTCTCTCTCTCTCTCTCTCTCTCTCTCTCTCTCTCTCTCTCTCTCTCTCTCTCTCTCTCTCTCTCTCAAGCGCACTGTTATAGACAGTCAGTTTCACAGTAAAATTTAACATTTGAAGTAGCCTTCATTATCTAAACGGCATTTTCCTTTATCAGCTTATTGTCATTCTTGGAAGTTTAAAACTGGATATAATTTGTCATTAATTAAACGTTCCTTTAGCTCTCTAATTACAAATCTTCGCAATTATATTGTAATTTGCCAGTCTCAGAAGTTTGAGAGACTCAGTACTATAAAACCGATTTAAAGCATCTAGTGAAATAGACCGAAGTCGATTTAAGCAGTCGAATTGATTAGTTTATACTAATTTATTTTAGTTCGATTGCGATGAAAGCTTTAAGCTTATTGAATCGCTCTCGAACACTCATTCCGGGTGTTTTCACGCGCGCGAGAGAGAGAGAGGCAGTGGCTTTTACACCACTGCTACCCATTTACACCTGGGTGGAGTGGGGCAGTGTCATTACGTGTCTTGCCCAAGGACACACCTCGATACCGGTGGCGGATTCGAACGCACAACCTCTCGATTATGAGTCGAACGCGCTAACCACTGCGCTATCGAGGCTGACATTTGAATTGATTAGTTTATTTAATACAAGTAAAATAAATGCTGACATTCGAATTGATTAGTTTATTTAATACAAGTAAAATAAATGCATTTTAAACAAACCGTTCAATCAGGTTTGAAATCTCAATGGAGTATGACAATTATTTGCGAATATAAATTGTCTGGAAACCAAAGTGCAACACTTGGCATTATTCTAATTTTCTTCATTTTAACATTGTATAAAAGTTTGCAAACATTCCATGTCAGACTTCAGTTAGACTACTAGTCAACGGATTTAATTTACGAGGGCGAGTCAATAAGAAACCAGCCTAACATATTTCTGGCTGAGATCGATCGATCTTTTTTTTTTTTTTTTTTTTTTTTCGATGTAACTGTCCTCTAGAATGATACACTTGGAACAACGCTGTTCAAGTGCCATCAGCCTAGAACTGAAGAAGCAAGTGTATTTTTCTCCGACCCACTTCTCAACTGCCGCCATGACTTCTTCATTGGACCGGAAATGACGTCCACGTATATCCTTTTTCAAATTTGGGAATAGATAAAAAGTGGCTGTGAGCTAAGTCCGAAGAATAATCGGGGTGCGGTATCAGCTCGTACCCATTCCACTCAACAGCACCCTTTGCAATACCCTTGCATTGTCCTGTTGGAGCAGAATCCGTTTGGAGAGTTTACCTCGGCGTTTTCACGGATCACAGTTCTCAGTTGGTCAAGCCAATTTGCATAATACGCTTCTGTTATTGTTCTGGGGCCAGTTGTTCAAAACTAACGACGTCGTTAGTTAACGTATCGTTAAAACTTTGATCATTAAATATTGCAAATATGCTGAAATTTTTGCTGAAAAAATGTGAGCAGCTTTTGCGGATGCAAAAGCTGCTCACATTTTTTCAGCAAAAATACCAAAATTTACGATATTGTACTTGCTAGAAGAGTTAACAATATGACCACTAACGAGCTCGTTAAGCTAACGATGCTTTGAACAACTGGCCCCTGTTCTTTGCTAGAAAATCCAACGTAATAACGCCTTGTGCGTCCCAATATACAGTTGCAATCCCCTTGCCAGTAGAGGGTTGCGTTTTGATCTTTATTGGCCTCGGAGACTCCGGCCCTTCCCACTGGCGACTAAGAGCTTTATTCTCTGGCTCATAATATTGGACCCAGGTCTCATCTACAGTCACCAGACGTGAAGGAAAATCATCTTTCTTTGACCAACACCGCTTCAACAATGTGCTGCATACTGATACTCGTGTTGCCATTTGCTCGAGGTTAAGGCATTGTGGGACCCAACGCGCTGTTAGCTTGCGCATAACCAAGCGATCATGTAAAATTGTCGAAACGCTGCCATGTGAAATGTGTAATACATTCGCTATTTTTACCCCTAAATTCGCCTATCAGAGTACACGAGAACCCGTATACAGTTTGTTACACATTTCTTCATCGGTAGAATCTGATCCAGGCCCTGTTTCGTCTTTTGTAGACGTTCAACCGCGTTTGAATTCCCCAACCCGGAATTTAACTTGTGCATATGATGTAAGTAAGTAAGTAAGTAAATACTTTATTTAACGAGGGTGACCCAATTGGTTTACCCAATCTTCCTTGGGGCCCTCAAAGCATGACATGTAACAGTCATATTATCAAAGTACAGTACAAGAAACAATATTAATACACATTCAAAATTTCAAAACTAAGAAATGAGAGAGAGAGAGAGAGAGAGAGAGAGAGAGAGAGAGAGAGAGAGAGAGAGAGAGAGAGAGAGAGAGAGAGAACATGCTAAGGTATACATATATTCATTCATTACCAAGAACTCATATTTTCAAAATGTAGACTTTATGGCGGTGGAGGTCCTTACTTAATTGTTAATTTAACTTTTTATCCATTCGGTACATTTAGTTATAAAGACTTTTAACGATGAGGAATTCTTTATGCTAACTGGAATACTATTCCATACGATCACACCGGAGTAGGAGAGGCTTCCCTTAAATAAATTACATTTTGGCTGTGGCACTATGTAATTTTTCTGCGTTACAGATCGTAAATTCGTTGCAGTATTATTAAGATTTATATCCCTCATTTGGAAAAGTTCCTGTAAATAACTAGGAGCGATGTTGTTATATACTTTGTACATTATTTTTGCTTTATTAAGGAAAACACTTTGATCGAATGATAAAATATCCAGCCTTTCAAGAGCTGCGTTAAGACCATTATATTCCTGCAACAAAATTAACTTACAGGCGCGCCTTTGCAATTTGTTAATTTTATTTATATTATAATTAGACGTATTACACCATATCACACTACAGTACTCAATATGTGGCTTTATATAAGCCTTGTAAAATAAAAGTCTATGCTCTGTTGATAAATATGGTCGTATTTTACTTAAGAGCCATAGATATGTAGAAACCTTTTTTGCTACATGTTTGAACTGATCGTTCCACATAAGATTTTCATCTACATGTACCCCTAATATTTTGTCCGTAGTTGTCATTCTTATATCAATATCATTATATTGCAAACTTAAACTTGGATTTTGTAAACTAGTTCTTTTCTGTCTGCTAGCTATTAGCATTATTTTTGTTTTGTCGATATTTAAAACCATACCACTTTGTTTACACCACACATGGAGTGAGTTTAACGAACTCTGTAGGTTAGTTTCTAGCAAATGCATGTCACTTTGGAAGTCATAAAACGTAGTGTCGTCAGCATAAAGGTCAACAACAGCCGAGTTTTGAAGCGATAATAGCAAATCATTTATAAATACTAAAAACAATAATGGTCCTAAGATAGATCCTTGAGGGACACCACATGTAACACCTGCAGACTTTGACATGTTATTGTTCAAGGAAACACGTTGAGTTCTGTCTGTCAAATATGACTCAAACCATTTTATAGTGCTGTTGTTGCATTTGTAGCATTTCAGTTTCTTTAAAAGAATTTTATGATCAACTAAATCGAAGGCTTTTCGAAAATCTACTAAAACACAGCCAATGAGCTTTCCCGAATTTATCGCCCTTAACCATGAATCGATCATGAGAGTAAGAGCTGATTCTGTCGATGGCTCAGGACACGCAAATACGAAGTGTATAAGAACAATAATCCACAACAGAAGAACCGCCTTGGAACGGTCACTGAAAACTGTTTTTACTTGAATCATTTTTTTTTTGGTGTGTGTGTGTGTGTGTAGGGGGTGGGGGGTTGCATAAATAGACGCAACCCTCGCCTTTACTTCCGTCGCGATTTAGACAAATAATTTGTTCAGTCCGCATGAAGGCTTCCATTCGTGAACACATCAGTGCATTATCTCCGAGAACACATAAATCTTATCAATTCATCTCAATGTCGGGTAAAAGTCCCACAAAATTAGAAGCAACGTCTCCAAAATGACCTTTACAGTGTTGACGGGGTCGTTAAACCTCAAATCAACCAACCATAAATCAAACAACCACAGATATGAAACAACGGTGAGGACTCGACAGTAAGAAATAACATTGAAATGCTGGAGCAAAAGAAAACCAACAGGACTCCGATGGGCCCGACCAGAGACGTTGCTAATAAAAAGTTAAATGATGGCCTTTGGAAAACCCCAGTTTTGTCTATATAAAGTGGGGTTTAGAGGGGTATCCATTGCACAGACTTGTTAACGTTGTATGTGTGTCGTCGTTATGAGAGGGGCTGTCCGGACATTAACAAACAGTGGAGTTTCACATCAGAGGCCGCCAAATTTGGCGGCCTCTGATGTGGGACTGCACTGTTTCTTAATGTCATATTTTAGGATTCTATCAGCAGGCACTCAACGTTGAATCAAAGTTGAGCTGTTTCATCGTCTTTTCAACGTTGCGTGCCTTCATGGTGGTCTGATTCATTTGGATGTTACGATACCACAGCCATGTGATATAAAAGTGCCTTTCAAATTTCTTGAATTAGCATTTTTCAGACTCAAAGTCATAGTTTTCTGATTTCTATTCCAACTGCAAATGGTTGTGCTTACTTGAGGCGGTTCTACTGGGTACATAAACCTATATTTCAAGCTGGAATACGAAACACAATGTAAACCGTAGTAAGCCCAACCTCCCTCCCCCCCCCCCCCCCCCCCCCCCACCCCAAATTTAAGTTGGCTATGATATATACACATTTGTTAACGTGACCGCAAATACGAAATATCAAAATAGGATGAATTGCATGTACCAAGAACCTACCCTTTGGAGAATAAATAAGAAAATGCTTCTCTTACACACCAGATAAGGAAATCTTGGATTTTACCTGGGATGGGATATTCTTATCCTACTCAGGCTATCCTACCCAGGATATGATAAAATCGGAAATTCTGACGTGTTCTCATGCACTAGTTGAATAAGACGCCATGTACGGCGTTGTAAAGGTTAAAGTCACTGCACGTAAACAGATTTTTTCTTTCCATCTCTCACATTCATGTATGAGTCTTATAGAATACCCTTGTAAAACAGAAGTGAAGGCAATGGTCAGGAATCGATGAATTTACCTCACATCCAAATCCAAGAAACCAAAGGGAAAGAAATAACTTCATTATAATGAAAACGTCACAAGCGGAAAACCAAAAGGACATTAAACTCATTTCTACCCACTTCTCCACATAAAATAGTTTTTTCATGCAGGGCTTTTACCTAACACACTTGTAAACCTTTACCACCCTCTGGGCTAATTCAGCGGACGTCAAATTGTTGATTTTTTTTTCTAATTTTTCCCAGAAAACAGGATTCGGCATTTAATGCAAATTGTCTCCAGTCGAATCCTGTCTTCAATGGAGACAATTTGAATTAAATGCCGAATCCTGTTTTCTGGGAAAATATAAGGAAAAAAGGTCAAATTGACTTCTTCTGAAAAAAAAAATAACAAGCATGCAGGGCGATAAATTGCAAAATGCGTTGTCTGACTGGCAACGAATTGTTAATTACGGAAAACAGGATGACACTTATTCGTTAAATCACAGGGCCAACATATTATCTTTGTATCCAGATTTGATTATCTCCACAAGAGATATTATTTTGGTGAACATTATTGGACAGATTCTCTGTGTTGCTTTCGTTTATTAAATGTTTCAGAACGGTTCTGGTTATTCCGATTTCCTATTTTATCTAATTATGTATATCCAATGATCGCCAATGTCTTCGACGTTTCAAGACGATTTTGCTGCTTTTATATGCATGTATATTCATGTCCAGCGAGAAAGTTCTAGTGACGAATCTCAACTAAATCATATTTCATGAGATTATCTGTATTCAGATGTATTGTTCAGTCTGTAATTTGTAATTAACTAGAATGTGAGTGAGTGAGTTTTAGTTTTACGTCCCACCAACAGCTAAGGTCATACGGAGACGGGACCTCGGTTTAAAGACTCATCCGAAAGTCTACTAGAATGTTAGACCCTCTTGATAAGTTAATATGATCATATACGGGTACCATATTCTTGTTTGTTTGTTTGATTTGAAGTTTAAGTCCCCGTCAACACTGTAAAGGTCATTTTGGAGACGTTGCTTCCAATTTTGTGGGACTTTTACCCGACACTGAGATGAAATGACATCTCAAGACCTGCCGCCCAATGAAACCAATAGGGTTTATAAGCATGGAGGGGCCGACTCGCACCGCATTGCCTGGGCAGGCTTAGATCCTCTAAGCGGTTTACCAGTACTCGTGTGCGGGTCGGTTTCAGCTCTGCGTGGAAGCATCATGCAGCCCACCAATTTCTTCAAGCCCCGATTGGCGGGGGCTAACCATATTCTTGTTATCTCATCATTTATTGACCGTACGATGGTTAGGTGGGTCATTTATACATCCACCCTGAAGCTTGTCCAAGGATGCAAAATGGAATAATATGTTCAAAAGTTTTTGTTACCTTGAGTGTCAAAGACGCAGCGTCAGTAACAAAGTGTAGATTATAAGAATATGGGGTTTTGTTGTAGATGGGCGTCGTTTCTAACACTCACTCACTCACGAAAACGCGGCTATTTAAATACACCGTAAATTTTTCTGGCAAAAATACCCCGATCATTTTCAGATTAAAAAATTATGATAGTTTTCTTATTTCTGCACAAAATAAAGATTCGGGGTACACGTTAGAACCGTCCCATCGAGGCGGTTCTAACGAGTACCCACAATCTATATTTTAGAGCAGAAATAAGAAAAATAAGTTTTAGCTCTGTTAACCCCAGTTTTACTGTATACTGTATAAAAGTGCGGTTCAAGAGGATCAAGAGGCCCGCCGAAAAAAGTTCGAGCCATCGGTAGTTCGAGCCATCGGAGTCCAACTCGGCAAGATCCATCTTTGTGTACTATGTTTTTTTATCATAGCTGCGGCGATTTTGGTGATTTCCGGTACATTTATCGGTCCTAATTTAAGACACGTAGTATACCTTTCGCACTTTCAGGGAGATAAGAAAATACAACAAAAATAAATCTTTTAATTTTATTTACAAGATGAAAAGTTTGAAAAACAACAAAGTACATGTACAATGTAACCAGCATGGACAATAAGCAACTTTTGTAAAAAAACAAAAGGTAAGGTCTGCATCTAGTCTTATTGCGAGAAAAGTCCCTAATGATTTGATTTGATTAGCACACTTTTTAAGGTCAGTAGAGCACATTTGTTTATAACCACTAAATCAAACAAAACTGTACAGCAGTCCCTGACTTTAGAACTCATTTCAATTCTTAAAAAAAGTCCCTGATTGAAGTTTGTTTACCACAACGTTTTTGCTTATCACATCTTAATAGTTCTTTATTTAAGCTACACAAGAGATTCAAAGAATTGTCACTTTCACTAACTGTTTCAAAAAAACGTCGCATCACGTCGCATGCCTCCATAGCTTGCGCGGCCGTTGGCGGTGGCGTTTCTTCAGCTGCGTCATCATCGCTGTCGTCGTCGTCATTTACCTCTGGAACCGGGTTTCTCGCCATGAGCAAGTCGTCGATAATGTCACCGTCAGTCAACTCGCTACATGTGAACAAATCGTTGTCTACATTGACGTAAGCGCCCATATCAACATTTTGCAGACATGCAAGTCGGGACAGTGGGATGCTGTCCTCATCATCAGACTCATCATCGGTGACGTTAGACGGGAGTTCCGTGAACCCACAGTGCCTGTAGCAATTGGCAATGGTCCGAGCAGTAACCATAGACCATGACTGTTTGATCATGCGCATTGCATCAAGAACATTAGGCTGGAACTCTGTCTGATTTTCAGCGGCATGAATCTGTTTAACGATGACCTGATTACGATAGAAGGTCTTCAGGTTCTTTATTATGCCCTGGTCCATTGGTTGAGTGTGGCTAGTGGTGTTAGGTGGCAGGAACACCAGCTCAATAGCCCTTAGACCCCTTACAGACGGATGCGCGGGGCAGTTGTCAACAATCATAGCAACTTTGCGCTTCTGCCGCTGAAACTTTTTTTCCAGTTTCTGTATAGGATTGTTTCCATGACGTGTGTATCTGTTTGCATTGCCATTAACCATCACGAAAACACCCCTATATAATTTTTACCTCCTTGAACCCCACTTTTATATAGTAAAACTGGGGTTTCCGGGGGTATACATTATTTCTTTTATTGCTGCTCTAAAATATAGATTGTGGGTACTCGTTAGAACCGCCTCGATGAGGCGGTTCTAACGAGTGCCCATAATCTATATTTTGAGCAGAAATAAGAAACATATCACAATTTTTCATCATAAACGTTTCATTGTTTCGGCGATAAAGGTGGCAATGTATTTGTATAGGCGTGTTTGCATAATGGTTTTAATAAATTGCGGCTGGTTTTCAAAGTTCGTTCACAGTCTGCAGCAATCACAGTTGCTACGAAATTAATCAAGGATTTATTGAGCATGATTACTACGTCGCACCAAAGAGTAGTTCAGTGCAGAGAGATTAAACGATATTGTGTTCTTGCATCCTAGAATTAAAACAAAAGTAAAAAAAAGTTTTTACAAGTGAGTTTAATTGCAAGTTGTAACACAAAGGATGGTCTATTATATGCGATGTTCACAGTCCGCAACAACCTGCCAGTGATGCGCACTCTTTAATCGTTCTTTATACATGTATTGCTGAACATTGTAACGAGTACGCGACAAGAAATTGCATAACTGTGCAAGTCATTTCGATTTAGTTTCCAAATTCAGTTTTGGCCTTAATTTTTTCTGCAACAGGGCCTATAATTTTATGGTTACTTAGTGTATTAATTCAGAAAAATATATGCTTTTAATGATTACAGTACCTAATTTTGTAAAGCAGAAGTGAATGCAATGATCAGGAATCGATACATTTAACCCACAGCTCCCATCAGAGACACCAAATGGAAAGAAACACAAACATGAAACAACAAACCCTAATGGTACCATTAATAGCAGAAAGCCAAAAAGAACAGTTACTTTTCCACAAAATGGCCAATTGGCTATCCAAAACAAAATAATATAAGCGATACAAACACTCAAAGACAAACCATAACAAAAATTAAACCGCGACAGAAGAACCGCCTTGGAACGGTCAGTGAAACGAATTCCTCTTGGGTGTGTGTGTGTCTGTGGGCGGGGGCGCTTAAATCCATTTTATGTGGCCACAATCCTCGCCCTAACTTCCGTCTCGATTTAGACAAATACTTCGTACAGTCCGCATGAAGGCCTCCTAACTCTTCAGTGCAACAGCTCCGTGAACACAAAAAATCAAACAAACACAGAGATGAAACCCTTTGGTTTCATTGGGCGGCAGGGCATGAGATTTCATTTCATCTCAGTGTCGGTTAAAAGTCCCATAAAATTGGAAGCAACGTCTCCAAAATGACCTTTACAGTGTTGACAGGGACGTTAAACCTCAAATCAAACAAAAAAGGCTGGAACCGTCATAGAATCTGTGGCCTGACCCACCGGCAATTAAAGAGTGAAGCAAAGGTGTCAATCGTGATTGCGTTAAGTACCATGCATGCAGTCTGTCGTATAACAATTTATGCTGTGCCCAATCTTTTTTATACCGATGATTGATTTTACGAAATTGGGTGTTGAAGTTATTGCAAGTATACATTTTTCTGAATTTATATAAAGTCACCATAACGATTCGGGTTCCGATAGACCTTGTTGCAGAAGAGATTTAAGTCTAACATTGAATTTTAGAATTATATCGTCATGACGTCTATAGCATTTTGAAAAGGCTTTGCGTCGTTTATGATATCGATAACCCTGATTAAGAAGTTTAGCAGTTAACAATTTAGTACGAGTGTTTTAGCAGTTAACAATTTAGTACGAGTGTTGAAGTCAGTTACATGAATAGAGACTCTGGCAAAGCGAATTAATTCAAATGCCATTCGGGAAGATTCCCTCTACCTTGGATGTAATGTAAGAAATGCTTTTTTCACTTCTGAAGAGCGTAAAAATTATACTTTATGGTCATGTCAGAAAGTGTGCGAAGCTCTCACCTTTCTCCTTGACGATATTTACATAAGTTTTGGTACTAAGTTATTTCGATAAGTTGTGGGTATTCCGATGGGTACATATTGTGCACCCCTTGTGGCTTATTTGTTTTTGGTTTGTTATGAAAGAGGCTTCATGATGTCTCTTTCCGTTGAAAACCGATCTGATATCGTTGAAGCCTCCCCACCCCCACCTCCCCACCCACACACACACCAAGGAACTTCAGTTAAATAGAGCAAATTCTTCTGATACCGAGGCTCGGTTTTTCGGATTTACATCTATGTGTTGTAGATGGATTTCTTTCTTGCAAAATTTAAGATAAACGCGATGATTTTGATTTTGAGATTGTAAATTTTCCTTTCTTGGGAGGTGATGTTCCTCTTGTGCCATCCTATGGGGTTTATATTTCGCAATCAATTCGGCTTGCCAGAGTGTGTAGTCATGTAACTGACTTCAACACTCGTAATAAATTGGTAACTGCTAAACTTCTTAATCAGGGTTATCGGTATCATAAAACACGCAAAGCCTTTTCAAAATTTTATAACGTCATTCCGATTTAATTTCAAATTTCAGTGTTGGACTTAAATCTCCTCTGCTACAAGGTCTATCGGAACCCGAATTTTATGGTGACTTAGTACATAAGTTCAGAAAAATATATAATTGCAATGACTTAAGTTCCCAATTTCGTAAAATCATTCTTCGATATAAAAAGATTGGATACAACATAAATAGTATACGACAGACTGCACGCATGGTAGTTAACAGAATCACGGTGGACAACTTTGGTTCCTCCTTTAATTGCACGCCGGTGGGCCAGGCCTCAGATTCTATGACGGTTCCAGCGTAAAGGTTTACTGAGAATTAGAGATAATCTAATTTTATGGATTGTTGGTTGGTTCCCGTGGCTCTGTCCCTGGTTGGGCCAATCGGAGTCTAACTGTTGGTTTTCTTCAGCTCCAGCATTTCAGTGGTTTCTTGCTGTCGGTCCTCACCATTGTTTCATCTCTGTGGTTGATTGATTC
Organism: Lucinisca nassula; assembly: GCA_963580285.1. Lineage (NCBI taxonomy): Eukaryota > Metazoa > Mollusca > Bivalvia > Lucinida > Lucinidae > Lucinisca > Lucinisca nassula. The sequence goes on from OY757015.1 coordinate 50,504,837, forward strand.
TTGTGTTCACGGAGATGTTGCACTGATGAGTTAGGAGGCCTTCATGCGGACTGGACAAAGTATTTGTCTAAATCGCGTCGGAAGTAAGGGCGGGGATTGTGGCCAAGTAAAATCTATTATAGTCCTCCCCCCCCCCCCCCCATCCCCCACCAGTGGGATTCGTTTCACTGACCGTTCCAAGGCGGTTTTTCTGTCGTGGTTTATTTTTGTTATGTTTGTCTATGAGAGTGTATATCGCTTATATTATTTTGCTTTGGATAGCTAATTGGCCATTTTGTAGGAAAGTAAGTGTCCGTTTGGCTTTCCGCTAGTGATGTTTCCATTAGGGTCTAGTTGTTTTATGTTTGTGTTGATTACCCTTGGTGACTCTGATGGGAGTTGTTGGCTAATTATATCGATTCCCGATCATTGCCTTTACTTCTAATTTACTCATTCTAAGATAGTTTTCGTTAAATCTTGTTTATAAAATGCGATTTGTTTGCCCGACGTAATGTATTTTACAATTTGTAGCATAGCAGGTTATCACAAATATCAATTCCGTAGATTTACATGCCACATCGGACATGGCAACTACTGAAAAGCGTCTACCGTTTACAGAGAAAGAAACGGAATGTTCCTTAGGCTACCCACCACCAAAATGGTTAAAACGCTTGCTCTTCAATGAACCGGGTGGCCGCCAGAGCTTAAAGAAGATAATCTTTAAATTACATGTTTTCTATACCAGCGGGCCAATCATTAAGCAAGCCACTGGAATTCTACTTAATTAACTAAAGTTGTTTTGTTCCAATCAACAAAGGCTGTCGCAGCTAAAATTGGAAAAGAAAAACCTTTAATACTCTTTAATAAAAAGCATTAAGGCAAATGCCTTTTAAACTGCATAGGAATTATCTCACTTAAAGTGTTGACCCTCTACCAAAATAGTTAAAATGGTTCTGCTCCTATGGAAAAGATAGCTTCCAGAGATAAAAGTAGAAAAAAAGTTAAAAAAAAAAAAAACAAAAAACTATTATACCTCAGGTCCACATTCAAATCTTGCAGAATGTTTGACTAGTTAATGATATCTACTCTCTACCAAAATAACTAAAAAAGTTCCTCTGCAATGAGACATGGATGGACTCGTACATTGTGTCTATCATCATACCAAGCATAATTCAAATCCACCATACGGTTCGGCAAATATTAGTTTTTATATAAACCTTTAGCATAGAACTAGCTCTTGCAGGCCACGGCAGGAGTGGCGGTATTCATAAATCTGTTGGTCTTTATCTATTGTTATATTATAGATGAGCACCATCCAGTTTACGCTTTAGAAAATATGAGCTCTTTAAACATTTCTATCCGTGACCTTGACATTGAGGGTCGAGGGGTATTGCTGGATAAAATTTGGACCAAGCCTATATCTAGTAGTATCATCATACAAAACAGGAACTTATTCGGCGAACATTTTCGAATATGGACAGCTGGTTTCGAACTATGAACTCTTGATTGATTTAAATAAATGTTGACGCCGTCGCCGGGACTGGGGTAATCATTTGAAAAAAAGGTCGAGTTATTAAAAAACTATTTGACACACGTGGTAACTTCGTACGAAATTCACGAAACTCATCGAAGGTTCGTTTAATACATTTCACAATATTTACATTTCCAGTGTATAGTCTAATGTAAACCTATAGAAAACAATTGCGTTAATACATCCATGAACGCATCGAATCACATGATTTTCCGTGACGATAAGTGACGTCATTCTAAACCACTGTTCTCTACGGGCGTTGATGACGTCAACGCTGATCCGCTCTTTGTAGAATAACAGCGTGTAAATGTTTTTCAGCTTTAAAAGTTTGCCCTAAAAGCATTTTTTCGCCCAGTGATGAGGGACAAATAATGTAAATATACAAAATAAACTTAATTTTTCTGCTTTTCATGAAAGTATGAACGACAGTTGGTCGCTAGCAAAGTTTCATTTACTTTGCACGCGACCCACTGCGTTCATACTGCCATGAACTGCAGAAAAATAAATTTCATTTCTTAAATGATTACAAGTGTAAGTGTCCAAAATTATTTTTATTATTCTACACGAAATCCCAACACAGCGCGCCTATACAGCCAATGGGAAAGAACTGTGTTTTATTATGCAACAAATCACGGGAAAACCTGACGAATGACGTCATTAAAAGCTGCATAACTTCACCCGTACCTAGACATAACTTTAGACAGTGTAACGTCACTTTCTCGCATCAAAAACGCAACAAAAGGACATAAATGCATGTGCAACAGTCGATAAAATTGGCGGGATTTCTTCTAGCAATGGCGAAGGTTGGGACAATTTGAATGAAACAACAACATTATTATCGATTTTCAGTGTGTTAGAATCGAAATAGATCAGCTCTAGTATGTGAAAATGTTGAGTAATAACAGTTTGTCGGTCAGCTGAAACAAAACAAATCACTCACGCTACACATCAAATCAGAATTGTTACTGGTGACATGCCAAATGACATTCATACACCAGGACCTGTGATGTGGGAAGTCAGTCCCTAGCTCTAACCAAAGAGGCAAATTTAGCAACACAATCATCAGCACCTTCAGCTGTCGAAATAATCGAATCGGGAAGGGCATTCCAGTCTCTAATGGTTCTGGGGAAGAACGACAGCTAGAGCTCATCTATTTCGTAATAATTTGGACATGATAAGTAGTATTTTGATTGGCACGAGCAGGGAATGCCCGGAAACATGAGACTGTTATTCAGCATGAGTTCAACGTATACTTTACCAGTCGACACTTTAACAAGTCCATTAACAAGCACCCATGTAAACATCACTTTATCAGAGACACTAAAGGGAAAGAAACACAAACACGAAGCAACAAACCCCAACGGAAACACCAACAGCGGAAAGCCAAAATAACAGTTACTTTCCCACAAAATGGCAAAAAGGCTATCCAAAATAAAATAACACAAGCGAACCAAACACCCAAAGAAAGACAAACCATAACAAAAACAAACCGCGACAGAAGAACCGCCCTGAAACGGTCAGTGGAAACGAATTACACTGGGGGGCCTAAATCAACCCAACGCGGCAGCAATCCGAGCCCCCACTTCCATCGCGAAGACAATAATTTGTTCAGTCCGCATGAAGGCCTCCCAACTCATCAGTGCAACATCTCCGTGAACACAAAAATCAAACAACCACAGAGACGAAACAACGGTGAGGACTCGACAGCAAGAAACAACAGAAATGCTGGAGCAAAAGAAAACCAACAGTTAGACTCCAATGGGCCCGACCAGAGACAGAGCATTATGTACCAACCAACATAAGCCTTTAAGTTGGAACCGTCATAGAATCTGAGGCCTGACCCACCGGAGTTTAATTATTATAATCATCGTTTTGATTATTGCAATTATAATTATCATTATTATTGAAGTAGTAGCAGAAGTAGCAGTATAAGTAATGGGAGTAGTAATAAGTGTAGAATTGTTTGTTTGTTTTGAGATTTAGCGTCCCCGACAACACTAGTTAGGTCATTTTGGAGACGGCTTCCACTTTGCCGTGTGGCGGCCGTAAAATGTCTCCCCGTACATCCATCATAGTGCAGATTATATTTTCTGGTCCTTTGGGATCATTGAGTTCATTAAGAATCATTTTGAAAATAGAGTTTTGCTTAAGCCGGTGCTAGTGGCGTGGCCGGTGTTGCACAATTCATTACTGGCCATGAACAGACTCAGTAAAACCGGGTCTGCTATTTTCGTTTATTTGGTGTATTCCTTGCTTCCAAAGGATCTAACTATTCAGAGCTTATTTATGTCCTCTACTTAACCAGTACTCATGTGCGGTCGGTTTCAGCTATGCGTGGAAGCATCATGCAGCTGATCTATTTTTGCCAAGCCCAGATGGACGGGGGCGGACTAATGCACCTTTGCGGCGTCTGATTCTAACGCGGCGTCTGCCTGGATAACGTCAAAAAATTGCGACAGTATATACTGCGATATACTGTCGGAACCGACGTCATCACGTAGCGTCGATTTCCGATCAGCTGGCATTTGGTTTTACTCAACTTTTTAGTTGTAAAATTTCTATTGCGGACCAAACTGTAAACCAAAGACTTCAACCCCTTTGCGTTGCTACAGCTGCCAGGAACTTGGCCATATAGCGAGACTTTGCAAAAAAGGAAAGCAAGTGTGAAAACTGTGCGGAGAGGCACAGTGGACCGGGTAAAACTGGGGAAAAGTGTGCAAATTGTGGGGCAATCATCGGGCCAGCTCCACTTACTATCCAGTTTATGTAGCTATTAGGCAACGTTTAATAAGCAGCAAAATAGGTGTTCAATATTAGTGACAGAGACACTATAATTTGATCACAGGGGATTTATATGCTTTTTATCTCAAGAGAAAAAGACACTTTTACATTTTGTTGTTGTTGTTGTTGTTTATCCACAAAGCATTTTGAAGGTGCTTATAAAATAGTGATTCTGCTTACATTTCCTGTGGGATATTGACACTAATGACATTTTGTCAATTCTCAGTAATTTAGCATAGGAATATTGACAAGCGAAGTGATAAATGACACTTTTTCATCAGTTGAATTTGTGGAGCACTGTGGTGCAGTGGTTAAGGATCGGATTTGAGATCGAGAGGTAGCCGGTTCGATCCTCGCAAGCGCCACGTGTTGTTTCCTTGAGCAAGAAACTTTATCCACATTGCTTAGTACTGGTTCCTACCCCGAAAAGAAGGCCACATGGAAAATTAGTACTAGTACTAAATGTGTTACCCTCTTTAAATAAGGTCGATTATTATTATTATTTAAGTTTTATTTTAAATATTATTCTAACAAATAGGTTGTCGCTAATTAATTAAAATGAGTGTAAGGATAACATAACCGGAGAAAAGCCATTGACTAAGATATGTCTAGGGGTCACTTATGCTTATTCATGAAAATAGCTTATGCCAATGTGAAACACTTCATTCAATCTGATGGAAACTGCTTGTCTAGAACAGCCTATCAAGATTTTAGGTTTAAGTGAAATATGGCATCCAGACAGGACAGTTTGAAAAGGTCTTGGAATTGGACAGCTACAGAGAGGAGAGGAGGAAGAGGAGGAGGGACAGGCCTGATAATTGGGAAAACATGAAGTTTTTTTGAACGGAAAGATCTTATGAAAGATGGATTGGAGGCAGTGTGGTTTCATGTATATGCAAAGGAGGGGAACTTTATAATCGGGTCTGTGTATATACCTCCAAATGACATGAAAAGCTTGAAACTGCTTTTTAGGATAGTTAAAAAGATAAGAGTGGAAATTTTGCCTATAGTTTAAGTGGGAGATTTCAATGTTCATCACCCATAATGGTATGGAGAGGATGCAAATCCGCTAGGAAATGAAGTCTTTGAGTTCATAGTAGATAAGGATTTGACGGTTATGAACAATGTACAACCAACACTAAAGGGCAAGATAATAGACTTGATCATTGTTAGTAACGTGCATCGAACAAAGTGTCAAACTAACTGGATATTTCAACACGAGGTTTATTTAAATACATGCCATAGCCTCAGCACTTTTGAGTTTGAGGAGAAAAAGAAAAGGAACCATGGGAAAGCTATGACTTTAGACATGCAGATTGGAAGATCTGGGAGCAGTCTTGTAATGAAGCAATAGGGGAATGGCTAGAGGGAAGGCAGAAGGAGAATGATGTGAATGAGGATTATAGCAGTTTTGTGGATTTGCTTCACCACGTAGCTAAAAGGGCGATACCAAAGAAGAAAGTATGCAAACACAGTAAAGGATGGTTGTCAGCTAAACTGCCTGAATTGTCAAAGGGTATAAAAGAGCCAGAAGGAATTATGTTAAAAGATATGATGAAGCCAATGAAAGGAAAATGAAAAATTGTTTACACAAATTTAAAAAAGACGAAGAGGAAGCTAGGGAACTGTATCTGGATGGGCTAAGAAACCAGAGCAGTTTTGGAAGGTAGTTAATAAAGAAAGGAAGGTACAAGGGAAGCCAGTGGTGCAACCAATTTTAAAGGAGGATAATTCTATAGCAGTGACGGATGAAGAGATTTGTGAAGAGATGAAAGTTAGGTACGGAAAAGAGAGTATTGATGTCAAGGAGGAAAATCCTGAATGGAATGAATCTTTAGAGAAAGAGGTGGCAAAATGAGCTTCCATGAGCATATATAAGAGAAGACAAAGGCAGGGCTCAGGGCGTTAAAAGGTCTTGACAATTTTATAAAAGGGAACAGGGAATGCAGCCAGTCTGTATACATGCGGCTCTTCAAAGCGCTTGTGCTACACGTACAAGACTATGGAGCAGCAGCACTAGTCTCGGCTACTACCAACTGCAGTAAGGAGATGGGAAAGGTTCAGAGAGCAGCAATGTTAAAGGCCTCATGATGCTTGAGTACTCGTAGTACAAGTACAGATGCCTTGGAGGTAATTACAAACACGATACCTTTTGATCTCCATCTGAAGCTAAGACAGACACAAGAAGTGATACAGATTGCAGCAAAGAATGACGATGACCCCTTGAGGGAAGACTGCAACAGATGGATGTCAGGAGACAAGAGAATAGGGCGAAAACCAACAGTTTTCTAGCTTTTGATGTGTAGATTTAATGAATTGAGAGGGAAGGTGGAGTTGGGTAACTCTGACAAAGAGTTTAAGTACACAAAAGACTATATGGGGCTGCTGAAGGTGCAGTGTAAAGTAGACATGGAAGAGTTTGATGTGGATAAAGAGACCCAAGAAAAGAATGTCTGAGACTTGTTAGCAAAGTTGGAACACGATGAGGTGATCGTTTTCAAAGATGCCCAAAAATTGTCAGAACGAGGAAATAGGCTGGTGGTACATTGGGTGTCAGGTCACAAGGACATTATAGGTAATGAGCTGGCAGAACAACAGGCAAAGGCAGGTGCTCAGGAGATGCTGCTCTCAAAAGAACCCAGAGAACCAGTCCTGGACAAAAGAGGCCATTGCAGAAATGAAGGTTCATCTTTGAGAGAAATGGAGGTTGAAGTTTGCAGTATCTGAGAAGATGGACAGAGTTCAAATGTTGGAAAGAGACAGTGCTGGAGAGAGAGGGACAAAACCAGTTTTACTGGACTGAACCAATTGTTGACAGGGCATACAATTCTGAATAGCCCCAGAACCAAATGTGATTCAAATGTGTCAGAGCTTTGCTCCACATGTAATGTACCAGAGACAGTAGAAGATTATCTTTATGATTGTGACCAGTTCGAAGAAGAGAGGAACACACTACAGAAGACGACAGAGGAGATACTGAACAGGGAAGAAATCTGCTATGGCGTGCTGGATTTGAGGACACTATCTGGCAATCATGAAATAGCAAGCAGTGATGGCAGGAAAGAATTAGTCAGTGAATTTTTGCAATACGAGTATATAAGGTGCACTAAACGTCTCGGCCAATAATTTCAAGATCCTACGCATGAGCACAGTGTAATGAGTTACAGCACCTGAGAAAAGTACTCAAGTGATTGACAGCGCATGGGGATGGAAGGCTGCTTAATACTACTACAAAGACAACCAATCAACCAACCAGCTCACAGCGGTGCGGCTTTGTACCAAATGGATGGTACAATTTTTGACAAAGGCATTAGAATCATAATTCAAATATATATTAATCAAAGCACTGAGAGTACTGCATGGTGGGTCGATTATCTCAGAGTGTAGGTCGGAGAAATAGTCCTGGACTGCGATTTAAACTGTTTTATTTAAGCCTAAAATTCAGATTTTTCAGCAAAACTTTTAGATCTTGATCAGACAACGCGCTCTGTGGCGTCTGGTCCGGGTCTACACTGTTTGCAAAGCCCAGCCTATGGTTCCGAGACAACCGTACTCAACACTCTGGCTCCACTATAAAACAAAGTTATTCCGACAAGTCAGTGATAGTGACGTAGACTTAAGCACAGAAGAGCCTTTCTGCTTAGTAACTTTCGGTCGACTGACAAACTAGCCGTGTTATTTGTTCCACTGTGAGACCAGAGTATTGCGTACATGTTAGAGAGTTATCTGTAAAATCTAGACTGAAATAATGTCGGTTTGGCTGTAGACCCAGATCAAAATGGTCTTCACAATTTGCATAAACTACAAGAACTTCAGGTTATAGGCTCTTGGTACTCGTTAGAACCGCCTCAGTGAGGCGGTTGTACCGTTACAATAGCACACCCGTGCAACATAGTCCATTTTATCACATCTGCAAAATGGCTACTATTCTTATGAAAATCAGTGATATTTTTTCTTATTTATACCGCAAACATAGGTTGTCGGTGCTCGTTAGAACCCTCGTTGAGGCGGTTCTAACGAGTACCCACAAACTATGTCTTGGAGCAGAAACGAGAAAAATAATGTATACCCCCGTAAACCCAAGTTTTCTCTACACAAAGTGGGGTTTAAGGGGGTGGTGTTCATTTCATGAACTTGATCACGTTATGGAACACCCGCAATCTATGTTTGGCGGAAAAAGTAGGCATTTTGGAGATATGAAAAATGCTCTGTGTCGCACGTGTGTGATATCGTTATGCCAGCCAGTCGCGCGTCCGGATGAGCTCTACTTACGAAGGATTTGTTGATTTTGAATACAATTTTACGATCAGATTATCAGTCGTGTTCTAAATGCAAAATATTTTAGCAAAGGGTAATCAGGTTTGTTTGCTTGATTTGAGGTTTAACGTCCCCGTCAACACTGTAAAGGTCATTTTGGAGACGTTGATTCCAATTGTGTGTGACTTGAAATGGCACGTCAAGCCCTGTCGCCCAATGAAACCAACATATTTTATAAGCATGGGCGGTCCGACTCGCACCGCTTTGCCTGAGCAGGCTTAGATCCTCTAAGCGGTTTACCAGTACTCTTGTGCGGGTCGGTTTCAGCTCTGCGTGGAAGCATCATGCAGCCCGTCTATTTCTTCAAGCCCCGATTAGCAAAATGTACTCGTACCAACGTAACCGACTCAGTAGATAGATATCATGAAGTGCCGATAAAATATCTCTGCAATCAGGAAATATTTGAGGCATGATTTTGATGACTATATATTATTTTTATTAACATCTAAAATTGTCAAAGTTTCTAAATGCAAAATTATTAAAATACAATGTATATTCAAAGTAATCGGTCCCGCCCGTCGGGGCTTGAAGAAATATATGGGATGCATGATGCTTCCACGCAGAGGTGAAACAGACCCGCACACGAGTACTGGTAAACCGCTTAGAGGATCTAAGCCTGCCCAGGCAAAGCGGCGCGAGTAGGCCCGTCCATGCTTATAAACACTATTGGTTTCATTGGGTGGCAGGGCTTGAGATGTCATTTCATCTCAATGTCGAGTAAAAGTCCCACAAAATTGGAAGCAACGTCACCAAAATGACCTTTACAGTGTTGTCGGGGACGTTAAACCTCAAAGCATAACCAAAGTAAGCTCTACTAAGGACCCTCTTGGAGATCTATTTTTGACCTCCGTCGCTACATATCAGCTTAATTGAAGTTTGTAAACTGTCACTGAATAGTTATTTCATATTTCATATCTGTAGGCCGACGGCCCCCGCCCATCGGGGCTTGAAGAAATATATGGGCTGCATGATGCTTCCACGCAGAGCTGAATCCGACCCGCACACGAGTACTGGTAAACCGCTTAGAGGATCCAAGCCTGCCCAGGCAAAGCGGTGCACACGAGTCGGACCGTCCATGCTTATAAACCTTATCGGTTTCTTTGGGCGACAGGGCTTGAGAAGTCATTTCATTTCAATGTCGGGTAAAAGTCCGACAAAATTGGAAGCAACGTCTCCAAAATGACCTTTACAGTGTTGACGGGGGCGTTAAACCTCAAATCAAACAAAATCAAACAAACAGTAGGCCGAAGTTCGGGTAAGTCACTGACTATCCTTTTGGCTTTCCTCTTGTTATGTCTCTTTTCCTCTTGATATGTTTCAATTAGGCATTATTATCCGTGCGATAAAGTGCATTTTTCACATCTCCTAAATGGCTACTTTTCTGATGAAAATTTGTGATATTTTTCTTATTTATACTGCAAACATAGGTTGTCGTTGCTCGTTACACACAGTGTCTCCTAATAAGAGGCCACCTTTGGGACTGTTCAAAAGTGGTCTTACAGACCACTTTTGAACAGTCCCACTGTAAGACCACTTTTGAACAGTCCCAAAGATGGTCTTAATATAGGAATTTCACTTTATATTATTTTTATTAACATCTAAAAATGTCAAAGATTCTAAATGCAAAATTATAAAAATACAATGTAAATCCAAAGTAATCTCTTGTGGAGATCTATTTTTAGACCTCCGTCGTCACATATCAGCTTTGTAAACTGTCACTGAATAGTTATTTAGTATCGGTAGGCCGAAGTTCGGGGAAGTCACTTAATATCCTTTTGGTTTTCCTCTAGTTATGTTTCCATAAGGCATTACTATAACACATTCGGGCGATAAAGTGCATTTTTCACATCTCCTAAATGGCTACTTTTCTGATGAAAATTTGTGATATTTTTCTTATTTATACTGCAAACATAGATTGTGGGTGTTATCGCCTCACTAGGGCGGTTCTAACGAGTACCAACGACCTGTATATCCCCGTAAACCACAGTTGATCACGTGATGAAACACCCTCAGCCTATGTTTGGCGTAAAAATGAGACACATATCACGGATTTTCATCAGAAAAGAAGGCATTTTGGAGATATGAAAAATGCTCTATGTCGCACGTGTGTGATATCGTTATGCAAGCCAGACGCGCATCCGAATGAGCTCTACTTATGGAGGATTTGTTGATTTTGAATACAATTTTACGATAAGATTATGAATCTATTCTAAATGGTCATTTTGGAGACGTTGCTACCAATTTTGTGGGGCGTTTACCCAATATTGAGATGAAATGACATCTCAAGCCATGTCGGCCGGTTTATAAGCATGGACGGTTGACTCGCACCGCTTTGCCTGGGCAAGCTTAGATCCCCTGCTTAGAGTTTACCAGTACTCGTGTGCGGTCGATTTCAGCGTGGAAGCACCATGCATCCCATCTATTTCTTCAAGCCCAGATGGGCAGGGCCGAAAAGTGGGGTTCAAGGGGGTCAAAATTATATAGGCGCGTTTTCCTGATGGGAGATAGAACAACGCACACACTAAAACACATATCCACTCCTTTAAGAGTAGACTGCTATTCCTTAGGAGCAAATTCGTAGACCGCTATTGAAAATGTCCACTATTGGCACTGAACACAAGTTCTTTTATTTATTTTTTTTACCTCCCCTGAAGGTTTGTCCGCTTCCCTTATAAGGCGAGAGTTTGTGATGGAAACACGTTTTCGTGCTATTAATCAACAAATGGTGTCCGATTTTGATCGCTGCTACAGTATCTGTGGCAAAGACAACTTAATCTAAAGAAAATCTGTTATGAACTCATTTTGTATAAATGAAACCTCTTACCTCAATTTTTGGAACAAGACCATATATGTAACATATCAAGCCTGATCAAACTTAATTATTTTACATTTAGCAAAATGCATGTATATTGTACTCTCAAAAACAGTGTAGACCAAGATCAGACGCTATAGGACGCTGTGTCTGATCTGTTTCCACACTCTTTGCCAATACCCCGTCGTTCTGATGCCAGGCAAAGCTGTGTTAATTTGAAGGAATCTGTGATTAAGTGAGCAAGTTTTCGTGTTCATTTAATAATTACTGCCTCGTTAGCGAGAGGACAATATGGATTCTGCTTACGACTTCCAATAATGGTCATCCGTTCAATGGGATTCGCTGTCATGCACAACATTTAGCGACTTTGCTATCGGAGTCATAGACATATCACCGATTACTATTAGGAAAACATGTCCATATGAAATAACGGTGTTCAACATGGTGTCAGAAGTGACATATATAAGGTAAACATTGTGACATCTTTCTTAATTTTGTTGTGGGTGTTCGTTAGAACCGCCTTCTTGCGGCGGTTCTAACGAGCCCCCCCCCCCCCCCCCCCCACACACACAATCTATGTTTTGAGCAAACATAAGGCAAATAATGAGTACCCCTGTAAACCCCACTATTCCCTATTTAACGTGGGGTTTAGAGCGGTCTTCGTTGCACGGACTTGTCATCGTAATGCGCACTTATACATGTGTAGAGTTTAATGTAAATCACTTGTAAATCATCTAAATATTAGCATTTTCCATCACATATTTAATATAGAGGTTGCTCTTAATGGTAAGGGTTCGCTCCCATTGGACGCAATTTCGTTACTTTAAGAGTAGCCTCATCTCGGACAAAGTTATCGAACATGGCTTTTCCTTCGTGTAACGCAAATGATAAAGGACCAAAACTGGCACACTTTTGAACAGCGGCGTACAGATTGCCGACTTATTCTTATGAACTTGATCACAGTGGCCATATCTGCAACTTTCTGTCCTATTCATACGTGTAACGCATCCACCCACTCGCTTATAGACAAATCCAAACGCGCAAAGACTGCTACAAGTACACAATCTCTCCCCCGCCCACTATAGACAACAGGAACGCTTTCTCGCGTTTCACAACCTCGGTACAATCCAGTCAAACCCAGATACGAGTCTTTTAAATATTCCACAACACTACGTAATATTTGTTTACATAGAGAAAAGTGGGAATTTGACAAAATTAGGAATAATTAAACCTTTTGCGATTTAATGTAGGTTTAATGTACGGTTTGAATGCAGTCATGTCTTCTGTTGTTAGCTCTTGTTATTGAAAATTAAGAAGATAATTAATTCTTGTACCATGTACGTTGCATAACAAATATCAGCAATAAATCATATCAGCGAGATGCCGGTTGCTAATTTCAGCTCTATACATGTCATTCCATATTTGAATGTGACATGACGAGATACAATGTATCTTTCTTTGCTTGTTTGTTTAGGCCATACTGAGCCAGTCAGTTTATTTAACAACACTTTTCCTGGACTGACACAAAACGACCATTTAACCAGTAAAGTGTACATATATATGCGCCAGCAACAAACAACTGCCTTTAATCAGCGGAAGAGAGAGCATAGAATATAAGAATCTTATATGGGTGTGAGGGGTGCATAGAAAAATCCGTCCCGAGGGTCACTGTCCGGCATCACGAGGCTTGCCAAGTGATGCCGGACAGTGATCCCGAGGGACGGCTTTTTCTATCCACCCCTCACGCCCATATAGGATTCTTTTTCTTGCACACCTTCCATTTCTTAGCGCGGATTTTTGATGCTGCATTCACTTCGGTTACCGACATCCACCATATTGTGATGACACTGCAGGAATGTTTAGTGACGCCACGTAACGTGCTGTGACATCAACCTTAACGACGGCGCATATGAGGTCGTATTCAACCAGTCCTGCATCAAACACGCGAGAATATTATATTTTGGGCACGAACACCAGGGTTAGAACAAAATTTCTATGATCCCAATCTAAAACTATGGATATCCTTATCTAGTGTGCAAGAATGGGATAAACGGTAGTAGACAGAAAAAAAAAATATCCGGGATAGTTTTGTTCCATGGGACATACTGGTATCTGAAACTATCTCTGACATGGCATTTCTCTTGTGAAAATTGTTATTATTCTTCTGACTTTTTTTTCATGATATAGATTGTGCGAGCTCGCCACCCCGTCATAGAAAGAAAGTGTTTTTCTTAGAAATGCTCCCATTGGCAGGATTGAATCATGATTTGGATCATGATCTGGGTCAACTGTGGTCGAATATATTTTTGACTTCTTTCGAAATTTATTGGTCTTCTGGGAATTGATTGACAGTATGACGCGAATTGACGCTCTTATTGGGTCGCCCTTTGCCCATGATATCTATAAAACCCAAATCAGCCGAGAACGTTACGTAATTTTAAGTTGTCTGTCTGGAATTGTAGAACACTAGTATCTTGGTAAGTGGCATTTCCACTACGAAACACGTCTGCTTAACCCGTATATTGCATAGAGGATCTTACATGAGTGTTCATGTATTATTGAATTTATTAAACTCGTTGAGGAAAAGGGATAAAATGCGAGGCTTTGCCGAGCATTTTATCCCTTTTCCTCAACGAGTTTAATAAATTCAATAATACATGAGCACGAATGCAAGATTCTATTTATCATATGACATTTAAAGCGCATTTTATTCACGATTGTTTACAAAAATGTCAATATTCCGCCGTTAGTAAACGCGACGTCGTTAAGGACGTCGTACATGTAACGTTACGGGACGTATATAGCTAATTTGCATATTTAATCCACTAGTGGGTTATCGAAAATATTACATGGCGTTATTACACTCTCAGACGCGACGTCATATGATAAAATGGAATATTCCACTTAATGGGGGAAAGAGCGATACATTTCCAGTTATAGTGGTGTCACTTGTCGTTTTGTTTGTGGCAAATTTTACAAAAATGAATGTTGTTCAAGTAAACAATGTAAACCCAGATCAGATGCCTGCGGCATTCTGCGGCATCTGGTATGGTTCAGCACTACCTGCTAATGTCCCAGAAAAGGGTCGTTATTCATACATAGGTAAAGCAAAAGCTTTCGGGGTCCTAGTACCGCGCATGAAAGTCACTTTTAAGATGTTAATGTGTGATAACTTTCTTGTGCAAGTTGTTCAAACAAACGATATCGTAACTTATTATATTGTTAAAACTTTTTTTATTTGGGCCCCGTCAAGCGATTTTGGTACTTATCGCCTATGCGAGCAGCGAATGTTCAGGCGAGCCTGCGCATCCGCGCAGTCTCGCCAGAACCTTCGCTGCTCGCTCAAACAAGCAGTGAATCAAGAGGAACCGTCAGACAAAAAGCCATACCCCTGGCCCCTCTGAATGGCTGGACATGCGCAGTTAAAATTTATCATGACGGAATGCTCGAAGACACAAATTCGCTTGGCAGGGCTCATATTGTTAAAACTTTGATTATTTCATATGGCAAATCAACTATTTTTGTCAGCAAATCTTCAAGAGTTTTAGATAGCGAACAGTTAACAATTTGACCATAAACGAGCTTGCTGAGCCATAGGGGCTTGAATCATGAAGCAAAAAAAATGAGAAAAAAAAATTGTCTTTTTTTTTTTCATTTTTTTCATGATTCAAGCCCCTATGGCTGAGCTAATGCTTCTTTGCCTTTTTCGTTTCCTTTTTTGCAAGCATTTGGCTACTTTATTGAATACTTAACACAGGTCTCTGGGTTGGAACTGATTAACTTTTCAAGTTTATCTGAAAAAGTTGGACAAGGCCTGCTATTCTTGAAGCAGGTAAGTGTAGGTAGGGATGTTTTTATTTATTCCATTGTTTTCTTTCATTCTTTTTGCTCTTTCTTCCCGGCCCCCGCCCATCGGGGCCTGAAGAAATAGATGGACTGCATGAAGCTTCCACGCTGAGCTGAAACCGAATGTACACGAGCACTGGTAAACCGCTTAGAGGATCTAAGCCTGCCCAGGCTAAGTGGTGCGAGTCGGACCGTCTCCAAAATTACATATACAGTGTTGACGGGGTCGTTAAACATCCCGACCCGCAAACGAATACTGGTAATCCGCTTAGAGGATCTAAGCCTGTCCAGGCAATGCGTGCGAGTCAGTCCGTCCATGCTTATAAACACTATTGGTTTCATTGCATGGGCGGCAGGGCTTGAGAAGTCATTTCGTCTCAATGTCGGGTAAAAGTCTCACAAAATTGGAAGCAACGTCCCAAAAATTACCTATACAGTGTTGACGCGGACCTTAAACCTAAATCAACCAACGTTAAACTTCAAACAAAATTCCACGTCCCTCTCTTTCTTCTCAACCCTCACTTCTTTCTTCTTTCTATCGGTCTATGTGATATGATGCAGACTGACAAACAAGTGCTGATGCATCTTCAAACCCAAGCACACACAAAAATAATCCATTTTCAAGATTTTCCTCCTATACAGCGTAGTAATCCTTGATCAGAAAATGATCACAATATTACTTTTTTAACTTTATTAGCAATTCTTGCCAAAATATCGGCGTCGAGAATTGCAATAAAACAAGTGAGAAACAATCAACAAGGTATCATGTGAGATAATCTTGCATCCGCGGCGCAATCGCTTTTTTTTTCCAAGGAAAAAAAGTTGTTATGCGTGCCAAGTGTTCATTAATGTGGCCAAACGCTTCAAATCTGGTTTTAAAGGTTATCACATTTCTCACTTTGTTGTAGAAAATGGGACGAGAAATGTAACAAAAATGAGGATTGTTATAATTTTTGCCATCTTCTGGTACATGGGAAATAACATGAAAAGAACCGCACATAAAACTCTACACAACAAACAAGTCTTCAATATGATACAGACTAATCAAATCCAGTTTTCATATGTCTCACCTTGTTAAATTACATTCTCGTTCCCGCGACAAGGAATCAGGGGGGGGGGGGGGTTGGTTTTACGGCCCTTTCAAGAATATTTCACTCATATCGAGCCGATCGTTAATCAGAGGTGGGCGAAAACCGGAGTACCCGGAGAAAAACCACCTGACCTTCCGTTGCAGAACTTGGCGTCTCACATGTGACCCGAGCGAGGCTCGAACCACAGCGGTGAGAGACCTAATGATCAAGAGTCAGCGCTCTTAACCACTAGGCCACGGAGGCCCGTGACAAGGAATCAGAGTAAGGAAAGTGAGACATATACTCACATTACGAAAACGCATCCGTGTGATATAGTACATGTTTCAAACCTTAAAAAGGCAATTTTTCTGATGAAAATTTGTGATATTTTTCTTATTTATACTCCAAACATAGGTTTTGGGTGCTCGTTAGAACCGCCTCATTGAGGCGGTTCTAACGAGTACCGACAACCTATGTCTTGGAGCAGAAATAAGGAAATTAATGTTTACCCCCGTAAACCCAAGTTTTCTCTTGTAAAGTGGGGTTTAGGGGGGTCTTTATTTCACGGACTTGTTCACGTAATAATTACGACCAATAAGGTGCAAGAAAATCTTGAAAGAGTCGTAAAAATGTCTTTATTCTTGTGAGGCGTTAATTAAAGCAGCAAAATGCACACACTAACGCCCCACCACCACCCCGCCCCACTAAAGAGGGCCCCTGTTCACGACTGGTAAAGGGGTCAGATTGTTAAAATATTTAGATGAACCAGCGCGCACGATAAAAGCTACAATAAGACTTATTCGGTCTGCGAAGATGCAGATCAGCAGCCTGTGCATGTAAGCAGTCTGATCAGATGAAGCTATCCCAAGAGAGATAATCACAACCTGAGTATTTGCTGGTCGCATATGTTTTAATGTAGGTTTTGTTTCGTACGCAGGCCCGGATGGTTGTTGGTTGGTTGAATTATGGTTTAACGTCCCCGTTAACACGATTTAGGTCATTTTGGAGACGCTGTTTCCAATTTTGTGGGACTTGTACCCGATGAAATGACATCTCAAGCAGTACGAATTGGGCGACCTGACTCACATCTCTCTGCCTGGACAGGCTTAGTCCTTCTAAGCAGTGGCCCAGATGGTATTATGTCGATTGTTTGTCGATCGACCCAAAGTGAAGTGATGAATCTCAAAATAGTTACTTGGCTACTGCTGACCAATAAAGTTAAAGCGCGCAAATAGTGTCTGTTTGTTTGAATTGAGGTTTTACGTGCCCGTAAACACTATCTAGGTCAACATTGCTTTCAGTTTTGTGAGAGTTTTACCCGACTTTGAGATGAAATGATATCTGAAACCCTATCACACAGGGACGATCTGACTCGCACCACTTCGCCTGGGCTGACTTATAAGAATCTTATATAGGCATGATAGGTGTGACGGGTGAATGGAAAAATCCGTTCCGAGGGTCAATGTCCGGCATCACGAGGCTTGTCGAACAGTGATCCCGAGGGATGGATTTTTCAACCCACCCTTCATACCCAAGTAGGATTTTTTTCTTGCATACCTTTAGTTTCTGAGCGTGGGTTTTTAATACTGCGGTCACAGTGTTTGCCGACAGCCGCCATATTGTGATGACACTAGAGTAATGTTCAGTAACGTCACGTAACGTGTTGTGACGTCAACCTTAACGACGGCGGATATGAGGTCGTATTCAACCAGTGCACTTATCAAATACTCGAGAATATTCGATTTTGGGTAAGAACACCAGGCTTAGAACATAATTTCTATCCCAAGCTAAAACTATGGATTTCCTTATCCGCTTTGTACGAAATCCAGGTAGCGGTTATTAATAGCCTTGTCATGTTTGTCGCTGTGACGTCAGAGTACCGTGTAAAGAGGTTGATTGTAAAACTTGGACTGTGCTCCTGTGCTGGGGCATTGACGAAAAGTGTAAATCCCGATAAGACGCAACAGAACGCGGTGTCTGATCAGGGTCAACAATGTCGTTCAAAATACAGGAATTTCGGGTTAAACGAAACAGTCCCTGTCCAGGCCCATTTTTCCCAGAGAAAATCTACTCCCCAGTGCTGTCAGTGCTTTGATTATTTCTGTTTCCGGTAAGCTCAGATTGTCTGTACTTCACCACAACCTCATTAAAACAGGCCCCGCCGATAGGGGCTTGAAGAAATATATGGGCTGCATGATGCTTTCCACGCAGAGCTGAATCCGGCCCGCACACTAGTACTGGTAAACCGCTTAGAGGATCTAAGCCTGTCCAGGAACCGCGGTGCGAGGCATACCGTCTATGCTAATAAACCCTAGTGGTTTCATTGGGCGACAGGGCTTGAGATGTCATTTCATCTCAATGTCGGGTAAAAGTCCCACAAAATTGGAAGCAACGTCTCCGAAATGACCTTTACACTATTGACGGGGACGTTAAACCTAAAATCAAACAAACAAACAAAACCTCATTATAACACGGTTCATAATAACACGGTTTTGATATAACGCGGTTTAAATATGGATCCCAAAATGTGTTGATTCTAATAATCTACACATTTTTGTTTGAATATAACGCGGTTGTTTAAATAACACGGTCTCTCCGACAGTAGTGATATAAAGAGGTCATGGTGTATTGTGATGGTACATTGTATTTCTGAAACTAGTATGAAACAAGAATAGTTTCAATCCACACATGACTAAGTTGTCTGCTTTATTCCTATATTAGGACATTAATATTTGCTTGGGGATCGATTTGTAAGTATTCTGAGAAACACGGGAGTCTGAAGAGATCCTCGATTGGTCAGCTAATGGCACTAGACGTATTCAAGGGCTCATCAAGTATCGCCTAAACGTGTATAACTAGTTAAAAGGCATTTTCCTATGTCATCTCTCAGTTTTATCACCAATTTGGAAGACGCCTACGTGAGTCATGGATATACGAAAGATATTTACGCCCCCCTCCCCCCCCCCCCCCCCCCCGCCCATCGGGACTTGAAGAAATAGATGGGCCGCATGATGCTTCACGCAGAGCTGAAACCGACCGCGCACAAGTACTGGTAAACCGCTTAGAGGATCTAAGCCTGCCCAGCCAAAGCGGTGCGCGTCGACCCGTCCATGCTGATAAACCCTATTGGCTTCATAGGGCGACATGCCTTGAGATGTCATTTCATCTCAATGTCGGGTAAAAGTTACACGAAATTGGAAGTAGCGTCTCCAAAATGACCTATACAGTGTTGACGGGGACGTTAAACCTAAAATCAAACAAACAAACGAAATATATTTTTCAAATCAAAAAATATATAACGAAATGTCTACAGGATTAAAAGGGACACTTTGGTGTCAGTACCTGAAAAATTCGCCTCGCTGACGGAGCCAGTCTTAGACTGAAAGTTACCATGAGCTGTTTTGTGGTGTAAAGTTCATTGACCCGCGTTATAACGACATTCGTTATAAGGGCAAAACTCGTTTTAACGACAATTCCGATGGAATGAATTCTTAGCTAAAGGTTTAGCCAAGATACCGAACGACGTGGGCTTCCCTCGGTTTGGAAATGCCCAAATCGAATCCATAGTAATGAAAGATTCTTGTAATTTAACCAGTGCTTCAGCTGAAGTGCACGACCCGTCGGATGCTTTTAGCTTTATGAGTGTTACCATATATGGGTATGGCGGTCATTTTGGTCATGTGACCTGGACCTAAAACGGTTCCCCCAATAAATGCGCCTTATCGTAAGGAGCAAAAATATATCTTATACTTTAGTACTGTATTCTGAATCGTTTGCAGGATAAAATGCATTCTCACTTTTCCAATACAAAAGCATATGTGTCAAAGTTTGACCTAGGCACAAAGAAGGTCAAGGTCAACCCAGGGTCACCATTTAAGCAATTTATGATGGGCCTACGTCACAGATGCTTTTTATCAAGTTTCGTGGAAATCTGCCCAGTGGTTCTGGAGAAGACTATTTTTGAAGGGTTTTTACCATATATGGCTTGGCGGCCATTTTGGTCATGTGACCTGGACCCCATGAGCAAATTTTGGTTTCCCCCATCCCATAGAGGCTCCATATGAAATTTAACTTCAATCGGCCCAAGGGTTTCCAAGGAGAAGCGGATCGAAAATCTTCACAGTTTTCGCCTCGGCGAGGCTATACTAAATGGAATGTAATATTTCGCAAGTTCATTGTTTAGATCTCATTGATATCTATCAGTATGCCAAAAATTGTTTAAATATTCCAACAAAAAAGCATATGTGTCAAAGTTTGACCTAGGCACAAAGAAGGTCAAGGTCAACCCAGGGTCACCATTTAAGCAATTTATGATGGGCATACGTCCCAGATGCTATTTATCAAGTTTCGTGGAAATCTGCCCAGTGGTTCTGGAGAAGACTATTTTTGAAGGGTTTTTACCATATATGGCTTGGCGGCCATTTTGGTCATGTGACCTGGACCTCATGAGCAAATTTTGGTTTCCCCATCGCATAGAGGCTCCATATGAAATTTGACTTCAATCGGCCCAATGGTTTCCGAGGAGAAGCAGTTCGAAAATTTTCACATTTTTCGCCTCGGCGAGGCTATACTAAATGGAATGTAACATTTCGCAAGTTCATTGGTTAGATCTCATTGCTATCTATCAGTATGCAAAAAAATTGTTCAAATATTCCAAGCGGTTAAGTCAATATCACCAATTTTCACAAACGGGTTACGGACTGATAGACAGACAGACCATATATGGCTTGGCGGCCATTTTGGTCATGTGACCTGGACCCCATGAGCAAATTTTGGTTTCCCCAATCCCATAGAGGCTCCATATGAAATTTGACTTCAATCGGCCCAACGGTTTCCGAGGAGAAGCAGTTCGAAAATTTTCACATTTTTCGCCTCGACGAGGCTATACTAAATGGAATGTAATATTTCGCAAGTTCATTGGTTAGATCTCATTGATATCTATCAGTCTGCCAAAAATTGTTTAAATATTCTAAGCGGTTAAGTCACTATCACCAATTTTCACAAACGGGTTACAGACGGACAGACAGACTGACAGAATGACAGAATGACAGACTGACAGAATGACACGGTGATTTTAGGGCACTCTTAGAAATCAACCGACTTCAGTCGGTCGCTTTTTCTGCGGGTCGTGCAATACTCCTTGGAGTAATTATGTGGAAAAGACATTTTATAACCTATCATAATCTAACGGCAAATTCATTAAAATGACAAAATAATAGGGAACAAATACTGTCGTTATAACGCGGGTCATCTGTATAGATGAGTTTAGGCTGATTAACTTCCTTGGTTACGTTTGCGCATGCGCAGTCTTGTGTGGCAAAAAGGAATCAATCTAGCGCGTGTGTGTACAGTAAACTGAGGCAAATATGATTTTTAAAGCACAGTGTTTGTCATTTCATCCGTTGTGGATGAGTAGAGTTTTATGCTACAATTCACAATCTTTTTAATCACAACAGTACTTAGCAGATACCATGTCCTAATGTCCGAATTCTCTGAGCTCATTGGTATTATACATGTACATGCTGTTTGTTGTTCACCACTTGCCTTTTGCGGAATGCTTGTTTAATTCTCATACCCTGAGTTAGGGGGCCCTGAATAAATCTTTGACTTGACTTGCCGTGCAAGAAAAAATGAGAAGTTAAGCAAAAAACATTACTGCCAGAGTTTGAGAAGCGATACTTTGATAGCCAGACTGGATAGCACTAAGAGATTCGGACCGGCCTCGGTAACCCAGTCGGATGCGCGTCTGACTGGTGATCAGGAGGACGCGGGTTCGATACCTGCCGAAATCGGCAACATTCTTTTGTGGAGTTTTCTATGGTCATTTTCTCCCTTCCGCTGATTCAAGAAGGGCAGTTGTCAGTTTCTGGCGAAAGAATGTGCACTATAATGGTTAACCGCTTACGTATAAACCTGCCCAGAAAAAGAGTAGATAGGTAAACTGACCGGCTCAAATGACCTATATAGGATTGACTGGGCCGTAAGTTAAACTCTAATACAAACAAACAAACAAAATTTAGAGATTCGGGACGAATCTCATTAGGGAGGGGGAAATGTAAAAGGTCGAAGGTGTGGCTCGGTATCTCAGTCGGCAGATTTATTTGTTTGATTTGAGGTTAAACGTCGCCGTCAACATTATGTCGGTCATTTTTGAGACGTTGCTTCCAATTTTGTGGGACTTTTACCCGACACTGAGATGAAATGACCTCTCAAGCCCCGTCACCCAATGAAACCAAGCTTATAAGCATGGACGTGCCGACTCGCACCACTTGGCCTGGGCAGGATTAGATACTCTAAACGGTTTACCAGTACTCCTGTGCGGTCGATTTCAGCTCTGCGTGGAAGCATCATGCAGCCCATCTATTTCTTCAGGCCCCGATGGGCGGGGGCCTAGAGTGTTTGTTCGGTATACGAGAAGCCCTGGGTTCGCAGAGCTAAAACTGAATGCACATGAATCTGGTAAACCGCTTTAAACTGTACTTTTTTCATTTGGCGGCAGGGCTTGAGGTGTTATTTAATCTCAATGTGAGCGTCCCCGTCAACACTTTATAGGTCATTTTGGAGACGTTGCTTCCAGTGTTAAGGGATGTTTACCCGATACTGAGATGAAATGACATCTCAAGACTTGTCGCCGAATGAAACCAATAGGGTTTATACGCATGGACGGTCCGATTCGCACCGCTTTGCCCGTACTGGCTTAGATCCTTAATTAAGTGGTTTACCAGTACTCGTAAGCGTTGGTTTCAGCTCTGCCTGGAAGCATCATGCAGCCCGTCAATATATTCAAGCCTCGATGGGCGGGGGTTGCGGGGACGGTGAACGGCCCTGTTACTGGTGGTAAACGATTGATCTTTATCACCCACTTGTTGAATCCTTCAGGGTGGTAATCTTCTTCACTCTCGCATCGTTTGTCGTTTACTGCAGCAGTAGACCATGCATTATTGCTTGTTTCCTAATGAAAAAGAGTTATAATACTAGTGGCCACATGACTTTCAGTAAAGTTTAATCGCGCAAACTGCATTTCTACGAAATCCAGATAACAATTATTTATAGCGTTGCTTTCCCAGTGTGGAACCTGGAATGGATTAATATGCGCGGCTACCCTAACAGTAATTACTGCATAGGGGCTGGAATCATGAAAAAAAAAATCATTTTTTTTATTTATTTATTTATTTATTTATTTATTTCATTTTTTTTCATGATTCAAGCCCCTATGAATTACTGTAACACACCCGTGAGACATGATACATTCTTTTATAGTTCCAAAACGGTTAATTTTCTGATGAAAATATGTTATACGTGTATTTTTCTTATTAAAACTCTGAACATAGATTTGTGCGAGCTCCTTGAGACCGCTTCAATGAGGCGATTCTAACGAGTACCCACATCCTTATGGGGCGCCGTTTTACTATTTATTCCCTATTTATAGCTATCAAAATAATTTATGGATATCCATAATTAGAACAATGGATATCCATAATCATTTATAGACATCCATAATTATTTATCGATATCCATTATTCGAATTATGGATATCCATAATTCTAATTATGGATATCCATAAATCGATTTGAATTATGGGTATCCATGAATCGAATAATGGACATCCATTGTTCGATTAATGGATATCTATAATTCAAATTAAGGATATCCATTATTAGACTGATTTATGATTAGCATTAATTCGAATTATGGATGTCCATAAATCTAATGATGGATAGCCAAAATTCGATTTATGGATATCATTATTTCATATCGATGTATGGATATCCATAATTCGAACTATGGATATCGTCAATTTGTATTATGGATATCCATAATTCGGTCCATTTATGGATATCCATAATTCGATTTATAGATATCCATAATTTGTCTTGGCAAATAAATACAATAAATAATGACTGAAACTAAAAACTTTTTCGGTGAATTATGGATATCTATTATTCGAAATATGGATATCTATAATTCAGCCTGATTTATAGATATCCATAATTCGATTATGGATAATCCATAATTCGAATTATGGATATCCATAAATCAGCGGAATAATGGATATCCATATTTTGATTTGTTGATATCCATAATTTGAATTAGTGATATCCATAATTGGAATTATTGATATCCATAAATCGCTCTGAATTAATGATATCCATAAATCGAATTATGGATATGCATAATTCGATTTATGGATATCTATAATTCGAATTATGGATATCCATTATTCGGCTGATTTATGGACATCCATAAATCGAATTATGGATATCTATAAAAATGGATTAATTAGTCAAACGGAACCCCATACAACCTATGTCTCTGAGCAGAAATTTGAATAATAATGAATACTCCTGTAAACCCCAATTGTTGTAATATAAAGTGGGGTTAAGAGAGGTGTTCATTACACGAACTTGATAACGTGATGGTGTAGACGCAGGTCAGACGCTAGACATTTATTGTTTGCTTTAAGTGAATCGGTCGAAGGGTTAAATAAAGTAGTCCATATCCCATTCAGAACCATTTTTTTATCATATGACGTCGCGTCTGAGAGTGTAATAACGTCATGTAATAAATTCGATAATCCACTGGTGGATTAAATATGCAAATTAGTTAGATACGCCCCGAAACGTTACATGTACGAAGTCGCGTTTACTAATGGCGGAATATTGACATTTTTATTAAACAATCGTGAATAAAATGCGTTTTAAAAGTCATATGATAAATAGAATCTTGCATTCGTGCCCATGTACTATTGAATTTATTAAACTCGTTGAGGAAAAGGGATAAAATGCTCGGCGAAGCCTCGCATTTTATCCCTTTTCCTCAACTCATTTAATAAATTCAATAATACATGGACACTTATGTAAGATCCTCTATAACAAACATATCGCAAGTACGCCAGTGTCGTTAATGCTTTGGTTTTTCAAAAATGTCGACTGTCGAATCCTTAAAAATTAATGTGTCTAGTTTGGCTTCCGCGGAGACCTTGAAATCATCATCTGGTTCCATACAAAAAGGTTTTGAAATTTCTAAATAGGTAAAAAGGATAGGTATCTGAAAATTTTGATTTTTTCATTTTTCGGCTCAAAACATAGATTGTGGGTACCAGATAGAACCACCTCGGCGTATGAATGGTGTATTAATGTCATTCGCTCAGTAACAATTCAGATTCGGATAAGAAAACTAATGTATATCCCCGTAAACTCCAGTTTTTACTATATAAAAGTGGGGTTTAGGGTGGTCAAAATTATATAGGCGTGTTTTCGTGATGAGGTTTTCACGTTGAAAGTCTCATATTTCAACATTTCTGCACAAAAGGCGAAAACAGATATACATATATCAGCACGGTAAAATTCATGATAGAAATTTTCAGTGTGTCCATTTATCTGTCCATAAATTCTTTCCAATTATAGAAAGTATCATCAGCCATTAGCCTCAGGGCGGAACTGATACCGCTCCTACGTCAAGTGCAGCAATTTAGTGAATATTAAAGAATATTAAATCGTGCCTTTTTCAGCTGTCTCTATTAACAGAGGACCGGATTAACCCATTTATCCAAAATAAGCACTGCCAAACTTAGCTTTCGACGGGTCCATATGAGCCCCGCCAAGCGAATTTGTGTCTTCGAGCATTCCGTCATGACAAATTTTAACTGCGCATGCCCAGCCATTCAGAGGGGCCAGGGATATGGCTTTCTGTCTGAAGGTTCCTCTTGATTTACTGCTTGTATGAGCGAGCAGCGAAGGTTCTGGCGAGACTGCGCGGACGCGCAGGCTCGCCTGAACCTTCGCTGCTCGCATAGGCGATAAGTACCAAAATCGCTTGACGGGGCTCATATTAGAAGTGCTTTCTGTATTTCTTTTTATTTAAGAAATAGATCAGCTCTAACTGTGATTTGTTGTGTAATAAATCACAGTTTGGAGGTCAGTTGTAAAGTAGACAAATCACGAGCGCGTAGCGCGCGTGATTTGTCTACTTACAACTGACCGACAAACTGTGATTTATTGCTCAACAAATCACAGACTAGAGCTGATCTATTTCGATTCTAACACGCTGAAAATCGGCAAAACTGTTGTTGTTTCCTTCATAATCTCACATCTTTTCGCCATTGTTAGAAGAAATCCCGCTAAAATTATCGACTGAAACACATTCATTTATATCCTGTTCTAACGTTTTCGATGCGAAAATATGACGTTACACCGTCTAACGTCAAGGAAAACGACTAGTGACGTCATAAATTTGCAGTTTTTAATGACGTCACTCGTCACGCTCTTCCTTGTCGTGATTTGTTGTAGAATAAAACACAGTTATTTTCCATTGCCTATATAGGCGCGCTGTGTTAGAATTTTTGTTTTGTTTGATTTGTGGTTTTGTTTGTTTGATTTGAGGTTTAACGTCCCCTTCAACACTGTATAGGTCATTTTGGAGACGTTGCTTCCAATTTTGTGGGACTTTTACCCGACATTGAGAAGAAATGACTTCTCAAGCCCTGTCGCCCAATAAAACCAATAGGGTTTATAATCATGGACGGCCCGACACTCACACCGCTTTGCCTGGGCAGGCTTAGATCCTCAAAGCGGTTTACCAGTACTCTTGAGTGGGTCAGATTAAGCTTTGCGGGGAAGCATCATGCAGCCCATATATTTCTTCAAGCCCCGATGGGCGGGGGGGGGGGGGGGTGATTTGTGGTTTAAAGTCTGCGTGAACACTGTATAGGTTAGTTTTTGTTTAGTTAAAACAGTTACAGTTTAAGTGGTTCAAAGTCCCCATGAACACTGTATCGGTTAGTTTTTGTTTAGTTTAAACAGTTACAGTTTTAGTGGTTCAAAGTCCCCGTCAACACTGTATAGGTTAGTTTTTGTTTACTTAAAACAGTTATAGTTTTAGTGGCTCAAAGTCCGCGTGAACACTGCATAGGTTAGTTTTTGTTTACTTAAAACAGTTGCAGTTTTAGTGGTTCAAAGTCCCCGTGAACACTGTATTGGTTAGTTTTTGTTTAGTTAAAACAGTAATAGTTTTAGTGGTTCAAAGTCTCCGTGAACACTGAATAGGTTAGTATTTGTTTACTTAAAACAGTTACAGTTTTAGTGGTTCAAAGTCCCCGTGAACATTGTATAGGTTAGTTTTTGTTTAGTTAAAACAGTTACAGATTTAGTGGTTCAAAGTCCCCGTGAACACTCTATAGGTTAGTTTTTGTTTAGTTAAAACAGTTACAGTTTTAGTGGTTCAAAGTCCCCGTCAACACTGTATAGGTTAGTTTTTGTTTAGTTCAAACAGTTACAGTTTTAGTGGTTCAAAGTCCCCGTGAACACTGTATAGGTTAGTTTTTGTTTAGTTAAAACAGTTATAGTTTAAGTGGTTCAAAGTCTCCGTGAACACTGTATAGGTTTGTTTTTGTTTACTTAAAACAGTTACAGTTTTAGTGGTCCAATGTCCCCGTCAACACTGTATAGGTTTGTTTTTGTTTAGTTAAAACAGTTACAGTTTTAGTGGTCCAAAGTCCCCGTGAACACTGTATAGGTTAGTTTTTGTTTAGTTAAAACAGTTACAGTTTTAGTGGTTCAAGTCCCCGTCAACACTGTATAGGTTAGTTTTTGTTTAGTTAAAACATTACAGTTTTAGTGGTTCAAAGTCCCCGTGAACACTGTATAGGTTAGTTTTTGTTTAGTTAAAACAGTTACAGTTTTAGTGGTTCAAAGTCCCTGTCAACACTGTATAGGTCAGTTTTTGTTTAGTTACAGTTTTAGAATATTTGTAGTTGGTTGTTGGATTTGAGGTTTAACGTCCCCTGTCAACACTATGAAGGTCATTTTGGAGACGTTGCTTCCAATTTTGTTGGACTTTTACCCGACATTGAGATGAAATGACATCTCAAGCCCTGTCGCCCAATGAAACCAATCGAGTTTATAAGCATGGACGGTCTGACTCGCATCGCTTTGCATGGGCAGGCTTAGATCCTCTAAGCGGTTACCAGTATTCTTATGCGGTCGGATTCAGCTCTGCGTGGAAGCATAATGCAACCCATTTATTTCTTCAAGCCCCAATGGGCGGGGGCCGTGAATATTTGTAGACCAAGCCTCGCAGTTATAAGACATTTTTCATGTTCAACTCACTTAACATGAAAATTGTCTTGCTCATATTGCTTAAAACAATTTTTCTGCTCAGATATGCAAAGAATGTTGTTTGTCCTGCTTATAAATTTTTAAATGCCAACAATTGTTGGCATTTTAAAATTTATGAGCAGGACAAATTTCATGCCCAAGTGATTTGATCATGAAAAAAGTTTTTTAACCTAGAATCCAGGATTCACCCTCCAGACTTGAAGTTATTTGGGTTTGATTGATTTCTTGCAAGTTATACAAAACAAAAAAACTGATATTTTGCGTAAAGTGTAGGCCATATTAGATGTCGCAATCAAAAGTTTTTTTTTTCTTAAGTTTTATAAAAATCATGTAAATTTATCATTTAATGTAAGCATAGATCAGATGCCGTTATCTGAAGTGATTAGGGGTGGTTTTTTTTTTGTTTTTTTTTTTTTTTCATTTATTTTAAGTTGTACAAAAATGCGCCTCATATCCCTGAGGTCATAGGTTTGATTCTCCAGACTTTCGGATGTGTTTGTTCGGCCTTCGAATGATGCGGATTAGGTCAATATGTGCGCAGGCTTGCTCTGGGTGTGTGGAATCACCGTGACATGGAATTCTCCGGTCGGTACCGTGTCTTAGCTATTAGAGTCGGCGGAGACTTCCGAATATTTACGAAAATTAACTGAATTTTGATTGTTTGTAGTTATGTATTTTTATTTATTTATTTATTTATTTATTTATTTATCTATTCATTTATTTATTTATTATTCTTGTTGGTATTCTCTGCCTTCTATGGGCGCATTTCATGTATTCAATGTTATGATATGTGATTTGCAAATAAATAAAGTTGAGTTGAGTTGAGTTGTCTTTAATCGAGGGTCCGTCGCCATTTACGATCTAATATTGATCCGGCAGACGCAGAATAAAATATTTGTTTGTATTGGAGTTTAACGGCACAGTCAACACTATTTTGGTCATATCGAGCCGGTCAGTTTACCAATCCACACTTTTCCTGGGCATAGGATATTCCTTTTACAGATTATATTTATTCCAGTACAATGCACATTCTTTCGCCAGAAACTGACAACTGCCCTTCTTGAATCAGCGGAAGGGATAGAACGACCACAGAAAAGATTTATTAATCACTCTCCACGAAAGAACGTTGCCGATCCCTGCAGGTATCGAACCCGCTTCCTATAGACGCGCTTCCGACTGAGCTACCGAGGCCGGCCAGAATCTAATGTAGACCCGGCAGACGCCGCAATCAGAAGTTATCATAGGTGTTTTCTTTTATTTGTAAGTCTTTTATCAAAACATCCTGTAATTTTAGCATATAGTTTAGACTAAGACCAGACGCCGCGTTCTACGGGGCCGCGTTCTGTGGCGTCGCGTTCTATGGTGTCTGATCGTGGTCTACGTTGTTTGCCAAAGGCCTTTATGGGACACAATGCCTTGAATGGTATAGTGGTGCAACTGAGTTTTACGACTGCCTTCAAGTTTGTAGATTATGAGTAGATCTTTTGACCCCTCTTAACCTACATATGACAATGGAATATTCCAATTTATGAGCGGTCCATTTCAAATAATAGATTTATCAGATTGGTTTTGTCAGTGGTGATTTTACAAAATGTTCGCTTTTAAGCAAACAGTGTAGACTGAGATCAGACGCCGCTTTTTGATCAGGATCCCAAAATTTTTTTCGAATGTCTAGTATATTCTCGGAGCATGATGGCAAATAGTGTAGATTCAGATGAGACGTCCCATCTTGATCTACACTGTTTACATACATTTGTGTAGGTATCTTCTCCCGAAGGGTTACTTGAACTGAGATATACTATTGATGTTCGAAAAGAATTGCTCATTTTCTATCTAGAGACTTCAGGTTTCAAGTTAGCCAAAAAGTGCTCATTTCATGCCCTCTAAGTACTCCCCGTGGCTAGAAATGCAAAGCTTCAGCCGATGCATCCACTTCTTGAAGGCGTAATGGTATGCTGATTTGGGCACAGTAGTAAGGTACTAATGAATGTCAGATCCAAATGCCTGTCGGGACTGGTATTTCCGCCCAGCAAGGAATGATTTTAATTTCGGAAACAAAATGAAATCACATGGGCAAGCTCTGGGATATACGGGGTGTGAGGCAAAACAGTTAACCTTTCTTTCTTCAAAAAACGCCTTAACTATAGCGGAGGTATGAGCGGTTGCATTGTCATGCAGAAGACGGACATGTTTAAAGCCAGTGGCTGGGCGTCGTTGCTGATAATACTTTTTCAGTTTCTTCAGTACTCGGTGATTTTTTTTGCCCTTTTTCACCGACACCTTTATTGCGACTCCTTCACCAGAGAAGAAGATTGCATACAAAGTAGAAGTAAAACAAAGATCAGGAATTGATACAATTAACTTACTCCACCCATAAAAGACACCAAAGGGAAAGAAATACAAACATTAAGCGACCAGACCATAATGGAAACCTAAACAAAGGAAGGCCATAAGGACAGTTACTTTCCCACAAAATGGCCATATGGCCATCCAAAATTAAAAGACACAAGTGATACACAAGTGATACACACAACAACACAGTAACAAACAACAACATAAATATATCGCCACAGAAGAGCCGCCTTGGAACGGTCAGTGGAAGATTTCCACTCGGGGGCTTAAACCTTCTTTGTACTCAAATAACGTTTGGCAAATTATTGGGAGTTTAGTGGCCCAGATCTTATTGGTAACCTTTCTGACGGACTCAAAGTAATGGACCTAAGTTTCATCACCTGTGACGACATTGGCAAACTGCTTTTTGTCATATTTTGGAAACATTTGAAGCAGCTTTTTGGCCACTTTAACCCGTTGCCTCTTTTGCTCGTCAGTCAACAGATGTGGCACCCATCTAGCAGAAATCTTTCTGACTTTCATATGCTTCTTCAAATTAAGGCGAACCGTCGATAGTGATATGCCTACCTTTCGTGCAATATCACGAACTGTAAATCTGGCATCTCCTTCATTGATTTCCTTTATTTTGGAAACGATTTCTTTATGAGATGCAGATTTTGGCCTACCTGATTTCGCTGCATTTTTGATGGACTCTACACCAGACTCAAATTTCTTTTTCCACCGCCGAACTGTGTCAAAAGACACACAAGAAGGTCCAACAGCAGTAGAAATTTCAGTCATCAGCTTCTTCAAAGAACAGCCAAGTTTTGAGCAAGATTTGATGTAAGCCCGTATTTCACCTTTTTAGTCGACGCTTCTACCAACCAACCATTTTTACTGCAGTGGTCAATGACTGCGTGTATTTAAATGGCAAATTTTATGTCTTACACTTAGTCTAACATGTACATTTATACACCATTGTGTAGATATTGAATAGCCTTATACAAGTATCTATTGGTTTTGATCGTGCCACACGTGGACATCCAGCTAGTGGAAATTAAGCAATTCTTTTCGAACATCCCTCGTATATTTTGCCTTTTTTTAGCTCACCAGAGCCGAAGGCTCCGGGGGACCTTATAGGATAG
Source organism: Lucinisca nassula (assembly GCA_963580285.1). Classification (NCBI taxonomy): domain Eukaryota; kingdom Metazoa; phylum Mollusca; class Bivalvia; order Lucinida; family Lucinidae; genus Lucinisca; species Lucinisca nassula. The sequence continues at coordinate 50,536,765 of OY757015.1, forward strand.
GCAGTTGTCCGTCGTCGTCGTCTGCGTCGTCTTCAACACTTTCAAACGACATCTCCTCTGAAGCCACTGGGCCGATTGGGCCCAAATTTTATCTGCAGCACCCTTGGGTTGGGGGATTGAAAGTTTGTGTGTTTAATGAAAATTGGCTCATTAATTTGGTTGCCATGACAACTTATAGTTTCCATAGACTTATAATGGGGAAAATAGAAAAATAGCATTTACTGCCAAGCCTTTGCAGATATTTTGACACAACTTTTGTAGAAATATTTCTTGAGTGAACTACATTCAACCACATGATTTTATGCAAACCTGTGGGGGTCCCCTAGGGTGTGCAGGGGCCATGCCTCACCCCATCCAGTGCATAAAAGGCCATATATCTCAGAAACCATTCAGATCCCCACTCCCAAAGTAAAGTATATATATTCTTTTTTCTTATGATAAGACACATTCAGTGACACCAACCTGGGGGTCGCCTGGGATTTGTCCGGGCCATGCCCTACCCCCTCCACTTCGTAAAAGGCCCAATATCTACAAAACCGTTCAGATCCCCACCCCTAAACCATATATATTCTTGTTCCTTATGATGACGCATTCAGTGTTTCCAACCTAGCGGTCTCCTGGGGTGTGCCGGGGCCATACCCATCCCTCCACTTCATAAAAGGCAATATATCTCAAAAACCATTCAGATCCCCACCCGAAAACCATATATGTTATTTTTTCTTATGATAAGACGCATCCATTGACACCAACCCGGTGGTCGCCTGGGATGTGCCCGGGCCATGCCCCATCCCCTCTACTTTGTAAAAGGCCCAATATATCAGAAAACGTTTAGATCCCCACCCCTAAACCATATATATTCTTGTTCCTCATGATAAGACGCATTCAGTGACACCAACCTAGGGGTTTCTGGGATATATCGCCTTTTATGAAGTGATTCCAACCTAGGGGTCTCCCGTGGTGCGCCGGTGTCATGCCCCACCCTTCCACTTCATAAAAGGCGATATATCTCAGAAAAACATATTCTTGTTTCTTATGATAAGACGCATTCAGTGACACCAACCTGGGTGTCCCCTTGGGTGCGACCGGGCCATGTCCCACCCCCTGCACTTTGTAAACGGCCCAATATCTCAGAAACCATTTAGATCCCCACCCCTAAACCATATATATTCTTGTTCCTTATGATAAGACACATTCAGTGATACCAACTTAGGGGTCTCCCAGGATGCACTGGGGTCATGCCCGATCCCACAACTTCATAAAATGCCATATTTCTCAGAAACTGTTCAGATCCCCCACCCCCCTAACGCATGTATATTTGTGTTCCCTATGATAAGACTCATTTAGTCACATCAACCTGAGGTCTCTTTATGCTAGGGCAATGTGTCGATGCCATGGCCCGCCCCTCCTCTTCATAAAAGGCCATATATCTCAGACACCATTTAAGATCCCCACCTCATAATCATATATATTCTTGTTCCTTGTGATTAGACACATTCAGTCACACCAACTTTGCAGTCCACAGGGGCCATTCCTCTCCTCTTCACTTCATAAGAGGGCCTCATATCCCCACTCTTAAACAACGTATATTTTCTTGGTCCTAATGATAAGACACATCTTGGATTTCCTGGGGTCTACCAGGGCCATGCTCCAACCCCTCCACAGCTTAAAGGCCTTTTATCTTTCCACACCCCTAAACCATATATATTCTTATTCCTTATGATAAGACACATTCAGTGATACCAATCTGGGCTCTGTTGGGCACATGTCCCACCCCTCCACTTCATAAAAGGCCTAATATTTCAGATACAGAGTCCATGTGGGTGCTCATTTGGAAATAGGGGTTCATACATGGCTGCCAGTTGGCAGTGCCCGCCTGAACTCTGGTGAGCATAGTGGCCCATGGGCCTCTTGTTTAATATCATATTACATCAATACATATAAAGAGCATGTGGTTTATACAAAAGCCATCCAATTTATGGTGTATTGGTAAAAAATATATCTCCCATGAGCGAGCTATGAATTTTCTATGACTTTAGTGAAACGAGCCTTATGTGAGTTTCATAAATTTAATACGAAGACATTCTGTTTATCTCATCGATAACTTTCAAATCAATAAAGTGTTAGGACCGGACGAAACTATACTGACGGAAACTTCTGACGCAAAACCAAAGGCGAGTATGTCAGCATCCAGTGCAGCGACAAACGTCACCACAACTGGAGCAAGCACCCATCCAAGAGTGGAATTATCTGCAGTTGAATGATATCTGCCGTGAGACGCCAAGTTCTGCAACGGAAGGTCAGATGGTTTTTTTCCGGGTGATCGAATTTTCGCGCATCTCTGATCAATGATCGACTCGAAATAAGTGAAGTAAGCTTGAAAGAGTCGCAACCCAAACCCTCTCCCCAACAGAAAATGTCATCCGCCATTCCACTGAGTCAATGGATCGTCGATGCACGACAGTTATCAATGCTGCTGGTGGCCATACCCGGTACTATGATTTTGTACTGATGTTATGTTATTGGAATTGACCCCTAGTTTGTATCTACGCTTTCAGCTACATGTTTGCGATATGAGACTTTTATCTTTGAAATCTGTGGTTTTATGATTTTATTCTTTGCTTATGCCAACTTTGGTTACAATTTATGCAATAATAAATGAAATATAAAAAAAATGAATTTCGTTTTGCGTTTCAGTATACACATGCATATTCAAAACCTGTCTTAAGCAGGAATCTAACGGAAGACAAAACAGTGACGTCTGCGTTGGATAGGTGCTTAAGACAGATACTTGCAAAACAGGCTGCTTAAGACATTTGCTGCCTACGCAAGCTGCTTAAGGCCGGTGCTAGCTAATGCAGGATGCTTAAGACCTGTGCATGTTGATACGATGTGGTTAAAACTGATGTTTGCTTATTCAAGCTGCTCAAGGGAGATGCTTGCTCATTAACCCTTAGCCTGCTGTTCACGACAACCCATGCCTTTGCAAACGGTGCAGATCCAGATCAGATGGCTTCTGAAGAAGCCATCTGATCAGGATCTACCCTGTTCGTCATTCAAATTGTGAATTTGAACGAAAATGCTATATCCTGTAATCTGATAAGGGTTAAGACTGTTTAATGGCGAGGGCGGTGTTTGCTTATACAGGCTGCTTAAGAGAGGTGCTTACTTAAACAGTCTGCGTTAGACAGCGTATTGCTTGAAACAGGCGGTTGTTTTCTAATATATACTGCATAAAACAGGGCATTGCTTATTCGACTGTTTAAGAAATGTGCTTACTTATAATGGCTGCTTATAACAGGTGCGCTCTAGTCTGCTTCTGACCAAGCTTGCTTGACCAGACTGCTTAAGAAAGGTGCTTGCTAATAAAACTACTTAAGACAGGTGTTTGGTCACACATGTTGCTTAAGTCAGGTTCTTTCCTATACAGGCTGCTTCAGAAAGATGTTTGTTTATATAGGCTGCTTAAGACAAGTGCTTGCTTATGCAGTCTGCTTTTGACTTGTTTTGCTTATATATGCGGCTTAAGACAGGTGCTTACTCAACTGGCTGCTTAAGACATACGTTTGCTTATACAGGCTGTTTAACACAGTTTCTTGTTAATACATGCTGCTAAAGACAATTACTTGCTTATACAGTCTTTCAGGGGCTTGCTTATGCAGGTGTAATTTTGCAAATTTACATTGGAATAGATCCTTAAACATACTTTTAGCAAAGACAAGGAAAATAATAATAACGATTGTAAACCGCAATTGTCTCCTTTAAAGTGGCGTATACACAGGTATATAAACAATTTAACATAATTTGGTGAACTTTAAAAACTCACCAAAGGCTCGTTTAATGATTTTATGAATGCCAGATCCTCTGTTTAATCTAAATCATGTTTCTTTCTTTCTAGATAATGTTGCGACCGTTGATGACAGCAGTGACGGTGTTATCAACCGCCAGTATGACGTATGCGGCACCACGTCCGGGCGGGAAACAATATGGCGCCGTCCTTGATGCCGGAAGTAGCAGTACCAAAGTGCGCGTGTACTCATGGGATATAGTTCCTCATAAAATACCCAAAGTAGAGGAGATATTCTATAGTAAAGTTAAACCGGGAATAAGCGTTTTTCAAGACAATGTAAATGAAATTTCGAACTACATATCAAAAATTATGAGTGCAATAGCAGGGGAGGTTCCGGAACGTCAGTGGCCTTCTACTCCAGTGTATTTTATGGCGACCGCAGGTAAGTAAAGCTTTAATGTCTCAGCCGATGTGCAGCTGTTTGGAGACAGCTTATTGTGTGGGGATACAAATATTAGGATATATACTGTGATGCAGATTTTTTTATGGAACCCTAGCACATCTTGTTTCTACCATATGATCTGTATTGGCTTAGTTGCGCTGTTGATAAACTGCCTACTTTCAAGTTGCCATAGACGTTTCCAAGTTATAGTAGTCGCAGATAAAATTGACTAGGCGGAGCTATTCAGGTGTCGTCAATATATGTCATATTCGCTGAGTCCACCAGAAGATTCGATCGAGTGCCTTCGCATGCTTTCTGCAAGCGGACCAAATGGCCATGTACGCCACAGCTTTGTTTGAGTTACAGTTGAATTAACACAATCGGGTGACTTGCTTTACCTTTTTGTTAATACATGTAGATCATCCCGAAGGCAGGTAGGTGCAAACGATAGCTCCGCCTAGTCAATTTTATATGCGACTATCATACATCCGGCTTACACTACCACTATAGTATGCATCCGCATTAAATGTAGTCCGGATTGTTTTCATTTTATTTTATTATTTATTTTTTGGCGCAGTTTCACTCACATGATGCTTTTGGACATTTTCTTGTGCATGTTTGTATACAAGCATCGGTTAAAGTTGAAAATTTCTATCAATGGTCAGATGACATATGCCGATAATCAGCTGAACGAGCGTGTTATTTATACTTCAAAGCGCCATGCAAGTTTCGAAACAGAAAACAGACGACATTCAGAATTTTTCCCTATTTTTTCAGAGAAAATCAAACGCAACATTTCATATGAATCAGCCTCCAGCAGATGAATCGCATGAAATGTGAAATCACTTTTTCTCTGACAAAAATGTAAGGAAGAAAACGAAAATGACAACTGCTTCTGCCCAAATAGGCTGTATAAGGATTAAGTTATTCGCCTCTGAGTTGCTGAAGTACACTCTTGCATCACTGGATGTGGACACATCCATTCTGCCAAATAGGGTGTCGAGCCAATAATCGTCTCATTATGAGCCATCTAATCAGGATCTTCACTGCTCGCACAGGTATCTGCACCAGGCTACAGGGTTGAACGGGTTAGATATCACTGCAACCTAATCAAAGACTTAAGACGTGGCCCGACCTTACATTAGCCGTACCGTAAAGCAATACTGTCTCATCAGTTACATGTATCCCTGACAAAATTTAATGTAGATTCTGAATAATGTTTGTATGCTGGAAAGGTCAAAACAGCTGTGATCAAAAATTAGTTACACGCCGCAAAACAGATCTTCGATATAAGCACATGACATAAGAAATGATGTAGATTGTGCTTCGTATTTTGTTATTAATAGAACAGGTTCGGTATCGATAAGAGGGTAATTTTCAGGTGCATGGAAATACCGGAATAATCATTAGTTCATCAACGAACCAAATGAGACGAAGCTGCTTCTTTTCAATTTTGAAATGTTTATTATAAAGACCGTATGTAAGAAAAGATTGCCATGTTTGCCCACAGAATCTGTAATTCCAGTGCCTTTGCCGGTTTGATTTAAATTGCTATCGTTATCAATTCAACATGTGTGTGTGTGTGTGGGGGGGGGGGGGGGGGGGGGGTCAAACGTACAGACATCAGCAAAGGGTGACATTATTTCAACAGACATGGATTTCGAATGGATTCTCCGCCCAGTGATTCGTCTCGTATATCCAATATTGCGCTAATTAATTGCTCATATTTTTCCTTTTCTTCCTTCGTTATGTTTTGTTTTTATCTTTTTGCGTGGTAGAATTTACTTAGTAATGTGTTATCATACGATGCTACTAAGTGCTGTACATTGCCTCCGTCCATCGGGGTTTGGAGAATTAGTTTGGGCTGCATGATGCTTCCACGAATGCACTGAAACCGACCGCACACGAGTACTGGTAAACCGCTTAGAACGTCTAAGCCTGCCCAGGTAAATTCGTGCGAGTCGGCCGGTTCATGCTTATAAACCCTATTGGTTTCATTGGGCGGCAGGGATTGAGAGGTCACGGGTCAAAGTCCCACAGAAACGTCTCCAAAATGACCTAAATAGTGTTGACGGGGACGTCAAACCTCAAATCAAACAAACAAATACTATGCTATACATGACTTGCCATCACTTTTAACTCGTATTTCGGGAATGGAATTCTATGCTTCCATTCCAAAGTAGAAGTAAAACAAAGATCAGGAATTGATACAGTTAACTTACTCCATCCATAAAAGACACCAAAGGGAAAGAAATACAAACATTAAGCGACCAGACCATAATGGAAACCTAAACAAAGGAACAATCCCACAATTCTGATATTGTATGGAATCAATGTTGCATGTCAATCTAGAACAATATTGCATGTCAATTTAAAACCAAATAAAGCTGTAACAGAAGTTTCTGATAGTAACAGTGAGCCAGCGCATGACAATTTCTATAATACGCTTTTTGCCACCAGCAAATACTTAGATCAGCTTGCGCATACGCGCAGTCTGATCTAAGTCTTTGCTGGTTGTATGAGCCTACAATCCAAAAAGGAGAAACGAAAACTCTTATCATACTATGTTGCTGAGCAGGATGATCTGATTTTTTGCTGGCCGTACGGTCATATTGTAGGTTCTATCGTGCTCTGGCTCCGTTCTTTAATCCCATTCAATTTTCTCATTAATTTTCACCACGGTTCTTCATCACGTGAACAAGTCCGTGAAATGAACACCCCCTTAAACCCCACTTCATATAGAGAAAACTGGGGTTTATGGGGGTATACCTTATTTTTCTTATTTTTGCTCCAAGACATAGGTTGTGGGTACTCGTTAGAACCGCCTCAATGAGGCGGTTCTAACGAGCACTCACAACCTATGTTTGCAGTATTTATAAGAAAAATATTCGGATTTTTATCAGAAAACTAGTCATTTTGGAGAAGTGAAAAAATGCACTATGTCGCACGGGTGGGTTATCATAATGGCTGTCACTCTACAAATTTACCTTAACCCTTTTTGTACCAAATGGAATCTTCTTCCTTATATATAGCAGGAGTCCATTTCGAAATTTAGGGGTGACAGGTTGTTATCTTTAAATTTTATTCAGAAAATAGCTAAACTTTTTGCAAATAGTGTATGCCCAGAACGCGGCGTCTGATCTGGGCCAGCACTCTTTGCCAGGGTACCCAATACATATCGGCCACGCAAGTTTCAGCCGTCATGTTACCATTTAGACCGATCGCAACCGCCCATAGGGGCTTGAAGAAATATATGGGCTGCATGATGCTTCCACGCAGAGCTGAATCCGGCCCGCACACTAGTACTGGTAAACCGCTTAGAGGATCTAAGCCTGTCCAGGAACCGCGGTGCGAGGCGGACCGTCCTATTGGTTTCATTGGGCGACAGGGCTTGAGAAGTCATTTCACCTCAATGTCGGGTAAAAGTCTCACAAAGTTGGAAGCAACGTCTCCAAAATGACCTTTACAGTGTTGACGGGGACGTTAAACCTCAAACCAAACAAACAAAAACCATTTAGACCGAAGCACAACTAAGCATACAAGCGAAAACTCTGACTAATCTATGCATCCATCCAGTCTTATCAGAGTCTTCGCTTGTAGTACTTTGAAAAAAGACCGCACCCTCTAGGATGATCATACGAACAGCGAAGACTAATCAGACTGCTCAGGTCCGCAGTCTACTCTAGTCGTACAGGTCTTACTATAGGTTTTTGTGGTTCGACCCGCTCATTTGTAAGGTACTTGTTAACATTGATATAAGTATTATATAAACGCCATGTAAACCTTGATGAGCCCAACTTTACAAAATGACCTAATAGTCTATAATATGGGGTGCCGTTTTCCTATTTAATGCGTATTTATAGATATCCATAATTCGAATTATGGATATCCATAAATCGAACTGAATTAATGATATCCATAAATCGAATAATGGATATCCATTATTCGATTTATTGATATCCATAAATCGAATTATGGATATCCATTATTCGGCTGATTTATGGATATCCATAAATCAAATTATGGATATCCATAAATCGAATTATGGATATCCATAAATCGATTTATGGATATCATTAATTAAGGTCGAAATATGGATATACATAAATCGAATTATGGATATCCTTAATTCGAATTATGGATATCCATTATCCCACAAAATTGTAAGCAACGTCTCCAAAATGACCTTTACAGTGTTGACAGGGACGTTAAACCTCAAATCAATCAAACAAACAAAGCTCACGCAGCCAAATATATTTCTCCAAGCCCAAAGGGGCGGGGGCCAGGAGATATATCTGAGTCTGCCTGGTACTCCATACACCTCAAGTAGAGTATTATATGGATATTGTTTGTTTGTTTGTATTGGGGTTTAACGGCCCTGTCAACGCTATTGAGGTCATTGTTGAGCCGGTCAGTTTACCTATCCATACTTTTCCTGGGCAGGCTTATGCGTAAGCGGTTAACCAGTACAGTGCACATTCTTTCGCCAGAAACTGACAACTGCCCTTCTTGAATCAGCGGAAGCGATAGAATGACCGTGGAAAAGATTTCATGATCAATCTACACGAAAGAATGTTGCCGACAGCGGCACGAATCGAACTCGCGTCCTCCTGATCACCAGTCAGACGCGGATCCGACTGAGCTACCGAGGCCGGCTATTATATGGATATATATTAATACTATTTAACGACCATGTTTTTTTCTCCAGAAAGCATGCACGGATTGCCTGTTTGGATCATTATAATCTTACGTCCGACTTTCAGTGTCCTTAGGTGCGCAGTCCTCGTAGAGGTGATTTTAGAGGATCCGTTGGTCGGAATTTCCATATCTTACGGCTGGTTCCGATATTTAACTGCACACATGGCAACTTGAAAACAATCACGTGTCTTAGGGAGAAATCATTAAACCAAAAGCTTTTGTGGTGATTTATGGATATCCATAATTCGAATTATGGATATCCATAAATCGATCTGAATTATGGATATCCATATATCGAATAATGGATATCCATAAATCGAATTATGGATATCCATAAATCAGAGGAATAATGGATATCCATAAATTGAATTATGGATATCCATAATTCGAATTATAGATATCCATAAATCGAATTATGGATATCCAAAAAATCGATCTGAATTAATGATATCCATTAATCGAATTATGGATATCCATAATTCGATTTATGGATATCCATAATTCGATTTATGGATATCCATAATTCGAATTATGGATATCCATTATTCGGCTGATTTATGGATATCCATAAATCGAATTATGGATATCCATAATTCGATTTATGGACATCTATAAATGCGGATTAAATAGTAAAACGGCGCCCCATAGTAGTACGCGCGTGGTAACGTATTGTTTCTTCTACACTTTCGTTGCTACCTACTTAGCTAACATTTTCGCTCTTTTTTATGTCCCCGGTAGCGATAGCGGGGACATATTGTTTTTACCCTGTCTGTTTGTTGGTTTGTTGGTTTGTTGGTTTGTACGTGGACAACTTTAACGTTGGCCATAACTTTTGAACCGTTGGAGATAGAGCTTTCATATTTGGCCTGAATTTTCCTTGTGACAAGACCTTCACATTCATGCAAAAAAATTTGACCTATGACCTTGACCTTGACCTTTGACCTACTTAAAAGAAAAAAATAACATTGGTCATAACTTTTGAACCACTTGAGATACAGCCTTTATATTTAGCATGTATGTTCCTTGTGACAAAAGCTTTTCATTCATGCAAAAAAATTTGACCTGTGACCTTTACCTTGACCTTTGACCTACTTAAAATAAAAAAAATAACATTTTGGTCATAACTTTTGATCGGTTTGAGATAGAGCCTTCATATTTTGCATGTAGGTTCCTTGTGACAAGCCCTTCACATTCATGCAAAAAAAATGTGACCCGTGACCTTGACCTTTGACCTACTTAAAAGAAAAAAATAGCATTGGTCATAACTTTTGAACCACTTGAGATACAGCTTTCATATTTAGCATGTATGTTCCTTGTGACAAAAGCTTTACACTCATACAAAAAAATTTGACCTGTGACCTTGACCTTGACCTTTGACATACTTAAAATAAAAAAATAACATTTTGGTCATAACTTTTAGACGGTTTGAGATAGAGCCTTCATATTTTGCATGTAGGTTCCTTGTGACAAGAGCTTTACATTCACACAAAAACATTTTGACCTGTGACCTTGACCTTTGACCTTCATAAAGAAAAAGTTAACATTGGTCATAACTTTTGAACCGTTTGAGATACAGCCTTCATATTCAGCATGTAGGTTCCTTGTGACAGACTCTTTACAGTCATGCAAAAATTTTGACCTATGACCTTGACGTACTTAAAAAAACAATCATTTTTTGTCATAACTTTCGAACCGTTTGGGATAGAGCTTTCATATTTGGCATGTAGGTTCCCTGTGATTAGAGATTTTCATTCATGCAAAATGTTTGGACCATGACCTTGACCTTTGACCTGCTTAAAAGAAAAAATAAAATTGTTCATAACTTTTGAACCGTTTAAGATAGAGCCTTAATATTTGGCATGTAGGTTCCTTGTGACAAGAGCTTTACATTCATGCATTTTTTTTTTTACCCGTGACCTTGACCTACTTTAAAGAAAAAAAAATATTATTGTTCATAACTTTTGAACCGTTTAAGATAGAGCTTTCATATTTGACATGTAAGTTTCTTGTGTCAAGGGCTTCCCACACAAACAAAAATCTTGAACTGTGAGCAATTTTGAATAAAAAATGACCATGCCCGGGGACATGTTCGTGTTTCACAAACACATCTTGTTCTGTCTTGGGTCTGTCGTTTAACGGCGGAAAACATCTTTTTAGTTAGTGGCACACACTTTAAACTATGCATCGTCAAAACTACCAATGGATTTGGTGGGTGGGGAGGTGGTGCTGTTGCTGGGGGGATAAGGGGATAGGGGGTGGGGCTGACCCATCGCATATTGCAACACTTACATGTATGTTTCTATTCTTTTGTACAAGGTTTACGCCTTTTAGATGAAACTGCAACCAGTGCAATCATATCGGGCGTTGAAACAGTGATGTCTAACAGCAGTATTAATTCGTTCTTATACGACCCCGAATATGTCCACATTCTCTCTGGCGAAGAGGAGGCATTGTTTGCCTGGATAACTGTCAACTACTTGAACCACTTTTTTGAAGACAGGTTGGTTTTGCTTTTGTTCGGTTTGGATTTAAATACCTAGCTAACACTATTACTGCCATGTCGAACCGTTTAGTTCCACCAGAGTCCAATTGTTGGTTTTCTTTTGCTTCAGGATTTAGTTGCTTTAAGGGGAATGGGAACGCCTTCATGGGAGGAAACTCCTGCAATAGTATTTTTGTCTCCCATGTCAATAGGGGTCAACTCTTAAAGGAAAGAATTTGCTCCTGAGGAGCAAATTCTTTCCTTTAAGAGCAGACTCCTTTTTCAGCGGGACAGGGCTTATAGAAAGAAAAGCGAACAGGAAGCCCCAAACGTTGTCTCCCTTTGAAAAATGGCAGATAAATCTGCCAGGTGTTCCCATTCCCCTTAAGCCTTCGAATCCTCGTCTGTTTTCGTTCGAGTTTTATATTCTCGAAGATGTTAAACTAATGAGTTAGAAATCTTCACGCGGATTGATTGATTGATTGATTGATGCTTGATTGATTGATTGATTTGAGGTTTTACGTTTCCGTCCACACTTTTAAATTTTAGGTATTTTTGGAGACGTTGCTTCCAATTTTGAGGTGACAAATCAATCCCTGCAGCCCAATGAAACCAAAAGTGATAGTCCTGCCTGGGCAGACTTAGATCTCCTAAGCGGTTTACCAGTACTCATGTTCGCGGTCGGTTTCAGCTCTGCGTGGAAGCGTGAGTGAGTGAGTGTTTGAGTTTTACGTCCCGCCAACAGCTAAGGTCATACGGAGACGGGACCTCGGTTTAAAGATCTATCCGAAAGTCTGGAGAAGCCCGGGATCGATCCTGCGACCCCTGGTCTGCGTGGAAGCACTGTGCAGCCCAATCTATTTCTCCAAGCCCTGATGGGCGGGGCGGTTCAGGCGGGCGGAATAATCGATCTATTTATTTAAACTAAGTGCGAGGATTGTGGCCACGTAAAATCGATTTAAGCACCCCTTACCTGATCTGAAGCATCACCCTTATGTCGTGTAAATGCATTTCTCTCTTTTTTGAATTGATAAAGACGGTTCTGATTAAATACGCATACACACAGCGATTTCTTGTCATTTAGAAAAGTACAAACAATATTGTTTTGTTTCACATAAAACTTTACTTTGTTTTTAGAAGAGCTTTAACATATGCTTTAACATACAACCATATATCAACATTTTTAAAAAATGGACAAAGGTTAGGAAATGTGTGTGTGTGTGTGTGTGTGTGTGTGTGTGTGTGTGTGTGTGTGTGTGTGTGTGTGTGTGTGTGTGTGTGTGTGTGTGTGTGAATTCGGGTTTAACGTCACTTTCAACAATTTTTCAGTCATATCACGACGGTGTCTGGATGCGACAGGGAGCTCAATGCTCACTTTTATAGTGCTGCCTCACTGAAGTATCATGTCCCAGACACATTACATGATACCACACCCAGTCACATTATCCTGACACTGGATCGAACAGTCCTAGCTCTACCCCGTAAATCTTAGTGCCAAGCGAGGACAGCTAGTACCATTTTTAACGACTTTGGTATGTCGCGGCCCGGGATCCAACCCGTGACCTCCCGTTCCCCGGAGCGGACACTCTACCAACTGAGCTATCGGGGCCGGTTAGGAAATATATGATGACTAGATTATGATATGGCATTTTTCATATCATAACTCACATCAGCCCTCGACACATATCAGCCCTCGGGCCTTCGGGTTGAAATTGGCAGTCTGGGCTGACATGGGGTATGAAAAATGTCATTTGATAATGTCTTAATATTGCACATTTTTGTTTTTTCAGGACACCATCAATTCCTGAGAGCTACGGTCTTGTAGAGCTGGGTGGTGGATCTTTACAGATCTCATTTATACCGGACGACCCGATATATGCGGGTAAAATGACGGTTCAACTAGCCGGCAGGGATTACGATATATACGGACATAGTCACTTGTCATATGGTGCTTCTTTGATGTCAGAACGAGTCCGGCAATATCTGATCAAGGAAAATCCCTACGCCACAGTCGTTGTCAATCCTTGTATGCTGAGAGGTATGTATATTTGTCGAAGGAGAGATGTTGGATCGTGCTTCCTTTCATCTTTGTAGACCGATGCATCTAAGAAAACAGCACAGGATCAATACGATTTGCCAAGACATCCTATTAACGATGTTTACCCATTTTTTGACAAGAACTTAACGTGTCCAAGTTCAAAAATAATGATGCAGTTGCACATAGCACATGTTAAATCTCAAGTGGATAAGAAAAATTGAAGTAAATACGTGTATGACATTCTGCAGATTGTGATCATCGATGTTTGTGAGAAAAAATGTATATTTGTCCTATAGTGAGTGAGTGTTTGAGTTTTACATCTCACCAACAGCTAAGGTAATACGGAGACGAGACCTCGGTTTAAGGACTCATCCGAATGTCTGGAGAAGATTTGTCCTATAGTAAAGCAAGCGGCGACTGAAGTGACGAAGTAGAGTAGACCCATTCCATTAGCACCCCCTTCACAAGAACAATGAACTCATCTAACTTTATCAATGAGCCTATTTTTGTGAATATGGAGGCTCCATGTCTCTTAGTTTAGTTCTATATTTATGTTATTGAAGCTGTGCTTTATTTATAATTGATAAATATTGCTTTGCTTATATGGGCCAACCTTTTGGGTTGTTCCAAAGTGGTTAAAGACCCTTTTAAACAGTCCACCAGTGGCCTTTACACCTTTGAAAGTTCCAAAGGTGGTTTCTTTTAATAGAGGACACTAGATGTAGACACACAAAGAAAGATTGTCTGAAACATTTTACGTCCCCGTCAACAAATTTAGGTCATTTTGGAGACGTTGCTTCCAATTTTGTGGGAATTTTATCCGACATTGAGATGAAATGACATCTTAAGTCCTACCGTTCAAACAAACCAATATGGTTTATATGCACAGACGGTCTCGTACGAGGGTCTCGTACCACATTGCCAGGGCAGGCTTAGGCCTTCTAATCGGTTTGCGGTCGGTTTCAGCTCTGCGTGGAAGCACATGCAGTCCAATCTATTTCTCTAAGCCCGATGGTTTGGGGCCTAAATGTGCTTTTAAAAGCAGAACTAGTGTTATGTTTAGCTGGTCTTAGTAATGATATTTTAGTGTACATGTATGTAGCTGATTCTGTTTGTTTCAGGCGATGCCGCAAATCACACGTTCGGTGAGAAGACAGTAGGAATGGTTGGTGGCGGGAATGCCTCTCTCTGTGAGAGTATCTTACTCCACTACCTTAGTCCTCAGGATACCGACATGTGCTCGCCAAGACCTTGCTCAATCGGAGAGGTAATGAGATTATAACAACTTTTTTACCGCCAAGACCTTGTTTAACAAGGGAAGTAATAACAGTATCTGTAGCATGCACCTTAATAATGTTATTAAGCAGTAGGACTAAAATAAAGATGTGTAACCCCCGCCCATCGGGGCTCGGAGAAATAGATTGGACTTAAGGGTGCTTCCGCGCAGAGCTAAAAGCGACCGAACATCAGTACTGGCAAATCGCTAAGAAGGTCTAATATGTTCTATAAAAGGGTTATTCGTTGGAAGCAAAGAATACACCACAGAAGGGAAAAATATGGAGTGTTTTCTGGGCCAGACTAGCTAGTTTCGGCCGTTGTTATCGAGAGAGAATGCCTGTAGCCAAAACCCCATTTCTGCTCTAAAAAGAAATAATATACACGGGTGTTAATCAGGGGAACTAGCTCGAAAATGAGTCAATGGAAATTTGTTCCCTCGACACATCCGGGAACTCTCGAGCTAGCTCCATCACCAGGAAACTTGTAAACAAAGGTAGGTCTCGAAGAGTTTTGTCACCATGTTTTCTTTGTAAGCTATTTATAAAAAAAAAAAAAAATCGGCAATGCAGTGTCACATAGAAATGATTTAACGTTGTACCCCGCTAGAATTTGCCATGGAAATTTGCAGCGCTGGAGAATGAATGAAAGAAAACTTTTTATCACGAACCTGAAAAATTGTCAATTTATGTCAACACGGAGATTTCGGCCGACGAATTTTCATTTTCCGTCTAAAGGGCGCCCTTCACACCCCCAGAAGCAACATCCCTAGTGAAATGAAACACTGAAAGTTTGAAATAAGCAAAAAAAAAATATGGCTGTGATTACGTAACTTGCGACTTATGACGAAATTACTGTCAGAGCTAGTCCTCTCGACAATGAGTTAGTTCACTCGACATGGAGATAGTGCCCTAAAAACAAAGATGGAACATTCATAAGATGACTGGGGTCTGATTCGATGTCTTTCTATGGTCCCATCCAGTTTATCCAACTGGTTTCTTTACCGGTAACAAGATAAGTTATGCCCCAAAGACGTCCCCCAACCAGTCGTTTCTCTCTGGTCGTTTCGCCCCAATTTTGCACCCCTAGTTGTTTCGCCTGGTCTGCTCGTCCCCTAAGTCGTTTCGTCTACCTAGTTGCTTCGCCTCCTCCCTATTCAGAACGGATCAATGGGTTTTGTTTGTTTGTTTGATTTGATTTTTTGTTTGTTTGATTTGAGGATTTTGGAGACTTGGCTTCCAATATTGTGGGACATTTACCCGACATTGCGATGAAATGACATCTCAAGCCCTGTCGCCTAATGAAACCAATAGAGTTTATAAGTATGGATGGTCTGACTCGCACCGCTTTGCCTGGGCAGGCTTAGATCCTCTAAGCGGTTTACCAGTACTCGTGTGTGGTCAGATTCAGCTCTGCGTGGAAGCATCATGCAGCCCATTTATTTCTTCAAGACCCAATGGGCGGGGGCCTGGATCAATGGGTGGATGTTGGATGGATGGATGGATGGATGGATGGAATGATGGATGGGTGGATGGATAGGTACACTACAGAGAGGGATAAGTGAGAGGGAATTTGGATGGATGGAGCCTTTGGAGGAAGGATGAACGAACGAACAAACGTTCGGACGACAGACAGACAGACGGACGGACGGTGGGATGGATGGATGGATGGGTCGGTGGGTGAATGGATGGAAGGTTGATGGAAAAAGAAAGAAAATATATATGTACACAAATGCCATTGTCGTTTGACGGCGTGAATTTTGATTCCTACCGGTAATCTTTTTGAAGATTTTTGTTTTACTCAATAATCACATAGTGTTCCCGCAGGTGGTCTGATTATTTGTGATACACCTAGAGTAATCGTTTAAACAAGTTATGTTGAGCTGCAGTCCTAGGTACTGCATAACAAAGTTTCTTGAAAATCAGCCCACTGGTTCTAGATCACTGTCTGTCGGTCAGTCATAAGTGCATAGATCACTCGCGCTACACGTCCGTAATCACTCGTGCTACACGCTCTTGATCTATTACCTTTAACGACTGACTTCCAGCCTGTGATCTATTAAGCAACTGATCACTACCAGCACGAATCTATTTCTTATCTTTCAACAATTTTGTCGAAATTTGTGTTTAGGCTTTATGGATAGTTTGTTCGCGGCATCTGGGTCACATGACCAAGATGGCTACCACGCCCATATATGGAAAAACCATTAAAACTCTTCTCTAGAACCAGTGGGCTGATTTTCAAGAAACTTGGGTATGTGCAAAATGGGGGGGGGGTGTGTGTGGCGAAACGACCAGGGAGAAACGATTGACGGGGGTGGGTGACGTCTTGGGGGGGGGGGGGGGGCATAGTATCTTGTTACCTCACTAGCCAGAGGTAACGAAACCAGTTGGATAAACTGGGCGGGTCCACAGAAAGACATCGAATCAGGCCTCAGTCATTTGATGAATGTTTCATCTTCGTGTTTTTGAGGGCACTATCTCCATGTCGAGTGTACTAGCTCTGACATTAATTTCGTCATAAGTCGCAAGTTACGTAATAACAGCCAAAATGTTTTGCTTATTTCAAACTTTCCATGTTTCATTTCACTAGGGATGTTGCTTCTGGGGGTGTGACGGGCGTACTTTTGACGGCAAATGAAAAATCATCGACTAAAATCTCCGTGTTGACATATATTGACAATTTTTCAGGTCCGTGATAAAAAGTTTAATATTTCCAGAGATTATAAAGGGAACATTCTGGGTCGGACTTGATTCACTGTCTTCTGGGTCTTCTCGGATATCCTGAAGGCCCTCGATAAATCAAGTGACTTTGGGAAGAAAGAATCTCCCGGCATAAAAATACAGCAAAATAGTCTTCATTATTTTTCTTCTTTTTTTGTGTGTGTGAAAATGAAAGCATTTCACAAATAATTGTCTTTAGATTAAAGCAAAATATAATTATGTTAAATAGACGCAGCTAAAATACATATAGAGCGACTTCGGCTGGAACTAAAGTAGTACCTTAGCTACCAAAAATACAGCTGAGCTCCTAGTGCCGTCGGAGGTTTACCATACACATATATGATGCTTTTGTTTCAACGAAGGTCCTATGACATATTTATAGTTATGCTGTCATGCAGTCTGCTAAATCAGCAACCATACGTGTTCCTCTGATAATGCTAGTACGCGTGTCATTGGTAGCTACCCAAGTACCTACTTTAGTTCGAGTCGAAGTCGACCCTAAATGTACATGAAGTAATTTGGGCCGAAACAGTTTATAATGAATAACACAATTATAAAAGCTGGTGTTTTATTTTAAAATCGAGTAAATTGCAGATGTATATCTTTTTGATGACTGAATTAAATGCGTCGAAATTCTGCTCAACGTTATTCAACTACAATGCATTCAGCGACTTCTCTGCTTGAATCACGTGATCCTCCCATTCACCCCACCTTTTTAAAAGTAGATTTGGAAGAGCCTTCCGAACAGTCTTCGGCGCCACTTGATTTAAAAGTCTTTACTTCAGAAGATTCTAGAGCTCGAATCAAGCACGACCCTGAACATACTTGTTTGAGTCGCAGGGTATCTGAGCGTTTACGTGTCGCATAGGCCAGTTTGTCCCGTTTTATTTGATGACGTCTTGGACAGATTACTCTGCTCCTTGAAATAATTGGTAACCTGGGCCTCCGTGGCCTAGTGGATAAATCCTTGAGCGCTGACACTTAATCATTAGGTCTCTCACTGCTGTGGGTTCGAGCATGGCGCGTGTCATAGGTGAGACGCCAGGTTTTGCAACGGAAGGTGAGGTTGTTTTTCTCCGGGTAATCCGGTTTTCGCCCACCTCCGATTAACGATCGCTCTATAAGAGTGAAGTTATCTTGAAAGGGTCGTAAAACCAAAACTAAAAAAAAAAAAAAAAAAAAATTGTAACCTAGATTCTACTGATGACAAATTCAGAACAGCATCCCATTTCGAAAGTTGAGCTAAGTTTTTGAAATATTTACATGTATTTAGAGGCCCTTGTCAGCGGCGTCTGGTCAGGACCGATTCTGACTGTCACTGTGTCTTTTTGTGGGGTTTTGGTGGGGGTGGTTGTGGGCGGATTCGTATAAAATGGGTTAACCCATTGTATACTAGTGGACTCTTCCATTGCTATATGTTGGTATATAAGGAGTGTCAGGCCTATTTTTTTCATTTTTATTCTATTTTTAACTGAAAATTCTGTTAGCAAATAGTGCAGGCGTCTGATCTGGGCCTGCACTATTTGCCAAGGTACCCTTTTAGGGGTTTCCCGCATACAGTTGGTTAATAATATAAATGCCAAGGTATGGTTGTCCTTGGTTGTCCTATCTTGCGAATAATAACAGTCTCTTCTATACAACTTGCTGTATAGTGAATCCAAAAATAAACTACAAAATTGTATAAAGGAGGTGTTCTTTTGTATAATTCTGAAGCCAAAATACTATGATAATAATAACTGTCTATCCACAAAACTTTAATCTTACGTTAGATATTAGATCCGCACATTATTTCTAGTTAAAATCCCCGATGGGCCTATTTTTATTGCGTAGTAATAAATACTGTTGATTTTTCACTCAGTTTCACCGCTGACGAATAAACAAATACCCTATCAATGATATTTGTCTGAACATATATATCTGGGTTATAACATTTTATGCTTATATGCGTAATGAAATAAGCGTTTTAGATGGCTACCAATAAAATATATAATTCTTATTCGCAGCGTGACGATTATTAACGTTGTTGTTGTATAAAAACAGACCGAGCAAAAAATTGATGGATTGTCCTGGGAGACATACGCGCGTGTTTATTATAACCGCCTCATCAGCATATTAAAGATGAAATGCCAAACAAAAATGCGTCTGTGTACATAACATTCGAAAATGATGATAGTGTCATGCTTCTAATCAGGCATAGCAGTAACACGTCAAATGGCATTCATTCACCAGACAAAACATTCAAGATTTTTTTTATTAACTTTGGCCATCTTATGACAATCATTACTACAAATCAATAAATATTGTATGATCAAAAATGTGCGCCAATCGTGCTCCTATCACTTGGACATTACGAAAACACACCCGTGCGACACAGTGTATTTTTAACGTATCCAAAATGGCTACTTTTCTGATGAAAATCCTTGATATTGTTCTTATAAAGGCTCAAAACATAGGTTGAGGGTGCTCGTTAGAACCGCCTCAGTGAGGCGGTTCTAACGAGTACCAACAACCTGTGTCTTGGAGCAGAAATAAGAAAAATAATGTATACCCCCGTAAACCCCAGTTTTCCCTATATAATGTAGGGTTTAGGGGGGGTCTTAATTTCACGGACTTGTTCACGTGATGGCTGACACGCTGCCTCAATATTGTACATGCATGTTTTACTACAATATGTCTAAAACAAGAGCACCGCATGCGGGTGCCAACGCTCGGCTGCAAAAAGGGGCATATCTGTGCCAAAAATATTTTGACAGTTACCTCACCTATTGATATGAGTTCCCCTTTTTATAATGAACAACTAGTCCGAGTTTCAAGTAAATATGTTCAGTAATGACAGAGATATTACAAAACGTCCAAGTTTTTCCACGACGACGACGCAGACGACGCAGACGACGCCAGAGCTATGACAATTCCTCGTCGTTTTCTTCGAAAACAGCGGAGCTAATAATCAAACTACAGAAACGTGGCGCAAGATTATCTTGGGTAATGAATGTTTAAATTTCGAAAACACAAAATCAAGGTTAGTACCCAATTTCGTAAAATCGTTCGTCGATATATAAAGATTGGGTACAACATACATGTTATAAAACAGACTGCATGCATGGTGGTTAACCCAATCACGGTTGGCAACTTTGCTTCCATCTTTGATTGCACACCGGTGGGTCGGCCTAAGATTATATGACGGTTCCAGAGTAAAACATAAATGGAATTTTATTTTAGTATTCTTTATGTTATTTGGCGCCTGATGCTCCGTCTTTGGTCGGGCCCCTCGGAGTCTAACTGTCGGTTTTCTTTTGCTCCAGCAATTCTGTTGTTGTAGGCTGTCGAGTCCTCAACCTTGTTTCATCTCTGTATTTTTTTATGTGTATGTTCTCGGAGATGTTACACTGATGAGTTAGGAAGCCTTCATGCGGACTAAACAAAATAAGTGCATACCGCGACAGAGGTAAGGGCGAGGATTATGGCCATGTAAAATCGATTTAAGCCCCCCCCCCCCCCCCCCCCCTAGTGGAATTCTTTCCACTGACCGTTCCAAGGCGGTTCTTCTGTGGCGGTTTATTTATGCTGTTGTTTGTTACTAACTGTGTGTATCACTTGGGTCTTTTTATTTTGGATAGCCATTTGGCAATTTTGTGGGAAAGTAACTGTCCTTATGGCCTTCCTTTGTTTAGGTTTCCATTATGGTCTGGTCGCTTCATGTTTGTGTTTCTTTGATGGGTGGAGTAAGTCTTTGGTGTCTTTGATTGGTGGAGTAAGTTAATTGTATCGATTCCTGATCTTTGTTTTACTTCTACTTTTATATGTTTTTCATATTTTTGCTATACACAAAGATTTTGGGAATTTATTGGAACCGCTCAGCGAGGCGGTTCTAACGAGTACCCGCAATCTATGTTTTGGAGCAGAAATTAAAAAAATGCAAACTCCTTTAAACCTCAGTTTTAAAATATAAAAATGGTGTTTAAGGTGTCAAAGTTATGTCTTCCTTTGTTTAGGTTTCCATTATGGTCTGGTCGTTTCATGTTTGTGTTTCTTTCCATTTGGTGTCTTTGATGGGTGGAGTAAGTTAATTGTATCGATTCCTGATCTTTGTTTTACTTCTACTTTAAGTATTATTTCACTCGAGCAAAGTATGTTCGTCAATAAAGCAAAACTCATGTTCAAAGTGGCCAACAGTCTCTTACTAAAGTATATTTGTTGAGTTATATGAGAGAAGAAGGGATCAATCAAATCAAACGACATTGAGATCAGCTTCTGATCAAAATGTTAGAATTCCAAAACCGAATATAAATGTTTTCAAAAACAGTATATCATATTCGACCCCTACTATTTGAAGTAGCATACCAACTGAAATTAATAATTCTTTATGGTGTAATGCATTCTCACGAAATTGTATAAACTGGTTGATAAATTCTTGATGCTCGTATTGTATATATTGCAACTTCATTATGAAAATACGCCTATACTAATTAATACATTGTAACTTTTTTCGCCTCATCGAGGCGGTTCTAACGAGTACCCACAATCTGTGTTTTTGAGCAGAAATAAGATGAGGCAGTTCATACAAGTACCCACAATCTATATTTTTTGAAGAAATAAGAAAAATAATGTACACCACTGCAAACCCCAGTTTTACTGTATAAAAGTGGGGTTCAAGGAGGTCAAAACTATATAGGCGTGTTTTCGTGACATTTTGATTTTTAAATATGTCATTTAACCATTTTTTTTTTTGCAAATGCGTCATTCTTTTTTCATTATAATGCCTTCACCTTTAAGTAAATACCCATGTACTGTTTGCTAAATGTTTTGCATTGTGTTTTAAAGAGACGGTTTGTGTAAGTTTGGTTTTACCAAACGAGCTACCCTCTTTAAATAGAGAAATTACTTACTTACTTTACTTACTTGGATGCTTTCAAATTTTGCCGTTAGTGACAGTCCATCTAATGGCGCCTTAAAACCCGGAATTGACCGGAACGCTTCCTTAAGTTTATCACACGCTCTCATACTTACAAAATAAACACGTATATTGGGTTTACACGGTGTTAACTGCGGTTTCCGATAATAAAACGTGCTTTTTTGTTTGTTTAAAATTGTAAAGTATGCGAGATACAACATTTTGATATACCAAATATTCACTATTAAAAATAAATAATAATAAAAAATTAATAAGTGAAATAAAAGTTACAAGGGGTGGGGGTGGTAATAAACAGAGTAACAATAGAATTTCGGCAAACGTGGTTTATCATCTGTTTGCGTTTAAATTGTTTAAAACGACTACTAATAACTAATGTGCACAGATGGCATATAAAAATTCACCAAACAATCGATTCTTTCCACGTATTTCGAATAAACTCCACCGAATCGGCAGTGTCATCAGCACAAAATATGTGCTAATAGGGTAAATCTAATCCTACTAAGCGGCACAAACAGAACCAATGTCTCCTTCCATCGTCAACTTCTTCAAAAACTTATGAAAAAGCGTAACACATCACATTAAATTTTCACATAAACATAAACACTTATTTAACAGCCCCCCCCCCCCCCCCCCACACACACACACACAAGAAAGGCCGCAAAGGTCATGCATAGAACAATTCTTGTGACCTTAACAGTTGAAGAAACAATTGATATACATTAACTATTAGTTGAATAGGCTTGCGATTAATTTAAAAATCGCCGTGTTACATTAATGTTTGATATTAGCACGAACTAACATGAGTGTACATGTAAAACGAGTTGAGGAAAGGGATAACATGCGAGGCTTTTCCGAGCATTTATGAGTTTTTCTCAACGAGTTTAATAAAATTAATTATATATGAGCACGCATGCAACATTTTATTTATCATATGACATTTAAAACGCATTTTATTCACCATTTTTAAGAAAACGGTCAAAATTCCGCCATTACGGAGCGTATCAAAGTAATTTGCATATTTAATCCAATAGTGGATTACCGAACTTATTACATGGCGTTATTACATTATCAGATGCGATATCATATGATAAAACCATTTACAAGCTCACAAAATAAAAATGCACAGACTATCACAGCTTTTCACAATGTTGCAAGCACGTTGTCTTAGCACTGGAATAAATATCAGTCATACCTGTACGCTAACCTTTATCCTGCTGAATAAAATCAATTATACCATATGAGTTCTGACCACCAGCCAGTCAAATAACTTATACAATGTGCCTGTCCAATTCACACACTGAATGACAAACATTGTAGATCCTAATCAGATGGACATCTGATCTACACTGTCTGCAAAAATAGGGGTTGTCGTGTTCAGCGGAGAAAAGTTAAGACTTGAATTAACAACATAACGATAAAGAATGAAACATCGGTGATAAACTATTAGCATATCTAATTTTACATATCCACTTAATTTTAATATTTCGGCCAATGGCCGAAATATTAAAATTGAGTTGATATGTAAAATTAATCATATTTCCTTCCCTCCCAAAGACTTTATACATGTTGTATTAGCATATCATTTACCTGGTAAGAAAACAATAGTAAGTGAGTGCGTGTTTGAGTTTTACGTCCCACCAACAGCTAAGGTCATACGGAGACGGGACCTCGGTTTAAAGCCTCATCCGAAAGTCTGGAGAAGCCCGGGATCGATCCTGCGATCCCTGGTTTACAAGGCGAGTATAGCGTAACCACTGCACCACGGAGGCTTCTAAACAATAGTAGAAGGTGGGACGTAAAACTCAAACACTCACTCACTCACTCTAAACAATAGTAAGGTAGAACTATATATGCAAACTGAATAGCACATGGTTGTCAGTTTGCTATTATTCGCTTTTAACGAACACTCTGCCGACTGAGGTTTTTTTTTTTTTTTTTTTTTTTTTTTTTGGTTTGGGTTTTACGGCCCTTTCAAGATTATTTCACTCATATCGAGCCGATCGTTAATCAGAGGTGGGCGAAAACCGGAGCACCCGGAGAAAAACCACCTGACCTTCCGTTGCAGAACTTGGCGTCTCACACGTGGCCCGAGCGAGGCTCGAACCTACGGCGGTGAGAGACCTAATGACTAAGAGTCAGCGCTCTTATCCACTAGGCCACGGAGGCCCGTTCTGCCGACTGAGTTATCGAGCCACATGATGAACTTGTTATATTTTCCTTTTCAGCGAGGCGGTTTACGAGTATCCACAATCTATGATAACCCTTAGTATATGAGATCTGATCAGAGCAGACAGCATTCACGTGAAAATAG
Source organism: Lucinisca nassula (assembly GCA_963580285.1). Classification (NCBI taxonomy): domain Eukaryota; kingdom Metazoa; phylum Mollusca; class Bivalvia; order Lucinida; family Lucinidae; genus Lucinisca; species Lucinisca nassula. The sequence continues at coordinate 50,561,433 of OY757015.1, forward strand.
AATACGCATATTATCACATGAACAAGCCCGTGAAATAAACACACCCATAAACCCCACTTTGTAAAGAGAAAAATGGGGTTTGCAGGGGTATACAATATATTTTTTTTATTTTTGCTCCGGGATATTGGTTGTGTGTGCTCGTTATGGCTGCGTTAATGAGTCAGTTCTGGCGAGCACCAGCAACCTGTATTTGCTGTGTGGGTGAGAAAGGTACCACTGTTTACATCAGAAAAGTGGCTATTTTTGAAATATGAAAAGTACACTAGGTCGCACGGGTGCTATCGTAATGTTGGTTTAGACCGGCCCCGATAGCTCAGTTGGTAGAGTGTCCACTCCGGGGAACGGGAGGTCACGGGTTCGATCCCGGGCCGCGACATACCAAAGTCGTTAAAAATGGCACTAGCTGCTCCTCGCTTGGCACTCAGATTTACGGGGTAGAGCTAGGACTGGTCGACCCATGTCAGGATAATGTGACTGTGTGTGGTATCATGTAATGTGTCTGGGACATGATACTTCAGTGAGGCAGCACTATAAAAGTGAGCATTGAGCTCCCTGTTGCAACCAGACACCGTCGTGATATGACTGAAAAATTGTTGAAATCGACGTTAAACCCGAATTCACACACATGTTGGTTTTAGAGCAAACATACCCAACTTGCCAGTATGGAACATAATAGGCACATTGGTTTTATATTCAGCCATGATTAGCGATAATAACTATTTGGTTATACACCACAACCTCTTTCTAACGCTGGTAATGAGGTCTGAAGTAGAGGCTTTCCTGATCTGGGGGACATGCTGTGTTCAACGATGTATTGATTATGCAGAGGGACGAACGCTTATGATTGTTTTTCTGCGCATTTTATGCATCTTTGAGACCCTTCTTAAAATCGTGCTATGTCCAGGACCATGTTATAATGAACAGTGTTATAGTGAGGTGAATAAACGCACGTACTTTTTGCTCATATTGGCCCATTTGTGACCACTGTTTACAAATGCCGTCGACCCTGATCTGACAGAGCAATATCTGCTGTCAGATGCGGTGTACACCATTTGAATTCAAGTAGGCACCGACTCAGGCTAAAAAAATCTGTCAAAAATTTAATGCATATTTATATACATGATGTATGATGCATGATAACTTACAAATAATCATACCGACGATTGCTTAAAACATTTAATTACTCCTATATTTGTAAGACTATTGTGGTATTTGTATATGTTTTATGTGAGACGCGCTAAAATGTATTTGGCAATCTGAATAAAATTTGAATTGTTTAATAAAAGCGGGGTTTAAGGGGTCAAAATTATAAAGCCATGTTTTCGTGATGCAAGCGCATATACCCTTTACATCGATATCTTATTTACCATAAGTGTTCAGAACTTGTTGTTTTGTCCCTAAGGGATTCTTCTCATATCTCCAGCCAAGTATTTAGTGATAATTTGCGAAATTGTTTTATTATTTTTGTTTTAATATATGCCATGTGTACTCATTTGAAACGCCCCGCTGAGTGAGTGAGTGTTTGCGTTTTACGTCCCAACAACAGCTAAGGTCATACGGTGGCGGGACCTCGGTTTACAGACTCATCCGAAAGTCTGGAGAAGCCCGGGATCGATCCTACGACCCCTGGTTTACAAGGCGAGTAACATAACCACTGCACTATGGAGGCTTCAACGTCCCGATGAGATGATAGCCTTAAATTAACCCTATTACATCACCTTTGTCTGGTTGTTTTTATGAACTACCCGATCTAGAATATAAGAATCTTATATGTGTGTGAGGGGTGGATAGAAAAATCCGTCCCAAGGGTCACTGTCCGGCATCACGAGGCTTGCCGAGTGATGCCGGACAGTGATCCCGAGGGACGGATTTTTCTATCCACCCCTCACATCCATATTGGATTCTGTTTCTTGCATTCCTTCCATTTCTTAGCGCGGAATTTCAATGCTGCAGTCACTTCGGCTCCGCCATATTGTGTTGACACTGCAGGAATGTAAAGTGACGTTACGGATCGTGCATGACGGCAAACTTAACGACGGCGCACACAAGGTCGTAATCAACCAGTGCATGTATCAAACACACGATTATATTTGATTTGGGGTCGGAACACCAGGGTCAGAACATAAATTTACATCCCAGGGTATAATCGCGGATTTCCTTGTCTGGTGTGCAAGAACAAGTGTTTTCATAATGATAACTCACCCGTGCGTCCAAGTGCTTTTTTCACATCTCCAAAATTGCTACTTCTATATGAAAACCTGTGATATTTTTCGCATAAATGCTCAAAATATAGATTGTGGGTGCTCGTTAGAACCGCCTTATTGAGGCGGTTCTAACGCGTACCCACAACCTATGTCTTGGAGCAGAAATGAGAAAAATAATGTATACCCCCGTAAACTCCAGTTTTCTCTGTATGAATTGGGGTTTAGGGGGGTCTTTATTTCACAAACTTGTTCACGTGATGTTTTTTCATAAGCTGTACTGGCTAGCAAATGAATGTTTCTGGACAACTGTCATTAATTTATATTTACTTTTCCAGTGTAAAATCTAATTTAAACATATAGAAAACAATGTGGTTCATACTTCCATGAACGCATCGAGTCTCATGATTTTCATGGACGTTAAATGACGTCAGTCTAAACCATGATTCTCTACGCGCATTGGTGACGTCAACGCGGTTCAGCTCTTTATAGAGAAACAGTGGGTAAATGTTTTTTTTTTTTTTTTTTTTTTTTTCAGCTTTAAAATTTGCCATATAAGCAATTCACGCTCGGTGATGAGGAACAAAGAATGTAAATATACAAAAAAAAAAAAAAAAACTATTTTTTCTGTTTTTTCATGAAAGTATGAACGACATTGGGTCGCTAGCAAAATTAATATGAACGCCTTCGGGGTTCATTTACTTTGCACTCGATCCACTGCGATCATACTCTCATGATCATCAGAAAAATAAAATTCATTTCTTAAATATTGCATGTGTTTGGCTTTATGTTTCAGGTTTATCAACCCCCAGTACGAGATAGAAATTTCTTTACTTTTGGCCTAATATATTACCTAGCTAAAGACTTGGGAGTGTTGGATGGCCCGGGAACACTTGACTTGGAGAAGTTACAATCTACAGTCCGGCTCTACTGCAGAAAGGTAGATAAGCAAATCATACCAATGCTAGATAAAGCTATCCTTAATGACAATACATTATATATTTACACTTGCCGAATACTTTCCGTAGATCAACCGGCACTTACTGTTGATCATATGCCGTTTTCGTAAAGGGGGAAGTGCTCGACTAAAGTCACGGAAAAATAATGAAATTCCATACAATACAATAAAACTGTAAAGTTAGGGCCCCCGCCCATCGGGGCTGAGAGAAACAGATTGGGCTGCATGATACTTCCACGCAAAGCTGAAACCGACCGCCAATGAGTGCTGATAAACCGCTTAAAAGGTCTAAGACTGCTCAGGCAAAGTTGTGCTAGTCGGACCGTCCCTACATATAAACCCTTTTGCTTTGTTTGGGCGTCAGGGTTTGAGTTGATGTTTCATCTTAGTTTCGGGTAAAAGCCCCACAAAATTGGAAGCAACGTCTCCAAAATCATCTATATAGTGTTGAAGGAGACATAAAATCTCATTTCAGACAAACAGGAACTGTAAAGTTGTCAATAAAAAATCGAATTAAAATTGAGGGTCACTCACTCAACTCCCTAAATATCGTAGCGTCACGAAAACATGCCTAAATAATTTTGACCCCCTTAAACCCCACTTTTATGTAGTAAAACTGGGGTTTACAGGGGTAAAGCTTATTTTTTTATTTCTGCTTTTAAATATAGATTGTAGGTACTCGGCCTCGGTTCCGCTCAGCGCGGTCATCCTTCGGGTTGGAAACGCTCATCTACAATAGAACCCCATATCAGATTCTTATATTCCTACCTGGGGCTATGTAGGGACTCCACCTTGAAACCTATGGACCTAAAACCTAATTTTATATTATCTAGTTTAAGGTTGCAAACGTAGTGTGGTGTTGAGAATTCCAGACTTCCAAATTTGAAAGTTAGAAAGTCAGGACTTCCTGGATGGTTAAAATATTATAAATATGACTAATACTAACACAAGTCGGAGGTCTCCATACTTTGAATTAAAAATATAGATTGTTTATCAATCGAAATTTACTAAGCGTTGCAGCTTTACTTTATTGATGTCACAGTGACCCCTTTGGTGTTTAAAACAATAGCCCAGGCTGGCGAGTTTACAGGAACAAGAACAGGTCCACGTCATGACTAGCACCGATTTGAACGTTTATTTATAGCCGCGCTCATTCAAACTCGTTTTTTGAGACCCTAGGGTTTCACGAAAACACGCTTTTATAATTTTGACCCCCCTTAAACATCACTTTTATTATATATAGTAAACGGGGGTTTACAGAGGTACACATTTTTCTTCTTATTTATGCTCAAAAACATAGATTGAAGGTACTTGTAAGTACCGCCGCGCTGAGGCAGTTCTACAAGTTCCCAAAAACGAGGCGGTTCTGACAAGTTCCAACGTTCTATGTTTTGAGCAGAAATATGAAGAATACCAGATTTTTATATCTGAAAATTTCCACTTTTTGGTGGTAAAATTTTCAATATACTATAACATGAATGTTAGCGTAATGACGTTTCTCCAGTTTTCAATATATTTAGGATAGTTTAGGGAGATTTTCTTGACTTCATCTTAGAATATAAGAATCTGATATGGGGTTCTGTTGTAGATGAGCGTTTCCAACCCGAGGGATGACCGTGCTGAGCGGAACCGAGGCTACGCCGAGGTTCCGCTCAGCACGGTCATCCCGAGGGTTGGAAACGCCCATCATCAACAGAACCCCATATTGGATTCTTTTTCTTGCACAACACCTAGCTCCGGTTAGTTTTGACAGCTCGCACATATATATTGTTTACAAAATAAAAGTAGTGCGGAAGTAGTTCCGGCAGTTGAATAGAATTGAAGCGCATTTATGTTAGTTGTCTGGGTCGGCGGAACACCAGGGTCAGAACATAAATTTCTATCCCAGGGTAAAATCACGGATTTCCTTGTCTGGTGTGCAAGAAATGCTGTTTCGTGTACTTATAGAATCGAAAACACCAAGCATGTTTTTCATTTAAAGAAGATCGAAAAGAATCATGGAGGGGAATGGGAATACCGTCAGGAGAGGCAACTCCTGCAAAAGTATTTTTTGTCTCCCATGTCAATAAGGGTCAACTCTTATAGGAAAGAATTTGCTCCTGAGGAGCAAATTCTTTCCTTTAAGAGTAGACCCCTTTTTCAGTGGGATAGAGCTTATAGGAAAGCGAACAGGAAATCCCGAAAGTTATCTCCCTTTGAAAAATGGCGGAAAAATCTGCCAGGTGTTCTCATTCCCATTAAGTGATTCCCCATTATATGCCTTTTTACCTGGTCTCACCATTAATCCTATCCCAGCAGGCACTCAACGTTGAACTAACGTTGAAACAACGTTGAAAACGTTGTTTCAACGTGAGTTCAACGTTGAGTCAACGTTTTGTGCCTGCAGGGATGTTGCTCGAACTTTCTCTGTCTCGAACAAATTTTCTTGTTTTTCTTTGTTTTGGTTTTATGGCCCTTTCAATATTATTTCCCTTATTTCGAGCAAGTGTATACAATTGGACTCTTCCATTGCTATATGTTCGACAAGCCCATTTGTCATTTATGAGGCCTACATTTTCATTTTTATTCCATTTTTGACAGAAAACTCTGTTAGCAAACAGTGCAGACCCTGATCAGCTGCCGCGTTCTGCGCGACTGATCTGGACCAGCGCTGTTTGCCAGGCTACCCTTTTAGGGATTTTCCGCCTAGAATGGGTTTATCAGAAATGGGCGAAAATCGGAGAACCCACAGAAAAACTATCTGACCTTCCGTTGCAGAACTTTGCGTCTTACATGTGACCCGAGCCTGGCTCGAACCACAGCGGATAGAGGGCTAATGATTTAGAGTCAGCTTCCAGTGTCATTATGCCAAACTTTTATTGGTCAGAAAAGGCTTCAATCACAAAAACACGCCTATATAATTCTGACCCCCATGAACCCCACTTTTACATAGTAAAACTGGGGTTTACAGGGGTAAACCTTGTTCTTATTTCTGCTCTAAAATATAGATTGTGGGTACTCGTTAGAACCGCCTCGATGAGGCGGTTCTAACGAGTGCCCACAATCCATATTTTGAGCAGAAATAAGAAAAATATCACAATTATTCATCTTAGAATTTTCATTTTTTCGGCGATAAAGGTGGCAATGTATTTGTATAGGCGTGTTTGCGTAATGCGAGCCACAGTTTTTCGATTATATTTATCATAAAATTTGTTTTTATTTAGACTTTGCAGGATGTAACTGAAAACATGAAAATTCTCGGCAAGTGGGCATCCCGGAATTGTCAAGACGGTCTGTATATTCCACTGATTTTCTCCGCACTCGGATTTAACCTGAACACAGACAAAATCTTCGCCGGTTATGACATAGAGGACAAAACAATTGGTGAGTTAGCGAGGTTCTATGGTGAAACATTAATGACTCAAATACCCAAGGCTCGTTTACCGTGGCTGCGTCAAACACGTTCTTGAATTCCTTTACGGTAACACACCCGTCTGCTTTGTTTGTTTGTTTGTTTAATGTCATATTTTACGTCCCCGTCAACACTACATAGGTAATTTTGTAGAGTTGCTACCAATTTTGTGGGACTTTTAGCCGACATTGAGATAAAATGACATCTCAAGCTCTACCGCTGAATGAAACCAATAGGGTTTATAAGCATTGGAAGTCCGACTCGCACCGCTTTGCCTGTGCAGGCTTAGATCCTCTATCTATCATATCACCAGAACAAGCATTATTTCGGCCCTGCCCAACGGGGCTTGAAGAAATAGATGGGCTGTATGATGTTTCCACGCAGATCTAAAACCGACCACACGCGAGTACTGGTAAACCGCTTAGAGGATCTAAGCTTGCTCAGGCAAAGGGGTGCGAGTCGGACTGTCCATGCTTATCATTAACTCAATTAACCCTTTGCTTCATTGGGCGACAGGGCTTGAGATGTCATTTCATCTCAATGTTGGATAAAAGTCCCACAAAACTGGAAGCAATGTCTCCAAGATGACCCATACAGTGTTGAAGGGACGATCGAAAAAATGTGATATTTTCCTTATCTCCACTCAAAACATAAGTTCTGGGTGCTCGTTAAAACAGCCTACCCGCCTCGTTGAGGCTGTTTTAATGAGTACCAAAATCCTATGACTTGGAGCAGAAATAAAAAAAATAATGTATACCCCAGTAAAGCCCAGTTTTCTGTATGTAAAATGTGTTTTACGGGGGTCTTCATTTCACGGCATTACGCAAACAAGCCTATACAAATACATTGCCACCTTTATTGCCGAAAAAATGAAAATTTTATGATGAAAAATAGTGATATTTTTCTTATTTCTGCTCAAAATGTAGATTGTGGATACTCGTTAGAACCGCCTCATCGAGGCGGTTCTAACGAGTACTCACAATCTATATTTTAGAGCAGAAATAAGGAAAATAAGGTATACCCCCGGAAACCCAAGTTTAACTATATAAAAGTGGGGTTCAAGGGGGTCAAAATTTTATAGGCGTGTTTTCGTGATGGAGTTATTAACATGATGACCTATGAAATTCTCTCATATCTGCAGATAAGAAATAGAAATGAGTTACTACGAGAGATTTCTTCTTTTATCTTGAATATGTATGCTGTGTGCACTCATTAGAATCGCCTCGATGAGGCGATTCTAATGAGTACACACAACATACCTATTAGCAATAGAACGGCGGAAAACATACCTAAACTGGACTTGTTTTCTTAGAAAACGGATTCCACTCCCCCACAACACAAACCCCTTTAAAAACAAGATTAATTTAAATGCACCGTTGTGACCTTGAAAATAAGGTCAATGTCATCTAATTAGTTCTTCATTCTGACCAAATGTGAATCCATGCAAATTTGATTAAAATGCATCCAGTGGTTCATGAGATATACTGCACACAAACTAAATCTGACCTAAATTTGACCTATTTAGCACGTATATGACTTTGAAAACAAGGTGATGGTCACCAAAACCTTTGTTTTGTTTGATTTGAGGTTTAACGTCCCCGTCAACACTGTAAAGGTCATTTTGGAGACGTTGCTTCCAATTTTGTGGGACTTTTACCCGACATTGAGATGAAATGACATCTCAAGCCCTGTCACCCAATGAAACCAATAGGGTTTATAAGCATGGACGGTCCGCCTCGCACCGCAGTTTCTGGGCAGGCTTAGATCCTCTAAGCGGTTTACCAGTACTAGTGTGCGGGCCGGATTCAGCTCTGCGTGGAAGCAACATGCAGCCCACATATTTCTTCAAGCCCCTATGGGCGGGGGCGTTCACCAAAACCTAACCAGTTCTTCAACCTGTCCCAATGTTACATACAGGCAAATTGGATTAAAATCCATCAAGTAGGGCATGAGATACACTGCACATAACCTTAAGTTGGCCAAAATTTGACCAAATAAGCATGGATGTGTCCTTGAAAATAAGGTTAAGGTCACCAAAACCTAATCAGTTCTTCATCCAGTCCCAATGTAATATACATACAAATCTGATTAAAATCCACCCAGTAGTTCATGAGATATCGTGCACACAAGAGTGGCACACCAACGGGATCCACAACAAAAACAATATGCCTCCATCCCATTCGGTGGGGGACATAACAATTCGCATTTTTCATCCTGGCCTAGCGCTATGGGTAACCCTCAATGACCGGAAGCATCATGTTAAATCTGTGAAATAAACACCTCTCTAAACCCAAATTTACAGTCGAACTTCAATGGCTCGAACACCTTTGGGACCATGAAAATCTGTTCGAGACAGGGGGAGTCCTAGCCACTGAGGGTTACTGCTAGGATTCATAACGAGATACTTTTAGACATCTTTTCGGTGTTCCATAATGAATATGTATGCTGTGTGTAGTCATTAGAATCGCCTCATCGAGGCGATTCAAATGAGTACACACAGCATACATTTGCAAGATACGTAAAAGACTAAAATCTCCTTAATTATCCCCCACTATTTCTTATGTAGAGGATTTCGCTAGGGGCTCAAGAATGGGTTCGACACAGCCATGGTAAACGAGTCATCGGTGTTCGAGCCATTGAATTTCTACTGTATATGAAATGAATGTTAATTTTTCTGCTGTTCATGAAAGTATGTACGCAGTGGGTTGCAAGCAAAGTAAATGAACCCCGAAGCGGTTCATGTAAGCTTTGCTAGCGACCCGCTGTCGTTCATCATGTGACTTTCATGAAATTTATAGAAGAATAACAAAGTTTATTTTTTATTTTTACATTCTTTGCCCCTCCTCACTGGGCTAAAAAATACTTTAAGGGCAAACTTTTAAAGCTGAAAAACATTTACACGCTGTTTTTTTTTCTGCAAATAGCGGAACAGCGTTGACGTCACCAAGGCCCGTAGAGGACCATGGTTTAGACTGACGTTACTTTGGTAAACCATTTTGAAGATCTAAGCCTGCTGGGGCAAAGTGGTATGAGTCGGACTGTCCATGCATATAAACCTTATATTGGTTTCATTGGGCAGCAGGGCTTGAGATGTCATTTCATCTCAATGTCGGTCCATGCTTATAAACCTTATATTGGTCCATGCGTATAAACCTTATATTGGTTTCATTGGGCAGCAGGGCTTGAGATGTCACTTCATCTCAATGTCGGGTAAGAGTCCCACAAAATTGGAAACAACATCTCTCCAAAATGACCTCTACAGTGTTGACGGGGATGTTAAACCTCAAATAAAACAAACAAACGTCACTGAAAATCATGTGACTCGATGCGTTCATGGAAGTATGAACTACATTGTTTTTATAGATTTAAAGGAAATGTAAATATTTCTTAATTGACGTTACATGTCTTTGTTATTCAGTGACGTTATATGTCGCTTTTATTTAATGGTGTAACGTCTTGTCATAAAACGCAACGCTTGGTTACCACACGTAAAATCGTAGAATATAGCAACATCATTCTTGCACACCAGACAAGGAAATCCGCGATTTAACCCTGGGATAGAAATTTATGTTCTGACCCTGGTGTTCCAACCCCAAATCGAATATAATCGCGTGTTTGATAAATGCACTGGTTGATTACGACCTTGTGTGCGCCGTCGTTAAGGTTGACGTCATGCACGATCCGTGACGTCACTTTACATTCCTGCAGTGTCAACACAATATGGCGGACGTTGGTAACCGAAGTGACCGCAGCATTGAAATTCCGCGCTAAGAAATGGAAGCTATGCAAGGAAAAGAATCAAATATGGATGTGAGGGGTGGATAGAAAAATCCGTCCCTCAGGATCACTGTCCGGCATCACTCGGCAAGCCTCGTGATGCCGGACAGTGACCCTTGGGACGGATTTTTCTATCCACCCCTCACACCCATATAAGATTCTTATACTCTTGGGGACAAAAACACCGTCTAAGATACATGTATGACAAACAAAATCCCACACGTCATTTAAAATGACCACACCGCAAGTTTGAGATCTTCTTTCAACTGAAATACAGTACAACTTCGATGGCTCGAACACCGATGACTCGTTTACCACGGATGTGTCGAACCCATTCTTGAGCCCCTAGCGAAATCCTCTACATAAGAAATAGTGGAGGATAATTAAGAGCATTTTAGTCTTTTATCTTGCAAATTTATGCTGTGTGTACTCATTAGAATCGCCTAGATGAGGCGATTCTAATGAGTACACACAGCATACATTTTCATTATAGAACACCGAAAAGATGACTAAAAGTATCTCGTTATGCCTCCTGACAGTAACCTCCGTGAGTGGCTCGAACTACCGCTGTCTCGAACAGATTTTCGAGGTCCCAAAGGTGTTCGAGCCATTGAAGTTCGACTGTATTTACTTCCATGTTTACTTTCATTTTCAGCGTGGAGTCTCGGCGCCATCTTGTATGAAGAAGAAAGAAATAGATATAACTTGTTTTCTAGCCAGGTTCTAGGAAGGCCTATTGAACAGTGAGGACATCGATTCCTTGAACTTTAAGGAAAGCATAAATGAAACATTTATTGCCAAATAAAGACTGATTTTAACTAAGTTGTGGTGTGGACATTCGGTGTTTAGAAGCGCCAAGTTCTTGACATATTATGGTTAATGTAGAAATTCTGTGCACTGTATAAATATTCAGCAACCAGAGTGACCTATCCGGTACACTTGGTCTGTCATTTTGTCACGTAAGCCGTGCTGAAGTTATTTATGGATGGACAATAATAGCCTATTGCGCAAACACTGCGAACGTGCATCAGTAGGATTGTGTGTGTGTGTGTGTGTGTGTGCGTGTGTGCGTGCGTGCGTGCGTGCGTGCGTGCATGCATGCGTGCGTACGTGTGTGTGTATGTGTGTTAATCATGGAGACGCGCTTGCACAGAACTAACTCTGACTGGTCAATACTCTTGGACAGTATGACGCAACTTGGAACAAACAAGCTGTCCAGTTGTTTTGCTAAATCATTTTGCAATGCCCACATATATCACCAGCATTACGAGTTGCTCCAATATCTGATGTTTTATCAGCTATTAATGGCAAATTAGCATCTTAATTATGAGCAGTTTAAGTAGCCTACTTTCGTGGAAGATAGCTGTGTATTAAAGACTTTGCCAAACCCATTCTTTACCTTTTACGATTTTCTTCCGTCTTTCTTATTCTTCCTGTCACAGTACGCTTGTTATGGATTAAAATTACAGTAAAACTCCTAATTCAAGACCACCTTTGAGACTGTGTTCAAAAGTGGTCTTTAAGACCATTTTTGAACAGTCCTAAAGGTGGTCTCTTATAAGAAAATACTGGACGTAGAAAACACAAAGAAAGAATAACTGAAACCGTCTCAATAAGCTTTTTAAAGCAGATTTAGTGGTCTTAATAAGGGAATTTTACTGTAAGTGATTGAGTAATTGCTTAAATTGAACTTATATATTTTTATTCTCATATTGAATTGTGGAGTGATTTTAACCCTTCTCTTGCTGAATATTCATTTAAGCCACACCCATTTGTGTCTATCAACCAATCAAATCACTTGATGTAATTTATTGCTACAAATTCATAAACTGAATGCCAAACAGTGTAGATCCTGATCAGATGGCTTCTTCAGAAGCCATCTGATCTGGATCTACACTGTTTGCAGAGATAGGGGTTGTCGTGAACAGCACGATAAGGGTTAATTATAAGATGTGTATCAGTTCTAAGGATTAGGAAAAGCAAGCAGTGGGAGTGTTGATATTTGCTACGTATAAACAACATCTGGTCGTTAACATAGAATAAGCTGCCAAATGTTGTTAATATGTTTATAAAATAAAACATACGTATAAACAACATTTGGTCGCTAACATAGAATAAGCAACCAAATGTTGTTAATACCTTTATAAAACTTCACCCATGACCCAATGTTGTTTATTCTTCAATAACAATTTGGCAGCGACAATATGCTGTTTATGCGTCAATTAAAGCTGTTTATAAGTCAATAAAAATACGTTAGCGGCAAAATGTTTTTTATACTTCAATAGTTCCACTTCTCCATTATACTGTACATTTCGAGCAATTTGATTGGTTGAAATAAGTTTATACTTCAATAGATTCCATGAGCAAGAATCGCATATCTATTTCACACAGCGATAGCTAGTTATATAACAGGACGTCAAACCCGCACATTACGTCTTTTTATATGAAGCGACGTCAACAGCGCTCGATTAAAAGATTGGGAACTATTGAAAACGTATTGTCTGAAGACAGATAAGCTGCATTTAAAGACGACATTTTTGTCGCTTGGGTCAATTTCGGTGACGGCAGCTTCTAATTGAATAATCATTCCGCCGTGCCCGTTGCTAAGTTCGTTCTTACGCTTTCGGAAGAATTCCTAAAATTTACCGTTTTGGTGGCATTTTAAAACATTTCGATGACAAAGTTGGAATTGTGAGGTATGGATTATGATTTTTGTGGGTTTTATCATGTGTAAACTCCGGCGAATCACTCACTAACTTAGCATAAAACCCTTTGGGCTTTCTGCAGTTTGTGAGTGATACGCCGGAGTTTACAGATAGATATACCTGTAGACACAAAGCGCTCAAACGCCAATGAAGTACCTTTCAATGAATCTCTTTGCATCAAGTTAGTTTGACAAGCAAATGTCATTCATCAAAGTAGTCTAAAACTGGATCAAGCAATATACATTGATTGGTCTTATTGTGGCAAGCGTTTTTTTTTTTTTCATTTTTAGATCTGATTGACATTTGAGATGTATTCTGATTGGACAGCGCAGGGTCTGCAATGAAATATACAACGCTTTGTGTTTTGATTGTATTCCTGTCTTGCAGCTGACTGACAGGATGTAAGGAAATATTGAATGAAACATCAGATCAAAATGAAATGAAGCTCACCAAAGTTTGAACGGATTTGTGTCCACAGGTGTAAAATCCCGAAAAATGATATCCATTCCTATAATAGTAAATACACCACAACCTCTTTAAAACACTATTAATGACGTCCAAAGCAGAATTCCTGTTAGTTAAACAACCATGTTATATCAAAACAAAAATGTATATATTTCATAGAAAAATTACCATTTATGGTCATTTTTTCTGTATAATCCATGCAGTTTTTCGGAGCCATTTTGAAACCGTGTTATATCCAAAACCGTGTTATAATGAACCGTGTTATAATGAGGTTGTGGTGTATCAGGAAAAATTCACTCCTCATACTTTCATTTCAACCAATAACTTGATGAAATAGCTGGTACAAAACTAAAACTTATTTAGAAGAAATTAAAAGCAGTTCTTTCTACTGACGACGTAACGACGAACCTTTTGCAAACATGGTAGGCCCTGATCAGACGCCGCTTTCCGCGGCGTCTGATCTGGGCCTGCACTGTTTGCCAATTACCTGTTTTGGAGTATCTGGTACTAAATTGGTTAATGTAGGCCTTTTTATTTAACGTTCATCAAAGTATAGACAGCATTGGGGCACGAGAAAAGTAAGTGAACCCCGAAAACTTTGCTCGTGACCCGATGTTGTTCATAATTCTATGAACGTTAAATAAATTACCTTTATTACTTATACATGTATTTACATTATTTCCCACCCATCACAGCACGAAAAGAAAATCTTGTTTTATGGCTAAAATGAAAGAAGAAATCAATTGCACGGTGTTTCTATTGACAGTGGAACAGCGTCGTCGGAGCCACGACGTGGCCATCGTCCAATCATGTTGAAGAAAGCAATTATTCGACGTAAATGACGTAACGTGCGTCAATGTTTTCATCAACAACATTACATCCCAATAGTTACCTATAGGCATTTTCTGTAAATGCACTAAGAATGTAAATAGAAGAACAAACTACATTTCTACAAATGGATAACCTACAGGGATTTCCTGTTTCGAGAATTTACAATGCGTCACCGTGACGTTAACACGTCCGCGAAATAAACACCCTTGTGAACTACATTCTTGCACAACAGATAAGGAAATCCGTTTGATTCGAGGTTTAACGTCCCCGTCAACACTGTTTGTTTGTTTGTTTGTTAGATTTGAGTTAAACGTCCCCGTCAACACTGTATATGTCATTTTGGAGACATTGCTTCCAATTTTGTGGGACTTTTACCCGACAGTGAGATGAAATGACATCTCAAGCCCTGCCACCCAATGAAACCAATACAAGTTCCGACTCGCACTGCTTTGCCTGGGCAGGCTTAGATCCTCTAAGCGTTTTACCGTACTCGTTTGCGGTCGGTTTCAGCTCTGCGTGGAAGCACCGTGCAGCCCATCTTTTTCTTCAAGCCCCGATGAGCGGGGGCGAAATCCGTAGTGTTAGCCTGGGATAGAAATTCTGTTCTTACCCCGGTGTTCATACCCAGGGTCAGGGTAAAATCGAATATCCTCACGTTTGGTGTGCACTGGCTGAATACGACCTCATATGCGCCGTCGTTAAAGTTGACGTCACAACACGTTACGTAACGTCATTAATGTCATCATAATATAGCGGAAAACGGTAATCGAAGTGATTGCATTATTAAAAACCCAGAAAGGTATGCAAGAAAAAAGAATCTTACATGGGTGTTAGGGGTGCATAGAAAATCTGTTCCTCTGGATCACAGTCCGACATCACTCGGCAAGCCTCGTGATGCCGGACTGTGGCCCTCGGAACGGATTTTTCTATCCAGCCCTCGCAACCATATATAATTACCTAACCAACTACAGTGAATCGTCGATAGCTCGAACATGGATAGCTCATTTACCATGTCTAATTCGAACCAGTTCTTAAGTCCATGGAGAACTTTTTTGATTTCTACAGATCTCCGTGTATTAAGGAAAATTTATGGAGTTTTTTTTTCTGATTTCTGATAACTTCCCCATCGTTCAATCAAACTGAACAGAACAATGCTGTTAAATTCTTTGCTCTATATAAAGTGGGGTTTAGAGGGGTGTACGTTCCACGGACTTGAAAACGGGAAGACAGGAAAACGTTATTTTCTAGCATCGAAAACGTTACAAAAGAACATAAATGCACGTGGTACCGTCAATTATATTGGCGGGATTTCTTCTAAGAATGCCGAAAGGTTGGGATCATTTGAAGAAAACAACATCATTATTACGTTTCCAATGTGTTAGTCGAGAAATATCATACAGTAAATAAATTGAGTAATCTTTAAGTCAGAACTTGTTGGTCAATTGTTAGTAGAAAAGTACTTGCGCTACGCGCTCGTGATTTGATGTACTTTACAACTGACCCAAAACCGGTTTAATATCAGGGGCATAGCCAGGCAAATGCCGAAGTCGAAGCTCACGCCGAAGGCGTGGGTCTATTGCCGAACTCACGTGTGGAGTGAGAGCACGAGAGGGGCTATCCCCCTCTGGTTGGGGGGGGGGTCTGGGTGGACCTCCCCCTGGAAATTTTTGAAATTTTAATACGATTTGTTGGCCACTGGTGTCATCTGGAGAGGTATTTTTACTTATCTCCTATCCGGTTTTTTTTTCGCCAATTTGTTTGCATTTTTCGGTTACTTTTTCGTTTGTATGGAAGTCACACTTCAATAAAGCCAACACTCTGATTAAGGCATTTGGTGGTTTACTTTTTTATGGATTCGTGCATCTGAGTTGTTGGAGTAGTTGGTTGTCGCAATATAATCCGCTGTTACGGGGAAGGAGTTGGTTGTTTGCTGTTAGGTTTTGGGGTTTTGGTGGTTTGTTTATGAAGAAGGGCGCCACGATACGGACCGAACATTTGTGGTTAGATGAGCTGCATCAGAACCACAACGAGGGTCAGGTATTAAGATCTTTTAAGACAGCCCTCAAATGATTTTGTTGTTCACCCTTCCAATGTATGTTAGCCCATCCCGTTGTTGGCTTGGATGGTTTGTGTCCTTGGTTGTGGCATGTCCTGGGTATCTACATTTTTTAAATTTTAGGTGTTAATTTCGTATTCATTCTTCCTCCTGATACATGAGATGAAATGTGTTCTTTGACTGTGGCTGTTTCTTGGACTTTCTTATTTTCATTGACAGACTGTTTGAGTTTGCCACTCAAGGCTTTGCACGCTTTGTAAAGTAAGTTTAACTGTATGCATGAAGTGCATTTGTATCATTAACGTGCTCGTTGAGACGCGATGAAACATTGAGCATGTTCATGATATAAATGAACTGTATATGAAGCAGGCTAAAGGACTAATGACCTGCTGGACTGAGGGCTAATCACAAAAATACACTTTGAAGAATTCATTTCATGTGGTTATTCTAAAGGCCATTTCATTAAAATGTTGCTGTATTCACGCAGTGCAGACAAATATTCTACACTAAAGATTCCCGACACTTCAATATAAACTGCAAACTCGAAACACTTTAGAATCGTCTCTGACAATAGCCATTTTCGATTATATACTAGAGTTTATTCAGTTTTCATGATGTAGTCGCAGGTGCCTCTGAAAATGTTACACTTAACCGCCAAAGTCATGGTTGGTATGCATTTATAATGGGTTTGAAAAGTTTTCCACATGGTGAACCGAAGAACTTATTGTCTGAATAAAAACGCAAGTCTTCTGTCTTTTTTTGTCTGCAAACTCATTTATGACCTGCTGCACATCTATGTCAACATCTTTGTATGCATGAAGAAGTGCCAAGGATGAAAGCCTTTCTGTAGTCATAGTTGATCGCAGATAGGTTTTTACCCTCCGCATCACGCTAAATGACCGTTCTGTGGCTGCTGTGGCGACAGACATTGTCACGTCTCAAAAATGACGAGGATAGAGTGTTTCTTGCTAGCAACGTTTTGAAAAAAACGCCATATGATAGTTCATAATACAAACTTAATCAAAGGTTGGATCGAGCTGAAATTTTTATGGGAGGCTTTGGGGCGACGTCATAATTCAGATTTGTTAATAATTGTTCCGTTCCGATATCCAAAATGGCTGCCATGGCGGCCATGTTGAAATTCTTCTCCTCCCGAACAAAATGTCATAACGCGCTGAAACTTCATAGGGGACATCAGGGTGACATAGAGAATCAGATTTGGTAAACCAGTTCCATTCCGATATTTATAAACGAAATCTCTTCCCGGACCAAAGGTGGGATCGAGCTGAAACTTGGTGGAAGGCTTCGGGGTAACGTAGAAATTCAGGTTTGCTAAAATCGTTCAGTTCCGCTGTCCAAGATGGCTGCTATTGTGTACATTTTGAAATTCTTCAAACGACATCGCCTCCTGAACCAAAGGTCAGATCAAGCTGAAAATTGACGGGAGTCATCGGGGGACTTGGCGATCCAGATTGCTAAAATCGTTCCTTTTAGGTCGACATGGTGGACATCTTGAAATTCTTCAAATGACATCTTCCCGCGAACCAAAGATCGGGTTGAGCTGAAACTTGACGGGAGGCATCGGGCGACTTGGAGATTCACATTTGATAAAATTATTTTGTTCCGTTATCCAAGGCGGCTGCCATGGTGGCCATCTTGAAAACCTTCAAACCACATAAATATGTTCTATAAAAGGGTTATCCTTTGGAAGCAAGGAATACTCCACAGAACTGAAAAATATGGAGTGTACATGTTTTCTGGGCAAGACTAGCTAGTTTCGGCCAATTAGGCCTCATCAGTGACCCTCAGATATTTTCAAAATTCTACGATGGAATCAATGATCTCAAAGGACAAGAAAATATAATATACACTAAAATGTAGGGCAGGGAGACGTGTTACCGCCGCCACACATTCCCACACACCAGCTGTAGTGAAGTTAAATATGTTCTATAAAAGGGTTATCCTTTGGAAGCAAGGAATACACCACAGAACTGAAAAATATGGAGTGTACATGTTTTCTCGGTTTCTCGGTCAGACTAGCTAGTTTCGGCCAATTAAAGTCGAATTGAGCCGAAACTTGATGGGAGGCATTGGGGCGACAGGGAGATTCAGACTTTTTAGCTTTTTAGACCACCTCTCTTCAGCTGATGTTAATTGCCGTGTGGCGGCCGTAAAAAGTCTCCCCGTCCTTCATCAAAGTGCAGATTATATTTTCTTTTTCTTTGGGATCATTGAGCCCATTTTGGTTACTTTGAAAATCGAACATTGCTTAATCCGATGCTAGGAGGTGTATGCAGCCTTTCAAACTATATTGTTTTGTATGAAGAGACTCAGTAAAACTGAGTCCCCGATTTTCGTTCTTTTATTTATTCTTTGTTTCCAAAGGTAGCCTTTGAGCTTTTTCTTGGAACCTTTCTGTTCTGTATCCCAGATTGCTGTCATAATGGGCAGCTTAAAAATCTGCTCCCGAATGGTCAGTCACATTGAAATTTGGTGGAAAGCATTTGGTTGACATGGGATTCAGAATTGCTTGAATTATTGCATTTGGATATCCAAGATGGCGGCCATCTTGAAATTCTTCAAAGCACAAGATAAAATTTGCAGGGAGGGGCAGCCCAGGTGTCGTCAGTATAATTATGTCAAGTTCCCTCAGTTCACAAGAAGATTCGGGAGTCTCTTTTGCATGCTTTTTGCAATTGCAAGCGGCCATGTACACCATAGCGTTGTTTGGTTGCAGTCTAAATCACATTATCGTTTTTAATGGATTATATCAAAGGCAGGTACAAACGGTAGCACTGCCTTGCCAAACTAGCATCAACATCATCTCTCTGAGCTGTTCAGAAACTTAAACAGAGGCATCAAGGCAACATGCAGATTCAGAGTTACTAAAGACAATGTGTGATCTGAAAGACAAGATGGCCTCAGCCTCATCCAGGTGAGCGATTTATGGCCCAGTTGGGCCTCATTACGAAAACATGCCTATACAGACACATTGCAAACTCTACCGCCAGAATGACGAGAATTTTAAGATGAAAAATTGTGATATTTTTCTTATTTCTGCTCATAATATAGATTGTGGGTACTCGTTACAACCGCCTCATCGAGGCGGTTCTAACAAGTACCCACAATCAATATTTTACAGTAGAAATAAAAAAAGTTTACCCCTGTAAACCCCGGTTTTACTATATAAAAGTGGGGTTCAAGGGTGTCAAAATTATATAGGCGTGTTTTCGTGATGTCTAGTACGTATATATCAGGAGACTATGTCAAAATTAAGGGATGTCACTTTATGTTATTTTTGAAATTTATTTGGAAACAGTTTATCTACTTGCAAACAGTGTATGCCCTGATCTGGGTCTGCAATGTTTGCCAGTATCCTGCTGTGGGGTTTCGACTACAAAATGGATTAATGCATACATATTTTGTGACCGCTCTTGAAAATAATTGCAAATTAATTTGGATTCCAACCAATTAAACAGACAGAAAGAAAAGCCAGACTGATCTGAAGATGGCGTTTGTCGGCACTTGTCCTGATATGTGTCTGGATTGCAAGTTTACACTTAATATTTAATCTACTGAATTTAAAGGTGTGGGGACATGTTCAAGGTTTCGAGAGAGTTTTTATGTCACTTTTCAGCAGGGGTCTACTCTTAAAATAATAATAATAATAAAGGTTTGTCCTGTGGAGCAGATTCTTTCGATTAAGTGAGCCCATTAAGAGGGAATATCCACATATTAGTTTTCTTATTTCTGCACGAAAACAATTGCTGTTGGTACTCATCTATCTATCTATCTTCTGATACTGCGTCGGTCACATTTGACCATTACCGCAGGTGTATATTTTCAGGTTTCGCAGGATGAAAGCCTACACAGTAATCATGTAATTACGGTATGGATCTTTAACCTGCACAGGGGATGATTCTCCCTGCACAAGGGGGGGGGGGGGGGGGGGGGGGGGGGGGGGGGGGCTCCAGTTAACGTCCCGATCCGAAGGACGGTGCACTTTATGACATTCATCCCTGCAAATGATGCCAATGGAGCGTGTTCGGACACCGAAATTTTATCGCCGCTGCCGGGGATCAAACCCGGGACCTCTAGCATCAGAGGCAAGTACACTAACCACTGAGCTATCACGCTCCACACTGAGCTATCACGCTCCTCATTAGAAACGCCTCGTCCAGTCGCTTAAATCTTATTATGTTTGCGAAAAAGCGCCTTATATGGAGCTACCAATACATGAGATTAAAAATATTTTTGAAAGAATTGCCTTGCCTGAAATTATACAGAATCCAAATATTCAGACTACCTTTGAGACTGTTCAAAAGTGGCTTTTAAGACCACTTTTTCAAAAGTGGTCTTAAAGACCACTTTTGAACAGTCCCAAAGTTGGGGACTATTGAATCGAGGGAATTAATCCATTTTTTACTGATAAATTCAATTTCTTTTGGTTATTTCCCTTGTAGTTGAAATTTGTTTTTATTTAAAAATAGATCTAGTTTATTTCAGGTTATTTAGTTTTTTTTAAATTGACCTTAAGAGTAAGAGTTTTTCTCTAAACGTTACAGTATTTTATATTTTAATATTAAAAAAAAATAAAAATAAAAATAAAAAATGAAATTCAATCATTCATAAAATTCCAAATCAATATTTTTGATATTAAGTCGATTGTCTTTTGATATGCTAATTTTACTTCCTGTTCCTATACCATTCATATAAATAGCAGATATAAATAAATTTCTTCACAACTATGTTGGCATGTGTGGTGGTAATGTTTGCATTAGGGGCTACACACTGGGTACATTAGTTACCTACTTCCAGCCCTTGGGAAGGTCTGAGACTGAAGCCAAACTGACTTCCTAGCAGGAAGACCCCTGGGCAGGGGCTTGGATCAATTCAGAAAGTGGTCCGTGGTTGCTGGAGTGTGATCCTTGTAATGTCCAGGTGATAAACCCGCTACCGTTTGATTGTAATGATCCATGGCTGGCAACAGACGTTGACGTCTGGTGAAAGTAGTACAATATGCAAAGTGGCTACACGGAGTCACAACTCAATTCAGACTACTCTACTGCCACATTTTTTTTATTTATTTATTCCTCAAACACCTACCCACCTCAAACAACAAAATTTACAGTTTTCCGACTTTTGGATGTGTCTTAAAACCGCGATCCCATCTCCATTTAAGCCCTCAAACACACACACGCCTTTAATATTCTGTTGAAAATTCTCTCCACCACTACACTGAACTCCAGGGGAACGTTCCACCAATAAACATCGTACGATTAATCTTAAATTGTCCGTACACACTTTTAAAAGTTTTAAAGAACTGCGTACGTCAGTTTCACCAAAACATCGGAAAGTGTTCGATCAAGCAAGTTGAATTTGAGGTCGTAATTTTGAACATGCGCTCAAATAGGGCAACTAATTGGCACATGCGTGATCACGTGCCGTCTTCAGTAGATAACACTTTTTCAAAGGACCCAGATGTATATTCAGTACAAACAACGTTGAACCAACGTTGATTCTATGTTGTTTCGAGCTTGTCTTTCCATTTCATTATCGTAAGATGAAGATATTATTTTATCTGGAACCCCTTCCCACTTTACCACTGGCGAGTTGATCTGTTTGAAGGACGTCGTGACATCAGACTAGCGTTGATTTATCGTTGCCATAACAAACCTTTTACAAGCACATTTGTGAGTTAAAGGGGGTGGGGGTCGCGCTCTCCCGTAAGTGCACATGTACTGTTGAGTTTATAATAGGGATAACAATCATAACATGTGAGACTTCGCTGAGCATTTTATTACCTTTTCTAGCTCAATTTAATAAATTCAGTAATGCAGGAGCATGAAAACAAGATTCAATTTACCGTATGAACTTAAAACACAGTTTTTATACGATTTTAACACAAAACGTCAATATATGACGTTGTTTAATAAGGATGTCGCAAATGACGTTACGTGACGCAGCCTCTGCAAGTGTTCGTATTTAGCGTATGTCAGCTTTCAGCTGCGTCTGTAGCAATTATTCATTCATTGATTGTTCGTCTGTTAGGCTGCCCAGCCGATTTTGCTTTCAGTGAAAAATAAATTCGGTTAATTTGCAACATAGATCCTACAGCATGATTCATTTTAAATTACAAAGAACCTGACTTGAAACAGAGTTTTATAACTACATGCATACAATCGCCAGCAATATTATACACTTACACAGACGAAATTACAGTGCGCAAGACTATGATTCCTCCCCACCTGCACGTACGTCCTTCCGTATGGGGTGTACGTACGTGATCCTGTAATGTCAGGTTAAGGCAGTGCACCAAGAAGAACCTGAACTTTTAAGCTCAAATTCTTCCGTTGTGATGATAGATATTACCCAGTAAGCATTCTACATAAATCTACAGCGGGCCGTTAGCGGCCCGTCAGGGTAGCTGACGGGCCGCTAACGGCCCGCTGTAGATTTATGTAGAATGCTAGCAGGGTAGGTATAGATCAAAAGGTTTATTCAGCTTCCGCGTCCATGCCCATGACCTCAATTTAAGGTCAAGGTCAGGGAATTTTTTAATGTCAACGTTTTTAATAAGAGCTCACATTTCCCAACCCATACAAGGGATTTAGTTCGTATTCGGTATGAGGAAAGGTACAGTTCGTTTCTCCGGTTACTCCGTTTAGTTTTCGTCCACATCTGATTAATGATCGAATCGAAAGAAAATCTTGGAAAGGCCGTAAAAGCATAACTAAAGGTCAGTCTCACAGACTTAGTACATGTAATTTATTTTATATGGCTTGGTTCATATTTGGTTTCATGATACACCCTTTTTCCAAGACTTAAAAGACATTACCCCCACCTACGCCGATGTCCTCAAGAACCGTTTTCCAGGCGAGTAGTACTGTTTTTTGTGTTGTTTTTTGCAACATGCTTTTTTTCTTGATGAAGATGGCCCCTTGGCGGGGGCATCTGTGTCATACTGGCAATTCTAGTTTAATAAGTCGACTTGGGGTACACTGAGTCTTCATTTTACCTGAACGCGTCTGTTCTTTTGTTTGTACTGGGGTTGTATGTCAACATTCAGGCCATTTTGGATTGTGTGGGGCTTTTAACCGATCTTGAGATGAAATGACATCTTAAACCTTACCGACCATAGAAACCCCTATGGTTTAAGAATCGGACCCATTCGCACCACTTTTCTTGGGCAGGTTTTTACATTCAAAGCGGTTAACCAGTAATCAAGTTTGGTCGGTTTCAGCTCTGCGCGGAAGCACTATGTGGGCAAATCTACTTCTCCAAGCCCCGATGGGCGAAAGCGAGCATCGGTTCTAGGTTACACCATGAAATATAGATTGTGGGTACTCGTAAGCACAACCACACGAGGCGCTTCTAATGAGTACCCTCAGTCTCTATTTTAAAAACTAAGAAAACACCTACTGACGAAGGGAACAAATACTTAAGAGATAAGCGTAGGTTTCCGCGTGTTATCTTGCCGTGATTTGTCCAAAGTTTAAGACGAAACTTTCAATATGCGATGTCTAAATCTGAGAAATACGACAAAAGATGGGAACATCGCAGATCTCGAACATTTGATGAAACAGGGTTTTTGCAAATGCCTTGATGAAACTGGCCCCAGATAAGAAATATTGTTATGTACTGACAAATACTGTTGTTTTCCCACACGAAAATACAGAATCCCTTATCACCCTACTTTTTTCATTCTTCCTCTGATCTCTGGAATAGATTTTTTTTTTTGGTTTTACGACCCTTCTAAGATTATTTCACCCATATCGAGCCGATCGTTAATCAGAGGTGGGCGAAAACCGGCGTATCCTGAGAAAAAAAACCTGGGGGCCAGTTTCATCAAAGCATTTGCGACGTATTTTCGTCTTAAAAAGATCGTACGAAGTTCTTACGACAAAAATCCTGTTTCATCAAATGCTCACAATCTGCGATGTTCGCACATTTTGTCGTATTTCTTAGATGAATATTTAGACGTCGCACATTGAAATTTTCGTCTTATCACAGCCATAGCTGAAGAAGATGACGCGCGGCATAGGTTAAATTGTTAAAAGGACGGTATGCAACATTTCATTTTGTTTATACCTCCGCAGATAACGCCCATTACTTATACAAGCCAACGCAATAAAGATCCCTCGAAACTACCAACCCCCTTGTTATAATCTTTAGGTTTTGGGTGGGGGTTTCTTAGTGTGTTTTTTTCTTTGAAAAATTGAGATTGAGGGTACTCGTTAGAAGCGCATCGTTACGAGTACCCACAATCTATATTTCATGGTATAACTTAGAATTGACGTTCGCTTTCGCCCATCGGGTTTGGCCTGCATATTGCTTCCGCGCAGAGCTGAAACTGACCAACATTACGAAAACATGCCTATACAAATACATTGTAACCTCTATCGCCGAAAAAAAAAGAAACTGTTCAGATAAAAATTATGATTTTTTTCTTATTTTTGCTCAATCGAGACGTGATAAAGAGTACCCACGACCTATACTTTAGAGCAGAAATAAGAAAAATAAAGTTTACCCCTTTAAACCCCAGTTTTACTATATAAAAGTGGGGTACACTGCAGCTGGTGTTGTGCCGTGTAGCGGCCGTAAAACGTCTCCCCGTACATCAACCATAGTGCAGTTTATATTTTACTTTTGGTCCTTTGAGATCAGCGTGAATATTCTGAGAAATCGGAAATAAATTATTGGTTTAGACTCATATTCTAGACACGTTTTTAATTATTTGGACCCCATTTTGATTTATATCAGTCTTTGAATCGACTGCCTATTCTAAATTTGCAAAATTGCAGTATGTTTCCTCTGGCTTTCTTTGCCGGATCATTACAGGGTCACTGATGAGGCTTTATTAGCCGAAACTACGTAGTATGACCCATCTTCTTTCTTATGAATGTTTTCATTGCTCTTAAAGGAACTCATTTTTGATTTTTATTTGCCTTCACTGCAGCTGGTGTTGTGCCGTGTGGCGGCCGTAAAACGTCTCCCCGTACATCAACCATAGTGCAGTTTATAGTTTACTTTTGGTCCTTTGAGATCAGCGTGAATATTCTGAGAAATCGGAAATAAATTATTGGTTTTGACTCATATTCTAGACACGTTTTTAATTATTTGGACCCCATTTTGATTTATATCAGTCTTTGAATCGACTGCCTATTCTAAATTTGCAAAATTGCAGTATGTTTCCTCTGGCTTTCTTTGCCGGATCATTACAGGGTCACTGATGAGGCTTTATTAGCCGAAACTACGTAGTATGACCCATCTTCTTTCTTATGAATGTTTTCATTGCTCTTAAAGGAACTCATTTTTGATTTTTTATTCAAGGGGTTTAAATTTATACAGGTTTGATTTCCTGATGATTTGATTACATGTTTGCCGTTTAAAATGTAACAGCCTAGCCAAGAAAAGTGGTGCGAGTGGGACCGCTCCTTAAACACTAGCGGTTTCTTTGGTCGATGGGGCTTACTGATATGCCATTCCATATCATGATCGGGTAAAAGCCCCACAAAATCAGAAGTAGCGTCTCCAAAATGACCTATATACATGTACCAACAGTTGACGGGGCTTTACAGGAAAATAACCGACGCGACGGCCCACAATCTGCGATTAGACTTGTGATTAAAACGAAGACTAAGTGTACCTAAAATCGACACATCGAACTAGAATTGTCAATACGACACAGATTGCCTCCGCCCTGGGACCATCCTCACCAAGGAAATAAATAAATAAATAAATAAATAAATAAATAAATAATAATAATAATAATAATAATAAATAAAAAAAAAATTAAGACAGCATTTCTAGCTCGGAAAACTGTCCCTGAGGATATCGGCGTAGGTATGAGATTTCGTTTGAATCTTGGAAAATGTGTGTATCATCATACCAAATATGAACCAAATCCATAAAAAATAAATTACTAAATCTGTGACATTGTCCTTGAGTTTTGGTTTTAAGGCCTCTTTTATTTCGAGCCTATCATTAATCAGATGTGGGCGAAAAGTAAACGGAGTAGCCGGAGAAACGACCTGTATCTTTCATCAAACCAAATACGAACTAAATCCATGATATGGATAGGGAAATGTGAGCTCCTATTTAAACGTTGACATTAAAATATTCTGAGTCCGTGACCTTGACCTTGAGGTCATGGGCATGGGCGCGGGTCGGCTGAATAAAACTTTTAATGAGTATCGATCATCGTACTAAATATGAACCAAATCCATTGTATGGTTTTAAAAAATATGAGCTCTTAAGTAATTTCTACATTTAAAGTTTTCTAATATGCCTTGACCTAGAGGTTATAGGTATGGGCAAGTGTATTGGGGCAAGTGTGGGCTATTTGCCTATACATATCATCACAATTCCATCATATGGTCTGGAAAATATGAGCTCTTAAAAGTTTAGGTTCTTCCTGGTGCAACTAGAGCTGCCGCCTAACGGGCGCCAATTATACCCCCGCTACCGACAAATTTTTACAAGTATTTGACCTTGAGGAAGGTCAACGTAAAGGTCAAGGTCAGGTTTGTGTATATCAATCTTAAGTACTAGTGGCAAGGTGTGTGGTGTGTGAATATTATAGAAATCGGTCAAAGAATAAGGAAGTTATGAGCAATGTTAAAGTTTTTTGTAACGGACCGACGACAGACGATTTGTAACGGACCGACGACAGACGACAAGCTGACTCCTATATACCCCTTCAAACTTCGTTTGCGGGGGTATAATGACTTAACCTGAGGTCAAAGGGTCACGTACGTACACCCCATACGGAAGGACGTACGTACATGTGTGAACACTTATATGTCCGAAAAGCTTCACGGCATCATGCAGATGGCATGTGTGAGGGTGTGGGTCATAGTCTTGCGTACTTTCCTTTCGTCTGTATTTTGCAGGCGATTGTATAATTGTGTATACATATATGTAGCTATAGAACTTCGTTTCAAGTCAGGTTCTTTGTAATTTAAAATCAGTCATGTTGTAGAATCTATGTTTCAAGTCAGGTTCTTTGTAATTTAAAATCAGTCATGTTGTAGAATCTATGTTTCAAGTCAGGTTCTTTGTAATTTAAAATCAGTCATGTTGTAGAATCTATGTTGCAAATGACATGAATTTATTTTTCATTGAAAGCAAAATCCGCTGGACGGCCTGGCAGACGGCAATCAATGAATAATATCTGCTAAGACCATTGCCAACAACAAACCGGAGCTGAAAACTGACATACGTTATACACGAAAACTTTCAGAGGCTTTTGATTTGTTTGTTTGATTTGAGATTTAACGTCTCCGTCAACACTGTAATGTTCATTTTGGAGACGTTGTTTTCAATTTTGTGGGACATTGAGATGAAATGCCATCTCAAGCTCTACCCCAATGAAACCAATAGGGTTTATAAGCATTGAAGGGCCGACGCGCACCGCATTGCATGTGCAGGCTCAGTTGCCTGATTGGCTGAAACTAGCGAGATTGGCCCAGAAAACATGGACACTCCATATTTTCCAGTTTTGTGGTGTATTCATTGCTTCCAAAGGATAATCCTTTTATACTCGTAGAACATATTTGACGTCACTACAGCTGATGTGTGTGGCGGCCGCAAAAAGTCTCCCTGCCGAACATCATAGTGTAGTTTATATTTATTTGTCCTTTGGGATCATTGATTCCATTGCGGAATTTGGAAATATTTTGTGGGTCACTGATGAGGCTTAACTGTCCGAAACTAGCAAGTCTGGCGCAGGAGACATGGACACTCCATATTTTCCAGTTATGTGTGTATTCCTTGCTTCCAAGGGATAACCCTTTTACAGCACATATTAGATCCTCGAAGCGGTTTACCAGTACTCGTGTGCGGGTCGGTTTCAGCTCTGGGTGGAGGCATCATGCAGCCCATGTATTTCACGTTACGTTATATGCGGCGTCTTTGTTAAACAACGTCATGCATTGAGCTTTTGTGTTAAAATCGTGCGTAAACTGTGTTTTAAGTTCATAAGATGAATTGAATCTTGTATTCATGCCCTTGCATTACTGGATTTATTAAGGTATTAAAATGCTCAGCGAGGTCTCACCGTGATGTCATTCCTTTTCCTCAACTAATATTATAAACTCAAAGATATACGTGCACTCATGGAAGAGGCCCGCCCGCATTAACTGACAAACGTGCTTATAACGTTAAATCAACGCTTATCTGACGTCACGACGTGCACAAACAGCCCAACTCGCCAGTGGTAAAGAGGGAAGGGGTCCAGACAATTAACATCTGTATCTTACGACAATGAAATGGCAACACAAGTTCGAAGCAACATAGAATCAATGTTGATTCAACGTTGTTTGTACTGAATATTCATCTAGGTCCACAGGAACAATAATTTTAAAGCGTGTAATCTACCTCACGCGGCTATTTCAAGACGGCACGTGATCACGCATGTGACAATTAGTGGCCCTGTTTAAGCGCATATTCAAAATTACGACTTATTTTAGTGAAACGCAAATTTAGCTTGTACGAACACTTTGCGATGTTTTGATGAGACTGACGTACGCAGTTCTTTAAAAAGTGCGTACGAGCAATTTAAGATTAGTCGTACGATGTTTATTGATGAAACTGGCCCCTGATCTTCCGTTGAAGAATTTGGCGTCTCACATGTGACCCGAGCGAGGCTCGAACCACAGCGGTGAGAGACCTAATGATAAAGAGTCATCACTCTTAACCACTAGGCCACGGCGGCCGGTTATCTCCGGAATAGAAAGCAACCATATGTAACCGAAACCAGGGCCCAGTTCTCCAAAGCCTCGTTAGCTTTACGAGCTCGTTAGTGGTCAAACTTTTAATTGTTCTAGAAGTACAATATCTATAATTTTGTTATTTTGCTGAGAACAAAAAATGCAATAGCTAAAGCTACTCACATGTTTTCAGCAAAAAATATTAAAATATTTGCCATATTAAATTAGTTTTAAACAACAGCTGGCCCCAAATGTGTAAACATGATGTTACTTTCAGAACATAACATAGCAACAAACTAAAAATACTGCTTAATTTACATTTGAGCTCCAATATTGGGGGTGCTTGAGGGATAAGAAACATATGTATGTTGTAGGTACTTGTTAGAATCGCCTCACTGAGGCACTTCTAACACATACCCACAACAAATACAGTAAATTTCTGCTATTAAGACTAAATATGCTTTTAAAAGCTTACTGAGACGGCTTCAGTTATTCTTTCATTGTCTTTTCTACACCCAGCTTCTCCTATTAAGAGACCACCTTTTGGACTGTTCAAAAGTGGTCTTTAAGACCAATTTTGAACAGTCCCAAAGGTGGTCTTAATATAGGAATGTTACTGTATTTTTTTTCTATTTTAACCCCTTATCCCGCTGAACACAACAACCCCAATCTTGGCAAACAGTGTAGATCAAGATTTGAAGAAGCCATCTGATCAGGATCTACACTGTTTCTCTTGCAGTTTGTGAATATAACAGATACATTTATATCAAGTAAGTTGATTTGTGATGGCCCCACCCATCGGGGCTTAGAGAAATAAATTGGGCTGCATGATGCTTCTGCGACAGTCCATGAATACTAGTAAACCGCTTAGAGGGTCTAAGCCTGCCCAGGCAAAGTGATGCGAGTCGCACAGTCCCTACATAAAACTCTTTTGGTCTGTTTGCATGCGACAGGGCTTGAGACGTCATTTCATCTGAATGTCGGGTGACAGTCCCACAAAATGGGAAGCAACGTCATCAAAATGACCTAAATAGCTATAGTATTGACGGGGACGTAAAACCTTAAATACAAAATGATTTGTGAAAAGGCAGAAATGAGTGTGGTTATATTAACTTATTCAACAGGATAAAAGTTAATAAAGAAATAAGAGTGAGTGAGTGTTTTAGTTTCACGTCTCACCAACAGCTAAGGTCATACGGAGACGGGACCTCGGTTTAATGACTCATCCGAAAGTCTCTAAAGAAATAAGAAAAACACTAACTGGAGCTATGTGATTCACTATTTTTAAGAACATGCAAACCAGCTTTGTGATTCACTGTTTTAAGAACATGGAAACTAAGAAGAAAATAAGACTAACAAGGCACTGGAAAGGAACTATAATTGATCCAGCGCATGACAAAACCTACAATAAGACATGTGCGCCCATCGAAGACTCAGATCAGCCTGCGCATCCGCGCAGTCTGATCAGAGTCTTCGCTTTGCGCTCTAAGGATAGCAAAGGGCCCAGTGCTCCTTCACGAAACAACAGGAGTCTCTGGTCCGACTATATGGATCCGCAGGCATTATTTTGCCAGCGCATGACAAAACCTACAATAAGACATGTGCGCCCAACGAAGACTCAGCATGATAAGCCTGCGCATCCGCGCAGTCTGATCAGAGTCTTCTTTGCGCACTCTAAGGATAGCAAAAGGCCCAATGCTCCTTCATGTAGCAAGAGAAGTCTCTCGTCAGAGTATATAGATGCGCAGGTTGATCTGAGTCTTCCCTGGACGCTCATGTAAATTGAGGAAATTCTGTGCCCTGGCTTAATTGATACTGCAAATGAGGAGAGGAGTGTATCGCAAACAGCGGCACATCACATTAACTTCGCAAAGCCTTTTCTAAGTATTATAGCCCAGCAGGCACATGACGTAATTGTGACGGCACATCGACGTCGGTACAACGTCATGACGTTTATGCAATGTCACATCAACGTCGGTGCAACGTTGATTTGATGTTGCCCTAACGACGTATGCCTGCTGGGTAGACGTCATTTCGATTTAGTTTCAAAATCAAGGCCTATCGGAACCATGTCACAGAAATGTTTCTTGCACACCAGACAAGGAAACCCTCGATTTTACCCTGGGATAGAAATTTATGTTCTGACCCTGGTGTTCCGACCCAAAATCGAATATAATCGCGTGTTTGATAAATGCACTGGTTGATTACGACCTCGTATGCGCCGTCGTTAAGGTTTACGTCACAGCACGTTACATGACGTCACTAAACATTCCTGCAGTGTCATCACAGTATGGCGGACGTCGGTAACCGAAGTTACTGCAGCATTAAAAATCCGCGCTAAGAAATGGAAGGTATGCAAGAAAAAGAATCCTATACGGGTGTGAGGGGTGAATAGAAAAATCCGTCCCTCGGGATCACTGTCCGGCCCTCGGGACGGATTTTTCCATCCACGCCTCACACCCATATTAGATTCTTATAAGAACTACGGATGCATGTGATAAATTTAAACTGATCATCCCACCTGGCAATTATGTTTCTCCCAATCATTTGGCAGAAGAAATGCAATATTCCATGTATGTGTTTGAGGACGGATTTTTGAAACGTGTAAAAGTTGTTTTAATTATATGCAAACCTTGCAGATCCTAATAAGACGTCACGTACCCAGCACGTCTCGCCAGAATCTACATGTGCACTGTTTGCCACCAAGTCAGTGAACTAATCAGAAATCCCTTTCTTTAAGAATATATTTAAAGCGAGGAGAGTCCTATTCAGAAACTCAGGGATGAAAGAGTAAAATCTCAAACCAGTTACATAAATATCATCAGAAAGCGCACGCAGGAAAATAAATCCCAGAGTATTGTTTTCTTTTCAGAATTCGTCTTTATGTGCCAATGTATAGTCAATCCGTATAAAGTCTCGAAAAATGAAATACATGTATTTTGAAAGTAACTGAGTAACCCTCTATAAATAAAGTCTACTTACTTACTTACTTACTTACTTACTTACTTACTTACTTAAGACGTTCCATGCCTGCAAAATTAATTTTCAAGAGTTCCTTTGAACTATTTTATGCAGCGAACGAACAGCGGAAGTGCAGTAACGCGGTCCAGTACCGGAAGTAGAAATGTTTTGACATAGAAACTTGATTTTGAAAACCAACTTTCAAAAATGCTTTCCATCGTAAATACCGCATACGTTACTTCCGGCTCCAAAGTTTGTGACATGGTCTTATATTTCGGTTCATATCTTGAAAATTACGTAATAAAATGAAAATGGTTATATGCGTTTTAAAGAAGAGTCTATATTCTACAGTTGTTCCAAATTTCATCCAGATAGGTGAATAACTTTATTCAATTGTCAAAATTTACTTCCGGATTTTACTCGTGACCGGCTCCCGGCCGTTACTCCCGGGTTTTATATTTTCCCCGAAGTCGGTTGCTTCCTCTAAAAATACACATCGAAGTCGGTTGCACCCATAAAATCCGACCCAAGATGTGTTTGAGGCAATATTGTGGGAAAAAGTATTTGATTTGAATAATACCTTTTATTGTTACGTGACTAGGAATGTTTATCGTATACACAGACACATCAACGATGTAATTCGACAGAGCAGAAGCCAAGATATCTGCGATTGAAACTGGGTTTGGTGTTCCTCACGCGATATTTCCCGTTTAAATGTATACTTTTCAGGCAGTAGGAGCTGTTTTTAACAGAACGAGAACGGCCAAAATAGCAGTAAAGTACGCTTTTTTCTTCCAAAACTTTCAGCTCTCCTACCAAAATGTGACAAACGTTTCCTCAATTTGAGTAGCTTTGATCTTTCAAGCTCCAACAATTAAAATAACCAGATCCTAGCAAAAGACTATAAATCAGATAATATGTCAGACTTACGGAACCCGGGAAGGGACATGATTTTTTATTTTTTATAAGTTGTGCGCACAAGATGACTGTCTGATTAAATTCTAGAAAAAGGCACACTGGCTATAGGCCCGAATGAGATAAATTCTAGAAAAAGCAGAGTGCCCGTCCGGTACCGGACGACCAGCCAATGAGTCTGCTCGTCCGGTACCGGACGACTAGCCAGCCCAAGTAGGAATGGCTAGCCGTCGGGTAGTTAATTTAAATCTATCATTTTATATAGGATATGCGTTCCAAATAATATTACCCAAATTATGATGCAATGAAAATATTTCTAAATTACTCTAATTGCATTCTTACCACCTGTTTGTCGCCATTTTTTTCCAATAAATTTCAGAAATGGACATAATTGTAATTGACCATGGTGCAATAGACTGTCCGGGCACTGTGACAGTTATTATTAATATCATTATTATTATTAATATTATTATTATTATTATTATTATTATTATTATTATTATTATTATGTCAATGTTATAATTTCTATCTATTATTATTGTTATTATTAAAATCTGCAAATGTTTGTCCGATGTTGAGCTTGATATATATCGTGATAGATTAACATTAAATTTTGGGAGCATATTAATTTAACATATCAGTTCAACTTGGTAGGTACAAAGAAATATCAGTTAGGGGTAATTATCTGGTTAGCATGGCACACATAAACGCAACGATCCGAAACCCCATGAGTAGAAAAATTAAGGTAATAATCCTATGTATTGGGACAGATACGCTCCAGTAAATAATGCAGTCCCAGACCAGAATGCTCCTGAAGCAGGGTCAACACTGTTTGCCATTCCATCTGCACCTTTTGGACTCTTTGCTGGATCGTGAACATTTTTTTTTTTTTTTTTAATTTTAGGAGAATAACTGCAAGTCATCAAGATCCTTATTTTTAAGGATTTCACGGTACTGCTCAATTGTTATTATTAGTTGTTTTTCGCGACGCTTGGATCAAACGTTTTAATACCTTCATGCCGCATTTACATAAAGGAAGGAAAGGTAAAATATATAACCGATATTACCGATACGGCTGTGTTTATTTGCCTTATTTTTAAAATGACGGGCGAGGAAAATCTCAATGACATCTACATAGTCTCAAAGTAGGAACTATTTAGCATCCAGTACCCTATATGAAATGAGAGACTACCGGACGGCTAGCCATTCCTACGCGGGTTGGCTAGCCGTCCGGTACCGGACGAGCAGACTCGTTGGCTGGTCGTCCGGTACCGGACGGGCAGACTCGTAGTCTGGTCGTCCGGTACCGGACGGCTAGCCACTGCCAATTAGTTTTCCAGATTGTAGCAGAGTTGAACAATATTTAAGTTCCATTGACCAGTCTGCTCAAAACTTTTTTTTTTTTTTTTGTTTTCATCAGGTGAACAAGTCTGTGAAATGAACGCCCCCCTAAACCCCACTTTATATAGAGAAAACTGGGGTTTACGGGTGTATACATGATTTTCCTTATTTCTGCCCCAAGACAAAGTTTGTGGGTACTCGTTAGAACATGTGAATTATGGATATCCATAAATCGAATTATGGATATCCATAATTCGAATTATGGATATCCATAAATCAGAGGAAAAATGGATATCCATAAATCGAATTATGGATATCCATAAATCGAATTATGGATATCCATAAATCGAATTATGGATATCCATAAATCAACCTGAATTAATGATATCCATTCATCGAATTATGGATATCCATATTAATAGATATCCATAATTCGGATTAAGAATAACCATTATTCGCCTGATTTATGGATATCCATAAATCGAATTATGGATATCCATAATTCGATTTATGCATGGATATCTATAAATACGGATTAAATAGTAAAACGGCGCCCCATAGCAGACAGCCACAGCTAGGTTTCAATCAGTGCAGTTGCAGCTGTAGAAAGTGTGTATCTGACAGAGTTCTCTGGTCACACTATTAGCTGTTTATCTCGCATTACAATCCAGGTATTTTTGTTATTGTTTGTTTGTTTGGTTTGGGGTTTAACGTCCCTGTTTACACGGTAAGTCATTTAGAAGACCTTGCTTCCAATTTTGTGGGACTTCTTCCCGATACTGAAATGATATGTCATCTCAAGCCCTGCCGCCCAAAAACATTGGTTTATGCATGAAGGGCCCAACTCGCACCACTTTTCCTGGACAGAACTTCTCAAATGGTTTACCAGTACTCATGTGCAGTCGGTTTCAGCCCTGCATGGAAGCACTTACAATGTAAAGCACAACCGCCTATCGCATGAATGGTGTTATCGTTCTGCATGTTAAACTTAAAGCCACGCCCAGAGTTGGGCGGTCCATCATTACATTTCAAGTAAACAGATCTGATTCTCATTCTGACATGATCACTGTGTAGGCTTTCATCCTGCAAACCTGGTGTGTACGTAAATAGATTGATAGATACTGGATAGATGAGCCCCGTCTGAGATTGTTTTGTTCGCGCTTATGCTCCTTTTGGTTGATTGTTATCAGTGAACTCAATGTTACCAAGCACAGAAACTTTTCAGTGCTACAGTCCATGTGACTTTCATTGATTGATAGAAAATCTAAATAATGGTTATTTGTGATGAGCAATCAGGGCATGGTGCGTAGAATGGTTATAGTTCGAACAATTTGACTTGAGATTAACCTTTATGCAAGGAATAAATTAGTCAATGTTATCACCTTGGTCTAATACATCGGCTTTCGTTAACTTCTCCTGAATTTTCAGCATCTCCTGCATAGCGACCCATTTACCGACCTCTATGTATTGTACAACAATATCACCATCTTCGGAAAATGACGAGGATAAATATATACATTCAGTCGGGTGTGAAATTACGTTAATAGAGTTCACCAGTCTCAGGTCAATTTGTTTGAACTATCCGCCCAATAATGTACTAGAATCATTTTGTTGGGTTAATTTTGCAAACAGTGTAGACTTAGATCAGACACCACAATCCCTGGCATCTGATCAGGGTCCGTTTGCTTAGAGTTCATAAATGTAATGGTTAAACTAAAAGTTAACATTCCAAGTTGCCATTCATTTTGTAAGTCTACACTGAGACAATTGACCGACCAGTCATCATGTAAACATGCATGTATAGTTTTGACACCCTTGAACCCCACTTTTATATGGTAAAACTGGGGTTTACAGGGGTAAACCTTATTTTTCTTATTTCTGCTCTAAAATATAGATAGATTGTAGGTACTCGTTAGAACCACCTCGATGAGGCAGTTCTAACATGGACCAACAATCTATATTTTGAGCACAAATAAGAAAAATATCAAAAAATTTTCTTCTTAAAATTTTGTTGTTGTTTATCAACAAAGTGTTTTAACGCCGGTCAGTCTGAAAGCCCCAATAAGACACAACAAGACACCCCAAGACACCAAAATTTATTGTTTATTTATTTCCTAAAGAGTTTTAGAAGGCCTTTCAATACCTAAAAGTATTTGAAATTATTTAATAAACAAAACTGAGACACTGTTTACGTTATAAAACAGTCACATAAAGCACTGTATAAACTCTGGTAGCTGTTGTCGAATGCAATTCGGCAATGTAATAAACACCCCAAGACACTTATCTATTGTCTTTATTGTTAATTGTCATACCAACTATGACATTTATAGTGTGAAAAGTTGAAAAGTTATAGAGATAAGATGGTATTATCTGTTCTATAGTTTTGAGTTTGTGATATATCAAATAGTTGTTTTGCTTCAAAGTTAAAAACCAAAACCTTGTATCTTAGGGTACATTTTATCATTTTGTATTTTTTTATTTTTTTTTTTTGTTCGTAATTAGTAAAAAAATAATAATGTCAAGCAACCTATCCATCCATTTGTTTCCGATCTTAGGATGAAAGGTACCGAATCCAAGTATATAGTTTAATTATCTCATTAATGCCCGTCAGTTACTAATAGCTGATATCTATGCATGCAAACGGCCACTTGTTTACTGATTACGTTATTGTTCGCTAATCCTTTTCGTCTGATAATACTTTCACACCTAATGAATAGGCTCAAGTGTGTCCCTGCAAAGATGAACACATCATTGCCTTCACTTCTATAAAATAATGTATAACCCTGTAAAATAAAAGTAAAGGATATGATCAGGAATCGGTACAATTACCCAACATTGTAAACCCCAGTTTCATTATATAAAAGTGTGGGATTAAGAGGTCCAAATTATATAGTTATGTTTTCGCAATGTTTGAATTACAATTACAATTAAAAACAATGTTAAAAACGGGATACTATTTCCAATGTTGAAAAATTGGGGATAGTATTTAAGTGTTATTCATTCTTAGACAAAACCTTATATCTGTATATGCAGATATCTGGTATTCTAAACGTTGCCGAATGCAAATCTTTTCACGAAATTTGCTTCTATTATATCATAATATATGTATAAAAATAATAAAAGAGTAATTAATAAAGGTGTTTTAGGGTATAATGATAATAAATGTGTAATAAAAAGGGTGTCTTGAGGTGTCTTGTGGTGTCTTGGGGTGTCTTGTGGTGTCTTGGGGCTTTCAGACAGACCCTTTTAACGCTGCTTATAAACAGTAGAAATTTTAGGTTTCTAGCGGTTAATTTTACTATGTATTTGTGTGGGCTTGTTTTCGTAATGCCTGTCAATGCTTTCATTACATGTATGTATTGATGTACATGTAGTTGACTTTTATTGGTTTGAATGTGTTTGTTATCTCTAACGTTTGTTCTTTATGGGGCCAATTCTAGCAACTTAGAGTTAATTGTAAGGGAGGCCAGGCAAAGGGTCATTTTGGATATATTTTATTTTATTATAATTATATTCTATGAAAATATAATGCAATGGTTATTAGATGGCACCTGTTAAAATAACGGTTGACTGGTTAAGTTTAATGGGGAATAGGATCACATTCAGGGGATGCAACTCCTGCAAAATTATTTTTGTCTCCCACATCAATAGGGGTCAACTCTTAAAGGAAGGAATTTGCTCCTACAGAGCAAACTCTTTCCTAAATAAGAGCAGACCCCTTTTTCTTGGCGCT
Organism: Lucinisca nassula; assembly: GCA_963580285.1. Taxonomy (NCBI): domain Eukaryota; kingdom Metazoa; phylum Mollusca; class Bivalvia; order Lucinida; family Lucinidae; genus Lucinisca; species Lucinisca nassula. The sequence continues at coordinate 50,599,480 of OY757015.1, forward strand.
AAGGAGCAAATTCTTTGCTGTAAGAGTAGACCCTTTTTCTGTTTTGTTTGTTTGATTTGAGATTTAATGTCCCCACCAACACAATTAAGGTCATTTTGGAGACATTGCTTCCAATTTTGTGGGGCTTTTACCCAACATTGAGATGAAATGACATCTCAGTCCCTGCCGCCCAATAAAACCAATAGGGTTTATAAGCATCGACGAGCCTACACGCAGCAATTTTCCTGGGCAGGCTTAGACGTTCTAAGCGGATTACCAGTACTCATGTGCGGTCGGTATCAACTCTGCGTGGAAGCATGGGGGACAGAGTTTATAAAAAAAAATGAACAGGAGGTCCCAATGTTGTCTCCGAGAGAAGATAATATTATCTGCAGCTACACTACAGGTCGCGCATAAAAGCCAGTTTTCTTTTTCACTCCGAATGCAATTTTCACAGTACTCCAAACCACTCCGCATATTTTCATTAAAACACTCGGAATGAGGAAACAAACCACTCCCAAACACTCCGCGAAATATCGAGTATACTCGGAGTTTTCCGAACGACTATACAGGTAATGTTTGGTCAATAATGCCCGGGGCTAATATTCCGAATGTCGGTAGAAATACTCCGAGTGGTTCAAGTTTATATTTATTCATATGATATTGGTTGTATATTTAAATTAATTGTTATTATTATTATTATTATTATTTTACTGACAATTTTTCATTAGGTAGTTTTTCCTTCCCCTATCAAAATGTCACCTTTCTAACATGCCTCGCCAACTTTCGCGCAGCCTAACATGTATCATTTGACCCAATCTTTTTTCATGCCGGTTGGATTTTCAATTTGCACGTGCAACTTATATACCCCAGCACGGAAACGGGACCATTACGGTAAAATGCCTTACTTGAAGTTGTAATAAACAGGCATATAATGAGTATAAGGTACTCCTCGTGATATGTTCCCAAATGCAATTTATATATTTATATATTTTTTTCTTTTTTTTGGTTTGATGTTCTGTTGAAGAATTCACTTCTTTCGACCAGATCGTTGTTTTAAAGGCTGGCGGAATCCAAATTTCAAGGAGAGGAAGGGAAAAAGGAAAACATCCGAATCAGCATCTACAGCAACCGTAGCCGAGCACGTGTCCGTCAGGTGGACAGGTCCGTGAGATGAACACCTAGCTTATATAAAGCAGTGGGGCTGACGAGGATTGGGGATATTCATTAGTTCTCTTATTTTTAGACAGAAGCTTACATGTACCGATTTATGGATCTCGTAAGGATCGGCTAATTGAGGCTGTTCTTACGAGCACCAGTAGTTTACATTTGAACTAGATTTGTAAAAACATTACGGAAGCACGCCTATTCATATATAGGATAATTTTACCACCAAATTGAAATTTTTCTGTGTAAAAACGTGATAGTTTTCTTATTTCTGCTCAAAATATGGATTATGGATACACATTGGAACCGCCTGATCGAAGCGGTTCTAACGAGTACCACTGGCTGTGTTATAGAGCAGAATAAAGAAAATAACGTTTACTCCTCTAAACCCCAGTTTTACTGTATAAAAGTGGGGTTAAAGGGGGTCAGAATTATTTAGACATGTTTTCGCGATGATACTATGTCATCTTAAAAAAAAAAAAAAACGTTAGCTCTAGAGATAAGGAAGACGATGAGAGCCTCCCCTGCAAGAGCAATGATTTGGTCTCTCACCGCTGTTGGGTCTCACTCGGGCATGTAAAAAACAACGGCTATCAGGTTCTTATCTGGGTACATCAGTTTTCGCCCATCTCAGATTAGCATTTTGATAGAAATAAATGAAATAATCTTGAGAGGGTCGCGAAACACTCCCATCCCTTAGCTCACAGTCTTGTTATCGTCAAGACAAGTTATATGAGAAATGACTCTATTTTATCATATTCTATGTGATTTGTTGAGTAATAAATCACAGTTTGGAGGCATTTGTAAAGAAGACTAAACCACGATTGGTGTATCTACTTTAAAGTAACCGGCAGCTTGAACTGTGATTTTTTTTTTTTTGCAATGGTTCACAAACTGGAGCTGATCTATTTGGATTCTAATTCTAACACACTCATATTCGACAATACCATCAAATTCTCCCAACTTTTCGACTGTTTCTTCCTTTTCTTTCTACTAATACTGCGATCGGTCACATCTTACCATTACTCGCAGATGTACATTACATACACACCAGTTTTGCAGGATGAAAGCCAACACAGTAATCATGTAATTACGGTAGGGGTCTTCAACCTGCATAGGGCATGACTCTCCCTGCACAGGGGGCCTCCAGATAGCGTCCCGATCCGAAGGACGATGCCCTTTATGACATTCATCCCTGCAAATGATGCCAATGGAGCGTGTTCGGACATCGAAATTTTATCGCCGCTGCCGGGGATCGAACCTGGGACCTCTAGCATCAAATGCAAGTGCACTAACCACCGAGCTATCAAGGCACATAATATGTTAAAAGGAATCCCGGCAAATTAAGTGATTCAGGGGGATGCGGATTCAATACCTGCCAGGAGTCGGTAGCTTTCTGTCGTGGAAATCGATCATTACAACTTTTCTACAGTCATTCTCTCCATTCCGCTGACGGCCCCGCCATCGGGGCTTGAAGAAATAGATGGGCTGCAAGGTGCTTCCACGCAGAACTGAAACCAACCGCACACTAGTACTGGTTGACTGCTTAGAGGATCTAAGCCTGCCCAGGCAAAGCAGTGCGAGTCGGACCGTCCATGCTTGTAAACCGTATTGGTTTCATTGGCCGACAGGGCTTGAGATGTCATTTCATCTCAATGTCGGGTAAAAGTCCCACAAAATTGGAAGCAACGTCTCCAAAATGACCTATAGTGTGTTAACGGGGACGTAAACATCAAATCAAACAAACAAACAAATCCATTCCGCTGAGTCAAGGGCACTTGTCAGTTTCTGGTGAAAGAATTTGCACACTGCAGCCTATTAGTTAAACGCTTACGTAGCCAATAGGTCTGCACAGGAAGTGTTGACAGCTAAAAGAATGACCGAAAATAGTATTGACTGGAGCGTCAAACTCTTATTCAAAAAAAAAAAAAAAAAAGTGACGTTCTACAACTGCGGCTGTTCGGTCACGCTCTTCTTCGCTGAGATTTATTGCACAATAAAACACTCCATTTGGCGTCATTTTTTAACTGATCAGTTTACCCATCAGCACTATTCCTGGACAGTCTTTTACGGTAACGGTTAACCAGCACAGTGCGTATTCTTTCGCCAGAGAATGACAACTGCCCTTCTTGATAACAGCGGAAAGGAGAGAAAGGTCAGAACAAATTTCATGATCAGTCTCCACAACAGAATGTTGCCGACCCCGGCAAGTATCGGACCCACGTTCTCCTGATCCCAAGTCAGACGCGCATCCGAATGAGATACCGAGGCTGGCAATGGGCGTGATGTACTAGAATAAAATGATTTTAGAAGAAATTGTGTTTGTTGGTTTTGAACATTCCAGGATGAGCAACGTAGCCATCAAAAATGTATGACCGGAAAGCCATATGGCGTAGTAACCTTCCAATGTGACCTTGACCTGGTGTCAGCAAGATTCATTTATGAACTCTGCACATGAGCTCACTGAGGGGGATAATTGATCAAAGTTTAATGAAAATCCTTTGAGGGGTCTAGGAGATTTGGAACGGACACAAAATTCAATGTTTCAAAGTCGTGACCTTCAAATGTGACCTTGACCTTGTGTCGGCATGGTTCATTTATTGGTTCTGCACATAAGCTCACTGAGGTAAAAGAATGGGATAAAAGAGATATGGAACGGACTCAAAATTCAAAGTTTCAAACTCTTGACCTTCAGCTATGACCTTGACCTTGAGTCGGCATGGTTCATTAATGGGTTCTGCACATGAGCTCACTCAAAAGAATATTTGACCAAAGTTTAATGAAAATCGTTCCAAGGGTAAAGGAGATATAAAACGGACAAAAATACCAAGTTTCAAACTCATGACCTTCAACTGTGACCTTGACCTTGAGTCGGCATGGTTCGTTATGGGTTCTGAACATCAGCTCACTGAGACTAACACTTGACCAAAGTCTAATGAAAATCTATCAAAGGGTAAAGGAGATATGCGGCGGACAAGAAAGTGTTACGGACAGACAGACGGACGGACATTCCTATTATCCCGCCGCGAAGGACGGATAGACGAAAGACATTCCTATAATCCCCGCTCCGCTTCGCAGCGGGGGATTAAAAATTGTTGATTTCACAAATCCTGGTATTGATAGCCGCGCTATTCTAATCGCTGTGAGGTCAGAGTGTTGCGTAAATGGGTTAATTATCTCTAGAATCTGGACTGGAATCCTGTTGTCGGGTTTGAAGACCCAGACCAGACGCCGCATGAAATTGGAAGTAAAGAAATTTAAAATAATAATGATTTGCCACTATTACATACCTTTATCTGTAGTCAGTTAACGGACCCCTTAACATGAAATCTGTCATTGAGGAATAAATTATAATAGCCGGTGTATAGTTGTTACATTACTCGCCTCATAAACCAGGGATTGTCGGATCAATCCCGGGCCTCTCCAGACTTTCGGATGCGTCTTTTAACCGAGGACCCGGCTCTGTATGACATTAGCTGTTGGTGGGACGAAAAACTAAAACAGACACATATGTAGACCGCATTCTTATACATTTTCCTTGTACATGAGCCGGCGCACGACAAACACTTTTTTTCTACTACAGAAGTATCGGATCAGCATTTGCATCTAGACAACATGTCCAGTCTTCGCTTGTTGCTCTCTGAATAGCCCACATAGTAGGCTTATTCGAACAGCAAAGGCTCTGATCAGACTGCACGGATGCGCAGGCTGATCTGAGTCTTCAATGGTTACACGTCTTATCGAATTACGTGTTCCCCAGTCTATGCATCCACTTTGGTCAAGGTCTTCACTTGTTGCTCTTTCAATAGCCCAGAGATCAGAGTGCTCACAGGAACAGCAAATGCTCTGATCAGACTGCACAGATCAATTCTCAAACGAGCAATTATGTTTCCTGTAAGTGCCTTTTCACACGCAATAACTGTGCGCGTGCTCACTAGTATGACGTAGTATGGTTAATCTGCACGTGCTTACATGACGAACTGCGGTAAAATCGTGGGAATCATGTGCTCAGTCGGAGACAGCGCATGGAAAAAAGCAATCTGTCACACTGGTTGTTCACGAGAAGCGAGAGATGTTTAACCCTTTTTGTACCAAATGGAATCTTCCAGCTTATAAATGGCAGGAGTCCATTTGAAAATTTAGGGGCGTCAGGTTGTGTTTTCTTCAAAATTGATTAGGAAAAGGGCTGAACTTTTTGCAAACAGTGTAGGCCCTGATCAGACGCCGCATTCTTCGGCGTCTGATCTGGGCCTGCACTGTTTGCCAGGGTACCCGCTTAGGGGTTTCCAGTCTGAAATGGGTTAATGGAGAAATAATGAAAACAGCAGGCATTGATGATTTGGGAAAATGGCCCAGGATGGGAGCTCAGACATTCGTTCGTTAATCCCTTAAATGCCTTAATGCAGACTCTAATCAGAGGCCCTTTATTTGGCTTCTGACCGGGATCTACCATGTTTGCCATTTCCAGACCAGATCGATTCTACAGGTAAACCTTTACACACTACTCTGGCCTCACTGATACGAACAGCGCGGCTTTAATAAACCGCTACCTGAATTTCATACAAATAAGTGACACTCATTTAGAATTAGTATCGTAAAGCTACTGCACTTCGTAAGTTTTGGTCGACTGTCAATCTACCGAAAACTTTCTATGGTGCTGTGTAATAATAAAAACCTTTTCCGAGATGGTATGCTACTCTTAAATTGGCCCCCGCTCATAGGGGCTTGAAGAAATATATGGGCTGCATGATGCTTTCACGCAGAGCTGAATCCGGCCCACACACTAGTACTGGTAAACCGCTTAGAGGATCTAAGCCTGTCCAGGAACAGCGGTGCGAGGGGGACCGTCAATGCTAATAAACCCTATTGGTTTCATTTGGCGACAGGGCTTGAGATGTCATTTCATCTCAATGTCGGGCAAAAGTCCCACAAAATTGAAAGCAACGTCTCCAAAATGACCTTTACAGTGTTGACGGGCACGTTAAACCACAAATCAATCAATCAATCAATCAATGCTACTCTTGAAGGAAAGAATTTGCTCCCGAAAGGCAAGTATTTTTTTTTACTTTACGCACATGCGTAATGTGTCTGATGAGCCTTTCGCCTATGAATACACTGGAAGTCGCTGGAATAACACACGCACCCACCTTTCATGGACGGTTTTTCCAGGTTGGCGTGCGCATCCATGCAGTCTGATCAATATTCAGCCATCACAAGTGGTCGCAGTTCTACCCATGGTGAAATGATACACTTACCCTTGACAGTTATGTTATTCTGGGTTTTTGTTTTGTTTGTTAGTTTGATTGAGGTTTAACGTCCCCGTCAACACTGTAAAGATCATTTTGGAGACGTCGCTTCAAATTTTGTGGGACTTTTTGTCTTTTACCCGACAATGAGATGAAATGACATCTCAAGCCCTGTTGCCCAATGAAACCAATAGGGTTTATATGCATGGACGGGCCGGCTCGCACCGCTTTGCATGGGCAGGCTTAGATCCTCTAAGCGGTTTACCAGTACTCGTGTGCGGGTCGGTTTCAGCTCTGCGTGGAAGCATCCTGCAGCCCATATATTTCTTCAAGCCCCGATGGGCGGGGGCCGTCTCGGTCTTTGTAGTAGCACGGGTTTTATGTCGAGCGCCAACTAATGTACGATCTCAGTGTTTTGTTACATGCTGAACATGAGGCCGGCTGCGAATTTATTTTCAGTAAAAGGGTATACAATTCCATGGTCGAGTCTACTGATTAAAATAGGGGTGTGTTGTTGATTTTAATATACCCGTTTTTTTGTTGTTGTTTTTTTGAAGAAAAAAAACATGGACATATTATTTTCGTCATTGTTGTTCGTCCGTCCGTCATAAGTGGCCGCAGTTCTATCCATGGTGAAATGAGCGAAAACACTTACCTTTGACAGTGCATGTTATTCTAGGTCTTTGTTCATGCCGAGCGCTAGCTAATGTACGATCTCAATGGTTTGTTTTAAAACATGCTGAACATGAGACCGACGGTCAAAACCAGTCAGCTTCGGCTACGACATTTTATTTTTCAGCTAAAGGATATACGATTCATTGGGTGGTGTCACTGGTTATTGTTTTTTGGGGGTATATTATTTTCGTCACTGGTGTTCGTCCGTCCGTCCGTCCTTCCAACTGTCACAAACATTGTGAATGCAACTACTTTTTTTATTCATCACGCAAACATGCCTATATAGTTTTGACCCCCTTCAACCCCACTTTTATATAGCGAAGCTGGGGTTTACAGGGGTTAATCTTTATGTTCCCTATATAGATTGTGGGTAACCGTTACAACTGCCTCGTCGAGATTGTGCTAACGAGTACCCACAATCTATGTTTTGAGTAGAAATACGAAAAATTATCAGGATTTTTATGCCCCCGCATCATATGATGACGGGGGCATATAGTTTTTCGGTTTTCCGTACGTGCGTACATGTGTACGTCCGTCTGTACGTGTGTGTGTACGTACGTACGTACGTACGTGAACCTGTAACCTCAGGTAAAAGCCTGAACTTTTAGAACTCATATTTTCCTAACCATTTGATGGAACTGGTTCATCTTTGGTATGATGATAGATATAGGTCCAAAGTTTTAATAAGCAATACCCCCACCCATGCCTGTGACCTCAAGGTCAAGGTCACAGACTTAAAAAAATTTTCCATGTTAAAGATTGAGGTTAAGGTTTTTGTAACAGGTAGACTTGAACATTTTAGAACTCATATTTTCCAAACCATTTGATGGAATTGGTTCATATTTGGTATGATTATAGATATAGGTCCAAAGTTTAATTCAGCGATACCCCCACCCATGCCCATGGCCTCAAGGTCAAGGTCATGGACTTAGAAATTTTCCATGTTAAAGACTCCAATTAAGGTATTTGTACCTGGTAGAACCTGAACTTTTATGATGGCTTTGGTTCATATGATGATAGATATAGGTACAATGTTTTATTCAGCAATACCCCCACCCATGCCTATGACCTCAAGGTCAAGGTCATAGACTTAGACAATTTTAATGTGAAAGATTTTAAAGAGCTCTATATTTCTTCACTGATTTCATTGTAACTTCACACAAATGTTCCTTATGACAATATCTCGAGCGAGTTTGACTTTCAAGGTCATGACCTCAAGGTCAAGGTCACTGTGGCTATTTTTAGAAAAACTTTGTCATAGCTCTAGCGCCTACATTTCTTCACCAATTTCAATATAACTTCACACAAATGTTCCTTATAAAAATATCTCGAGCGAGTTCAACTTTCAAGGTCATGGCCTCAAGGTCAAGGTCAGTGTGACTATTCTTAGAAAAACTTTGTCATCGCTCTAGTGCCTACATTTCTTCACGGATTTCAATATAACTTCACACAAATAATCCTTATGACAATATCTCGAGCGAGTTTGTCTTTCAAGGTCATGACCTCAAGGTCAAGGTCACTGTGGCTATTTTTAGAAAAAAATTGTCATCGCTCTAGCACCTACATTTCTTCACCAATTTCATTATAACTTCACACAAATGTTCCTTATAAAAATAGCTCGAGAGATTTTAACTTTCAAGGTCATGGCCTGAAGGTCAAGGTCACTGTGGCTATTTTTAGAAAATCTTTGTCATCGCTCTAGCGCTTACATTTCTTCACCAATTTCAATATAACTTCACACAAATGTTCCTTATGACAATATCTCCAGCGAGTTCCACTTTCAAGGTCAAGGTCACTGTGGCTATTTTTAGAAAAACTTTGTCATCGCTCTAGCGCTTACATTTCTTCTCCGATTTCAATATAACTTCACACGAATGTTCCTTATGACAATATCTCGAGCCATTTTGACTTTCAAGGTCAAGGTCACTGTGGCTAGTTTTAGAAAAACTTTGGCATCGCTCTAGCAACTACATTTCTTCACTGATTTCAATATATCTTCACACGAATGTTCCTTATGACAATACCTCGAGGGAGTTTGACTTTCAAGGTCAAGGTCACTGTGGCTATTTTTAGAAAAACTTTGTCATTGCTCTAGCGCTTACATTTTTTCACCAATTTCAATATAACTTCTCACAAATTTTCCTCATGACAAGGTCACACACTTAGAAAATTTTGTTGCAACATGGATTTTCGGGGTGAGGCGGTGCCCTTGGCGGGGGCATCTGTGTCGTCTGGACACATTTCTAGTTTCTGAAAAAAAAAATCCATTTTTGGAGGTAAAATTTTGCCGATGTATTTCAATAGGCGTGTTTTCGTAATGTCTTAGCCTATGGTGACCAAACTGGACTGCAAAACTCGCACGAACTGCAAAGACTCGGGACTTGTAGACCGGAAAAAAACCTGCGCGCTCATATTTCAAACGCCTCGGTGAGTCGATAAAGTAAGCCGTGTAGTGAGAAAGATTCTGACTGATCAGTGTTTGTAAATCCGACCCAGTACCTAGCGCCGGCCAAAGCCTGCACGCTCCTTTTGAAACGCCTCGGTGAGGTGATAGAGATAGCTGTGTAGCCAGAAAAGTTGTGACTGATCAGTCTATGAAAACCTCATCAGGTACTCGGATAAGGAACTGAACTGTTTACGCAAATAACAAAAATTATGTATGTTTTGTTTGTTTGATTTGAGGGTTAACGTCCCCGTCAACACTGTATAGGTCATTTTGGAGACGTTGCTTCCATTTTTGTGGGACTCTTACCCGACATTGAGATGAAATGATATCTCAAGCCCTGGCGCCCAATGAAACCATTAGGGTTTATAATCATGGACGGTCCTACTCGCACTGCTTTGCCTGGGCAGGCTTAGATCCTCTAAGCGGTTTACCAGTACCTGTGTGCGGTCGGATACAGCTCTGGGTGGAAGCATCATGGATCCCATTTATTTTTTTCAGCCCTGATTGGCGGGGGCCAAGAGGTTGTGGTGTATATAGATATCTAGAGCTTTGGAACAATTCGCTATGTGCTCAAGAGCGATTTCGATTTGGCCATTATAAACAAGCAAGTACTCGTGTGCGGTCGGTTTCAGCTAAATCCTGCCTAACCAGCGAAGATCAGCCTTTCCGTATGCGCAGTTTGATTAGCATTTCCGTTTTGTAGGCATCTGATCATGATCTACACGGTTTCAAAAAAAAAAAAAAAAAAAACCACGCACACACAAACAGGAGTTATTACAAGTTATGCTATATATATAAATGTCATGATTTTTATTATAAATAATGGAATCGCCTCGATAAACACGAAGCTAAGTTCGAGCGAGCGCCAGCCAAATACAATAAGATTCACATGACCTGTAAAGACGTAGATTGGAGCCTGACTAGAGTTGACCAGCCTGCACAACCGCGAGGTCTGATTAGAGACAATCATCGGGCATTCAGATTGGGATAACGCTGGTCATATCATAGATACGTTTACATGTATCGCAGCGACGAATAAACACTACAAAAAATGGAATCGCCTCGCTAACTGTAGTTTGAGCCATTAAATCCTGAACGAGCAGTAAAGACCTCACAGCCTGTGCACCCGCTCAGCCTCATCTGGACGAGCCTGTGCATTCGCGCAGTCTCATCTGCAGCATCTGAGGAATGAAAAGAGGGAAGTGAAAACATGCTAAGTTCTGCACCGAAAGGTCAAGCGGATTTTCTCCGGGTAAGCCGAGTTTCGCCCACCTTTGATTAACGATCGACATCTCGAAAGAGCCATATTACCACACTACACCTACCAAAAAAGATGGGTCAATTTAGGAGTGTTTACGAGATGCAATCTTGCATTTTCTAAACTCTATCTGTCTGTCTGTCCATTGGTCTATCTTGTCTGTCTGTGCCTATCTGTTTGTCTGTCGGTCGGTCGGTCGACCAATGTCCAAGACGGATGTCCGAATTTTGATCGAAAGGCAAAAAAAACATGGAAACTTCAAAACATCTAATGCGACATCAAATAGAAACATCAAACAACACGCGACCAAACATCGGAAGACAAAACATCTTGAATGTCACACACGCAGACACACACACACATACACAAAGACAAAACATCGAAAAAAAATCGTCTTTTTTGTATACAGAAAACGGACCGGGAAAACACATGAGCATATAAAAGATAAATTCTTCAACACTGATACACTGCGCCATTCAACCGTGTTTGTTTTAAACCTTTTCCCTTTTTCATTTCCAATAACTTTCGTTATTTTTTTTTTTTTTTTTTTTTTGGTTCTTCTTCTTCTTCTTTTTTTTTTCATAATTAATTATCAGTTGTACACACAGGTAATAATTAAATACACTCCGCGTAACTTTCGCATGGATTTCGCGGCAAAGATAGCCTGCGGCAAAGAGGTAAAGCTTCCGAAACACTCGGAATATGCTCCGCGAATCGCGAACGACGACGGTTCGCGGAGTGTTTGCGAGTAAAACACTCCGAATAATTTTCAGATTCGGAATGTTTTAGAGGGCCAAAAGAATCATGCGAAATGAAGAAATTCGGAATAAAGAGTCTTTCGGCTTTTCTGCGCGACCTGTACTGTATGTGTAGAATAAGGCTGACACGATTAATGGTATAATCGATTAATCGATCGATAAATTCCACAAAAATGATTATCAGTACTGATTTGCTTGTAATCGACTATTTGATAAGTGCAATTTACTACCCAAAGTTGTGCCTAAAATAGCTGGATCAGTGGCAAACAGTGCAGACCCTGATGAAACGCCACATTTTGCGGCGTCTCATCTGGGTCTTCACTGTTTGCTCAGGCATGTCTGTTCAAATATACATATGGTAAAGTGCAACATATGGTAAGAGTTCTGCTCAGGCAGAAAACCAGACAGGTAAAATTATGACAAAAACCTTAGCGATTACTAATCGATTATCGATCGCAATGACGGGACTGATAGTCGATTATCTTTTCAGCTCCGATTAGCCAGCCCTAGGGTAGAATATCATAGGCCTAAGGGATTTAAAAACGAGTTCGAAACTGACATGATGTGGAATAAGCCATGTGTATACGGGTCACAGAAGATTCACTAATTTTTTTTTTTTTCAGGTGAAATTGCAGACAGGCTTTGGAAACCAACGATTAATTGATTCTCGTTTCTGCATTGACACATGTACCTGTGAAAGTGGTGCCACATTCTTTGTAAACTACAGTTTGTTCTGGTGTTACGTTTCAAGACAGCTTCAATTTATAAAAAAGATTGTCAGAAAACGCCTTATTTTACTTCAACGTTTGAGAAATAATACTCTTTTAAGATTGAAGTTTGACAACCTTTACCTAAAATGATGCAGCTACCTGTAAGTGAACATCCACACAAATGTGTCACATGCGGGAAGTCATTCCTGCGAATAGGAAACTTGAACCAACACTTGTTGATCCACACTGGTGTGAAACCTTATAATTGCGAAATATGTGGTCAGGCGTTTACACAGTCAGGTTCCCTTAGTAACCATTACAAGATTCATGCTACTGAAAGAGCACATGTCTGTGGAATATGTAATAAAGCCTTTAAAGTCTCATCTTATCTAGCATCTCATATGCTTACCCACAGTGGAGAGAAACCTCACAGATGTGAGATATGTCCTGCGTCATTTAGTCGAGCAAGCAACCTTAAGAGACATATGTTAGTTCATAATGATGAGAAACCTCACCCCTGCAGTATATGTGGTCAAACGTTTAGACAGTCAGGCTCGCTTAAGAATCATTTGCGGATCCATACAGGAGAGAAACCGTACAGATGTTTGGTGTGTGATAAACCATTTGCAAGGTCTCATGACCTAAAACACCATTTGATGTTACACACTGGTGAGAAACCCTATAGCTGTGAGCTGTGTGGTAAATCATTTGTAGTGTCACACAAGCTGAAGAGACACATTGCCATGCATAACAAGCAAATAGAATTTCATAATTTCATCAGATTAGCAAGAAGCCCCCACCCATCGGGGATTGAAGAAAAAGATGGGCTGCATGATGCGGAAAAAGTCCCACAAAATTGGAAGCAACATCTCCAAAATGACCTACACAGTGTTGACGGGGATGTTAAACCTCAAATTAAACAAACAATCAGATTCCCAAGCCCATGCAACGAAGACCCCCTTTAAACCTCAGTTTTTTTTTTTTTAAAAAAATTGGGGTTTTAGGGGGTGTTTATTATATTCCTTTTTGTTAAAAAATATAGGTTGTTGGTGCTAGTAAGTACCACCTCAATGAGTTTGTTTGTTTGATTTGAGGTTTAACGTCCCCGTCAACACTGTAAAGGTCATTTTGGAGACGTTGCTTCCAATTTTGTGGGACTTTTACCCGACATAGAGATGAAATGACATCTCAAGCCCTGTCGCCCGATGAAACCAATAGGGTTTATTAGCATGGACGGTCCACCTCGCACCACGGTTCCTGGACAGGCTAAGATCCTCTAAGCGGTTTACCAGTACTAGTGTGCGGGCCGGATTCAGCTCTGCGTGGAAGCATCATGCAGCCCATATATTTCTTCAAGCCCCTATGGGCGGGGGCTTCCACCTCAATGAGGCAGTTCTAACTAGCACCAACAAAAAATATACGTTGTTTGTGCTAGTTAGAACCGCCTCAATGAGGCGGTTCTAACGAGCACCAACAACCTATATTTGGACTAGAAATAAGAAAAAATATAGAACATTTTATACGAAGAATGGGAGTTCTAAAGATGTGAAAGATGCCGTTATAGCTCACTTCTGTGTTATCCTAATGTGTTTGGCTGGTTGAAAATTCATTTGTGGAAATACATCCTCAGATCAGTTAGTCATTCAGGCAATGTGTGAGGAAATAAAATTGTATATATGTATTGTGTACCAGAATAAAATATATGTAGAGTAATTGTAATGTGTGCATGCTTGATACCGTAATATGATAGTTGTCTGAAAGATACCCCTTATTCCTTATCTTGCTGTTCACCACAACCCCTACCTTTGCAAACAGTGTAGATCCAGATCAGATGGCTTCTCTGAAGAAGCCATCTGATCAGGATCTACACTGTTAAAAATCATTGAAATGTGTGCATGCTTGATACATGTACCGTCATATGGTAGTTGTCTGAAAGATACCCTTTATCCTGCTATTCACCACAACCCCTACCTTTACAAACAGTGTAGATCCAGATCAGATGGCTTCTCTGAAGAAGCCATCTGATCAGGATCTACACTGTTTGAAATAATTGTAATGTGTGCATGCTTGATACCGTCATATGATAGTTGTCTGAAAGATACATGTATCCCTTATCCTGCTATTCACAACAACCCCTACCTTTGCAAGCAGTGTAGATCCAGATCAGATAGCTTCTTCAGAAGCCATCTGATCAGGACCTACACTGTTTTTCAAGCAGTTAGTGAATGGAATGAGGAGCAAATTCTTTCCTTTAAGAGTAGACCCCTTTTTCCATGGGACAGGGAACAGGAAGTCCTGAAATATGTCTTCCTTTGAAAAATGTCAGAAAAAGCTGCCAGGTGTATCAACTCCCCTTAATATCTTACGAATATTGTAGGGATACATGTCTTAATGTGTTTTTTAATGTACATGTGTGTTGTGTGTGCTCATTAGAATTGCCTCAAAGAGAGTTAGTTCTAAAGAGTACACATGACCAATGATGATACAGGTATATTTATTTTGAAGGAATTTGAAAAAGATATTTTTCTTTTGCCCCCAATGGCACTGTAATTAATCCTCAGTGGTGTGATATGTTACCGAACTGCCAAAATTTACAAAGAGCCATAACTCAAGTAGTATTTACTTTTCAGAATTTATTCAACAGTTAATCATTACTACCAATCAATTCATCAAGTTTCAAGGCTCTGGCTCTACATGTACATGTATTACCCTTTGAGATATTTTATTTACAAGATTTCGTCAATATTTGGTCGAAGGGTCATAACTCAGGAAAGGGACATAATCCTGATGTAATAAACTATGTTAGAGCTATGTTTAATGAGGAATACATGCATGAAATTTGAAAATCCTAGCATGCACAGCTCAAAAGTTATGCTCTGCACAGTATAACTATAATAGATGAACAGACCAATGCCATGGCCCCAAGAAGCAGTATGCCCATCCAAATTCATTAAATCAGAAACTAACACCCTAAATTAACTTACATGTAATTACATGTATATAATGTACATGTATATTTAGAGCTATGAGAAGCATCCTCTAGGGAACCATGGTAACCAAGTCATCCATGTTTGAGTTAAGAGTTATGATGTCTTTTATTTAATTGCCATCACAAATAAACCTGTTTTCAGAGCTTGTGTCCAGGTAAGACATTAGCCCATTGTATACTAGTGGACTCTTCCATTGTTATATGTTGGACAAGTCCATTTGTCATATAAAGGGTGTCCGGCCTATTTTTTCTTTGATAGCAAATAGTGCAGGCCCTAATCAGATGTCACATTCTAATCTTGGCCTGCACTGTTTGCCAAGGTACCGCTTTAGGGGTTAACCCTTATCCTGCTGTTCATGACAACCCCTACTTTTGAAAGCAGTGTAGATCCAGATCAGATGGCTTCCGACTGTTTGACATTCTGTTTGTGAATTTACACGAATAAATAAGATCAAGTAACTGATTGGTTCGAAGTCAGAAATGGGTGTGGCTAAATTAATTATACAGCATGATAAGGGTTAACTCCCAACTACTCAGCTACACAGACTAGCAAGATTGGGTGAGGCGAAGGTGTCGTGTATCTTATAGCACTAGGTGAGCTTACAGTTGGGCAAGGCTTGCTGCTCTTGAAACAGGTAAAGGAAGGAAGAGGGGGAAAGCTGTTATTTCTTCTGTTTCTTCTCTTTCATTCCTTTTCATCTTTCTCCCATGTCCCTTCTCTATCATCTCTTCTCAGGCTGGTTGAGTGAGGCAAAGGTGACGGGTACCTTGTGTCACTTGCTGTTGCTATACATGTATATGGGTGTCTTTTCAGACAGGAAAGGGTGTATTCAGTCTTGAACTTGCTTAAGGGGAATGGGAACACCTGGTAATTTTTTTCTGTCATTTTCAAAGTGTGACAACTTTAAGGACTGCCTGTTTGCGTTTCTATAAGCCCTGTCCCATGTTAAAAGGGGTCTACTCTTAAAGGAAAGAATTTCCTCCTCAGGAGTAAGTTCTTTCCTTTATGAGTTGACCCCTATAGACATGGGGGTCAAAAATACTTTGCAGGAGTTGCCTCCCCAGAAGGTGTATCCATTCTCCTTGATATCCCCTGTAAAACTGTTCCAAGGTGGTGCTTCTCTTGTTGTTTATTATTGCCATTACATGCAAGTATGTCCAGGTAAATTAAGGTGCATATTTTGTGATAAATGAGGGATAGTTTTCCTTATTTCTCCATATAAACCTATGTTGTGGGTATTCATTAGAACCACCTCATTGAGGCGGTTGTATTAATGTAATGAATACCCACAACATAGGTTTTTATGGAGAACTGACAAAAACTATCCTTTAGTTATCACAATATGCGCACCTTATCTGTTGCTTTGATTGTATATTTGATAGCTGATTGGCCAGTTTATTGCATAGGGTTAAGCTATGTTTCAACCCTTATCCTTCTGAATAAATTCATTTTGCCACAACCATTTCCGACTATTATCCAATCAAATTACATAAACATGTTATGATAAATTTCTAAAATTCACAAAGTGAATGGTTAACAGTGTAGATCCAGATCAGATGTCTTCTTTAGAAGCCATGTGATCTAGATCTACACTGTTTACATTGTTAGGGCTCATGTTCAGCAGGATAAGGGTTAATTATAATGCTGTAGATTTATATGTGTAACACCTTTCCCTTTGGTATCTGGAGTAATTGTACCGATTCCTGATCAATGACTTCCATTCTGTTTGGCATACTGGAAGACACATTTTTGAAAGTTGATTTTTAAAATCAAGTTTCTATGTCAACGCATTTCTACTTCCGGGACTGGACCGCGTTACTCCACTTCCGCTGTTCGTTCGCTGCATAAAAAGGAATTCTTGAAAATTAATTTTGCAGGCATGGAACATCTTTCAAAATATTTCATTTTTCGAGACTATGCGGATTGAATATAAATTGGTACAGAAAGACTAATTCTGAAAAGAAAACAATACTCTGGGACTATTTTCCTACGTGCTTATGCAACTGGTTTGAGATTTTACTCTTTCATCCCTGGGTTTCTGAACAGGACTCTTCTCGCTTTAAATATATTCTTATAGAAAGGGATTTCTGAGTAGTTCACTGACATGGTGGCAAACAGTGTACATGTAGATTCTGGCGAGGCGTTCTAGCTACGTGCCCTTTTATCAGGATCTGCAAGGTTTGCATAGATACAGTGTATTTCTACCTCGGCGTCTGCACCGGTCTACAGGGTTAAAAGGGTTATATCAATACAAAATAGCATTATTCACATTTTTTTTTACTTTTTCAACAGATAACTTTTTGAATAGATACCTTGTGAGTGCAGCTCCTTTTACTGTTTAGTGCTAATAGTTTTCAAACTTCGCTTGTGTTTTCTGCATCATGAGACGATAACAAGTTCGTGTAACGAAGACCCCTCTAAACCTGACATTATATTGGGAAAAGTGGGGTTTACAGGGGTACTCATTATTTGTCTTATTTTTGCTCAAAAACATAGACTGTGGATGCTCGATATAACCACCTCAATGAGGCGGTTCTAACTATCGCCCACAATCTATGTTTGAAGCAAAAATGAAAAATATTTCACAATATTTACTTAATGCATGTCATTTCTGACACCATGTTGAACCCCATTATTTCACACAAACATGTTTTCCTAATGATGGTATTAGGGTGTGCATGTACTGTGTCTATTACTGTAATGAAGAGGCCTGCACATTTCTAGATGTCAAAAATATAAAGATACTGAAGTACAGTGATAATATGGCATTGTCTTTTGCATAGCTCATAACTGTGCTGTAAACAGAAACACATTCAAAAATTGTAAAAAATTAAATATTAATTTATTAAAGGGGAATTGGGACAACTTCAGGGGAGGCAACTCCTCCAAAAGTATATTTGTCTCTCATGTCAACAGGGGTCAACCCTTAAAGAAAAGAATTTGCTCCGGGGGAGCAAATTCTTTCCTTTGAGAGTTAATCCCCTTTTCCATGGGACAGGGCTTACAGAAGAGCGAACAGGAAGTCCCGAAAGTTGTCTCCCTTGCAGAATGGCAGAAAAATCCGCAAGGTGTTCACATTTCCCTGAATATGATCCGGTAGAAACAAGTTTGGTTTGGAGCTAACTAGCGGATAAGTCTTCTAGTTTTGTATTTGGATTAGTATATTAGCTTACCAGAGCTGAAGGATCCGGGCGAGTCACAGGATAGGCATTGAACCTACGTCTTCTGCGCCATCAACATTTTCATACAGCAACTCCTCTGATTGTGATAGGCCAATTGAGATATGTTGGGTCGCCAAAGCGAGAAGGGAAGAAAATTTTGTTCAAAAGAACTTGGTCACTTGACCAACATGGCTGTTATGCCCATATTTGGCAAAAAACGTTTGAAAACTGTCTTCTCTGAAACCAAATGACATTTGGCCTTAAAAAATTCAGGTATGCACTGGGGACTGTTGCCTTACTAAGTTTATTGAAATGGTGATCTTTGGTTGACCTTGATTTATTTTACATTAAGGTCAAATTTTGGACCCTTTTGAATTTGTTTAAATGGTTGGCTTAGACCTATTTTATTTCGAAGTCAAATTTGGCCACTTGGGCTTTTGTTTGGGGAAATGACAAAGCAGTGGATTTTTCTGAAACCATTGTACATGTAGCTTATGCCATCAGTGTTAAATTATGGAATCAGCTGTATGCATCATTATGAATGTTAAATTGTCAGGGTCATCCAATGAACTTGATCATAAATGATCTTGAACCCTCATTCAGTATTTTAACTTTTTCATTGAATCTGCTGAGCAAATTGAAACCAAATTAGTATACAGCATCAATGTATTTGGGAAAATTTGTTTGTGTGATCTGGATCACATGATTCAGCATAACTTTGAATCTTGGTTTGGACTGTTGGGGCTTTAGTACCGCTCTTCCAGGTTTGTTCATAAGATGAAATGATGAACCCTTGGTTGACCTTGACCTGTTTTATGTCATAGTCAAATTCCATCACTTTTCGCATTTGTGTAGGAAAGAGGCCAAACAATGGATTTTTTTGATTATTTGGTTGCCCATGGCATCAGATTTCAAAATAATTTGGCAACAGTTGACTTAATTTCTTAAAAATTTCAAGCCAACATTGTTTGTTTTAAAACATGGCTGCTAGGGGCAAGGACCAGTGTCCCCCACTTGACCTCTGTTGAGCATAGTGGCCCTTTTTATGACCAGCCACGAAGTGGGGAGGGACATAAAGTTTTGCCCCCGTCTTTGCGTCTGTCTGTCTGTCTGTACATCACACATTGTAGTACTAGATTTGTCTTTGCAACTCCCCCTACAGTATTTGACGCATGGCATTGAGACTTGCAACACAGTTCAGATATGCATTGAACATAATTATGTGCATAAAGGAAACAGGATTCTGATCCAGCCCCTAATTGTAGAGTCATGTCCTCTTGAACAACTTAGACACTTTTTGTTGCACCTGCTTTAGCAGGAAGACATAGGCGTGCAAGTTTCCGTCCGTCCGTCTGTTCGTCCGTACGGACAGGGGCAACGCTATATGCCCTTTCCACCATTCTTCGAATGGCGGGGGCATAAAAATGACTAAGTTCACAATGTGGAAAAAGTGACAAAAATTGATCGGACGATAAAGTCCAAACCACTTGCGCATCCTCATTCCATGGCAAAAACACACGCAAAGTTTGAAAATAATCGGTATGAAACTGTAGGAGGAGTTGCGATGACAAGACACCCAGTATAAAATGTTGACGGAAAGACGGACGGACAACCGGACGCACGGACCCACATTTTGGGTTTGTGTGGCTGCACCTGTCCA
Source organism: Lucinisca nassula (assembly GCA_963580285.1). NCBI lineage: Eukaryota > Metazoa > Mollusca > Bivalvia > Lucinida > Lucinidae > Lucinisca > Lucinisca nassula. Next base: position 50,619,530 of record OY757015.1, read on the forward strand.
TATTTTATGGGGCTAAAATTTTTATGTGGCTAACGGTTTATGTGGCTATAAGACACACAAATCTGTACATCTAATGTGGCTAGCCACACAAACTTTGGACATCAGCCACATAAAGGCTGTCTGTACGAAACCGTCTTTGTCATAACCTATGTGGCTACCAGAGGTTGTGATATCTAGCCCTCTAAAGGTAGAACAGAACTTTCTTTATAGTGCACTAATACATCTTATGGGTCTAGCTCCTCACATAGAGGGACTTTTTCCTACTGCAGCATTCAGCCCCAGGACAGCCAGTTAAATTTATGTGGCTCAGCCCCATAATCTCAAAGTTTAGCCTCATAATCCTGGACATCCATGTCCAAGGATGTCCAAGGTGATGGACATAAATTTATGTGTCTTTTTTTAATTTGATTTTTCTAGTCCCCCTGAACCCCTCTGTACTAACAGAAAAATGGGTTTGTGAGGCTAGCCACACAAACCCATTTTGCCACACAAAACCCTTCTGTACCTAAAAGAAGCCACATAAACCCATTTTGTAAGAACGGACGGACGAACGCACGGACGTCCGTGTGTCCGTGCGTCCGAAACTTAAACGCAGTCAATAACTTCCTTATTTCTTGATGGATTTTAAAATTACTCGGCAGAAATGTTAACCATCATGAGACGACGTGTCACGTGCAAACCCCAGGTCCGTTCCTCCAAGGTCAAGGTCATACTTAGAGGTCAAAGGTAAAAAAAGGGTCCGAAACTTAAACGCAGTCAATAACTTTCTTATTTCTGGATGGATTTTGAAATTACTTTGTAGAAATGTTAACCATCATGAGACGATGTGTCATGTGCAAAATCCAGGTTGGTACCTCCAAGGTCAAGGTCATACTTACAGGTCAAAGGCCAAAAAAAGGGTCCGAAACTTAAACACAGTCAATAACTTACTTATTTCTGGATGGATTTTGAAATTACTTTGAAGAAGTGTTGACCATCTTGAGACGATGTGTCACGTGCAAACCCATATCCGTACCTCCAAGGTCAAGGTCATACTTAGAGGTCAAATGTCAAAAAAAGGGTCCGAAACTTAAACGCAGTCAATAACTTACTTATTTCTGGATGGATTTTAAAATTACTTTGAAGAAATATTAACCATCATGAGACGATGTGTCACGTGCAAACCCAGATCCGTACCTCCAAGGTCAAGGTCATACTTAGAGGTCCAAGGTAAAAAAAATGGCTGGTCAATAACTTTCTTATCTCTGGATGGATTTTGAAATTATTTGGCAGAAATGTTGGCCATCATGAGACACTCTGCCTCACACAAAACCAAGGTCCTTACCTACAAGGTCAAGGTCATACTTAGAGATCAAACGTGAAAAAAAAAGGGTCCAAAACTTAAACACGGTCAATAACTTTCTATTGATGAATACGAACAGACATATTTTCAGGCGAGGGCATCCGTGTCCTATTGACGCATTTCTAGTTAACCTACAATTGATACATGATAGGTACCTCTTGTCATCGCAACTCCTCTTACAGTTTTATACCAATCATTTTGAAACTGTGCGTGTGCTTTCCCCATGGTTTGAGGATGTGCATGTGGTTTCGACATAATTCTCAGAATATTTTTTTCCACTTTTTGCACATTATGAACTTAGCTTATTTAGGCCTCAGTTGATATACAATAGGTACCTCTTGTAATCGCAACTCCTTACAGTTTTATATTGATCATTTTGAAACTTTGTGTGTGTTTTTGCTATGGTATGAGGATGTGCATATGGTTTGGACTTTATCTTCGGATCTATTTTTATCACTTTTTGCACATTGTGAACTTAGTCATTTTAACCTTCAATTGATATATGATAGGTACCTCTTGTCATCGCAACTCCTCTTACAGTTTTAAACCAATCATTATGAAACTTTGAAAGTGCTTTTGCTATGGTATGAGGATGTGCATGTGATTTGGACATAATTCTCAGAAATTGTTTTCGCTTTTTGCGCATTTTGAACTTAGTCATTTTTGAGCTTCAATTGATATACGATAGGTACCTCTTGTAATCGCAACTCCTCTTACAGTTTTATACCAATCATTTTGAAACTTTGCATATGCTTTCACCATGGTATGAAGATGTGCATGTGGTTTGGACATAATTCTCGGAATATTTTATACCACTTTTTGCACATAGTGAATTTAGTCATTTTTAACCTTCAATTCATATACAGGAGGTACCTCTTTGTCACCGCAACTCCTCTTACAGTTTTATACTAATCATTTTGAAACTTTGCATGTGTTTTTGCCATGGCATGAGGCCCTGCATGTGGTTTGGACTTAATCTTCGGATCAATTTTTGTCACTTTTTCCACATTGTGAACTTAGCCATTGTTAACCTTCAGTTGATAAACCTTTAGTTGATATATGATATGTACCTCGTCATCGCAACTCTTCTTACAGTTTTATACTAATCATTTTGAAACTTAGCTTGTCTATTCTCCATGATATGAGGATGTTCATATGCTTTTGGATATAATTCTTGGATCATTTTAGTTCATTTTATCACATTGTGAACTTAGTCAGTTTTTTACCTCACATATATAGGCTATGGATTCTTCTCAAAGCCCTATATTCATCTCTTCTGCCTTGAATAAACTTTTGTTTTTGTGCTGGGCAGGTGGGGAGCAGGTGCGACATCAACTTCAACGAAGTTGAATTTCTGGTTGGTATATGTATAGCATAGGCTGTTAACTAGTACCAATTGTGTCTCTGATATTGATGCAGGACATTGAAACTTGCACCACAGTTCAGACATACATTGAATATGTGCATAAATGAATTCGGATTCTCATCCAGCCCCTCATTGCAGAATTATGTCCCATTGAACGACTTAAACATTTTGGCGGCATGTGAAGCATATGAGGTAAAACAGTACTGTTTGTGTCTCCGCAAGTTCTTTACCTACAGTATTTGATGCAGGACATTGAAACTTGGAACACAGTTCAGACATGCTTTGAACATATGCATAAAGGAAATAGGATTCTGATCCAGCCTTTTATTGCAGAATAGTGCTTCCTGGAACAACTTAAACATTTGGCCATTTGTGTAGCATAGGATGTGAAATAGTAAGCAATGTTCGTGCCTCCTCAACTCCTCCTACAGAATTTAATGCAGGACATTGAAACTTGCAACACGGTTCAGACATGCATTGAACATGTGCATACAGGAAACATGATTCTGATCCGGTCCCTTATTGCAGAATTACGTTCCCTTGAATTACTTAAATGTTTTAGCCATATGTTTCTCGGAGAATGTTGCAGTTTCTGGTTTAGTTATAATGTTTGCCTACTGCATGTGTCAAATAAATTACTCATCTATTAAGGCAGATGGCGGGGCATTTCACCTTTAGTAATAGTCTAGTTCCTTTAGCTTACTGTTCACTTCGTATAGACTTTGTACACATATATAGTCTAGATTTTGTTTCCATCATACTGTTTTATATGTTCTTTATTGATATGCTAGAGGAAGACAACAGTGGCTTGTAACAATCTAGCTCCATACAAATAGATTGGAGGAACATTTTGGAATCATTTTTTTATTTTCAAGCTTATTTAAATGCTGTTTGCAGGTCAAACAAATATATCACAGGCTCTTAACTTCAGATGAAAACCCTACTTCTGCAGGATCGAGACTAAAACATAAGTGCATTTATTACCTTACATGTACTATCTAATGCTACGAAATGAAATGTATACCATTTGAAACATTCGTCCTTACCATAACTTTTTATTTATTTATATATCTTTTTTTTGTAAATAAATGTAAAACCTTGCTGCTAGTTTCAATGATGTTGTATTGTCATATGCATTGAGCCAAACCTTGAACTTGGCCTTGACCAGTGGGACTTAAACTTAAAAACACAACGCGACGCAAAGTATGCTACAGTGGCTTAGACGTTCAGTCCTTAGCCCTGGGTCCAAGATTATAACACCTTTTTCATGCACAACTCACTTGATTTGTTTGGGTAAGAAATGTTGGGATGCATATAAATGTAAAAATACAGATAAAACGTCATTTTTCAGTTCATATCAGCTGAAAATTGTATTTGTCCTGCATATAAATATGAAATGCCAACAATTGTATTTGTCCTGCATATAAATATTAAAATGCCAACAATTGTATTTGTCCTGCATATAAATATCAAAGCGCCAAGGGCACTGAAATGACAGATTCTATGAGAAAATCAAAGCACTGTGAAAACTTACAGACAACCTTTCTAAAAAGATCTTAAAATTTAGAAAAGTAGTTCTGCAAATTCCATTGTATGATGTATTTGCAGATGTCTATACACCGGTGGTATTATGAATTGCCATTCGATGTTTCAAACTTTGGAAAGAAACTATTTACGTTTTCAAAACCAAACATTAAAATTCAAGTTTTAACAATGCTACTGTCAATAAGTAACATTTTTGTCTGGTCGGTTGTGGATACCTCCCCCACCCCCCCCCCCCCCCCCCAAAAAAAATAATCTATGGGCAAGAGATCGGAGGAGAAAGGCTGGTCTGTCCAGTACATGAATTCCATTGGCTTGAAGACATTTTTGAGTAAGAACAGCACAACCGCGCGTAATCCTGCTGGATTAGATATCCCGGATTCTGAGCGTAAACAAATAAATGGTGCCACGTGAGGCCGGCGCACTTGATTGATGTAACGTCTCGTTCAGTTAACGTCTCAGCCATGATCTTGAATGTTCTTAATGTCGCTAGCTACATGCAATAGCTCGACATCCCATTTCGCGTATTCCATCCGATATGTCATGCTCTATTACGCACGCGTCGCCTCGGCATACCTTACACCTATATGTCGAAACATCCCGAAGCGACAATCGGCGTGATTCACGCTCAAGTGCGATGTGTCACTGAAACGCATATCACGCGAGTCGCTTTAGACGCCAATATACATGTACGTATTTCATGCACCAGCGTAAGTGTTCCGTACTGTGTCGACGTCTTAATTTTGGTCACCACAGGGAAGTCCAGCTTTCAAAAGTGCATCGCATAAGGGCGACGAACAGTGTCAGTGCTTATTAGTCGGTAGTTGAAACCCTTTGTTTATCTACAGGTACAGTGTAGCAGATGCCGGCGGAAATCTGCTTCGCATATGCGTCTGTCGGATGAATCGATTTTGACGTACTGACGTTGGTCTTCCGCTACTTCGACGTCCACTAGCGTCTTCTGTTGATAGTAAGATGTCGCTCCAATAGACAAATAGATCACACACATGTGGCACCCAAAATCAGAGTCAACGCCATCCGCTTTCCGACCAATTTCTAACTGTCCATTAGAAACCTCCGTGGTGTAGTGGTTATGCTACTCGCCTTGTAAACCAGGGATCGCAGGATCGATCCCGAACTTCTCCAGACTTTCGGATGAGTCTTTAAACCGAGGTATCGTCTCCGTATGACACTAGCTGTTGGTGGGACGTAAAACTCAAACACTCATTCACTCACTCTAACTGTCCAGGGTTTAATGAAAAATGTTGCAATACGTTCTCACTTGATACTTTTTGAGAATAAAATACAATTTCTTCTTTTCTAGGCACGACCTTACATCACACATCAAAAGTTTGATCCTGAACATGTGGTTTCTATCAGTGCTGGTGTGAAGGTGGTACACAGGATCGTCGGCCCCCGCCCATCGGGGCTTAAAGAAATAGATGGGCTGCATGATGCTTCCATGCAGAGCTGAAACCGACCCGCACACGAGTACTGGTAATCTGCTTAGAGGATCTAAGCCTGCCCAGGCAAAGCGGTGCGAGTCGGGCCGTCCATGCATTGGTTTCATTGGGCGGCAGGGCTTGAGAGGTCATTTCATCTCAGTGTCGGGTAAAAGTCCAACAAAATTGGAAGCAACGTCTCCAAAATGACCTATTCAGTGTTGACGGGGACGTTAAACCTCAAATCAAACAAAACACAGGAACGTGGCCGGACTGGTGACCATACGTCACGGTTGATTGATTTAACATTTTTAGCTTAAGGGCGTGGTGCCTAAGCGTGTTGTAATCTTGCAATCGATTGGTTTCAGAATCAAAGCACCGAAAGTGTTGATGGGATGTAGGTTGGGATAAAAGTCCTGGACTGAGATTTAAAATGTTTAATTTAACTCTGAAATTCCAAACAAATAGTGAAAATTTTGATAAGAAGCGCGTTCTGCAGCGTCCGTGCTTGGTCAACACTGCCAAGCTCACCCTATGATTCCAGGATGACCCTCTTCAGTCTTATGGACTACCCTGATCTCACTGTGGCTATTTTCTGCAATAAAAAGGTTATTCTGAGAAGTCAGTGATAGTCACGTACACGTTAGCTCTGAATCGCTTTTCTTATTAGTAACTTCGGGTCGAATGCCAAACAGTCAATCCAAACATAGCCGGGTCGTTTGTCAGTCTTGGGTACATGTAAGTGTTATCTGTAAAATCTGCACTGGAATAAAATGTTCGATCTGGAAAAGGATGTAGACTAAGATCAAACGCCACAGAACACGGTGCTGATCTTGTTCTACATTTTTTGCATCAGTTACTAACATCTTAAGTTTAAACGGATCAGTCCAAGTCCTTGTTCATGACCAGCCTGCATTTAGAGACAATCGGCATGAGTGTTGTCAGTGTTTTGATTTATTCACTGCCTTGAGTTTCTGGAGTGTACTCTTCCATCACTGAAGTTGGGCTCGTCCATTCTGCTAAATATGGCACCTAGAATTATATCACAGGACTTACACTATTTGCATAGGTAGCTGTACCATATTCCAGGGTTGAAAGGGACAGCCTTTCTTGCAAAGTCTGATATACACCTAGTTGTAACTGACCTAGACTTGACCTCGAATGTCGGAAAACCCATTAATATTCTGGTCTGCAGCTGACCGGCTGGTCTTTAAGGATTAAATATTGACAGCACTGTTAGAAAACAGTGTAAAACCTGAGCAGACGTCTGAGCAGACGCCGCATTGATCTGGGTATACATTCTCGCATGATGCAGCTGATTCATATGACATGCTGAATCTATTCTCTGAAAAGTAAGATAAAATCGTCAATTCATCTGCTTCAAAAGTTTGTATTTCGATTATAGTATGTACAATTTTGATAACTGCGCCAAAGCGGACTACATTTTGTGCGGACTCATATTTCTTTGGCGGTCAAAGCCGGAAGAAAGTCGTAAGAAAGCCGGAACTACTTTACAACACGCAGGATAGCTAGAAATGACAGATTGAATCTGTCATTAATTAAAATGCCAACAATTGTATTTGTCCTGCATATAAATATTATAATGCCAACAATTGTATTTGTCCTGCATATAAATATTAAAATGCCAACAATTGTATTTGTCCTGCATATAAATATTAAAATGACAACAATTGTATTGTCTTGCATATAAATGTTAATATGCCAACAATTGTATTTGTCCTGCATATAAATATTAAAATGCCAACAATTGTATTTGTCCTGCTTATACATATTAAAATGCCAACAATTGTATTTGTCCTGCATATAAATATTAAAATGCCAACAATTGTATTTGTCCTGCATATAAATATTAAAATGCCAACAATTGTATTTGTCCTGCATATAAATATTAAAATGCCAACAATTGTATTTGTCCTGCATATAAATATTAAAATGCCAACAATTGTATTTGTCCTGCATATAAATATTAAAATGCCAACAATTGTATTTGGCCTGCATATAAATATTAAAATGCCAACAATTGTTGGCATTTTAATATTTATAAGCAGGACAAATTTCAAGGTTAGTTGAGTCGAGCATGAAAAAAGTTTTATAACCCCGGGGCGTGTTTCGTCTGGCTTATCTCATAAAACTACCTTCACTCCTGGAAGTGGTCTAAAACTTCATCAGTCCAGGACGGGACACCCTAGCCTGACCCGGTCTTGTTTTATCATTGATGCAAACAGCACCAACCTCAAGTCTAGTATTAGGCGCTTTATCCCGAGTCTGACCCTAGCTGCTTAGAAGCTATTTGAGATACTACTCTCACTCTACGGAACAAGCTGGCCTTGCACTTAGCCAGACCAAATCCTAGTCTTATAATTTTGACCACTAAAGTCCCGCTTTTTAGCTCACCTGTCACGTAGTGACGAGGTGAGCTTTTGGGATCACTTTTCGTCCGTCGTGCGTCCGTCCGTGCGTGCGTAAACTTTTTTCTTCAAGCGACATCTCCTCCTTAACCACTGATCGGATTTTGACCAAATTTCACAAGAATGATCCTTAGGTGGTCCCCTTTCAAAGTTGTTCATATGGTTCCGGTCCATTGCACATCTAGGTCACAGGAGCCAAAAAATAGATTTTTTTTCACCGGAAACTTAAAAAATCTTCTTCTCTGAAACCACAAGGCCCAGGTCTTTGATATTTGGTATGAAGCTCCATCTAGTGGACCCCTACCAAGATTGTTCAAATTATAGTTCTGGGGCCAAAAATGCCCCTGCCCCGGGGCCCTTTGGTTTTACATGGGCTTATATAGGGAACATCTTTAAAAATCTTCTTCTCTGAAACCGCAAAGCCCAGGTCTTTGATATTTGGTATGAAGCTTCATCTAGTGGACCCCTTCCAAGATTGTTCAAATTATAGTGCTGGGGCCAAATATGCCCCCGCCTCGGGCCCTTTGGTTTTACTTAGACTTATATAGGGAAAATTTTTAAAAAATCTTCTTCTCTGAAACCGCAAGGCCCAGGTCTTTGAAATTTGGTATGCCGCTTCATCTAGTGGACCCCTACCAAGATTGTCCAAACTATAGTGCTGGGGCCAAAAATGCCCACGCTCAGGGGCCCTTTGGTTTTACATAGACTTATAAAGGGAAATCTTTAAAAATCATCTTCTCTGAAACCACAAGGCCTAGGTATTTGATATTTGGTGTGAAGCTACATCTAGTGGACCTTTACCAAGATTGTTCAAATTATAGCCCTGAGACCAAATATATCCCCGCCTCGGGGGCCCCCTGGTTTTACATAAACTTATATAGGGTAAATCTTTAAAAATCTTCTTCTGTGAAACCACAAGGCGTAGGTCTTTGATATTTGGTGTGAAATTTCATCTAGTGGACCTCTGTCAAGATTGTTCAAATTATAACCCTGGGGCCACAAATGCCCCCGCCCCAAGACCCTAAGGTTTTACATAGACTTATAAAGGGAAATCTTTAAAAATCATCTTCTCTGAAATCACAAGGCCTAGGTCTTTGATATATGGTGTGAAGCTGCATCTAGTGGACCTTTACCAAGTTTGTTCAAATTATAGCCCTGAGGCCAAATATGCCCCCATCTCGGGCCCTTTGGTTTTACAAAGACTTATATAGGGGAAATCTTTTAAAATTTTCTTCTCTGAAACTGCAAGGCCCATGTCTTTGATATTTGGTATGAAACTTCACATTACGATAACATACCCTTGCGCCATAGTGCATTTTATCACATCACCAAAATGGCGACGTTTTGATGAAAATCCGTGACATTTTCCTTATTTATATTGCAAACATAGGTTATGGGTGCTCGTTAGAACCGCCTCATTGAGGCGGTTCTAACGAGTACCCACAACCTATGTCTTGAAGTAAAAATAAGAAAAATAATGTTTACCCCCGTAAACCCCAGTTTTCTATATAGAAAGTGGGGTGTAAGGGGGTGTTCATTTCACGGACTTGTTCACGTGATGATCTAGTGGACCTTTACCAAGATTGTTCAAATTATAGCCCTCGGGCCACAAACGCCCCCACCCGGGGGCCCTTTGGTTGTACATAGACTTATATAATCTTTGAAAATCTTTTTCTCTGAAACAGCAAAGCCTAGATCTTTGATATTTGGTGAAGCTTCATCTAGTGGGCCTCTATCAAGATTGTCAAAGTTATAGCCCTGAGGCCTAAAATGGGCCAGCCTGGGGGCCATTTGGTTTCACATAGGCTTATGTAGGGAATATCTTTAAAAACATCATCTTCTCTGAAACCGCAAGGCCCAGGTCTTTGATATTTGGTGTGTAGCTTCATCTAGTGGGCCTTTGCCAAGATTGTTAATTATAGCCTTTGTTGATATTTGGTATGAAGCTTCACCTTTTTAGACCTCCCTCAAGATTATGCACATTATAGCCCTGGGGTCATTAATGGCCCACCCTGGGGCCCATTTGTTACTCTATGGATCAGGTGAGCGATCCAGGGCCATCATGCACAGCAAAAAGTCGCCAAAATAAACACAAATACGCAAATACGTGTGTGACAAAGTTTACGTGTGCAAAAGCATCGTGCGTATATGACACGAATACGCATTGCGCGTATTGCGAAGTTTTAATCATGCAGACGCATTGAGCGTATCGGTAAACAATACGCATTGCGTATGCATGCTGACGCAGATGCACTTATTCAAAAACAATACGCATTGAGTGTGTGAAAAAACGCGTTTTGCGGATTTGAAATACGACAATCACAAATACGCAGTCGCCTCGATATTTAAGAACAAGTGTTTGATACCTTTACCTAGGCGTAAATTCTACTATCCATCACGAAAACACGCCTATATAATTTTGAACCCCACTTTTATATAGTTAAACTGGGGTTTTCGGGGTATACTTTATTTATCTTATTTCTGCTCTAAAATATAGATTGTGGGTACTCGTTAGAACCGCATCGATGAGGAGGTTCTAACGAGTGCCGACAATCTATATTTTGAGCAGAATTAAGAAAAATATCACAATTTTTCATCTTAAATTTTTCATTTTGTCGGCGATAAAGGTGGCAATGCAATTGTATAGGCGTGTTTGCGTAATGCATGCTGAAAAAAAAATTTTGGTCAGTAGGTGGGAGAAACTTTTGTTTATTATTTTATTTTTTTCCCCTCGAATAATACAGGGTCGGGCCTGTATTTTTTGTTTTTGGCGTGTACATGTTTTTTGTTAATAAAGTTGTCATGTTGATACTTGGATTGTATATCATAATTCATTTTAAATGCTCAAAAAATTCAGCTCTGTATTTTTGAAGGTACTAAATGACCAAAACTACAAAATTGTAATACTATGGGAAAATGCAAAGACGACACTGGGTAGGGTCGGATATTGAAAATGATAGGGTTGGTGTTTAAATTTTTATTTTGTTCTTTATCGATAAACCTAGTAGAGTCAGTGTCTGAAGCAGGGTCGTTGGGTTAGCGAAAACACGGCTATTTTGGGGGGCCTTAGTTCACTTTTGGCTTTTATTTTCTTTACCTTCGCGATCTGTATATTGTCACAAATTACGAGTACATCTATATAATTCTGACCCCTTAAACCCCATTTTGAAAAAGTAAAACTGGAGTTGACTGGGATAAGCATTATTTTTCTTTTTCTGCTCAGAAACATAGAGTGTGGATAATCGTAAAAACAGCCTCACCGAGGCGATTCTTTCGAGTATCCATAGTCTGTGGTTTGAGCGGAAACATGAAAAATATCAGGATTTTTATCTGAAAAACATAGATTATGGGTAGTCATAAAAACAGTCTCGCCGAGGCGATTCTATCGATTGCCCACGGTCTGTGTTTCGAGCAGAAACATGAAAAATATCAGGATTGTTACCTGAAAAGTTTAGTTCTATTTTTATTTATTTATTTTGGTGCTAAAATTTTACCAATATATTTGAATAGGCGTCAAATGTCCTCTGCATTGTTTGCCCAGACATGTACGTATAAAAAATTATTATTCGTTTTGTTTGGAGCAGGCTATCTTGTGCATACCTCGCTGACTCATAGTCATTAGGTCTTTCACCGCCGTGGGTTCGAGCCTCGCTGGGGCCACATATAAGACGCCAAGTTCTGCAACGGAAGGTAAGGTGGTATTTCTCCGGGCATTCCGGGTTTCGCCTACCTCTGTTTAACGATCGGCTCAATATGAGTGATACAATGGTGAAAGGGCCATAAAACCCAAACCAAAGTACATGTACATGCCATTGACATCAATTACATATTGCAACATTGTGTAAGAAATCAACAATTCGCCAGACCTTACAGCTGACCAGTACAACAACGTAAATTATATTAAAGTCAGATTAATGGCCATTTCACTGGAATGCCACTGATAGCTAGGGCCGGTCTTTAAGAAAATAGGGGCTTAATTGCCCTTTTGGAGACATTATCACTGCATTGGGCCATTGGCTTAGAATATCTCTGAGTAACAGAAGTAATTTTGTTTGATTTGAGGTCTAACGTCCCCGTCAACACTGTAAAGGTCATTTTGGAGACGTTGCTTCCAATTTTGTGGGACTTTTACCCGACATTGAGATGAAATGACATCTCAAGCCCTGCCGCCCAATTATGAAACCAATAGGGTTTATAAGCATGGACGGGCCGACTCGGAACGCTTTGCCTGGGCAGGCTTAGATCCTATAAGCAGTTTACCAGTACTCGTGTGCGGGTCGGTTTCAGCTCTGCATGGAAGCATCATGCAGTCAGCCCCGATGGGCGGGGGCCGATAACAGAAGTAGAGTTTATCTATCTATTTATTTATTTTGAGTATAAATGCACACATCCTTTTCACCAGAAGCGCTTCTTGAATCAGAGCTAGGAAGGGAAAGAGTGACTAGGAAAAGATTTCAAGATCAGTCTCAACGACGGAATTCATAGGTTCATTTTTTATTCATTTACAGTTTATTTTTATTTATTTATTTATTTATTTATTTTATTTATTTATTTATTTATTTATTTTATTTATTATGCCCCCTTCCCCTGAAAGGGGAGGAGACACATTGTTTTGCTACGGTTCTGTGCGTCTGTCGGTCCTTAGACTGGAAACAGTCCATTCATTTAATCATTTCACTTATAAGAATATGCTTATTAATTTTAACCCAGCTCAAAAGCAATGACTTCCATCCCATAGCACCAAAAGTTTTGGAGATCAGAAAGTATTGGAGAGGAGAAAAAATATAAAGTCATTGCTAATACAAAGAAGATATTGGTTAAACTTTTGGACTGATTCCAGTCTAGTCGGTCCTTTGTTAGTCCTTATCCCGTTGAACACGGCAATGTCGACCTTTGCAAACAATGTAGGTCCAGATCAGATGGCTTCTACACAGTTTGCCATCTAGCGAATACATTTTATCACCAGGCAAGCACGCCTATATAATTTTGACCCCATATAATTTTGACCCCACGTTTTGGACGTTTTTTTTTTTCAAGGAAAAATTCGGTCCTTTAGAACAGCGATGTCCATGCGGGCGGGCGGTCGGGCGGGCGGCCGGGCGTCCGCGTCCCGGTTTACCTTTTTACGTTTTACCTTTTGGTTGACCTTTTTCCAAAAACCGTCCATAATGCCATTTGGTGTTTTTCTTGTATACAGTAAAACTGGGGTTTACAGGGGTATACCTTATTTTTCTTATTTCGGCAAAAAAGATAGATTGTGGGTACTGGTCTCAACCGCCTCGCCATGGGCCATTATACTTAAAATAAATAAGGCCCCCGCCCATCGGGGCTTGAAGAAATAGGTGGGCTGAACGATGCTCCCACGCAGAGCTAAATCCGACCCGCACACGAATACTGGACAACCGCTTAGAGGATCTAAGCCTGCCCAGGCAAAGCGGTGCGAGTTGGAGCGTCCATGCTTATAAACCTTATTGGTTTCATTCGGCGACAGGGCTTGAGATGTCATCTCATCTCAACGCCTGGTAAAAGTCCCACAAAACGGACCTCCGTGGCCTAGTGGTTAAGAGCGCTGACTCTTGATCATTAGGTCTCTCACCGCTGTGGTTCGAGCCTCGCTCGGGTCACATGTGAGACGCCAAGTTCTGCAACGGAAGGTCAGGTGGTTTTTCTCCGGGTACTCCGGTTTTCGCCTACTTCTGATTAACGATCGACTCGATATGAGTGAAATAATCTTGAAAGGGCCGTAAAACCAAAACAAAAAAAAAAAAAAAAAAAAAAGGCCCACAAAATTGGAAGCAACGTCTCCAAAATGACATTTACAGTGTTGACGGGGACGTTAAACCTCAAATGAAACGAACAAACTCAAAATCAATAAACAGACAAATAAAGTTTACTTCATTCTTAGCCTGTACAGTGATAATGTCTCCTAAGGGGCAATTTAGCACCTATTTTTTATCTGGATTTCTCTCTCTCTCTCTCTCTCTCTCTCTCTCTTCTTCTTCTTCTTCTTCTTCTTCTTCTTCCTCTTCTTCTTCTTCTTCTTCTTCTTCAACCAAGCAAGATGCGCTATACACGTAGGCAGATTCTTAGCTCATTTTGATGCATCATTAAATTCTAGTAAATTCTAGTGTCAGCGAGGGCTGAAGCAATTAAACTGTAGGGAGCAACCTCTTGCCCTTCTTAATTAAAGTTCCCTGATATTCGGTCAGATAAACTCCAACACACTGCAACAGAATAAACAGAATAAAAGGGTTCTCTGATACAGTTTTTGTTTCAATACCCAGTCAACAGCTAAGGTCATGTTGGGCCAGTCCGTTCCCTTCACTGTTCCTGGACAGGATAAGTTACTAGCACATTGTGAGATCATGCTTTAGATATAATAGTCATGAAATGAAAGTGCATGTACATGATTCAGAAACGGGCTTCCGTGGCCTAGTGGTTAAGAGCGCTGACTCTTGATCATGTGAGACGCCAAGTTCTGCAACGGAAGGTCAGGTGGCTTTTCTCCGGGTACTCCGGTTTTCGCCCACCTCTGATTAACGATCGGCTCGATATGAGTGAAACAATCTTGAAAGGGCCTTAAAACCAAACTAAAAAAAAAAAAAAAAAAAAAAAAAAACATGATTCAGAGCAGAAGACCAAGCTGATTTTTTTCAACTGCTATTGCATTATTTTGCTATATATTCACACACGTCTGCCAAATGAATTCTTCCTGAGTGGGCAGAGCCATTTCCAGTTTAAGGAGAAGCTGACAGTAATAATAATTTCAATCTTTTATATTCATACATTGTAGACTCTCTCAAATACTGAATTTAGCAACTATCGACCTGGTTTAGGAAACGTAAAAACTGAGAAGCAAAATATGCTAGGAGAAGTCTGATCAATGTCCACGCTGTTAGAGGTACAGTCTGATCAGGGTCCACACAGTTTGCCAGGATGCAAAACCTGCAAGAAGATGCAACAGAGATCATTTTCCGATAGATTTTTTCATGGCATCTTAGGGGTTCATCTCTAAACCATCTTCGTAAATAGCTGCCTGTCACGTAGTGACGACGTGAGCTTTTGGGATCACTTTTTCCGCCTCCGTCGTGCGTCCGTGCGTGCGTAAACAATTTCTTTAAACCACTGATTAGATTTTGACCAAACTTCACAGGAATTATCCTTAGGTGGTCTCCTTTCAAAGTTGTTCAAACGGTTCTGGTCCGTTGGACATCTAGGTAACAGGAGCAAAAAAATTGATTTTTTTTTTTTTTACTGAAAACTTAAAAAAAATCTTCTTTTCTGAAACTGTACGGCCCAGGTCTTTGATATTTGGTATAAAGCTTCATCTCTACCAAGTATGTTCAACTTATAGCCCTTGGGCCTAAAATGCCCCCGGTCCGGGTCTCATCGATTTTACATTGGCTTATATAGGGAAAAAATCTTTAAAAATCTTCTTTGGAACTAGAAGGCCTAGGTGTTTGATATTTGGTATGAAGTTGTATCCGGTGGACCTCTGCTGAGATTGTTCAAATGATATCACTGGGGCCAAAAATGCCCCCGCATTGGGGCCCACCAATAGACCCACCCACATAGACTTATATAGGGAAAAACCTTTAAAAATCTTCTTGTCTGAAACCAGAAGGCCCTGGTGTTTGATATTTGGTATGAAGTTGTATCTAGTTGTCCTCTGCCAAGATTGTTCACTTTATAGCCCTGGGGCAAAAAAAATGCCCCGGCGTCAGGGCCCACCGGTTTTACATAGACTTAAATGGGGGAAAACCTTTAAAAGTATTCTTGTCTGAAACCAGAAGGCCCAGGTGTTTGATATTTGGTATGAAGTTGTGTCTAATGGACCTGTACCAAGATTTTCAAATTATGGCCCTAGGGCCAAAACTGCCACCGTCCCGGGGTACACCGGTTTTACATAGACTTATACAGGGAAACCTTTTAACAAGAGGGCCATGATGGCCCTGGATCGCTCACCTGATCCATAGAGTAACAAGTGGGCCCCGGGGAGGGCCATTATTGACCCCAGGGCTATAATGTGCATAATGTTGAGGGAGGTCTAAAAAGGTGAAGCTTCATACCAAATATCAACAAAGGCTATAATTTGAACGATCTTGGCAAAGGTCCACTAGATCGAGCTACACACCAAATATCAAAGACCTGGGCCTTGAGGTTTCAGAGAAGAAGATTTTTTTAAAGACATTCCCTACATAAGCCTATGTAAAACCAAATGGCCCCGGGGCGGGGGCATTTTTGGCCTCAGGGCTATAATTTAAACAATCTTGATAGGCGTCCACTAGATGAAGTTTCACACTAAATGTCAAAGACCTGGGCCTTGCTGTTTCAGAGAAGATTTTCAAAGATTCTCTATATAAGTCTATGTAAAACCAAAGGGCCCCGGGGCGGGGCATTTGTTGCCTGGGGGCTATAATGTGAACAATCTTGGTAGAGGTCCACTAGATGAAGCTCCTTACCAAATATGCAGTTTCGGAGAAGAAGATTTTCAAAGATTTCCCTATATAAGTCTATGTAAAACCAAAGGGTCTCGGGGCGGGGGCATTTTTGGCCCCAGGGCTATAATTTGAACAATCTTGATAGAGGTCCACTAGATGAAATTTTACACCAAGTATCAAGGACCTAAGCCTTGTGGTTTCACAGAAGAAGATTTTTTAAGTTTTCAGCGCTATAATTTGAACAATCATACCAAATATCGAAGACCTAAGCCTTGTGGTTTCAGAAGAAGATTTTTCAAGATTTTCCGATATAAGCCTATGTAAAACCAAAGGGTTGGCAACAGGGCTATAATTTGAACAATCTTGGTAGAGGTTTACAAGATGAAGCTTCATACTTAATATCAAAGACCTGGGCCTTGCGGTTTCAGAGAAGAAGATTTTTTAAGATTTTCCCAATATAAGCCCATGTAAAACCCAAGGGCCCCAGGGCGAGGGCATTTTTGGCACCAGCACTATAATTTGAACAATCTTGGTAGGGGTACACTAGATGAAGCTTCATACTAAATAGCAAAGACCTGGGCCTTGCTGTTTCAGAGAAGAAGATTTTAAAAGATTTTCCCTATATAAGCCAATGTTATACCAAAGGGCCCCAAGGCGGGGGCATTTGTGGCCCCAGCACTATAATTTGAACAATCTTGGTAGGGGTCTACTAGATGAAGCTTCATACCAAATATAAAAGACCTGGGCCTTGCGGTTTCAGAGAAGAAGATTTTTAAAAAATTTGCCCATATAAGCCCATGTAAAACCAAAGGGCCCCGGGCGGGGGCATTTTTGGCACCAGCACTTTAATTTGTACAATCTTGGTAGGGGTCCACTAGATGAAGCTTCATACCAAATATCAAAGACCTGGGTCTTGCAGTTTCAGAGAAGAAGATTTTTGAAGATTTTCCCTATATAAGCCAATGTAAAACCAAAGGGCCCCAAGGCGGGGGCATTTTTGGCACCAGCACTATAATTTGAACAATCTTGGTAGGGGTCCACTAGATGAAGCTTCATACCAAATATCAAAGACCTGGGCCTTGTGGTTTCAGAGAAGAAGATTTTTTAAGTTTTCGGTGAAAAAAAATCTATTTTTGGCTCCTGTGACCTAGATGTGCAACGGACCGGAACCATTTGAACAACTTTGAAAGGGGACCACCTAAGGATCATTCCTGTGAAGTTTGGTCAAAATCCGATCAGTGGTTTAGGAGGAGATGTCGTTTGAAGAAATTGTTTACGCACGCACACACGCACGGACGCACGGACGACGGACAAAAAGTGATCCGAAAAGCTCACCTTGTCACTACGTGACAGGTGAGCTGGATATGAAACTTCAGATATGTAGACCACGTTAGGAAGCGTGTTTGAAGTTGTTAATATGCAAAATGCGTTAACAAATACGTTAACATTTGACATTATCAATTTCCATTAAATGTTTTTTTTTTGTCAATATTGTTTTACTAAAAGAAATATATGGATGAAACTTAACAGAAGCATGCTTGTGATTGTTAATGTGCAAATCTATTAACAAATACATGTACATTGACATTTGACGAGTTAAATTCCCATTGAAAATTAAAAACAATTCCCATTAAACGGTTTTTGGACACGTATCCCCTTACTTAATAACATATATGTATGAAACTTTGCAGACATATAGACCACTATAGGGATCATGTTTGGGATTGTCTTTCTATGGTCCCACTCAGTTTATCCAACTGGTTTCTTTACCTCTGGCTAGTGGGGTAACAAGATACTATGCCCACAAGACAGCCCCCTCAGTCTTTTTTCCGTGGTCGTTTCTTCCCATTTTGCACCCAAAGCGGTTTCGTTCACAAAGCCTGGTCTTTTAGCCCCCTGAGTCATTTCGCCCACCTAGTTGTTTCGCCCCCTTCCAATTTGTAACGGATCAATTGATGGATGGATGTTGGTTGGATTGATGGGTACACTATTACAGAGAGGGGTAAGTGAGTGGTGTTTAGATGGATGGGTCCATTGGAAGACGGATGAACGAACGAAGAAACGTACAGACAGACAGACAGACAGACAAAAACCTCTATCGGATCTATAATAATCTAGGGATTTTTGCATGTCCGGTATTTTGTTCTGCTCAGGAATAGTCCTTTGGGACTTTTTCCTTGGAAAGCGCCCATCTGAAAAGAAAATCGAATATTCAATAAAACAATATATTATGTCAAATCTCAATTTGAGTTTGCAGCTAAATGGTTAAACCAGACAGACAGTACACTTAACCACCAGGCCCACTAGCCAGAGGTAAAGAAACCAGTTGGATAAACTGGGTGGGACCATAGAAAGACATCGAATCAGGCCCCAGTCATCTGATGGATGTTGCAACTTTGAGGGCACTATCTCCATGTCGGGTGAACTAGCTCGATTGTCGAGAAGACTAGCTCGGTCAGTAATTTCGTCATAAGTGGCAAGTAAGGTAATCATGGCCAAAATAGTTTGCTTATTTCAAACGCTCCATGTTTCATTTCACTAGGAGTGTTACTTCTGGGGGTGTGAAGGGTGTACTATTGACAGAAAATGAAAAAAAAATCGTCGGCCAAAATCTCCATGTTGACATAAATTGACAATTTTTCAGGTCTGTAATAAAAAGTTTACTTTCATTCATACTCCAGCGCTGCAAATTTCCATGGCAAATTCTAGCGGGGTACAAAGTTAAATCATTTCTATGTGGCACTGCGTTGCCCGATTTTTAATAAATAGTTTACAAAGAAAAACGGTGATAAAACTCTTCGAGACTAACCTTTGCTTTCAAGTTTTCTGGTGATGGAGCTAGCTCGAGAGCTCCCGGATGTGTCGAGGGAACAAATTTCCATTGACTCATTTTCGAGCTACCTCCCCTGATTACCACCCGTGTATAAGGAAAAGTGCACATCATATAAAGAATTGTATGTGTGAATTCGGGTTTAACGTCGCTTTTAACAATTTTTCAGTCATATCACGACGGTGTCTGGTTGCGACAGGGAGCTCAATGCTCACTTTTATAGTGCTGCCTCAATGAAGTATCATGTCCCAGACATATTACATGATACCACACCCAGTCACATTATCCTGACACTGGGTCGACCAGTCCTAGCTCTACCCCGTAAATCTGAGTGCCAAGCGAGGAGCAGCTAGTACCATTCTTAACGACTTTGGTATGTCGCGGCCCGGGATCGAACCCGTGACCTCCCGTTCCCCGGAGCGGACACTCTACCAACTGAGCTATCGGGGCCGGTCTCATATAAAGAAAAGTGCACATCATATAATGAAAATACATCACCATATAAAAAAGTTATAACATCAGATAAAGAACAATGGGCATCAGATAAAGAACAATGGGCATCATATAAAGAACAGCGAACATCATGTAACGAAATAATGACATCATGTCTTACATTTGGTCAACATAAGACAGCTGTGGCGTTCCATACGAGCGGATGACAGGAAACGAGTGTGTCACGCGTCCGAACATTTCGGTCAAGAATGCCCCAAAGATGATCGATTGGAGAAAGATCTGGATTGTACGCTGGCCAGGGCACCACATCTATATTGTAAGCCGCAAAATGAGCAGTACGGATCTGAGCTACATGAGGTCCGTCTATGCATATTTGTATGCATGAATTGTTTTAAGTTTGAAAATGCCTTGAATAATTATTGGAAACCGCAGTTGGTTTTATATGACCCACATTAGAGAGTTTTAGCCTTTCATCTCTGAGTTTCTGGGCAGGTCTATTCTAACTTTGATATTTCGGCCCCGTCAAGCGATTTTGGTACTTATCGCCTATGCGAGCTGCGAAGGTTCAGGCGGATGCGCAGGCTCGCCAGAACCTTCGCTGCTCGCTCATACAAGCAGTGAACCAAGAGGAACCTTCAGACAGAAAGCCATATCCCTGGCCCCTCTGAATGGCTGGGCATGCGCAGTTAAAATTTGTCATGACGGAATGCTCGAAGACACAAATTCGCTTGGCGGGGCTCATTTGGTGTAATTATTCTTATAGAAATGTTTTGGTTTTTTTCCAGTTGCTTGACCTGATGGCAAACAGTAAGCAGGTACATGCAGATCCTGGCAAGACTGCTCGTTACGTCCATTAATGGGTACTTGTAAATCATGAGCTGCCATTTTACTATAAATCCCCTATGTTGTGATATCACTAAATCCAATTGCTGATATCACTAAATAGAATTCGTGATATCACTAAATAGAGATGAATTTGTGATACCAAAAATCGAATAAGTGATATCACAAAAATCAAATTTATTTTGTGATATCACAAAATCGAATTAGTGATATCACTTTATTGATTTTGTGATATTACTAATTCGATTTTGTGATATCACAAATGCGATTTTGTGATATCACTAAATAGACATGATTTAGTGATATCACAAAATCGAATAAGTGATATCACTAAATAGAATTAGTGATATCACAAAATCGAATTAGCGATATCACTAATTATGTTATATTTGCAAACAATGCAATGTTTACTCCCTAACCCATTGTATACTAGTGGTCTCTTCCACTGCTATATGGTGGACAGTCCATTTGTCATATAAAGGGTGCCAGGCCTAGTTTTTCGTTTTTATTCTATTTTTGACGGAAAATTATGTAAGCAAATAGTGCAGACCCTGATCAGATACCGCGTTCTGTGGCGTCTGATCTTGGTCTGGACTGTTTGCCAAGGTATCCCTTTAGGAGTTTCCCGCATCCAATGGGATAATAATTAGTTGCCCGACAGAGAAGGTCTACGCCACCGTTACGTCACGTATTGTGTGGTTTTCAACCGTTCAGCTGTAACCTGTGTCCGTTTTAATAATTAAGCAAGGCGTATCAATAGAAGTTGTATTGAAAGATGCGATCAGGTGACATGTTTTCACGTAGAAAAAATTCACAAGATTCTTTTCTATTTATAACACCCTGAACAAATTCGTCATTTTGTTTCTCTTACCAAGGGATGTTACTTGCTGTGTATTTAATGTACCGTGCAGGTACTATTTTGAAAGCGTTTCATTCCTTTGAGAAACAATTTCATATGTCCGAATTGTTATGCCGGTCGAATAATAAAAATCCACAAAAGTCTATGTCATCTGCCCCTGTTCAGAGCAACGTCAGTTTTTGAACTGTTTTGTTTGTTTGATTTGAGGTTTAACGTCCCCGTCAACACTGTAAAGGTCATTTTGGAGACGTTGCTTCCAATTTTGTGGGACTTTTACCCATATTGAGATGAATGACATCTCAAGCCCTGTCGCCCAATGAAACCAAAAGGGTTTATAAGCATGGAGGGTCCGCCTCGCACCGCGGTTCCTGGACAGGCTTAGATCCTCTAAGCGGTTTACCAGTACTAGTGTGCGTGCCGGATTCAGCTTTGCGTGGAAGCATCATGCAGCCCATATATTTCTTCAAGCCCCTATGGGCGGGGGCTCATATTTTTTTTAACTGTACATGATGTTTTGAGACTGGTGATGTAGATGACAGTGGTATTTTACTAGAACTCCGTCTATGTCTAAGGGATCTGCAAATTCTCCATATTGACCCAGACAATGCTGGACACATAAGGGAGGCTTGTTATTTCATGTGAATAGCCTTACTAGAAGACGACTTACAAGGATACATAAGTTCATTTATATACTACAATGCCTACCATGTACAAAGTTTCAGAAATATAAGCCCAACAGTTCTTGAAAAATCTTTGGCGGAACAAAAGCACACATACACACGCACGCCCGCAACCGGATAAAGACATGGCAAACTGGTGCATGCCGGTTTTGAATGGCAGAATGCGGATGATATGCCGTTAGGGCATATGCAGTGGATCATTCCGGGAGCACCCATTATTCCAAGAAGTCAAAAAGAAAAAAATGAATTTGTGATATCACAAAATCGACTTAGTGATATCACTAATTCATATCTATTTAGTGATATCACAAATTCGAATTAATTAGTGATATCACGAAATAGATTTTGTGATATCACTAAATAAAGATTAATTAGCGACATGACTAAATCGAATTAGTGATATCACAAAATCGATTTAGTGATATCACTAAATAGAATTAGTGATATCACTAAATAGAATTAGTGATATCACAAAATGTTGCCAATTTTGCACGGTGATATCACAAAATGGGATTTTGTGATTTCACAAATTTAGTGATATCACTAAATCGAATTTGTGATATCACAAATTCAGTGTTACTTTTTGATATCACAAATTCGATTTGTAATATCACAAAATCGATTTAGTGATATCAAAAATGGATTTTGTGATATCATAAAATAATTAGTCACATAATATTTAGTGATATCACAAAATCGATTGTGTGATATTACAAAATCGATTTTGTGATCTCAAAAATAGGGGATTTATAGTAAAACGGCACCTCATAGTAATTTATATGCTTCAAGTTCGCCGGTTCAGTAGCTCAGTCGGATGCGCATCTGACTGGTGATCAGTAGAACGCGGATTCGATACCTGCCGGGGTCGGCAACATTCTTTCATGGAGATTGGTCATTCTCTCCCTTCCGCTGATTTAAGAAGTGCCGTTGTCAGTTTGTGCACTATACTGGTTGAACACTTACGTATGTAGTTCTCTGCATTTCGCCAGAGTTCGAGCTACTTGCTAGCGGCACATGGTTTCAGCTTATCATAATAAGACCTGACAGCTTGATAAGAAGAATGTTTTTAAAACTGTTAACTGCTGCAGTAAACTATACACACAGGTGCTAGATCTATCCTCTTTGAAATTTTGTCGCAACATACATAATAATTTCACATGTAACTACAAATAATAAGTAAACCAACCCATATGTAGACAACATGGTTTTTGCAAGCTATGAAAACCCCACTTTGTACAGAGAAAACTGGGATATACAAAGACCGATTTTTGTGCGCTAATTCATTTATCTATTTAATTGCCTGTATCGTGCTTTACTTTGATTTTCATATACAAAGTATATATATATTTTTTTTTTCTGCTCTTAGACATATGTTGTGGTTTCTCGTCAGAACCACCTTGAAGTTATTATAACCGACCCATAAATAATTACTGCCTTGTGGGGAAAATACTTTTTGCAAGCCATGAAAACTCCACTTTATATCGAGAAAACTGTTATTTACATATTTCCCTTATTTCCGCTCTTAGACATAGGTTATGGGTACTCGTTAGAACCGCCTTATTAAAGTGATTCTAACCAACCCATAAATGATAAATATCTTGTGTACAACGTACGTTTTTCAAGCTATGAAACCCCAATTTATACAGAGAAAGCTGGGATTTACAAGAATATGCATTGTTTTTACTTATTTCCGCTTTTAGACAAAGGTTGTGGATACTCGTTAGAACCACCTAAATGAAGTGATTCTAACCAACCCATAAATGTCTTGTGGACAACACAGTGTTTTGCAAGCTATGAAACCCCACTTTATTATAAAGAAAACTGGGATTTACAAGGATATACATTCTTTTTCCTTATTTCCGCTCTTAGACTTAGGCCCGGATACTCGTAAGAACCACCTAAATAAAGTGATTCTAACCAACCCATAAATGATGAATGTCTTGTTTTGCAAGCTATGAAACCCCACTTTATTATAGAGAAAACTAGGATTTACAAGGATATACATTCTTTTTTCATATTTCCGCTCTTAGACATAGGCTTGGATACTCGTTAGAACCGCCTTAATGAAGTGATTCTAAGGAGCTTCCAGAACCTATGTTTGGAGTATAAATAAATAAATAATTATACCCGCTTTTTCGAAGAAAAATCGTGTATATTGTTTTCGTACCACAGTTCACTCCGGCGTCAGTCCGTCTGTCCGTCCGTCCGTCTGTCCGTCCGTCACGTTTCTTGTAAATGGATCTCCTCTGCAACCACTGAAGTTACACTTTTGAAACTTTGCATGTGGATAGTACATGAATGTAGATAGCAGTGGGCAACGTTTTTGTGACCTTGACCTCAACATGACCCCAAGGTCAATGGTCAAAAATTATGATTTGCCATATCTCCTAAACTATTGGAGTTACACTTCTGAAACTTTGTTTATTGGATGGTCCTTGGAATATAGAATATGTCAGGTTACTTTTGGTGTGACCTTGACCCCAAGGTCAAAGGTCAAAAAGTATGATTTTGCCATATCTTCTAAACTATTAGAGTTTCACTTCTGAAACTTTGGTTATTGGATGGCCCTTGGAATATAGAATAAATTTGGATACTTTTGGTGTGACCTTGACCTCAACATGACCCCAAGGTCAAATGTCAAAAATTATGATTTGCCATATCTCCTAAACTATTGGAGTTACACTTCTGAAACTTTGCCTATTGGATGGTCCTTGGAATATAGAATATGTTGGGCTACTTTTGCTGTGACCTCGACCCTAAGGTCAAAGGTCAAAAGGTATGACTTTGCCATATCTTCTAAACTATTGGAGTTACACTTCTGAAACTTGGTTATTGGATGGCTGTTGGAATATAGAATAAATTGGGATACTTTAGGTGGACCTCAACATAACCCCAAGGTCAAAGGTTAAAAAGTATGACTTTGCCATATCTTCTAAACTATAAGAGTTACACTTCTGAAACTTTGCTTATCAGTTGGAATGTTCTTACATGTAGTTTTGGCTAGCTAATACATAGTCATTAGTGTTATTAAAAGAAAAAGCGGTATGGTATACCATCGACTGCAGATCTAGTTATAATTATAACGATAATAATTCTTCAGAAAACGAACTGTGGGAGATTTGAATAGAAATGCACAAAGTCTAAGAATACTGTATTTTGACAAATCTGTATCAGTAAAAGCCACCTTCTGGAATACCTGTATTTGTGCAATCAGTGTTGAACCTGATTGTCAATGTGTTATCTTGGTCTGTACTGTCTGCTATGAATCGATTGATTGCTCTGGTCAACCCTGGTGGGTCATGAGCTATTGTGATTGGTCAATTTCCGTCGTCTGTCGTGCTGCGTCAACAATTTGCGTTTAATATCAAACCCTTGGGCCAATTTCAGTCAAACTTCACAGAAATGTTGCTTAGGTGACCCTCTTCCAAAATAGCTAAAATCGTTCCGCTTCAATTAACAAGATGACTGCCAGAGCTAAAATTGAAAAATATTTAAACGATAACTCCTCCTATACCTTTGGGCCAATTTGATTCAAAATTCACAGGAATGTTGCCTATGTGATTCTCTACCAAAATAGCTACAATTGTTTTGATAAACAAGGTGGCCACCAGAGCTAAAAATAGAAAAAAATCTTCAATCGACAACTCCTCCTGTACCCTAGGGCCAATTTCATTCAAATTTCGTAGGAATGTTGCTTAGATGACCCTCAACCAAAATAGCTAAATCGACCCCACTCCGATGAACAATATGGCCGTCAGAGCTAAAAATAGAAAAACATTGAAAATTTGCTTCAAACGCGAACTCTTAAACCCTTGGGTCAATTTGATTCAAACTTTACAGAAATGTTGCCTAGGTGACACCATACCAAAATAGCTAAGATCATTCCGCTCTGACGAACAAGATGGACACCAGAGCTTAAAATAGAATGTACTAGAAGCAGGGACATTCAGGTGAGCGAATCAGGGCCCTCTGGGCCCTACTTGTTTTGTGCCATCTCCTAAAGAAAGGGAGAAAAGAGATAAAAGAGATAGTAGAGGAGATGAAGAGAAGAGCCAAATGAATGGAAGAGTAGAAACAGAAGAAATAACAACATCACCCTCATACCCAGCACAGCAGGCCTTGTCCAACCGTAAGCCAATGTCAGCTCAATGCCCCATGTCACGAGATACACATTGCACCTTTTCCTCACCCCCCCCCCCCCCCCCACACACACACACACCCAAACACACCCTATACACACACAGCGAAAATGCGACGGAGCACGGAGCGCTTACATTGATTCATCATGTTAGTGTCACCTTAAATAGTTTGAAGCCGATCTTTGAAGCCAATCTTCGAAGACCCGCCCCCGCCCATCAGGGCTTGGAGAAATAGATTGTGTTGCATGTTGCTTCCACGCAGAGCTGAAACTGACCACACATGAGTACTGGTAAACCGATTAGAAGGACTACACTTGCCCCGGCAAAGTGGTAGGAGTCAGACCGTTCAATGCATTTAAGCATTTTGGTTTTCTTGAGATGTCATTTAATCTCAATGTCGGGTAAAAGTCCCACAAAACTGGAAGCAGCGTCTCCAAAATGACCCAAACAATGTTGACGGGGATGTTAAACCTCAATTCAAACAAACAAACAAAATCGTCGAAGACACACTGACTTGTGGGCATTTATGGCATTTGTATTTCATACAAATAATTTGCCTTGGAGAAAGCATATTATTGTGAGAAAAATGTTTGTCCCCTACACAATTCAGTTTTTGATGATCTGGGGCCAGTTTCATCAAAGCATTTGCGACGTATTTTCGTCTTAAAAGATCGAAGTTCTTACGACAAAAATCTTGTTTCATCAAATGCTCGAAATCTGCGATGTTCGCACATTTTGTTGTATTTCTGAGATGAATATTTAGACATCGCACATTGAAATTTTCGTCTTAAATTTTAGACATGTCATGGCCTGAGCTGAAGCATAGGTTTTATCTCTTGTCGAGTAACGTTGTTAAAAGTATGGCATTTCGCTTACCTTCGCAGATCACGCCCATTACTTATACAAGCCTATGCAATGAAGACCCCTCGAAACTGACCCCTTTGTTATGATCATTAGTTTTGGTTTGGGGTAGAGGTTTTCTTAGTTTTTAAAATAGAGATCGAGGGTACTCGTTAGAAGCGCCTCATTTGGGTTGTGCTTACCAGTACCCACACTCTATAGTTCATGGTGCAAACAAGAACCGATCGACGCTCGCTTTCGCCCATCGGGGCTTTGAGAAATAGATTGGCCTGCATAGTGCTTCTGCGCAGAGCTGAAACCGACCAAACTTGATCACTGGTCAACTGCTTAGAATGTACAGTAAATTCGAATTGTATTCGAAAAGTTTTCGGTTTCAGCGGTTGATCGCTGAAGATGACGTATCGATTAGCGAACCGCCTCTCGTTTTTACTGGCTACCTATGTACCGCCCTAATCTATTCTTACAAAGCTGCCGAAGTCACGCTAAGGTCAGCTGTTCGGTGTAAATTTCAACATGTTTTAAAAGTTTGGACCCAACAGGTCTCCTGTGGCCACGCAAAAATCCGCCCAAATCTTTTACGGATGAGTTCTCAGTAACCGACGAGTCGAGCAATTAATTGACAAATATTTTTTTTTATTTAGTTATTTTCTGCCAACAGTGGCCAACTCTTAAGGGAAAGAATTTGCTCCTGAGGAGCAAATTCTTTCCTTTAAGAGTAGATCCCTTTTTTCGTGGGACAGAGCTTATAGAAAAGCAAACAGGAAGTCCCGAAAGTTGTCCCCTTTTGAAAAAATGGTGGAAAATGCCAGGTGTTGACATTCCCTCCAGAAACCAATATTTTTCCTTTTCTGCAAGATTTCATGTGACCAATAACAGACTTTAATTGACCAATATTTCTGCTTTTCTGTCAGTTTGTTTGTTTGTTTGCTTTGAGGTTTATCATCCAATTTTGTAGGAATTTTACCCGACATTGAGATAAAATAATATCTCAATCCCTGCCGCCCAGTGAAATCAATAGGGTTTTTATGCGTCTCGTCGTTGATACGAACCATAAAAACACACCTATATAATTATGACCGCCTACCACCCCCTCCCCAACGAAAACTTGATTCAACGTTGGAACAGCGTTTTCAATTCTTTTTTTTTTCTGCTATATATAGGTCGAATCAACAGTGGAGCATTTTCAATTCTAGTGTGATCGGTCACTGACTCTCCAGGTTTGCAGGATGAAAACATACAGAGTAATTAGAGATCTTTAACCTGCACAGAATGGGCCTCCCTGCACGTGCAGGGGGTCCCCAGTGAACGTCCCGATGCGAAGGACGATGCACTTTGTGGCATTCACCCGGAGCATGTTCGGACACCGCAGTTTTATTACCGCTGCCGGGAATCAAACCGGGAGCCTCTAGCATCATAGGCAAGTGCACTAACCATTGAGCTACTACGCTCGATTAAATGTCGAGTGCCTGCTCCGCTACTTTAATACATGAATATACAGGTGGTCATTCATTATTTCTCGTTTTGGCTCCCGCCCATCGGGGCTTGAAGAAATAGATGGGCTGCATGATGCTTCCACGCAGAGCTGAAAACGACACACACACGAGTACTGGTAAACCGATTAGAGGACCTAAGCCTGCCCAGGAAAAGCGGTGCGAGTCCATGCTCATAAACCCTATTGGTTTCATTGGGCGGCAGGGATGGAGATGTCATTTCATCCCAATGTCGGGTAAAAGTCCCACAAAATTGGAAGCAACGTCTCCAAAATGACCTATACAGTGTCGACGGGGACTTTAAACCTCAAATCAAACAAATCAAAAACAAATCTGTCTCGTTTCTGCACCAACACTGTGACTGCTGGTTACACGGATCAGCCTCGAGGTTTTAACGAGTATCCAGAGTCTGTTTTGAGAAGAATATAGAATATTTATATTTATGATAAACCTTCTGAAAAAAAAGACCTCTACTTTTCATATGATAAATTGTGATATTTGTCTTATTTCTGCTAAAAACATAGATTGTGGGTGCAATTTAGTCCAACAAGTTTGACGTACGCATGCACTCATTTATAGATTTGTTTTTTTATAGATGTGCATGCGACGTTCCGAAGAATAACAAAAACATAAATATCAGCATATAAATGTAAAATATGACTGTCTGGAACGCAGAACTCTCATGTATGGGAGAAGGTGCTCGTTAGAACCGCCTCAGTGCCCACAATTATGTTTTGGAGCAGAACTAAGAAAACAATGTATACCCTTTTAAACCCCAATTTTCTCTATATAAAGTGGGGTTTTCGAGGGTGTTCATTACATGGACTTGTTAACGTGATCACGCAAAATGTAGTAATTTCTACATTTGCGTCTGTGCTCAACGCAAAAAAAAAAAAGAACAAAAAAAAAAAAAAAAAAATCTGCAAAACATAGAAATAACTACATTTTGCGTTGATGTAAAAAAACAGCGTTCACGCAAAATGTAGAATTACATTTTGCATTGAAACAAGGCTACCATCCTATAAGTTCCCCGCGAGCTTTGCTCAGCGGAGCTTAAGATACAGGGAACAGTCATAAGACATGGAAAACATATTGAACAAAACCTTCCCTTTTATTTATGATTATCTTTCATGATTTGTGACATTTTTCTTATTTCTACTTAAAACATAGATTGCGAGTATTCATTATAAACTCATCAGCACAGATTATGGGTTTTCGTTACGGAACCACCTGAATGAATGTTTCTGCTCAAAACGAGGGCCGCTTGAGCATAGGTTATCAGCGAGTACCCACAATCAGTGGTTTTAGACAGAACAAAGAACAATATTAAGATATTGTACACCCCTGTAAACCCCACTTTTCTCTTTATAAAGTGGGGTTTACCGGGAAGTTCATTATATGGGTTTGTTAACGTGATATATCCCAGTCCGACGCTTTTGGTTGGTTGGTTGATTTGAGGTTTAACGTCCCCGTCAACACTGTAAAGGTCATTTTGGAGACGTTGCTTCCAATTTTGTGGGACTTTTACCCGACATTGAGATGAAATGACATCTCAAGCCCTGTCGCCCAATGAAACCAATAGGGTTTATTAGCACGCTTTTGTATTCCCGATCTATAACAGTCACGCTTATTGTGATTCGGGAAAACTAGCGTAGGTTTATGGGTAGACCTGTATCGTCAGGACCTGAGTCTGCCTTCCCATTAACGTCGAGCCAGCAGGGTAGAAAGGGCTAATGAACAGTTAAATTAAAGACGCTCTAATGTCGAGTTATCTGCGGTCACTAAGTACTGTCCAATATTTAGAGGCGGAGCTACGGCTGAAATGTAATTGATTGGTTACGTCAGACAGCTACGGAACCCGGGAAGGGACATGATTTTTTATTTTTATTATGTTGTGCGAACAAGATAATATCTTGAGCGGACAAGATATTATCTTGTTCGGACAACATATTATCTTGTGCGGACAAGATATTATCTTGTGCGGACAAGATATTATCTTGTTTGCACAACATATTATCTTGTGCGAACAAGATAATATCTTGTCCGCACAAGATAATATCTTGTCCGCACAACATATTATCTTGTTTGCACAACATAGATCTTGGGAAGTTGTGCGAACAAGATATTATCTTGTGCGGACAAGATATTATCTTGTTCGGACAACATATTATCTTGTGCGCACAAGATATTATCTTGTGCGGACAAGATAATAAGTTGTGCGAACAAGATAATATCTTGTCTGCACAAGATCTATCTTGTGCAGACAAGATATTATCTTGTGCGGACAAGATAATATCTTGTTCGCACAACTTAATATCTTGTGCGGACAAGATAATATCTTGTCTGCACAAGATAATATGTTGTCCGCACAAGATAATATCTTGTGCGCACAAGATAATATGTTGTCCGAACAAGATAATATCTTGTCCGCACAAGATATTATCTTGTGCGCACAACTTATAAAATAAAAAAAAAATCATGTCCCTTCCCGGGTTCCGTACAGCTGAGGTGGTTGTTTTTGTCACTTGATAGTTTACCTTGACAGTTGTAAACGATTGGGTTTCCGATCGATCAGATAGCACACCTTTCGGACTCAAATAAAAATTACTATAAAAGCCTGCCTAAGAAAAGTGGTGCGAGTGGGATCGCTCCTTACACCCAAGCGGTTTCTTTGATCGGTAGGGTTTAAGATGTCACTTCATCTAAAGGTCGGGCAAAAGTCCCACAAAATCGGAAGCAACCAACTGTTGACGGGGACTTAAAACCTCGATACAAACAAATAAAAGAACCGACATCTAACGATTACCCACAATCTGCGATTAGGCTTTTGATTAAAATGAAAGACTCGGTGTACCACAACTAGAATGTCAATACGACACAGATGCGCCCGCCCAGGGACCATCCTCACCAAGAAATAAAAACATGTTGCAAAAAAAGGCGACAGCATTGCTCGCATTGAGGGCATCGGCGTAGGAGGGGGTAATGTCATTTAAATCTTGGAAAAAGGATCAGCATACCAAATATAAACCAAATCCATAAAAAATAAATTACAAAGTCTGTGACATTGACCTTGAATTTTGGTTTTACGGCCCTTTCAAGAGTATGTCTTTTATTTCGAGCAGATCATTAATCAGATAAATGGCGAAAACTAAATGGGTAGCCAGAGAAAGGACCTGTCAAATACGAACTAAATCCATTATATGGGTTGGAAAATGTGAGCTCTTATAAATAACGTTGACATTAAAAAATTCTGAATCCGTGACCTTGACCTTGAGGTCATGGGCATGGGCGTGGGTATGCTGAAAAGTATGAGTTCATGACCTTGACTTTGAGGTCATGGGCATGGGCGCGAGTATGCTGAATAAAACTTTATATGTGTCCAAATTTAAATCTCAGACTCCAGTAAGAACGTACGCTCGTAATCCAATATACCTTGCGCGCGTGTCCATTAATCTGGTCGGTATAGCCGGTATTATCGTAGGAAGAACATTATTTTGTAAACTGAAATGTTGCTTCAACCTTGAATTAATGTCGACCCCCGCCCATAGGGGCTTGAAGAAAATATATGGGCTGCATGATGCTTCCACGCAGAGCTGAATCCGGCACGCACACTAGTACTGGTAAACCACTTAGAGGATCTAAGCCTGTCCAGGAACCGCGGTACAAGGCGGACCGTCCATGCAAATAAACCCTATTGGTTTCATTGGGCGACAGGGCTTGAGATGTCTTTTCATCTCATTGTCCGGTAAAAGTCCCACAAAATGGAAGCAACGTCTCCAAAATGACCTTTACAGTGTTGACAGGGATATTAAACCGCTAATTAAACAAAACTGGGCTGTGGATGTTTATATCACTATACTTGATGAATCTGTAAGTGAGACAGGATTAAATTTTACAAAACAATTAAGAGCTGTCAGATGTAATCAGATAAAAAAGCCATTCACAACATTAGAATGTTTGAGAAAATCTGGCGAAATGCAAAAAACTATATGGGCCTGCCCACACAAAGTTGATATCACCTTAGCTGTTAGGCTAAAATTTAACCTTTACAGTGCTGACGGGGATGTATAACTAAATTAATTTCTCTTTATGCAGAACTTCAATTCTGCGTCAAAAATGTACTGTAGTTAGTAACTCCCAGATTTTCACTCAACCTGGCTAGTTGCTAGTTGCAAATGTCACATCGTTAAACCTTGATTATTATCTAGATGAATTTCCAGAACCAATGGTGGTACAAATAGTTATGCAAGTTAGATATATATTTTGTTTGAACCAGAATTTTTTGGATCCTTTCACTTAAAAATAGTAATAATTTAATTATCAAAATCGATACGTGACTAACTACATGTATGTTTATCTAGAAAAGTCCAAGTCCAACAAATCAGTAAAATCTTCTAAAATTACTTTCAGGATAAGGGAGATAATAACAGTTTTGAAAAGGTATCGTTGCAAGCCTAAAGTCCGGTATTTCGAGTCCATTTCCTAACCGCATTTATGTTCGCCAATAAAGTGCACACTTTCTTTCACAGTAAGGCCTAAAAAATGCCGTGTTTCCGCTATTTCGACTGCTTCAGATCCCCCGACTCTACTTTTTTATCAATAAAAGAACAAAAATAAAAATTAAAACACCGACCCTACCACTTTCAATTTCCGACCCTACCCAGTGTCGCCTATTTTTGTAGTTTTTGGCATTTAGTAACTTCCAAAATACAGAGCTGACATTTTTGAGCATCTTGAATGAATTCTGATATACAGTTCAAGTCTCAACATGACAATTTTATTAACAAAAAAAAACAACAAAAAAAAAAAAAAACAAACAAACAAAAAAACAAACAAACAAAAAAACAAAAAAAAAAAAAAAAAAAAACATGTACAAAAAAAAAAAAAAAAAAAAAACATAAAAAGTAGACCTATAGGCCCGACCCTGTGTTTTTTTTTTTTTTTTTCGGGAGAAAAAATAAAATATTAAAAAAATAATTTTCCTACCTACCGACCAAAATTCTTTTCAGCATGTAAGCGGAAACAGAGCTATTTTTTACGCCTAAATTTACTGCCCTCATGCAGTATAACGTGTGGTTTTCCCCGGGTACTCCGGTTTCGGCCCATTTAAATGGCGACCTGTGCCTTCGAGAAATATACTCTCAGTAGTTTCTTTCTTTTTTTTTTTTTTTTTTTTTTTTCACCGATTTTTTTCTTTCTACTGAAATCATTGCTCTAGGTACTCGATGCGAATTGATTGATTGATTGATTGATTGATTGATTGATTGATTGATTGATTGATTGATGGATGGATGGATTGATGGATTGATTTTTAAGGTTTAACGTCCACGTCAAAACTGTATAGGTCATTTTGGAGGCGTTGCTCCTAATTTTGTGGGCTTCTACCCGACATTGAGATGAAATGACATCCCAAGCCCTGTCGACCAATGAAACCGATAAGCATGGACGGTCCGACTTGCATCGATTTGTCTGGGCAGGCTTAGATCCTCTAAGTTGTTTACCAGTACTTGTGTTCGGTCGGTTTCAGCGCAGTCTGCGTGGAAGCATCATGCGTCCCATATATCTTTTCAAGCCCCGGCTCCATGAGAAAGTGTCGGTTATAAGGAGAAGCAAAATTAATATTTCAACAAAATTAATGAAAATGGTATGCACGTGTAAGCTGAAATTTTCTCAGTAGAGTTCTGACTATACATTACACGGACTTAATTGTTGCCAGTAACCCTTTTTGTACCTGAAACCCCAAAACGGGTATTTGGCAAACAGTGCAGACCCAGATCAGACGCCGCAGAACGCGGCGTCTGATCAAGGCCTACACTGTTTGCAAAATGTTCAGCCATTTTCCAAATTACTTTTGAAGAAAACACAACCTGGCATCCCTAAATTTTGAAATGGACTCTTGCTATATTTAAGGAGAAAGAAAAAGGGTTTTGTCAGATGTGCTTGTAATTGAGTGTGTGTGTGAATTCGGGTTTAACGTCGCTTTCAACAATTTTTCAGTCATATCACGACGGTGTCTGGTTGCGACAGGGAGCTCAATGCTCACGTTTATAGTGCTGCCTCACTGAAGTATCATGTCCCAGACACATTACATGATACCACACCCAGTCACATTATCCTGACACTGGATCGACCAGTCCTAGCTCTACCCCGTAAATCTGAGTGCAAAGCGAGGAGCAGCTAGTACCATTTTTAACGACTTTGGTATGTCGAGGCCCGGGATCGAACCCGAGACCTCCCGTTCCCCGGAGCGGACACTCTACCAACTGAGCTATCGGGGCCGGTATGCTTGTAATTGAACATTACGGTAACACACCCGTGTGGCATAGTGCACTGGGTCTTGCACATCACCAAAATGGCTACTTTTCACAAAAAGTGTAAATTTTTTTTCTTTTTTTCACTCCGGACATAGTTTGTGTGTGCTCTTTAGAACTGTCTCATTGTGGTGGTTCTAACGAGAACTCACAACTTGATGATCATCGTCTTGAGGCAGACATAAGAAAAAATAATTTATTCCCCTATTTTACATTCTCAGTGCATTAACAAGAAACCCCGGGCCAATAGTTTTGAACACAATGAGTTTCATTTAAACAAGATCTAGAGCTCCGCAAGCGGGGCATAAAATTGCAATTAGTAAGATGGAGCACATATATACTGGCTGTAACCAAGGAACAATATGTGCTCCATATAGTCTTACCAAAATGCCTAGCACTATTAATAACTCTCAGTGGCTCAAACTACCTGTCTCTCACAAATTTTCATGGTCGGTATTAAATTGTGAACCATAACCTCAAATAATATAGGCATAACTCTGGCAATAAGTGGTGGACTGTAACCTTGAAATAATATGCGCTGCTCCACATCATAGTCTAACTATACGAAAAGTTTCAGCTTCTTCAGGTGTAAAATGTGGGAGGCATTATCCGGAAACAAAATATGTTTAGAAAAATGTGTGAAAGGGCAATAACTATGGAAATATTTGGCGGACTGTAACCTCAAAGTAATATGCACTGTTCCACATCATGGTCTTACTATATTTAAAGTTTCAGCTTCTTCAGATGTAAAATGTAAAAGGAGTTATCCGGAAACGGAATGTTTAGAAAAATCTGTGAAATGTGTATAACTCTGGTAATATTTTGCAGACCGTAACCTCAAAATAATATGCACTGTTCCATATCATGGTATGTAAAGTTTCAACATCATCGGATTTAAAATGTAAGAGGAGTTATCCGGAAACAAAATGTTTACAGAATTTTTCAAAGGGTCATAACTCTATTATTATTTGGTGGACCATAACCGCGAAACAATATGCGCTGCCCCCACATCATGTTCTAATAATTATTATATATGAAGTTTCAGCTAAATCGGATGCAAGATGTAGTAAAAGTCATCCGGAAACGTGACGTTTACAAAAAAATTCAAAGGGGCATAACTCTATTATTATTTGGTGGACCATACCCTCGAAACAATATGTGCTGTCCCACATCATGGTCTTACTATGGATGAAGTTTCAGCTTGATCGGATGTAAACTGTAGGAGGAGTTATCCGGAAACGGAAAGTTTACACAAAATTTCAAAGGGCATAACTTTATCATTATTTGATGGACCGTTACCTCGAAAAAATATGTACTGTCCCACATCATGGTCTAACAATGTATGAAGTTTCAGCTTGACCGGGTTTGAACTGTAGGAGGATTTATCCGGAAACGAAAAGTTTACAAAAAATAAAGGGGCATAACTCGATTAATATTTAGTGGACCGTAACCTCGAAACAGTATGTGCTGCCCCACATATAGTCTAACTATGTATGGAGTTTCAGCTTGATCGGGTGTAAACTGTTGGAGGAGTTATCCGGAAACAAAAAGTTCATAAAAATTTCAAAGGGGCATAACTCTTATTATTTGGTGGACCGTAACCTCGAAGCAAATTGCGCTGCCCCACATCATGGTCTAACTATACATGAAGTTTCAGCTTGATTGGATGTAAACTGTAGGAGGAGATATCCGGAATCGAAAATGTTGCAAAAAATCAAAGGGGCATAACTCGATTAATATTCGGTGGACGATAACCTCGAAACAATATGCGCTGCCCCACATAATGTTCGAACTATGTATGAAGTTTCAGCTTGATCAGATGTAAACTGTAGGAGGAGTTATCCGGAAACGAAAAGTTTACAGACGGGCGGACGGACGGACAGACGGACGGACGCCGGGGACATAACATAATACGACCGTTTTTTTTTAAACGAGGGTTTAAAAATGAATTTTATTTTTCTGCTGTTCATGAAATTATGAACGCAGTTGATCGCATGCAAAGGAGTTCATGTAAAACTTTGCTAGCGACCCACTCTCGTTCATACTTTCGTGAAAAGCAGAAAATTTAAGTTTGTTTTTATATTAACATCCCTAGCCTCTTCCCCCCCCCCCTCCCCCACCCACCCACTGCGCAAAAATGCTTATAGGGCAAATTTTTTGAAGCTCGAAAACATTTACACGCTGTTTTTCAACAAAGAGCGGAACAGCGTTGGCGCCATCAACGCCCGTAGAGAACCATGGTTTCGACCGACGTCACTTAACGTCACTGAAAATCATGTGACTCGATGCAATCATGGAAGTATGAACACTGTTTTCTATAGCTTTACGTTAGACTTTACGCTGGGAATGCAAATATACCTCAAGCGTCGTCACATATGATCATAAACTGACGACAAAATAATTACATGTAAGTCATGGTTCCCTCCAATATGTTATACGACGACGACGTTATGACGTCAACGGCCCTCTTCCGTCCGTAATAGGGTAGCTACCTATTATTGTTTTCTCCTTCAATTTTAGCCCTTAAACCAGAGCTTTTCGTCACAAAATAGCTATCACATGAGTCGAATACTTGATCTATATCTTTTTGCATCTTCCCTTCTGTAGGAGCACCTTTTGCCATGCCATCAGCAAAGAGGAACTCATCTAGCACCTCTGTCTGTACCTTGGATTTGGCTTGCAACCTTCTAAGATTAATAAGCATCCCATCAAAGCGATGCCTAGGTATGCCTATGTCACCATCCTTGGAAGCATCTGTGAGCATGGCAGAAAACATCATGCTGAACAGTGTTGGGGCTAACACACAGCCTTGCTTGGCTCCGTTTGTCACAGGGAATGGATCCGAAAACTCATCATTAGTTTGGACCCGTGCAAGCATACCATCGTGTAACTGTCTCACCATTGCTATGAACTTGGTTGGACATCTGTACTTCAACATGATCTTCCAAAGGCCCCCACGACTGACTGTGTCAAATGCTTTTGGTGAGGTCAACAAAAGTCATGTATAGGTCCATGTTCTGTTCCTGGTATTTCTCTTGCAGCTGCCTTGCTGTGAAGATTATGTCAATTGATTCTCTATCCTTCCTAAACCCAAACTGACTTCTTGTGGAAGCCCTGAATGTTCAAAAGGTTATGTAGGTCTCCTGCAAGGACTTTCCCAGCAATTGACAATAAAGAGATGCCACGGTGATTGTCACAGATCTGAGGGATCCCTTTTCGTTTGAATATATGGATAATTGACGCATCCTTCAATTCTTGATGGATAGTTTCTTTTCTACACATAATGTG
This sequence comes from Lucinisca nassula, assembly GCA_963580285.1. Classification (NCBI taxonomy): domain Eukaryota; kingdom Metazoa; phylum Mollusca; class Bivalvia; order Lucinida; family Lucinidae; genus Lucinisca; species Lucinisca nassula. The sequence goes on from OY757015.1 coordinate 50,657,846, forward strand.
AAATAACTCACTCAACTTCTTTGCAACTGTAGTTCCTCCTGCTTTGTAAATCTCAGCAGGTATTGCATCTGGTGCTGGAGCCTTTCCAGGTGCCAGAAGTTGCTTTCACTGTTTCAGTAACGGTTGTGAACTTGTCAAGCAGCAGATTACATTCAACCTGTGGTAGTCTGCTTACTGCATCATCATTGATAGAGTGTGTGTGAATTCGGGTTTAACGTCGCTTTCAACAATTTTTCAGTCATATCACGACGGTGTCTGGTTGCGACAGGGAGCTCAATGCTCACGTTTATAGTGCTGCCTCACTGAAGTATCATGTCCCAGAAACATTACATGATACCACACCCAGTCACATTATCCTGACACTGGATCGACCAGTCCTAGCTCTACCCCGTAAATCTGAGTGCCAAACGAGGAGCAGCTAGTGCCATTTTTAACGACTTTGGTATGTCGCGGCCCGGGATCGAACCCGAGACCTCCCGTTCCCCGGAGCGGACACTCTACCAACTGAGCTATAGGGGCCGGTCATCATCATTGATAGAGCATGGCCGATTAAGAACACTATCAAAGTGCTCAGCCCATCTTTTCAAGTTAGCCTCTTTGTCAGTCAGAAGACTAGTTCCATCTGCACTGAGGAGAGGAGCGGTTTCTAAGCTCTGGGAACCATACACCCTTTCTAGAACATATTTAACGTCACTACAGCTGTCTGGGAATGTGTGGCGGCCGTAAAATGTCTCCCTGCCCTACATAATAGTGTAGTTTATATTTTCTTGTCCTTTGGGATCATTGATTCCATTATGGAATTTTGAAAATATCTGAGGGTCACTGATGAGGCCTAAATGGCCGAAACTAGCTAGTCTGGCCCAGAAAACATGTACACCCCGTATTTTCCAGTTATGTGGTGTATTCCTTGCTTCCAAAGGATAACCCTTTCTAGAACATATTTAGGGCATCAAAGAACTTCCTCAGACCCTTTCTGTCTGCAAAGGACTGGATTTCATCAGCCTTGTTACTTAGTCAGGAGGCGTGCATGTTTGAGTCTTGTTTGGATTGTCTTGCATATATCTGAATAGGCCGCCTTGTTAGATACTGAGCTGGTATCACTGCCCTGTATTTTTTGCTTCTCTTTAAGGAGACCCTGGATTTCTTCATCATTCTCGTCAAACCAGTCTTGGTTTTTGCGAGATATTGGACCTAGGGAATCCATTACTGAAGAGTGAACAGTGTCTCTGAAGACTTTCCAGTTCTTTCCAGGATCATCTAAACTGAATTCCATTGCATCTAGTCTGCTGCAGATGTCATGGGTGAAGGTTTGCCGCTTGCTGTCTTGTTTCAGCTTAGAGACATACAGTCTCTTGTGCACTTTCTTGACTTCTTGTCGCCGTGCTTGATACGCAGGTCGTGTTTGCTGACAAGCCTGTGATCTGTCCAGCAGTCCGCACCACACACAGTCTTTGCCACTCTGACACCCTCTCTGTCCTTCCTTCTAACTGTGACATAATCAATGAGACGCCAGTGTTTGGAGCGAGAATGCATCCATGAAGTCTTGTTGCGAATTGGCAGACGGAGACTGTGTTGGTGATCAGCAGTTCATGCTCTGCACACTTCCTCAAAAGGAAGAGGCCATTGATACTGCACTTTCCTACCTCTTCATTCCCAATCACACCTTCCCAGGTTTGGTGGTCTGTGCCCACTCTAGCATTGAAAAAAGAAGTGGAGGCAATGCTCAGGAATCGATACAATCAACCCACAGCTCCCATCAGAGACACCAAACGGAAAGAATCACAAACATGAAGCAACAGACCTGATGAGTTTGTCTCCCCGGGGTGTAGAAGAAATCACAGAGTCCAAATCATCGTAGAACTTGTCTTTTGCCTCATCTGGGTTCGTCATTGTGGGTGCATAAGCACTTACAATAGTTGCATGCCTCATGCGAATAATAAAGCAGACGACAGCCATTTTGTTTTCTCAATTTTCCTGGTATAAACTTTTATTTCTTTGTAAAACATGTGTACATACATCTTTGATGTTGATGGCAAAAATACAATTATGACGCTTTCTTTAAGGGATTCTGAAAAAGTCAAATACCTGCAGGCACAAAACGTTGACTCAACGTTGATGTTATGAGATGGAAAAGGAAACTTCTCTGGTGCTTATGCACATCTAAATTATTTAAGTAGGTATATGGCAAGGCGGTGCGAGTGAAATATTTTAGGTGTTATACGGTAGTCAAAATGTGCTGCTCCATGCACAAGTCATGCACATATCATACGATGTATGCATGAGTGGTTTTTGGGGTATTTTTAACTATACAGTTGGCCGCTATAAGGCTGATTTCTATAAAATTTGCCTAAAATTCGCCAACCGCCAAATTGTGCCATATATAATTTTCATTTTAGTCACGATGTTGTGTGTGTGCGCTTTGACGGGAGTTATACCGTTGATTTATAGGGACGTTTCATCATTTTTCCCTAGGGGAAATACTATTTTAACGCGGGCCGGTTATCTATTCGATTTTTGCTATATGGCTATGATTGTGGACGGTATCTTCACTTCGCCACGACTTTAGCGAGCTAACACGAGTATGCATGATTTTCCGGTAGTATTCATAGGTAGATACCATGAAAAACGAACATTATTCAGCAGCAGGTCAAGTGCGAATAAATGAACACAACATCGTGGCGGGACAGAGAATGAATATAGAACGGTATGTAAAATCTATGTTTAGCATTATTTTTTGAATGAACATGCTTGTAGGTTTTGGCGGGGTTTACTTCTAGTATACCCCAACTTTCTGAAGCCTATTCTGAATTCACTTTTGAAGCCTCTGTGGTGTAGTGATTAGGCTACTAGCTTTACCAGCTAGAGGTCGCAGGATCGATCCCAGGCTTCTCCAGCAGTAGAATGAGTCTTTTAAGCGAGGTCCTGTCTCATTCTGACTCTAGATGTTGGTGAGACGTAAAGTTTGGACACCCGCTCATTCTAGATTCATTTAGGCTTTTAGACACCTTTTGTAGAATATAATTAATAAACGTCTGGTCACATGTTTGATCCATAACTTTTGACTAGCCGTGGTTAGAAAACCGTGGTCCCGTCTCCATATGATATTAGGTGTAGAGGGGACGTAAAATTAAGACGAGTTTAAACATATCTTCATCATCAGGGCAAACTCTTACAAGAGCCTGTCGGGTTATCCGTGATGATGAACCGTGATGAATTTGATTTTACAAGCATGTTCATGTCGAGTAGAAATAATTTTGTTCAAGAAGAATTACGAGTTCATTTTATAATGATGCCGTTTTTGTTTGAGAACTCGGTTTGTACATGTATGTACATAAAAAGAATGTGATAATGATAGGTGAGAGTGTTTGGTCGCCACACGTTATAACGGCCTGAGCGGCGTGGATGACGTCAGCTGCGTCATCAGCGTCACGAGGACGGTTGTGACGTGGTGCCTACTAAATACAGAAAGAATTTACGGCAAACAGTGTTGGTCCATATGAGACACTAACAAATGTTGTGGAGAATAGATGAAAGTCTTCATGTTTGTAGTTTCTAGCTGTTGTTAATGTAATGAATTTGTGAATAGCTATATTTGTGAGCCGTGTCGCGGAGAAGGATATGAAATTGAGTTTGTTATGTTTCCTGTAATTGGCGGCTGACCAGGTAGCGCAAAGGCGTGGTCTGTTCAATTGCCTCTTACCTGTGATAATGTAGTGAGCACGAATTTGATGGGTATTATGCTCAGTAGTAGTGAGCATTAATTGATTTCTGTAGTGCTCAGTAAGGAAACATAAACTTTGAGTATTCTTGTGTCAAGCGCTGGGTGCTGATAATTTGATGCACAGTCAAGTTGATTTCTGCTATGCAGTTATTTGTCGCATGCACTGATCAGCCTGTGTGTCTGGTCGACGCATGCGCAATAACGGTATAGGCGTGAACATATTCTTACTTCTCCGGGAGGGGAATCATGATAAAGCATGTACGTTTTGTGAACTGTATCTTAGTCGATTATCGTAATTTGCAGGCACATGGATGTGTGGTGACCTGCTGCCCCCTGCATTATAGGAGCAGGTACTGGTGCGATGCTGTTGCTTTAGTGTCCAGCAAGGGCGGACAGACCCAATAACAGACCGTCGAGACCATATTAGACAGGTCGTGGAAAACAACCTGGAGTCGATTCAACCATATTAAACAGGTCGTGGAAAATAACCTGGAGTCGATTCAGACGAAGAAGTTACCGGGCCTTCAAGTTCGTATTCAATCGATAAATAATATAAATCAACTTGTGGTCGACAGCAAAGTCGACAGACTAGTTGACAGCAGTGCGCGAGAGGAGATTCACCCTTAGTGAACTTGTAATCTGGCCAGTCGCGTTTTTGTGTTGTTTCTTTCTTATTTTGTTGTTGTGTTTGTTATTTGCTTCTGTAGACACTCACGTCACCCCGGTCCGAGCACAGAACATTGTTTTGCCTTCGGGAGGGACGTCGTGAGTGGGCTATAGAAGCAAATAAATGTGATGTTTTGTGTTAGTATTGTTGTACATGTATATAGATACTGTAAATAAGTCATGTCATTCATTTGATATCTTTCTTGTGCCTTACCCCACAGCTGCCCGTACACCTGTCAGGGATCATCCTCGGTTGTCTTGTCAGCATGGGGGTTTGCGGGACGCCGTAAACCCACATGTAACAGTTGAACTAACGTTGAAACAACGTTTTTAACGTTGTTTAAACGTAAGTTCAACGCTGAATGCCTGCTGGGATGGCTTATTCAAATTGAAATATCCAATGTACAAATTATAATTTGCTTCGCAGTCGAAAGTTATTGTCGAACTTTTGCAACATTTTCATTACGGTTACATAATAACAAATGGTAGTGAAATAAAGCATGGGCATATAGCTCCACGAGGAATGGATTTGGTGTCTTTGATGGGTGGAGTAAGTTAATTGTATCGATTCCTGATCTTTGTTTTACTTCTACTTTTAAGATTGTTTCAATCAAACATATAGATTCAAACAAATGAGTGATTTTGTTTCAGTCACACACTTAAGAATCAAGCCTAAAGTATAACTGATGGCCTTGTAATTTAGACTGTCTCAAGAATAAAAACGATACACCATGAAACACAATGGCGCTATTCGAATCGTGATGTGAGACGAGGGTGGGGGTGAAAATGGGTTGAAGATAGACACTGCAGTTGCTTTACTTTGGTTCGAGTTACTAAACGTTTAAATGTTTCCAATTTTCTTGTATATACTTTAAAGGCTTCTCAAACATGTATACGTGTGCAGATATATTTATGTGCGCGCATATAGGAGAAGTACATATATTTATTTATGAGAATTACCAGTTAGACATTTAGATATAATCGCAAAATCTTTCAGGCTTTAAATTCAGGCTTGTAAGTTTCTTATTTTAATTTGCTGCAAGATATAGCTTGAAATTAGAAGTCTGTTAGAATTACTAATTAAACCTTAACTTTAGGTTACTTGAATTACGGGATGAATTGCAATGATTACGGGACCTGCAATTACGTTTTCAATCCACGTCATTCTGCAAAAGTATACGTTTTGACTTAACACACTTGTATTTCTTACAAAAACTATTTTAGCTAGATTTGTAATTTAAGCAGGCAACATTGAGCTCTTTTTTTTCTCTCTCTTTTTTTCTGTGAAAATCTAGCTTCACATGAACCAACTAACAGATGATCGCATGAAATTTCAATGCTGATTTCTCCCCAACAATGTAAGACAAAATATACATCGCGAAAAGACGTGGTGTGAGAAACTGTAACCTTACTGTGTGACGAGCTATCGCGGTATGATTCATCAGTTTGATTCTGAGACTAAACAGCAGAATAACTAGAATGGACGAGTCCCGAAGAAATTTAAGACCCAGCATTTATTTGGCAAGGTAATGTCATTTGTGTTTTGGGATAGCCAGTGGGTTCTGTTGGTGGACCAATCACTTCATGGCCAAACTATTAATGGGGACTATTATGCTAATATTTTGGACGATTTACGTGTAACTATACGAAAATGCAGATTTCAAAATATGTATTGTTGCAACATGACAAAGCTAGAGCCCATAATTGCAAAGTTTATGTGGATGCAATGAAGCGGAATGGTTATAAACCCTTAGGTGCCCCATCCACCTTATTCTACTGATCAGGCACCCAGTGATTACATTTTGTTTCCGAATTTGAAGACAGATTGTGTGGACCTCACTCCCGGTCAATTGAAGAGCTTGAGGCAGTGGTTGGGGTGGACTGACTCTAAAGACTTTACTTTCAATAAAAACGGACTTCAGAAACGGAGTTTCAACCTTGGAACATCGATGGAGGCAGTGCTTATTGCTGCGGGGTGACTATGTGGAAAGAGAAGTCAAGCATGACAAAGTATGTAAGGCCAGATACTTATTGGACGACCCTCGTATACATGTTGGTTATTTTAAGGCGTGCAATTTCATGCTTTCACAGGTAAGGGAAGTGTGTGGGGGAGGGAGGGGAGGGTGTGTGTGTTGGGTGGGTGTAGGGGTGTTATTTCTTCTGTTTCTACACTTCCATTCAATTTGTCAATTCTCCTCTGTCTCCCATATCTGTTCTCCTTTTCTCTGGGAGACGACACGAAAAGACCCACAAGGGTTGGCGTGAAGTTAGATACAATCAATCAATCAATCAATCAGCGGCTAAATCAGACAGGGGAGACCAATCAGGGAGTATTTTAGGTGCATTGAATACCATTTTTTTTAAATGCCTTGGTATTCACGGATTTCTCATAGGCTGTCAGTTCAGTGCCTTTTTGATGCTTTGACTTCTAAGTTGCTATCATGACAGGTTCCGGGAACCGTAAGCTAATTAGGGAGCAAGACAATTCACCGACAAGACAACGCACCGACACGATTTTTGGAGATAATTCACCGACACAACTGAACCTTTTTTAAGACAATTCACCGACACATATGTATTGCATCCCATCCAGACGATAAAAAGAAAATATTATTCTGAAAATAAAATGATGTATTATCACGTTCTTATTAAAATAAGGAATGTAGGATAACTTTATTAAATTTTTGCAGGTGTATGACTATAGTGACAAATACTGCTAATACACAGAGACCAACCGCTTAATTAGGATGACTGGCAATCAGAATTGTTACTGGTGACACGTCAAAAGACATTCATACACCAGGACCTGTGATGTGGGAAGTTAGTCCCTAGCTCTAACCAAAGAGGTAAATTTAGCTACACAATCATCAGCACCTTCAGCTGTCGAAATAATCGAATCGGGAAGGGCATTCCAATCTCAAATGGTTCTGGGGAAGAAGGACTCTTTATAAATGTCAGTTCTTGCAGAAAGGGTCTGAAACGCCAACGAATGGTGATTTCTACAGTGTCTAGCTGGGGGAACAAGGTCATCTGTTGGAATGCTGGCAGCACCCTTTAGACCTTTGTATAATAGGATTAGCCTACTGTCATTTCTCCTTTTCTTGAGAGACTCCCATTTTAATTTTCAAAGTATTCCAGTCATACTCCCAGTTTCAATGCAGTAATTGCCTGTTACAAATCTAGCATCTCTATTCTGAACTTTCTCAATTTCATCGTTAAGGACCACTCCACTGGGGTCCCAGATACAACTACCATATTCCAAGATTGGGCGAACAAGACCTTTATATGCTGCCTCTTTAACATCCTGGGGGCACTGATGAAGATTTCGCCTCAGGAAACCAAGCATTCCATTTGCCTTAGTACACATATTGCTAATATGAGTATTCCATCTCAAGTTGTGTGAGATTGTCACTCCAAGATATTTAATGGAGTCCACATTCTCGAGGATCGTTCCCTCTAAGGTGTAAGAAGCCTCAACTTTATTAGATCTCTTCCTAGTTAGCTGCATAATATTGCATTTAACTGGCTGAAATCTCATGCCCCATTTTCGGGCCCAACATCCTAATCTATCTATGCCAGCCTGAAGTTTCACTGAGTCATCTGTATCTCTAATTTCCCGGTAACAAAAACAGTCATCTGCGAACAGTCTTATTTCTGAGTCAATGTCAGTGGAAATATCATTGATGTACAGGGAGAACAAAAGTGGACCAAGAACGGTCCTTGCGGGACTCCAGACAAAACTGGAGCCCACTCCGAAGATTCACCATTAACAACAACCTGCTGTTTTCTGTAGCAAAGAAAGGAATCTATCCATTTAAGGGTCTTTCCCCCAATTCCATAACCAAATAACTTAGATTTAAGTAGTTCATGAAGAGGGGTGTCAAAAGCCTTCTCGTAGTCCAGAATAAATGTGTCCACCTGTCCCCCTTTGTCCAAGATTTTTGCCCAGTCATTAATAACTGTGCTTAGCTGAGTTTCACAACTGTGCCTTTTCCTAAATGCATGTTGTCTGTCTGACAAAAGTTTATGTTCGTCCAAGTGGGCCATGATGTTTGAGCAGACTATATGTTCCAGCAATTTACACAGAACACAAGTCAGAGACACAGGGCGATAATTACGGGCAAGAGCCCTATCTCCTTTTTTGAAGAGTGGACAGATGTTTGCTAAGAGCCATTCTTTGGGGATTTCACCCGTATCAAGAGACTGTTGTAACAAGTGTGCAAAAACTGGACCCAACTCATTTGCTAGTTACTTCAGGACTCTAGGATGAAGCTCATCATGTCCTAAGGCCTTACAGGGGTTTAAGCCTTGAAGTAACTTGATCACGCCTGCAGCTGTCACAACAATATTATTCATGAATGGGGCCGATCTTCCAGTCAATGGAACCTCCGTTTTATTAAATGCATCATTGAATTGACCAACTAGTTCCTCTGCCCTTTCAGAGTCTGATTCAGCAACCCCGTTCCCTCCTCTTTTATTAAGGGGCGGGATATCTTGCCTGTCTTTCTTCTGGCTATTGATATATCTTGAGAAGTCTCTGGGATTTGCCTTTACATCACCTACCAAGTTATTCACATACAAATCATGCTGATTTTTTATATCAGTCTTGATTTCACGTCTCAAGTTTTCAAATTTTGTCCGGAGTTTACCACTTCCTGTCTTTTTTGCCTTTGCATGAATCTTATTCCTTCTGCGAATTTTTCTCCTTATCTCTGGGGTGATCCAGGGAATAGAAGATACAGACCTACTTTTTTTGAGGGGATATGATTTTCGGCCATGAATGAAAGAAGTTATCAACTCAAAATTCTCCTGTACAGACCGAGCATCTGAATGACCATTTAAAGTATTTCTCCTTTGCAAATCTGAGTGCATCCTTCCTCATAGTTTCATAGTCACCTTTCTGATATGAGTACACCTTCCTCCGATGTTTCTTTATTGGTGGGATGTGAATTTTTAAATATCCGGAGACAATATCGTGGTCACTTAGTTTATCTGGGGAGTGAATGTCTTCGAATTGTCCTGGCAAAGTCGTAAGGATCAGATCCAATGTGTTCTTATCACGAGTGGGGAAGTTAACAATTTGTTCAAGGCCATGATCGTTCATAATATCAATTAATATTTGTCCTTCCGACTGACTCAGCAGTGTGCCTTGTTTGCTGAGCCTGTCGGGCCAAGCAATGTCTCTGAAGTTGAGGTCACCTAGAACATGTATAGCCGGGAGTTTTTTACCCTTATGCTGCGATTTGATGCAATCCAGTTGGTCTTTAAACAACTGGAAGTTTTCGATCGTACCATTTGGTGGTCGATACCAACTTGCTACGAAGTGGGAAGTTTTATTTGCAAAAACCTTAACCCAGACCGATTCGGTGTCTTTTTCCAGTTCCATGAAAGGCATGTGAGGAATGTCTCTATGAATGAGCAACATCACCCCACCGCCATGAGGGTTCCTATCTTTTCTGTAGACACAGTACTGACAGGTTTCAGGGAAAAGCTCAGATGTAGTAATTGAACTGTCAATCTTTGTTTCCTGAATAGCAACAATATGAGGTTGAGATGTATCGAGGAAAGCTAAAAGTTCAAGATTTTTTCCTCTAATTCCATTTATGTTTATACTGCAAAGTTTCAAACCTTTCACAAAATTTGACTTAGTTTCATCAGCAGTCGAAGATTTGCCTCTCTTATCCTCTGACAGAGGTTCAAACCTGTTTGGCTTACTCAATTCTACATATTCACCAAAGAAGGAGTCTGAAAAGTTACAGACCTCACATTTTGGACATATCCAGTGGCAGCTTGAATTTACCAAAGTGCCATATACTACATCTGAAATGAAGGAACATTCAGTGTGTATCCACATTTCACATTGATCACACTGAACGGCTTTGTGGCCATTAAGGACAGCACCACTGCAAAGACCACAGTCAGCTTTGCAGTCTTTGCAATACCAAGTTCCAGCTCTAGATTCAATTTCTAACAATTGACTGTTATCCAAATCAGAACATGAGGAGTGAAAGCGCTTGTTACAGTCCTCACATTCTATCCATTTCTCGGAACCTTTGCAATATTTTTTGCAGAGTCCGCAGCGAAACCTTGGGCCGGGGTTAGTTTCAATGTCTCCGGCCAAGGTTTGAAGTAAAGCCAAGTTTGTACCGCGTGAGGACTTGAAGTTTCGCAAGCCCTCCGACCACCTTCTGTTCCCATTCTTCCTTGTAAATGCCAAGTACTGGGAAATTCTACTACTGCTCTCCTTATTTGTAATCTTGCACTCCTGATTTCCATCATCTGGATGCATTCTGTAAGTTGTTTCCCAAAGAGTGAACCCAAGAATTAAGGCCATGGGAAACAGGGAGACCTTCATTTTAATATACCGGGTAGTGATTTGATGATTTCTAATGATTTATTATGGGTGTCAAGCAACAATCCTGATTCCGAGTTTGTCACAGCCAGCACACTGACAAATACAAAGGGCTAATCAGTATACTGGTCCAAATATATACAGCTCAGCACACTCAAATATCTGACAACACACAGGCTCTCCAGAAAAAATGAATGTGCCAAGCGACCTAATTTTGATCCTAAGAATTTCAGTTTACGTTACCCCACCAACTAGTTAGGTAATGGCGGGAAAGAATGTCAGCAATTTCTTTTATCTATCTATCTATCTTCTGATACTGCGTCGGTCATATTTGACCATTACCGCAGGTGTATATTACATACACTCCAGTTTTTGCAGGATGAAAGCCTACACAGTAATCATGTAATTACGGTAGGGATCTTTAACCTGCACAGGGGATGGTTCTCCCTGCACAGGGGGCCTCCAGTTAACGTCCCGATCCGAAGGACGGTGCACTTTATGACATTCATCAATCTACAAGACCAAATAATCACAATCTAGGGTAACCAACAATAAAATGTTGCTGGTTTACGCTTGTCTGTTATGAATCAGACAGGAAACCAAACAGATATCCAAGAAAAAAACTTCTCTTTTAGCGAGCTATTTTTTTTTCCAATTCCAACCAGGTCGAACGGAATACCGAAATCAAAAATAAACTTACACATTTTATTTTAGGGGCGTGATTTCAGGGAAATATGTAGATCTACTATAAGCTCGGACCTGGGTCCGAGCAATAAGGAAACGTGGTAAAATGTTGTTGTTTTTTTTCTACCTGGCTGGTCCAAGTCACCGTCAGGTGCTCAAACATTGTTGGAAATGCATCCTAAATGATGCAAAACCTAAACCATGACTCGAACCTTTCCACCTTCTTAGCATAATAATTGCTTCTCAAACAGTTCACCAACAGGCTGGTCTGGTCATTCACAGGTATTTATCTATCTTCTTATACTGAATCGGTCATAGTTGGTCATTACCTCAGTTGGGAGGTATATATAGTCAGTCGAACACAATGCCCCACTTGTCCATAATTACATTTGATTAACAGTCATAATTATCAGTCACAGGTCCATTGTCTTTGAAAAATGTCTCGGTGAGTTATCTACAAAGAGTTTGGGGGAATTGTCTTCAACTGTGTTGGTGAATTGTCCTCAACTGTGTTGGTGAATTGTCTTCAACTGTGTTGGTAAATTGTCTTCAACTGTGTTGGTGAATTGTCTGCAACTGTGTTGGTGAATTGTCTTCAACTGTGTTGGTGAATTGTCCTGTGAGTTGTCTTGTCGGTGAATTGTCTGATTCCGTTAATTACAGGTCCATTGTTTACAAATTCTCCATCCCCAGTAAGCCGAGTTAAGGGGATGCCCCCGATTGGCAAAGCTGATCATGACATAGTCCTTGTTGAGTATGACATAAAAGCTAAACGAATCAGACAAGTCCCGCGTAAAAATTTTCTCTACAAACGTGCGGATATGGATGGTCTGCGAGACCATATGGCGCGATTTAAGGATTCGTTCCTTTCCTCTGGCCTCTCACACATGTCAGTTAATGACCTGTGGGTCAGTTTTAAGTCCGAATTAACCACGGCAATGGAAAGGTTTATACCAACTAAAATGACCAAAACAAAATATAGGGCACCATGGATCGATAACACGATCAAGCATCTCATCAGAAGACGGAATAGAATGTATTTTCGTGCTCGCAAGTCTAGCAGCCCTGACGTTAAGAACCATTACAAACGGTTCAGAGCACATGTGCAAAAGGTTATAAGAGATGCATATTGGAAGCATGTTTCCAGCATTTTTACCTTTGAAGATGACAATATAGATCCCGATAGTCCCCAAAAGAATGGTAAAGTTAAAAAGTTTTGGTCATTCGTAAAGTCCCTGAAAAAGGATACGTTTGGGATCACTTCGCTAAGGGAAAATGGAATTCTAAAAACAGATGCGCGCGATAAGGCTAATATTTGCAATAAACAGTTTCAATCAGCATTTACGCGTGAAACTGATGGTGAGCTACCATCTAAAGGTGCAAGTCCGTTCCCCTCTATGGGGGACATAACAGTTGACCCCAATGGGGTCGCTAAACTGTTAGGTAAGCTCAAGATACATAAGGCATCTGGGCCCGATGACCTGAATGCCAGGGTACTTAAGGAATGTAGTGCTGAAATATCTCCTGTGTTGGCCTTTATCTTCAATCAATCACTTGCCCAGGGCACTGTACCAGATGACTGGCGACAAGCAAATGTAACCCCGGTCTATAAAAAAGGGGAAAATATGATGCAGCAAATTATAGACCAGTGTCGCTAACATGCATCTGTTGCAAAACCCTGGAGCATATATTAGTAAGCAACATCAACAAGCACTTAGCCTTTGAGAGCATTCTTGCTGACTGTCAACATGGTTTCCGGAGTCAAAGGTCTTGCGAAACGCAGCTTGTTCAATTTTACCATGACATTGTGAGCAATCTGGATGGGGCCATAAACCGTGGCCACAAACAGACTGACTTGATCATCATGGACTTTGCTAAGGCCTTTGACAAGGTACCTCACAGAAGGCTAATACATAAACTGGAGAACTATGGGATAAGAGGATCCACGCATAGGTGGATTAGCTCATGGCTCTCTGGGCGCTCACAACAAGTTGTACTTGATGGCCAAGCGTCTGATCCAGTCCCTGTTTTATCTGGAGTCCCCCAAGGTTCGGTCCTTGGACCGGTCCTTTTCTTGGTTTTCATTAATGATCTCCCCGATAATATCAGGTCATCGGTCCGTTTGTTTGCTGATGATTGTGTCCTGTATAGGAACATATATTCTCCTTCTGACTGTCTTATTTTACAAGATGACCTGGATCAACTTGCACAGTGGGAGGCCGATTGGCAAATGAAGTTCAATGTGGCCAAATGTCACTCAATGAGAGTGTCACGACACCCTCCGGACAAGCAAATTAAGTTTGACTATACTCTTCACCAGCAAGTTTTGGAGCATGTTCAATCCGCCAAATATCTTGGTATCACCATCACTGACGATCTTGATTGGGGTCAACATATCTCAGAGATTACATCTAAAGCAACTAGGACTTTGGGATTCCTTAGACGGAACTTGGCTTTTGCACCTAGGCAGACAAAGGATGTTGGTTCGCCCCCAACTCGAATATGCATCACCCATTTGGCACCCCTATGTTAAAACTCAGACTCAGCAGGTGGAGAAGGTGCAGAGGACAGCTGCTCGATGGACCTGTAGGCGATGGCGAAATAGAAGTAGCGTCGGTGACATGCTTAATGAGCTAGAGTGGCCGTCCCTGGAGGCCCGTCGTGAGCAGTCCTCTTTAACCTTCTTCTACAAGATACACTCTGATTCAGTGTCTATTGATAAAGATAGGTACTTGACCCCTGTAACACTGTCGACCCAAACAAGGGCATCAAAAGTAAACGACTCACAATATCGTAGATACCAGTCCTATAGTGATGCCCTGAAGAACTCGTTTTTTCCTAGAACTATTCCCCAATGGAATAGTCTTCCCTCCTCTGCGGTGAATGCCAAGTCCGCAGAAGAGTTCAAAGCCCTCACAGTGTAAGATTGGGACTCAGAGGTATGCGTTTTAGGATACCTCTGTTATGCAGATTGTAAATAGTTTTAAGGACGCATCCAGTGCCTCTCTTTTTTTTTTTTTTTCCAGCTAAATTCTAAATTTAGCCACCCAATCAACTGAGGTAATGGCCAGATATGACCGACTCAGTATAAGAAGATAGATAGATAGATACATTCCGGTAATTACAGGTCCGTTGCGTTTCGGTCGCTAGCATTGCGGAAGTGGACGTCAAAACAAAACATGAATTAGAACAGACATGAACAGCTTCAGTTTTGATTTTGTCAGGATGTTCAGCAGCGTGAACGATCTTTGAAGTAATGTTTAACAGCAATTTCTTCCACTAAATGTTGTCGAACCTTAGAATCCAAGAAAGTAAGGTACGTGTCCATATGACATTAAAAATATGTTGGACACATATTCTGATTCTGACACCGTCACGTATTCCACAGGCGTTAGTCACGTTCGTTGGACCAGCGCTAGCTATTTTTACTTTGCGTCCACAGAGGCAAGAAAATTCGCGTCCTTGGCTCATTATTTCTCTTGAAATCCGCACCATACATATTGTCAGCATAATGTGCCCAGGGATTTTCCGAGGCCTGATTTGGGGCCGCTAATCGGCCCCTTTCCAAATCGAAATAAAAAAAAACAGTGAATTTTCCCAATTTTCGGCTGAATTATTCCCAAAAAAGTGAAGTAAATCCCAATTTTACACTTGCAAGAAATGCCTGATAAAAATTGCCACATGAGAATCCTTCCTTTTGAAACCAAAAAGACATTGTTCTTCGTCCGGTGCGTAAATTTACCGGAAAGGACCAGAAAGGACCTGATTACCGGAAAGGACCTGAGTAAGTGAGTGAGTTTTAGTTTTACGTCCCACCAACAGCTAAGGTCACACGGAGACGGGACCTCGGTTTAAAGACTCATCCGAAAGTCTGGAGAAGCCCGGGATCGATCCCGCGATCCCTGGTTTACAAGGCGAGTAGCGTTACCACTGCACCACGGAGGCTTCTTCGGAAAGGACCTGTTTCTACCCAGTTTCCTCCCTATTTCATGATATTTTTTATTGTATGCACCCTAACTACACTGCTTTCATCGTTAACCACATACTACATGTTTTTTTGTTGTTTTTTTTTCATAAAAAAGTAGATTTTTGAAATTAGCGTGCCCAGTGCCTGCCTCAGTCTAATGTGGAACGGATTTAATTGCAGAAGGTCTGTACATATTCTGCATCTATACCTATTTGCTAGTTTGACCATGAAATATTATTTACTGTTTTAATTTAGGCCAAGAAGTGCAGTTGTCAGCTTCTGGCGACAGACTTTACGCTACATAACCACATACGCATACACAGGCCCTGGAAAGGTGTGGATAGGTCAACTGAACTGGTTGACATGACCGTAATATTGTTGAATGGGCTGTTAAACTCTGAGTAATTATTTCAATAACCAGCCATTCCCTTCGTTCCACCCAGTCATGAAAGGGCAGCTTTCAGTTTCTGTCGAAAGAATTTACTATATAACCCAGCACCAGAAAAGTGGATCGCAAGACTGACCGGCCGCGACATGACCTTTACAGTGTTGACTGGGCTTACCGGTACTAATGTATGTTTTAGCCTGAGCTCTGTGTAAGAACTTCATGCAGTCCCAAAATTAACATGAACTACATTACCTTGGTGTCATCTGACATTTCATCGACGTTGCTACAACTTCGTTAAATTAAAGAAAAGGAAAGTAGAAAAGAAAGCTGGCGCGCACGCCGTTCCTCGACCTTGAGGAGCCCTGCTTAGGGTAGGAGCGGTCAATTTTTCTTTTATTTTTTCCTATTCCTTAATTTTTCTTACTGTTATAACCTAAAAATGTTTAATGTTTCTGTTTTTCTTTTCAATGGAATAGAATCTTAGCAATGTCGTATCAACGTCAATGCTATGTCGTGATCTACTGACGTTACATCGACGTTGCTACGACGTCGTTAAATTAAAGAAAAGGAAAGGAGAAAAGAAAGCTGGCGCGCACGCCGTTCCTCGACGAATAGGGTAGAAGCGGTCAGTTTTCTTTTCTTTTTCTTGATTTTTTTTCATAAAAAATTTCCGTATCTTCACCGGCCAATGTATTTCCAATAAGAATACGTCGTATTAATGTCTGTGTAAAGCCCTGGCGTTACATTGACGTTGATGGGACGTTTCTTAGACGTCGTGAATGGAGGAAAAAAACCGGCGTGCACGCCGTATTTCAATGTTGAGAGGCCCGCACAGGGTCAGACCTGAAAAGAAGAATAAGGAAGTTACATTGTGCATACTGTTTTATACATGTAAATACATATGAGCCGGCACATGAAAAAATCTACAATAAGATGAATAAAACCTACAATAACACCAGTGCGACGAGTAAAGACTCGTTGATCGTATTCTATAATAGGTACATGCGATCAGTGAATACTCTGATCAGACTGCGCGAATGCGCAGGCTGATCTGAGTCTTTGTTGGCCACTCAATCCTTTTCGTGGATTTTTTTTCATGCACTGGCTTGTATATAATAATTTCTGTTGTTCATTTAAAATGAATAATGAATATGTGTTCCTATTTACTTATTGTCTTACGAAATGTTGTGTTCCTATTTACTTATTGTCTGAAATGTGTGCCGTCGCCCTCTGAAGATTGAAGATATAGATTTACTGCATATTATGCAGACGCAGAGCTGCAAAAACCCCAAATGAGTACTGGTCAGCCAGGTCAACACTTTAAAGGTCATTTTAAAAAATTGAATACGTGATCCAAATGACTTAAGTTTGACACACTAAGAGCGCCCCCACCAACCGGGAATTGAAGAAATATAAGGACTGCATGATGTTCTAACGCAGAGCAGAGTTACAAGGACATGAAAACTGGTAAGCCCAGTCAACATTATTAAGGTCATTGAAAACTGAAAACATGTTACAAATGATGATACAAATGCGCCCCCGCCCCAGGGCTTGATTAAATATTGGCACTGCATGAAGTTCTTACACAGAGCTCCACACCTTTCCAGGGCCTGTGTATGCGTATGTGGTTATGTAGCGTAAAGTCTGTCGCCAGAAGCTGACAACTGCACTTCTTGGCCTAAATTAAAAAGTAAATAATATTTCATGGTCAATCTAGCAAATAGGTATAGATACAGAATATGTACAGACCTTCTGCAATCAAATCCGTTCCACATTAGACTGAGGCAGGCACTGGGCACTCTGATTTCAAAAATCTACTTTTTTATGCAAAAAAAAACAAACAAACAAAAAAACATGTAGTATGTGGTTAACGATGAAAGCAGTGTAGTTAGGGTGCATACAATAAAAATATCATGAAATAGGGAGGAAACAGGGTAGAAACAGGTCCTTTCCGGTAATCAGGTCCTTTCTGGTCCTTTCCGGTAAATTTACGCACCCTTCTTCGTCCATTATTTTGGTTTTGCTGAGCACTCTCCTTGCACAGCTTTCACTTTGTATGACTTGTTGCGACGCCAACACACAGGTAGTAAATATTGAACATATGCGCAGTGGTACAGTCAATGTCTGGCGCATGTTATGTCTTTGGAGTCTGCGCAGATGACGATTTTCCGGGAACTGAAAGTGCATTTATCCCATTCTTTAGCGCTCAGTTATAAAACAGGAAACCAGTGCCCGTATGATAGTATTTCATCCAATCAGAATAGCTTTCATTCAACTTCCGATTGAAAAAGTTTCCCCGACTTTCTTTTTCACTTCTACTAAAATGTTGCACAACGGCCAATAATATTACTTGAAAGAAAAAAGAAATCATTCAAAAAACCTTCGGCAGGGTGCTGTATGCTTGAGAATTTTGGATTCGGGAAATGTGTCTTTGTCTTAAGGTTTGATTGTCAACCACTGCCTCCAAAAATCAGCATACAACTTTAATCAGCCACGACATCTGATCAGGGCCTAACACAGAATGTCAACAACAGCCAAGATACCGGTAAGGGTAATTACCAAAACGAAACCAAAATACCGGTATGAAGCCGAAATACCGGAACGGCCTATTAAAAATATAGGGGAAATGTCTGTGTTGAATCGTAATGCATGGAATGATTTACTTAACATGCTTACTGTATATAAACATATGTACAGGAAAATTGGTGCTTCCAATTTTGTGTGTCTGAGATGAAATGACATCTCAAGCCCTGTCACCCAATAAAACCAATAGGGTAGCCTATCTATTTCTCAAAGGCCCGATGGGCAGGGGCGCCGAAAGTGATAAAACATGCCTTTATAATTTTGACCCCCTGTAACCCCATTTTTATATCGGAAAAGGGTTCCATAGGTTTATTATATTGTCCTTATTTCTACTCCAAACATAGATTGTGGGCACTCGTTAAAAATTGTAGCTTAGTTGAGTTCATTATTTGTTGAAACATATGCAATAGAGTAAAAAGATTATTAGCTAATTCAAAAAGTTTTCTTTTTATGTTTCGATTCCCTGTATGAACGTTTAACATAATAACATAATGGCCCCATGCTCGTTGCGATTTCGCTTGTTAACGTGATTTTCAGCTTCGACCAGTTCATTCATCAAAATTAGTCCAATTGTGCATAATTGTGTGCATTTCATTTACTAAAATACCTAAACAAAACTGTAAAGTATTGCCAAAATAAAAAAATGGACTCATTCTTTATATTTTTAAAAGTCTGTTCCGGTATTTCGGCTTCATTCCAGTATTTTGGTTTCGTTTTGTTAATTACCAGTACCCAGAGCTCTCACTAGGATTTTGAAAACAGGATTCCAGGAATCCTTCCTTGTAAAATGTTGGATTCACAGATAAAAAATTGGATTCGCACATTAAAAAGTTGGAGTTGGATCTTGATCGCGTATAGAACATAGACAAAAACTTATTATTATCAGGCTACACGTCCATATGAAAAACTGTATACTTTCATGGCTCCCAAACTCCTTTTTTCTGATAAATGCATTTAATAACTTCGTTCCAAACATGTAGATTGTGGGTACTAGTTAGAAATATTTCACTGATGTGTCTATCCCCCCACCCCCAATGCAGTTGCTCAGATTTATTCTCACACTTCTACTAGTCAAATAATGCCACATAAAAATAAGGTAGTATTAGGATAACAGCAGATATAATGTAAACCCAGATCAGATAAGCAGCATTCTACATAGCTATATTTGTGCTTTCAAATTCGGACGTATATGTACGTGACAGTAGCTCAATTTTTTTTAATTGGTGAAAACAAATAAGTATGGGAAGCATCCTAACCACGTCTGACTTCCTGTAATTGTTAAAAATGATTGTATTTTGAAGAATTACATACATTTTTGTCACCAGTAAACGTCGAAACACACTTTGACCGAGCGATAAAAAGTACTATCGTGTAGTCGCGAAAATACATGATATTGGTAATTCGTCAATTATATCGTCTTCGCCGTAACCCTGGTTTAACTAAACGTGATATTTTACCGACTCGTGCTAATCCGTTGATGATATGAGATAGCGTCAATTAGTAAACTAATTAATTGTAATCCGTAATAACACAGGGATTAGCGCGGCGAGATTAAACAGGTACAATCATTTTTAACACATGTCGCAAACCGACCACTTTCCAATATCGTCTCTCCCACCAACAGGTGCAAAAATACCTGTCAATATAGGTCACGCCTACTGGTTTGTGGCACGTGCGCTTTCAACATAAAAAGCGGCGCCGCATTTGATCTTTTATTGGTATTGCATAAGCGGCCTAAATTAGCTTCTGAATTTACCGCTTCTGTAATTTTGGACACGTGTCGCAATAAAAACATGCATACACAAGAATCGCCGGTTGTGAATTTTACGCGTCAATGGCAAAAGTTAGCGTAAAATACGCAGAATCCTGCGTTTCCGAGAGCTCTGGTACCCCCAAGATGCATTGTTAGGCTCGGAGCCTGCTCATGTAAAGCGGACAGATGGCGATTCGTCTGCTAAAGGCACCTATTCATCTTCTTGTATGCACTCTTCTAGTGAATTCAAAGTGACAATAGTCAACATCTGAGAGTCAAGGTCAAAATGAAACTACCCAGTCAGCAAGTCCTGTGGCTCAGATATCTATCTACATGTGACAATCACATTCAAACAAAGAAATCACCAGTGTTGAATACAGAGATGGCTTCGGTATCTTCCTGCCTTCCCCCCAAATATGATGGCAGAAAATTGTTCACTGGCCTTATATGGAAACAGACATACACTACAGGTCGCGCATAAAAGCCAGTTTTCTTTTTCACTCCGAATGCAATTTTCACAGTACTCCAAACCACTCCGCATATTTTCATCAAAACACTCGGAATGAGGAAACAAACCACTCCCAAACACTCCGCGAAATATCGAGTATACTCGGAGTTTTCCGAACGACTATACAGGTAATGTTTGGTCAATAATGCCCGGGGCTAATATTCCGAATGTCGGTAGAAATACTCCGAGTGGTTCAAGTTTATATTTATTCATATGATATTGGTTGTATATTTAAATTAATTGTTATTATTATTATTATTATTATTTTACTGACAATTTTTCATTAGGTAGTTTTTCCTTCCCCTATCAAAATGTCACCTTTCTAACATGCCTCGCCAACTTTCGCGCAGCCTAACATGTATCATTTGACCCAATCTTTTTTCATGCCGGTTGGATTTTCAATTTGCACGTGCAACTTATATACCCCAGCACGGAAACGGGACCATTACGGTAAAATGCCTTACTTGAAGTTGTAATAAACAGGCATATAATGAGTATAAGGTACTCCTCGTGATATGTTCCCAAATGCAATTTATATATTTATATATTTTTTTCTTTTTTTTGGTTTGATGTTCTGTTGAAGAATTCACTTCTTTCGACCAGATCGTTGTTTTAAAGGCTGGCGGAATCCAAATTTCAAGGAGAGGAAGGGAAAAAGGAAAACATCCGAATCAGCATCTACAGCAACCGTAGCCGAGCACGTGTCCGTCAGGTGGACAGGTCCGTGAGATGAACACCTAGCTTATATAAAGCAGTGGGGCTGACGAGGATTGGGGATATTCATTAGTTCTCTTATTTTTAGACAGAAGCTTACATGTACCGATTTATGGATCTCGTAAGGATCGGCTAATTGAGGCTGTTCTTACGAGCACCAGTAGTTTACATTTGAACTAGATTTGTAAAAACATTACGGAAGCACGCCTATTCATATATAGGATAATTTTACCACCAAATTGAAATTTTTCTGTGTAAAAACGTGATAGTTTTCTTATTTCTGCTCAAAATATGGATTATGGATACACATTGGAACCGCCTGATCGAAGCGGTTCTAACGAGTACCACTGGCTGTGTTATAGAGCAGAATAAAGAAAATAACGTTTACTCCTCTAAACCCCAGTTTTACTGTATAAAAGTGGGGTTAAAGGGGGTCAGAATTATTTAGACATGTTTTCGCGATGATACTATGTCATCTTAAAAAAAAAAAAAACGTTAGCTCTAGAGATAAGGAAGACGATGAGAGCCTCCCCTGCAAGAGCAATGATTTGGTCTCTCACCGCTGTTGGGTCTCACTCGGGCATGTAAAAAACAACGGCTATCAGGTTCTTATCTGGGTACATCAGTTTTCGCCCATCTCAGATTAGCATTTTGATAGAAATAAATGAAATAATCTTGAGAGGGTCGCGAAACACTCCCATCCCTTAGCTCACAGTCTTGTTATCGTCAAGACAAGTTATATGAGAAATGACTCTATTTTATCATATTCTATGTGATTTGTTGAGTAATAAATCACAGTTTGGAGGCATTTGTAAAGAAGACTAAACCACGATTGGTGTATCTACTTTAAAGTAACCGGCAGCTTGAACTGTGATTTTTTTTTTTTTTGCAATGGTTCACAAACTGGAGCTGATCTATTTGGATTCTAACACACTCATATTCGACAATACCATCAAATTCTCCCAACTTTTCGACTGTTTCTTCCTTTTCTTTCTACTAATACTGCGATCGGTCACATCTTACCATTACTCGCAGATGTACATTACATACACACCAGTTTTGCAGGATGAAAGCCAACACAGTAATCATGTAATTACGGTAGGGGTCTTCAACCTGCATAGGGCATGACTCTCCCTGCACAGGGGGCCTCCAGATAGCGTCCCGATCCGAAGGACGATGCCCTTTATGACATTCATCCCTGCAAATGATGCCAATGGAGCGTGTTCGGACATCGAAATTTTATCGCCGCTGCCGGGGATCGAACCTGGGACCTCTAGCATCAAATGCAAGTGCACTAACCACCGAGCTATCAAGGCACATAATATGTTAAAAGGAATCCCGGCAAATTAAGTGATTCAGGGGGATGCGGATTCAATACCTGCCAGGAGTCGGTAGCTTTCTGTCGTGGAAATCGATCATTACAACTTTTCTACAGTCATTCTCTCCATTCCGCTGACGGCCCCGCCATCGGGGCTTGAAGAAATAGATGGGCTGCAAGGTGCTTCCACGCAGAACTGAAACCAACCGCACACTAGTACTGGTTGACTGCTTAGAGGATCTAAGCCTGCCCAGGCAAAGCAGTGCGAGTCGGACCGTCCATGCTTGTAAACCGTATTGGTTTCATTGGCCGACAGGGCTTGAGATGTCATTTCATCTCAATGTCGGGTAAAAGTCCCACAAAATTGGAAGCAACGTCTCCAAAATGACCTATAGTGTGTTAACGGGGACGTAAACATCAAATCAAACAAACAAACAAATCCATTCCGCTGAGTCAAGGGCACTTGTCAGTTTCTGGTGAAAGAATTTGCACACTGCAGCCTATTAGTTAAACGCTTACGTAGCCAATAGGTCTGCACAGGAAGTGTTGACAGCTAAAAGAATGACCGAAAATAGTATTGACTGGAGCGTCAAACTCTTATTCAAAAAAAAAAAAAAAAAAGTGACGTTCTACAACTGCGGCTGTTCGGTCACGCTCTTCTTCGCTGAGATTTATTGCACAATAAAACACTCCATTTGGCGTCATTTTTTAACTGATCAGTTTACCCATCAGCACTATTCCTGGACAGTCTTTTACGGTAACGGTTAACCAGCACAGTGCGTATTCTTTCGCCAGAGAATGACAACTGCCCTTCTTGATAACAGCGGAAAGGAGAGAAAGGTCAGAACAAATTTCATGATCAGTCTCCACAACAGAATGTTGCCGACCCCGGCAAGTATCGGACCCACGTTCTCCTGATCCCAAGTCAGACGCGCATCCGAATGAGATACCGAGGCTGGCAATGGGCGTGATGTACTAGAATAAAATGATTTTAGAAGAAATTGTGTTTGTTGGTTTTGAACATTCCAGGATGAGCAACGTAGCCATCAAAAATGTATGACCGGAAAGCCATATGGCGTAGTAACCTTCCAATGTGACCTTGACCTGGTGTCAGCAAGATTCATTTATGAACTCTGCACATGAGCTCACTGAGGGGGATAATTGATCAAAGTTTAATGAAAATCCTTTGAGGGGTCTAGGAGATTTGGAACGGACACAAAATTCAATGTTTCAAAGTCGTGACCTTCAAATGTGACCTTGACCTTGTGTCGGCATGGTTCATTTATTGGTTCTGCACATAAGCTCACTGAGGTAAAAGAATGGGATAAAAGAGATATGGAACGGACTCAAAATTCAAAGTTTCAAACTCTTGACCTTCAGCTATGACCTTGACCTTGAGTCGGCATGGTTCATTAATGGGTTCTGCACATGAGCTCACTCAAAAGAATATTTGACCAAAGTTTAATGAAAATCGTTCCAAGGGTAAAGGAGATATAAAACGGACAAAAATACCAAGTTTCAAACTCATGACCTTCAACTGTGACCTTGACCTTGAGTCGGCATGGTTCGTTATGGGTTCTGAACATCAGCTCACTGAGACTAACACTTGACCAAAGTCTAATGAAAATCTATCAAAGGGTAAAGGAGATATGCGGCGGACAAGAAAGTGTTACGGACAGACAGACGGACGGACATTCCTATTATCCCGCCGCGAAGGACGGATAGACGAAAGACATTCCTATAATCCCCGCTCCGCTTCGCAGCGGGGGATTAAAAATTGTTGATTTCACAAATCCTGGTATTGATAGCCGCGCTATTCTAATCGCTGTGAGGTCAGAGTGTTGCGTAAATGGGTTAATTATCTCTAGAATCTGGACTGGAATCCTGTTGTCGGGTTTGAAGACCCAGACCAGACGCCGCATGAAATTGGAAGTAAAGAAATTTAAAATAATAATGATTTGCCACTATTACATACCTTTATCTGTAGTCAGTTAACGGACCCCTTAACATGAAATCTGTCATTGAGGAATAAATTATAATAGCCGGTGTATAGTTGTTACATTACTCGCCTCATAAACCAGGGATTGTCGGATCAATCCCGGGCCTCTCCAGACTTTCGGATGCGTCTTTTAACCGAGGACCCGGCTCTGTATGACATTAGCTGTTGGTGGGACGAAAAACTAAAACAGACACATATGTAGACCGCATTCTTATACATTTTCCTTGTACATGAGCCGGCGCACGACAAACACTTTTTTTCTACTACAGAAGTATCGGATCAGCATTTGCATCTAGACAACATGTCCAGTCTTCGCTTGTTGCTCTCTGAATAGCCCACATAGTAGGCTTATTCGAACAGCAAAGGCTCTGATCAGACTGCACGGATGCGCAGGCTGATCTGAGTCTTCAATGGTTACACGTCTTATCGAATTACGTGTTCCCCAGTCTATGCATCCACTTTGGTCAAGGTCTTCACTTGTTGCTCTTTCAATAGCCCAGAGATCAGAGTGCTCACAGGAACAGCAAATGCTCTGATCAGACTGCACAGATCAATTCTCAAACGAGCAATTATGTTTCCTGTAAGTGCCTTTTCACACGCAATAACTGTGCGCGTGCTCACTAGTATGACGTAGTATGGTTAATCTGCACGTGCTTACATGACGAACTGCGGTAAAATCGTGGGAATCATGTGCTCAGTCGGAGACAGCGCATGGAAAAAAGCAATCTGTCACACTGGTTGTTCACGAGAAGCGAGAGATGTTTAACCCTTTTTGTACCAAATGGAATCTTCCAGCTTATAAATGGCAGGAGTCCATTTGAAAATTTAGGGGCGTCAGGTTGTGTTTTCTTCAAAATTGATTAGGAAAAGGGCTGAACTTTTTGCAAACAGTGTAGGCCCTGATCAGACGCCGCATTCTTCGGCGTCTGATCTGGGCCTGCACTGTTTGCCAGGGTACCCGCTTAGGGGTTTCCAGTCTGAAATGGGTTAATGGAGAAATAATGAAAACAGCAGGCATTGATGATTTGGGAAAATGGCCCAGGATGGGAGCTCAGACATTCGTTCGTTAATCCCTTAAATGCCTTAATGCAGACTCTAATCAGAGGCCCTTTATTTGGCTTCTGACCGGGATCTACCATGTTTGCCATTTCCAGACCAGATCGATTCTACAGGTAAACCTTTACACACTACTCTGGCCTCACTGATACGAACAGCGCGGCTTTAATAAACCGCTACCTGAATTTCATACAAATAAGTGACACTCATTTAGAATTAGTATCGTAAAGCTACTGCACTTCGTAAGTTTTGGTCGACTGTCAATCTACCGAAAACTTTCTATGGTGCTGTGTAATAATAAAAACCTTTTCCGAGATGGTATGCTACTCTTAAATTGGCCCCCGCTCATAGGGGCTTGAAGAAATATATGGGCTGCATGATGCTTTCACGCAGAGCTGAATCCGGCCCACACACTAGTACTGGTAAACCGCTTAGAGGATCTAAGCCTGTCCAGGAACCGCGGTGCGAGGGGGACCGTCAATGCTAATAAACCCTATTGGTTTCATTTGGCGACAGGGCTTGAGATGTCATTTCATCTCAATGTCGGGCAAAAGTCCCACAAAATTGAAAGCAACGTCTCCAAAATGACCTTTACAGTGTTGACGGGCACGTTAAACCACAAATCAATCAATCAATCAATCAATGCTACTCTTGAAGGAAAGAATTTGCTCCCGAAAGGCAAGTATTTTTTTTTACTTTACGCACATGCGTAATGTGTCTGATGAGCCTTTCGCCTATGAATACACTGGAAGTCGCTGGAATAACACACGCACCCACCTTTCATGGACGGTTTTTCCAGGTTGGCGTGCGCATCCATGCAGTCTGATCAATATTCAGCCATCACAAGTGGTCGCAGTTCTACCCATGGTGAAATGATACACTTACCCTTGACAGTTATGTTATTCTGGGTTTTTGTTTTGTTTGTTAGTTTGATTGAGGTTTAACGTCCCCGTCAACACTGTAAAGATCATTTTGGAGACGTCGCTTCAAATTTTGTGGGACTTTTTGTCTTTTACCCGACAATGAGATGAAATGACATCTCAAGCCCTGTTGCCCAATGAAACCAATAGGGTTTATATGCATGGACGGGCCGGCTCGCACCGCTTTGCATGGGCAGGCTTAGATCCTCTAAGCGGTTTACCAGTACTCGTGTGCGGGTCGGTTTCAGCTCTGCGTGGAAGCATCCTGCAGCCCATATATTTCTTCAAGCCCCGATGGGCGGGGGCCGTCTCGGTCTTTGTAGTAGCACGGGTTTTATGTCGAGCGCCAACTAATGTACGATCTCAGTGTTTTGTTACATGCTGAACATGAGGCCGGCTGCGAATTTATTTTCAGTAAAAGGGTATACAATTCCATGGTCGAGTCTACTGATTAAAAT
This sequence comes from Lucinisca nassula, assembly GCA_963580285.1. Classification (NCBI taxonomy): domain Eukaryota; kingdom Metazoa; phylum Mollusca; class Bivalvia; order Lucinida; family Lucinidae; genus Lucinisca; species Lucinisca nassula. Next base: position 50,684,933 of record OY757015.1, read on the forward strand.
AGGGGTGTGTTGTTGATTTTAATATACCCGTTTTTTTGTTGTTGTTTTTTTGAAGAAAAAAAACATGGACATATTATTTTCGTCATTGTTGTTCGTCCGTCCGTCATAAGTGGCCGCAGTTCTATCCATGGTGAAATGAGCGAAAACACTTACCTTTGACAGTGCATGTTATTCTAGGTCTTTGTTCATGCCGAGCGCTAGCTAATGTACGATCTCAATGGTTTGTTTTAAAACATGCTGAACATGAGACCGACGGTCAAAACCAGTCAGCTTCGGCTACGACATTTTATTTTTCAGCTAAAGGATTTACGATTCATTGGGTGGTGTCACTGGTTATTGTTTTTTGGGGGTATATTATTTTCGTCACTGGTGTTCGTCCGTCCGTCCGTCCTTCCAACTGTCACAAACATTGTGAATGCAACTACTTTTTTTATTCATCACGCAAACATGCCTATATAGTTTTGACCCCCTTCAACCCCACTTTTATATAGCGAAGCTGGGGTTTACAGGGGTTAATCTTTATGTTCCCTATATAGATTGTGGGTAACCGTTACAACTGCCTCGTCGAGATTGTGCTAACGAGTACCCACAATCTATGTTTTGAGTAGAAATACGAAAAATTATCAGGATTTTTATGCCCCCGCATCATATGATGACGGGGGCATATAGTTTTTCGGTTTTCCGTACGTGCGTACATGTGTACGTCCGTCTGTACGTGTGTGTGTACGTACGTACGTACGTACGTACGTGAACCTGTAACCTCAGGTAAAAGCCTGAACTTTTAGAACTCATATTTTCCTAACCATTTGATGGAACTGGTTCATCTTTGGTATGATGATAGATATAGGTCCAAAGTTTTAATAAGCAATACCCCCACCCATGCCTGTGACCTCAAGGTCAAGGTCACAGACTTAAAAAAATTTTCCATGTTAAAGATTGAGGTTAAGGTTTTTGTAACAGGTAGACTTGAACATTTTAGAACTCATATTTTCCAAACCATTTGATGGAATTGGTTCATATTTGGTATGATTATAGATATAGGTCCAAAGTTTAATTCAGCGATACCCCCACCCATGCCCATGGCCTCAAGGTCAAGGTCATGGACTTAGAAATTTTCCATGTTAAAGACTCCAATTAAGGTATTTGTACCTGGTAGAACCTGAACTTTTATGATGGCTTTGGTTCATATGATGATAGATATAGGTACAATGTTTTATTCAGCAATACCCCCACCCATGCCTATGACCTCAAGGTCAAGGTCATAGACTTAGACAATTTTAATGTGAAAGATTTTAAAGAGCTCTATATTTCTTCACTGATTTCATTGTAACTTCACACAAATGTTCCTTATGACAATATCTCGAGCGAGTTTGACTTTCAAGGTCATGACCTCAAGGTCAAGGTCACTGTGGCTATTTTTAGAAAAACTTTGTCATAGCTCTAGCGCCTACATTTCTTCACCAATTTCAATATAACTTCACACAAATGTTCCTTATAAAAATATCTCGAGCGAGTTCAACTTTCAAGGTCATGGCCTCAAGGTCAAGGTCAGTGTGACTATTCTTAGAAAAACTTTGTCATCGCTCTAGTGCCTACATTTCTTCACGGATTTCAATATAACTTCACACAAATAATCCTTATGACAATATCTCGAGCGAGTTTGTCTTTCAAGGTCATGACCTCAAGGTCAAGGTCACTGTGGCTATTTTTAGAAAAAAATTGTCATCGCTCTAGCACCTACATTTCTTCACCAATTTCATTATAACTTCACACAAATGTTCCTTATAAAAATAGCTCGAGAGATTTTAACTTTCAAGGTCATGGCCTGAAGGTCAAGGTCACTGTGGCTATTTTTAGAAAATCTTTGTCATCGCTCTAGCGCTTACATTTCTTCACCAATTTCAATATAACTTCACACAAATGTTCCTTATGACAATATCTCCAGCGAGTTCCACTTTCAAGGTCAAGGTCACTGTGGCTATTTTTAGAAAAACTTTGTCATCGCTCTAGCGCTTACATTTCTTCTCCGATTTCAATATAACTTCACACGAATGTTCCTTATGACAATATCTCGAGCCATTTTGACTTTCAAGGTCAAGGTCACTGTGGCTAGTTTTAGAAAAACTTTGGCATCGCTCTAGCAACTACATTTCTTCACTGATTTCAATATATCTTCACACGAATGTTCCTTATGACAATACCTCGAGGGAGTTTGACTTTCAAGGTCAAGGTCACTGTGGCTATTTTTAGAAAAACTTTGTCATTGCTCTAGCGCTTACATTTTTTCACCAATTTCAATATAACTTCTCACAAATTTTCCTCATGACAAGGTCACACACTTAGAAAATTTTGTTGCAACATGGATTTTCGGGGTGAGGCGGTGCCCTTGGCGGGGGCATCTGTGTCGTCTGGACACATTTCTAGTTTCTGAAAAAAAAATCCATTTTTGGAGGTAAAATTTTGCCGATGTATTTCAATAGGCGTGTTTTCGTAATGTCTTAGCCTATGGTGACCAAACTGGACTGCAAAACTCGCACGAACTGCAAAGACTCGGGACTTGTAGACCGGAAAAAAACCTGCGCGCTCATATTTCAAACGCCTCGGTGAGTCGATAAAGTAAGCCGTGTAGTGAGAAAGATTCTGACTGATCAGTGTTTGTAAATCCGACCCAGTACCTAGCGCCGGCCAAAGCCTGCACGCTCCTTTTGAAACGCCTCGGTGAGGTGATAGAGATAGCTGTGTAGCCAGAAAAGTTGTGACTGATCAGTCTATGAAAACCTCATCAGGTACTCGGATAAGGAACTGAACTGTTTACGCAAATAACAAAAATTATGTATGTTTTGTTTGTTTGATTTGAGGGTTAACGTCCCCGTCAACACTGTATAGGTCATTTTGGAGACGTTGCTTCCATTTTTGTGGGACTCTTACCCGACATTGAGATGAAATGATATCTCAAGCCCTGGCGCCCAATGAAACCATTAGGGTTTATAATCATGGACGGTCCTACTCGCACTGCTTTGCCTGGGCAGGCTTAGATCCTCTAAGCGGTTTACCAGTACCTGTGTGCGGTCGGATACAGCTCTGGGTGGAAGCATCATGGATCCCATTTATTTTTTTCAGCCCTGATTGGCGGGGGCCAAGAGGTTGTGGTGTATATAGATATCTAGAGCTTTGGAACAATTCGCTATGTGCTCAAGAGCGATTTCGATTTGGCCATTATAAACAAGCAAGTACTCGTGTGCGGTCGGTTTCAGCTAAATCCTGCCTAACCAGCGAAGATCAGCCTTTCCGTATGCGCAGTTTGATTAGCATTTCCGTTTTGTAGGCATCTGATCATGATCTACACGGTTTCAAAAAAAAAAAAAAAAAAAAAACCACGCACACACAAACAGGAGTTATTACAAGTTATGCTATATATATAAATGTCATGATTTTTATTATAAATAATGGAATCGCCTCGATAAACACGAAGCTAAGTTCGAGCGAGCGCCAGCCAAATACAATAAGATTCACATGACCTGTAAAGACGTAGATTGGAGCCTGACTAGAGTTGACCAGCCTGCACAACCGCGAGGTCTGATTAGAGACAATCATCGGGCATTCAGATTGGGATAACGCTGGTCATATCATAGATACGTTTACATGTATCGCAGCGACGAATAAACACTACAAAAAATGGAATCGCCTCGCTAACTGTAGTTTGAGCCATTAAATCCTGAACGAGCAGTAAAGACCTCACAGCCTGTGCACCCGCTCAGCCTCATCTGGACGAGCCTGTGCATTCGCGCAGTCTCATCTGCAGCATCTGAGGAATGAAAAGAGGGAAGTGAAAACATGCTAAGTTCTGCACCGAAAGGTCAAGCGGATTTTCTCCGGGTAAGCCGAGTTTCGCCCACCTTTGATTAACGATCGACATCTCGAAAGAGCCATATTACCACACTACACCTACCAAAAAAGATGGGTCAATTTAGGAGTGTTTACGAGATGCAATCTTGCATTTTCTAAACTCTATCTGTCTGTCTGTCCATTGGTCTATCTTGTCTGTCTGTGCCTATCTGTTTGTCTGTCGGTCGGTCGGTCGACCAATGTCCAAGACGGATGTCCGAATTTTGATCGAAAGGCAAAAAAAACATGGAAACTTCAAAACATCTAATGCGACATCAAATAGAAACATCAAACAACACGCGACCAAACATCGGAAGACAAAACATCTTGAATGTCACACACGCAGACACACACACACATACACAAAGACAAAACATCGAAAAAAAATCGTCTTTTTTGTATACAGAAAACGGACCGGGAAAACACATGAGCATATAAAAGATAAATTCTTCAACACTGATACACTGCGCCATTCAACCGTGTTTGTTTTAAACCTTTTCCCTTTTTCATTTCCAATAACTTTCGTTATTTTTTTTTTTTTTTTTTTTTGGTTCTTCTTCTTCTTCTTTTTTTTTCATAATTAATTATCAGCTGTACACACAGGTAATAATTAAATACACTCCGCGTAACTTTCGCATGGATTTCGCGGCAAAGATAGCCTGCGGCAAAGAGGTAAAGCTTCCGAAACACTCGGAATATGCTCCGCGAATCGCGAACGACGACGGTTCGCGGAGTGTTTGCGAGTAAAACACTCCGAATAATTTTCAGATTCGGAATGTTTTAGAGGGCCAAAAGAATCATGCGAAATGAAGAAATTCGGAATAAAGAGTCTTTCGGCTTTTCTGCGCGACCTGTACTGTATAATATACCTGGTTACACTATAGTTATTCCAAAAGTGGGTATGTATGTAAAATATGTGGTCTGTTCTCCATTGATCCTATTGGAAGTTACTTCTTTCAACCAAGTTTTCCCAATCTGCACGCTTTTTTTCCCCAAATTTGCCAATCTGCATGCTTTTTGTCCCAAAATCAACGGTCCCTGGCCCGGTTTCAAATTGGTAGGAAAATCCCTGGTGCCAAGTGTAGTAGCTCAGTGGTAAGTACAACAACCATAGAAATGCCAAAATGCGCCTATATTTACCAAAATGCACTGCCAATATTGGATTTTTCAATGTAGGGTAGGGTGATTTAGAGGCTTAGACACTTAGAAACAGATATATATATATTATCTATAATTTATATTAGAGATGCGTTTATACATACATGTATTAACATTTGAGCCAGGGCACAGCAATTCCTACCAAAACACACTGCCAATATTGGAATTTTTCCATGTAATTGAACCAGGGCACAGCATTTCCTACAATTTACATGGGCGCCCTTCGAAGTACCAGTTCTGCCTGTGCATCTATATAGTCTGACCAGAGACTTCTCTAGCTGCATGAAATAGCATTTGGCCCTTAGCAATCCAATCTTAGAGCGCATAACGAAGACTGATCAGTCTGCATGCATGCGAGTCTTCGCAGATTGCACATGTAAATGGTTGGAAATTATTCATACATGTAATTCGATGTAGCACAATAAAATCGTATGTATGTATCGTCAGGCTAATGATGTTACAATTGCAACATTTAAAATTTATTCATCTTTTTAAACCTTTTATAAAGAAATGAACAAAACAAAATAAAACAGTATTCATACTTACTGTATATCATCACCAGGTATTTTTATGTCCCCGGTAGCGATAGCGGGGACATATTCCCTGTCCGTTTGTTTGTTGGTTTGTACGTGGACAACTTTAAGGTTGGTCATAACTTTTGAACCATTGGAGGTAGAGTATTCATATTTGGCATGAAGGTTCTTTGTGACAAGAGCTTCACATTCATGCAAAAGAATTTGACCTGAGACCTTGACCTTTGACCTACTTAAAAGAAAAAATTAACATGGGTCATAACTTTTGAACCGCTTGAGATACAGCCTTCATATTTGGCATAAATAGTCCTTGTGACAAAAGCTTTACATTCATGCAAAAAAATTTGACCTTTGACCTACTTATAATAAAAAAATAACCTTTTGGTCATGACTTTTGAACCATTTGAGATACAGCCTTCATATTTTGCATGTAGGTTCCTTGTGACAAGAGCTTTACATTCACACAAATACATTTTGACCTTGACCTTTGACGTACATAAAAGAAAAAGTTAACATTGGTCATAACTTTTGAACTGTTTAAGATACAGCCTTCATAATTGGCATGTAGGTTCCTTGTAACACGAGCTTTACATTCATCCAAAAATGTGTGACTTTGACCTACTTAAAAAAAAAAAAATACATTTTTGGTCATAACTTTCGAACCGTTTGGGATATGGCCTTCATATTTGGCCTGGAGGTTCCTTGTGACAAGAACTTTACATTCGTGCAAATTTACCTGACCATAACCTTGTCATGGAGCATAGCTTTGATAATTTGATAGCGTTAGGCAAATTTAGGGTCTGATTGGTGTTTTAAATCCGGCTCATATAGATCCAGTGAACATAGCAGTTTGAAGCTACATTTGTATTCTGGGCCAGAAGTTGTGTTAAAACAACAAGACCTATATTGAAATTAACTCACACAGACCCCGCAACAACCATCACGAAATCACGCCTGTACAAATACATTGTCAATTTTTCGGCAAAAAAAAATTGGAAACTTTATGATACAAAATTGTGATATTCTCTTATCTCTGCTCAAAATATTGATTGCAGGGACTGGATTGAACCGCCTTGACGAGGCAGTTTTATCAAGTACCCACAATCAATGTTTTTGAGCAATATACCTGTACATGTCGCAACCATGTAGTTCCAAGGAAAACATGGTGAGAGAAGCCTTGATAAAAGGCAATAGGTCTGCAATATTTGCATCCCTGCATATGCAAGAAAAAGTTTGTCTGTGAACACTCTTGAAATGTTCACCTTCATTAGATGATGTGCAGCACACAAGACCCAGGTTAGTTACCTCCAATGTCAAGGTCATACTTAGAGGTGAGAAAGTGGGGAGACATTTTTTTAATTAATTGTAGAAAAGCGAATTCTGTTTTCTGTTATTTTTGCTGAAAAAATGTGAGTAGCTTTTGCCTATGCAAAAGCTGCTCACATTTTTTTCAGTAAAAAATATTAGTATATTTGCTGTGCGAGATGACACAAAATGACCCACAAGGGTGGACGTGACATTAAACACAATCTCTCTCTTTCTCTCACTCTCTTCTGGCATAACGCATGATGTACCAGAATATACTGTATATTTGCTGTATTAAATGAATATGATAAAATGATTCATTAGCCTACAATGTCATTAGTTTTGAAAATTGAACCCTGGGTGTAATATTGAATTCGAAGGCCTATACATGTATTGTTATCATCTTGTACTTTGATCATATTTATATGTTTAAGTGATAGTAATTAAAATAGTGACACTGCTATGAAACAAAAGTAAAGTACATCATAATCTTATCCATCAAACCTTAATGCATGCATATCTGATAACTGTCAAATACATGTTGAGGTGATTGGTAAAGTACATGTATTAGTACAATTTTCAGAACACTGTTTTCACTTGGAGTGGATAAAATTTCACTTAGTTATTATATAAATTTAAGTAGGGATGGCTGGTACATGTAAGTTTAGAAATTTTCCAACTGGTTGGTAAATTTTTTTATGCCCCCGAAGCATATGATGCCAGGGGCATATAGATTTTCGGTTTTCCGTACGTGCATACATATGTACGTCCATCTGTACGCGTGTGTGTGTGTGTACGTACGTACGTGATCCTGTAACCTCAGGTTAAGGTTTTTGTAACAGATAGAGCCTGAACTTTAAGAACTCATATTTTCCTAACCATTTGATGGAACTGGTTCATCTTTGGTATGGTGATAGATATAGGGCCAAAGTTTTATTAAGCAATACCCCTACCCATGCCTGTGACCTCAACGTCAAGGTCACAGACTTAGAAATTTCCATTGTTAAAGACTAAGGTTTAGGTTTTTGTAACAGGAACATTTAAGAACTCATATTTTCCAAACCATTTGATGGAATTGGTTCATATTTGGTATGATTATAGGTATAGGTTCAAAGTTTTATTCAGCTATACCCCCACCCATACCCATGACCTCAAGGTCAAGGTCATGGACTTAGAAATTTTCCATGTTAGAGACTCCAGTTAAGGTATTTGTACATATGATGAAAGATATAGGTACAATGTTTTATTCAGCAATACCCCCACCCATGCCTATGACCTCAAGGTCAAGGTCACAGACTTATACAATTTTAATGTTAAAGATTTTAAAGAGCTCAAATTTTCCAAACCATATTATGGATTTGGCTTTTATATGCTATGATGATGGATACAGGTCCAAATGTTTATTTGGCAATCCCCCCACTCATGCCTATGGCTTCAAGATCAAGGTCACAGACTTAGAAATTTTTAATTAGATATTTTAAGATTTGATATTTTCTAAATCGTGTGATGGATTGAGTTAATATTTGGTATGGTGTTAGATGCCTGTCCATTTTATTCAGCGATACCCCCAACCATGCCCATGAGGTCAAGGTCACAGACTTAGTAATTTTTAATTAGATATTTTAAGAGTTTATACTTTCCAAATCGTATGATGAATTAAGTTTATATTTGGTATGATGATTGATACTGGTCCAATACCCCCACCCATGCACGTGCCCTAAAGGTCAAGGTCACAGACAAAGACATTTTTTTATTTAAAGTTTATTAAGAGCTCATACTCACCAAACCATATAGATTTGCTTCATATTTGGTATGATGATAGCTACAGGTCCAAAGTTGTATATACCCCCACCCCTGACCTCAAGGTCAAGGTCACAGACTTAGTCTTATTACGTTTTTAAAGTTTTAGGGCTCATATTTATAGATTGGCTTCATATTTGGAATGATGATAGATACAGGTCCCAAGTCTCATTCACCCATACCAATGACCCTGCCCATGACCTCAAGGTCAAGGTCACACACTTAGAACATTTTGTTGCATCATGGATTTTCGGGGTGAGGCAGGGTCCTTGCATGGGCATCTGTGTCATCTGGACACATTTCTAGTTTCAAGAAGCTCTGCAGGGGCCATTTGTTCAAAACTAACAACGTCGTTAACATATCATTGAAACTTTGATAATGAAGTATGGCAAATATGCTAATACTTTTTGCTGAAAAATTGTGAGCAGCTTTTGCAGATGCAAAAGCTGCTCACATTTTTCAGCAAAGATGCCACTGTATTACATGTAGATATTGCGCTTACTGGAGCGACCAATAATGAGCTTGTTAGGCTATCAATGGTTTGAGACGGGCCTCCGTGGCCTAGTGGTTAAGAGCGCTGACCCTTGATCATTAGGTCACTCACTGCTGTGGTTTGAGCCTCGCTCGGGTCACATGTGATTCACCAAGTTCTGTAAAGGAAGGTCAGGTGGTTTTTCTCCGAGTACTTAGGTTTTTGCCCACCTCTGATTAAAGATCGACTCGATATGAGTGAAACAATCTTGAAAGGGTTGTAAAACCAAAACACAAAAAAAAACAGGATCTAGCATTCCAAAACTACTAATGACATTGTAAGTTATCAAATTGTTAAAACAAAAAAAAAACAAAAACAAAAAAAAAAAACAATGGTTTGAAAATCTGGGACCAGAACTACTCCAGGAGTTTTTAGCTCACCATCACGTAGTGACGAGGTGAGCTTTTGGGATCACTTTTTGTCTGTCGTGCCTCCGTGCGTGCGTATACAATTTCTTAAAACGACATCTCCTCCTAAACCACAGATCAGATTTTGACCAAACTTCACAGGAATGATCCTTAGGTGGTCCCCTTTCAAAGTTGTTCAAATGGTTCCGGTCCATTGCACATCTAGGTCACAGGAGCCGAAAATAGATTTTTTCACCAAAAACTTAAAAAATCTTCTTCTCTGAAACCACAAGGCCCAGGTCTTTGATATTTGGTATGAAGCTTCATCTAGTGGACCCCTACCAAGATTGTTCAAATTATAGTACTGGGGCCAAAAATGCCCCCGCCCCGGGGCCCTTTGGTTTTACATAGGCTTATATAGGGAAAATCTTTAAAAATCTTCTTCTCTGAAACCACAAGGCCCAGGACTTTGATATTTGCTATGAAGCTTCATCTAGTAGACCCCTACCAAGATTGTTCAAATTATAGTGCTGGGACAAAAAAAGCCCCCGCACTGGGGCCCTTTGGTTTTACATTGGCTTATATAGGGAAAATCTTTAAAAATCTTCTTCTCTGAAACCACAAGGCCCAGGACTTTGATAGTTGGTATGAAGCTTCATCTAGTGGACCCCTACCAAGATTATTCAAATTATAGTGCTGCGGCAAAAAATGCCCCCGTCCCGGGGCCCTTTGGTTTTACATAGGCTTATATAGGGAAAATCTTTAAAAATCTTATTCTCTGAAACCGCAAGGCCCAGGACTTTGATATTTAGAATGAAGCTTCATCTATTAAATGGATCTCTACCAAGATTGTTCAAATTATAGCCCTTGGGATAAAAATGCCCCCGCCCAGGGCCCTTTGGTTTAACATAGACTTATATAGGGAAAATGTTTAAAAATCTTCTTCTCTGAAACCACAAGGCCTAGGTCTTTTATATTTGGTATGAAGCTTCATCTAAAGGACCCCTACCAAGATTATTCAAATTATATTGCTGAGGCCAAAAATGTCCCCACCCCGGGGCCCTTTGGTTTTACATAGGCTTATATAGGGAAAACCTTTAAAAATCTTCTTCTCTCAAACTGCAAGGCCCTGGACTTTGATATTTGGTATGAAGCTTCATCTAGTGGACCCCTACCAAGATTGTTCAACTTATAGTGCCTGGGCAAAAAATGCCCCCGCCCCCGGGCCCTTTGGTTTTACATAGGCTTATATAGGGAAAATCTTTAAAAATCATCTTCTCTGAAACCGCAAGGCCCAGGACTTTGATATTTGGTATGAAGCTTCATCTGGTGGACCCCTACCAAGATTGTTCAACTTATAGTGCTGGGGCAAAAAATGCCCCCGCCCCCGGGCCCTTTGGTTTTACATTGGCTTATATAGGGAAAATCTTTAAAATTCATCTTCTCTGAAACCGCAAGGCCCAGGACTTTGATATTTGGTATGAAGCTTCATCTAGTGGACCCCTACCAAGATTGTTCAAATTATAGCCCTTGGGCCAACAATGCCCCCGCTCTGGGGCCCTTTGGTTTTACATAGACTTATATTGGGAAAATCTTTAAAAATCTTCTTCTCTGAAACCACAAGGCCTAGGTCTTTTATATTTGGTATGAAGCTTCATCTAAAGGACCCCTACCAAGATTATTCAAATTATATTGGTGAGGCCAAAAATGTCCCCGCCCCGGGGCCCTTTGGTTTTACATAGGCTTAAATAGGGAAAACCTTTAAAAATCTTCGTCTCTGAAACTGCAAGGCCCAGGACTTTGATATTTGGTATGAAGCTTCATCTAGTGGACCCCTACCAAGATTGTTCAACTTATAGTGCTGCGGCAAAAAATGCCCCCGGCCCTTGGCCCTTTGGTTTTACATAGGCTTATATAGGGAAAATCTTTAAAAATCATCTTCTCTGAAACCGCAAGGCCCAGGACTTTGATATTTGGTATGAAGCTTCATCTAGTGGACCCCTACCAAGATTGTTCAACTTATAGTGCTGGGGCAAAAAATGCCCCCGCCCCAGGGCCCTTTGGTTTTACATTGGCTTATATAGGGAAAATCTTTAAAATTCATCTTCTCTGAAACCGCAAGGCCCAGGACTTTGATATTTGGTATGAAGCTTCATCTAGTGGACCCCTACCAAGATTGTTCAAATTATAGCCCTTGGGCCAAAAATGCCCCCGCTCCGGGGCCCTTTGGTTTTACATAGACTTATATAGGGAAAATCTTTAAAAATCTTCTTCTCTGAAACCACAAGGCCTAGGTCTTTTATATTTGGTATGAAGCTTCTTCTAAAGGACACCTACCAAGATGGTTCAAATAATAGTGCTGGGGCCAAAAGTGGCCATGCGCGGGGCCCTTTGGTTTAACATAGGCTTATATACATGTAGGGATAATCTTTAAAAATCTTCTTCTCTGAAACCACAAGGCCTGGGTCTTTGATATTTGGTATGAAGCTGCATCTAGTGGACCTCTATCAAGATTATTCAAATTATAGCCCTGATACCAAAAATGTCCCCGCTCCGGGGCCCTTTGGTTTTACATAGACTTATATAGGGAAATCTTTAAAAATCTTCTCTGAAACTGCAAGGCCAAGGCCTTTGATATCTAGTATGGAGCTTTATCTAGTGGACCTCTACCAAAATTGTTCAAATTATAGCCCTGGGGCCATAAATGCCCCCACCCCGGGGCCCTTTGGTTTTACATAGATTTATATAGCCCCGGGGCCATTTGTGTTGCATAGGCTTATGTAGGGAATATCTTTAAAAAAAAATCTTCTTCTCTGAAACCGTAAGTCCCAGGTCTTTGATATTTGATGTGTAGCTTCATCTAGTGGACCTTTGCCAAGATTGTTCAAATTATAGCCTTTGTTGATGTTTGGTATGAAGCTTCACCTTTAAGACCTCCCTCAACATTATGCACATTAAAGCCCTGGGGCCAATAATGGCCCTCTCTGGGGCCCACTTGTTACACTTTGGATCAGGTGAGCGATCCAGGGCCATCATGGCCCTCTTGTTTTGATAGTCAGGCTTGTTCCATTTGCCTGTTCATTGTTTCCTGTCAGGTCATGAGAAAACATTTTTCTTAGATGGTGTTGAATGAGCAGTAATAGTCCACAATAAACAAACAAAACATTATGATAACACAAAAGTGATGTTTTTGTTACATGTATCACTTAAAAAGCCTGATGAAAATGGGCAATATTTTTCTTATTTCTAGTCTCAGAATACAGACTTGTTAACCTCTTTTTTTTTGCGGAGAGTGAAAATGAAATCTTATCTGGGGTCATGCGTTCCTTTCTGCTGATTCAAGAAGGGTAGTTGTATGTTTCCTGCAAATTTTGTACTGACAACTGTTCATATATAAGCACAGGAAAAAATGTAGTTGGTCACAGTTTCTAGCTCAATATGACTGTAATAGTGTTTAATGTGCCATTAAATCATCATCGTCATCATCAACGGGTTTTTGATTAACGTGCAGGTACAGGGGCAGCGCACACATGAGTGGGCCCCCTTCCAGGTAGCTGGCTTGCTGCACGCATGGCAGATCTTACACCAGATCTCCAGGCTTGTCTATCATGAGGATCGATAGCAGAGAGCTTCCATTCTCTGCAATCTCTTTCTGTTAGCTGCTTCCAGGTCATCTTGGGCCTTCCTGGCCCCCCGCTTTCCACCTACCTGTATGTCACAGGCAGTCTTGACTGCACCGTTGGAGCGTTCCACATGTCCATACCAGCGAAGTCTTCTCTCTTTCAGGATGAGGTCCAGGTCCTCAATGCCAAGACGCTCAAGTAACTCACTGGACCTGATGGTGATAGTGTCCTGTGGCTTGACATTGCAGATCTGTCTGATCATTGCCCTGTCATTTCGCTGTAGACGTTGGAGGTTTGGCTTTGTCAATGGCCATGTCTCACTGGCATGGAGCATTGCGCTCCACACACAAGAGCTATACACACGGCCACATGTCTTGAACGAGAGGTGGCGGGAAGAGAGAACTGGTAGCAACTCCTTGAATTTCTTCCAGGCTGTTTTCACACGTGATGTAGTTGAAAGGTCGCAACCACCCGCTGAATAGAGCATATCACCTAGGTAGCAGAAGGAAGCTACAACCTCCAGCTTGTCGGATCCGACTTGGACTTCCCTCTGTGGTCTGCCATATAAGGGGCGTGCAGTTCCTTGGCACCGTGTACACATGTAATCAGGGTCCTCTATCAAGCGTTTGAGCCCACTGCATTTCTTGTGCACCCAGAACTTGCAGCCATTACAAAAGATACTGTTGCTGCCCACTCCAGTGCGACATACAGCGCATGGGAACTGGCCTGTACTCTGCAAGAGGTCCAGACCTGTACCACAAATCATGATCTTTGTCTTTCCTGCATTCACTCTCAGCCCTTTCGCCTCCATTGCATCTTTCCAAGTTAAGAGCTCCTGACACATTCCTCAAGGGATTCAGCTATGATGACAAGGTCATCAGCATACAGGTTCTTCCAGGGGACTCCAGAGCGGAACTCGCATGACAAGGCTTCAAGCACAATGATGAAAAGCAGTGGGCTGAGAACAGAGCCTTGATGAACACCCACCTTCAGCTCGAATTCTTCACTGTAACCATCAGCAACGCGGACACGGCTCCGAGCATTAGCATACATCCATAAACTCTAAACAAATAAATCTGAATCACTGGAATTGTTGATAGGGGGTATCTTTTCCACAACTAATACATATGATCCCGGGTTACAACTGGAGGCACCAGGAAAAAATATGGGTTCGAGTCTTGTTTGAGTCACATGTGAGCTGCCAAGTTCTGGAAGAGAAGAACAGGTGGTTTTCTCTGGGTACTCTGGTTTTCATCCACCTCTGATTAATGACCGACTCAAAATGAGTGAAATAATCTTAAAAGGCAAACCAAATCCAAACTAAAAAAAGCACACATACACACATAAAAAGAAAAATATCTAGCCTGATTTTTCTGAGAAAAAAAAGGAAGAAAAATATGAAAATGAAGATCTCTGCAAAGTCCTAATCGACTCTTGCTATCTATCTGGGTAGCTGAAAGTGTAACTTAAAACATTAAACTGATAAATTATATCATAGATTGCATTTCATGTGTGAGGGTCAGATAAAAAAACTTGGTGTGTGCAAATTGTCTGTAGAAAGTCAGTGGAAAAATGGCTGAGTCAGTGATATTTCTGGGATGGGCCCCAAAGCCATTTTATGAGAAAAATATTAGTTGTAGACTGAATCAGATTTAGTTTTTGTTTGGGCCCCCATATAAAAAGCTATTCAAATTTGATGTAAATTTTGCTGTAAGGTGTGTATTAAGGTTTCTTGGGCCCACCAGTTTTTCCAAAAGGCCCATAAAAAATCCTAAAGATCCATCAAAATTTTGATTTTTTCCTGTAGATGAATTTTAAGGGCCCATCAATGTATTCATCACGAAAACACGCCTATATAATTTTGACCCCCTTGAACCCCACTTTTATACCTTTATGGGGTTTCCGGGGGTATACCTTATTTTTCTTATTTCTGCTCTAAAATATAGATTGTGGGCACTCGTTAGAACCGCCTCGATTTCTGCTCTAAAATATAGATTGTGTGCGGTTCTAACGAGTGCCCACAATCTATATTTTAGAGCAGAAATAAGAAAAATATCACAATTTTTCATTTTAAAAATTTCATTTTTTCGTCGATAAAGGTAGCAATGTGTTTGTATAGGCGTGTTTTCGTAATGGGACCAAAAATATCCCTGCTTAGTGTTTTGTTAACTGAGTAAACCCTGATAAGGCTGTGTATTTAGGCATGCTTTATTTGCCAAGTACAATACAGCACACTGGTAAAGGCAAGCGCGCAGGGTAAAGGAACAAGCGCACAGGATAAGGAAATTTTTCCACTCAGGATAAGAAGAAAATGGCAGAATCAACATCACATGTGCAGGTTTGTTGTTGTTCTAGATCTCGTGTTATGGTTACTAATCAATATGGCTGCTCACATTAGCTTCACGGAAGACACATATTATTCACAAATTTATCTTTGATGGTCTGAAAACGCCAGTAACAGCCAGTCAAACGGAGAACCGGACACAGTGGAGCTACTCAACCACGAAGTCTCATTATTTTACATGAAACGCTCTTCTGTGAAGATGCCATGCACTTTTTCGTTGGTACTAGACATACACATGATAAATCGGACTGTTGCAAATACGATTTAAGGAAATTTTGAAATTGGAAGACCCACGGTGAGAAATCCTAGTTCCATTTTGCAATACAATGCCCACGGGCAAGGAAATGGGTACAATGCATATGATAAGACACAAAATTTTCCGGGGAAAATGGTAGTTGTATGGTCGTAGCACTAGTAAATTTTGTGTCTTATCATATACGTTGTACCCAATTCCTTGCCCGAGGGCGTTGTATTGAAAATGGAACTAGGATTTCTGGTTGCAAACCCAAAGACAGTATTTTTTTTTCTTGCACACCAGAAAAGGAAATCCATAGTTTTAGCTTGGGATAGAAATTGGGCATTAAGAAAAATGTCTATCCCAAAAGTGGGGATGGGTGTCAAGATATCCTGGTCAGTTTAGCTTACTCCCTGGGGACAAGCTATCCCAGCAGGGATATTTTGCATCCCCCCTCCCCTCCACACATACCGGGCTTAAGATATCCAGGATGGGGGTAAAGATATTCTGGGCAATATTTACCCCGGGGTGGGGGGTAAAGCTACCCAGGGGGTAATTATAAACTGTTACGCTGGCCATTAGTTATAGTCTTTCTGCAGCCTTTGACAACAAAACCGTATATTAATTACAGCAAAACGCCGTTGGCTCAAACACCGATGGCTCATTTACCATGGCTGTGTCGAACCCGTTCTTGAGTCCCGAAGGAATTTCTCCATAAAGAAAAAAGGGGAGGGGGGGGGGGGAGGTAAATAAGGTATTTTTTCCAATTCTCTTGTTAATGTATGCTGTGAGGCGATTCTAATGAGTACATGCAGCATACATTGTGGTTATAGAACACCGAAAATCCCAAAATTAAGGCTGTTATGCTTCATGGCAGTAACCCTCTGTGGCTCAAACTACCCCTGTCTCGAACAGATTTTCATGGTCGCAAACGTGTTTGAGCCATTGAAGTTCTGCTGTATGTCACAAGCACCTGTGGGCAGGGGCCCGATTGCAATTACATTCAGTTTTTTGGCTGAGCACACACATTTGAAGCATGTGTACAATAATTTGAGATGAATATCCTGCAGTTCATGACATCACCTACCTTTGCAAACACTGTAGATCCAGATCAGATGGCTTCTGAAGAAGTCATCTGATCAGGATCTACACTGTTTGGCATTCAATTTATGAATTTGTAGCAATAAATTACATCAAGTAATTTGATTGGTTGAAATGGGTGTGGCTTAAATGAATATTCAGCAAGAGAAGGGTTAATATTCTGCAGTTCATGACATCACGGACCTTTGCAAACACTGTAGATCCAGATCAGATGGCTTTTTAGCTCACCTGTCACATAGTGACAAGGTGAGCTTTTGGGATCACTTTTTGTCAGTCGTCCGTCGTGCGCGCGTCCGTCCGTGCTTCCGTTCGTAAACAATTTCAAATAAGTATATCTCTAATACCTCATGGCCAATCTTGATCAAATTTCATGTGAAGCATCTTCAGGTAGGGGGAAAGGCTGAATAAGGTTTTGGGGCTGATCAGATTGGAATTCTGGTTGCCATGGCAACATATAGCTCCCATAAACTTATAAAGGGAAAAATTTTAAAAATCTTCTTCTCTGAAACCTCAGGGCCCAGAGCTTAGATATTTAGCATGTAGCAAGGGCAAGTTGTCAACTATATAATTCCTGCCAATCATGCCCCTGGGTTCCAAATGGGCCACGCTCCGGGGCCCCTTCGCTCCCATAGACTCATAATAGAAAAAAGCTTCAAAAATCTTCTTCTCTGAAACCACAGGGCCCAGAGCTTATATATTTAACACGTAGTAACCGCAAGTGGTCACCTACATAATTCCTGCCAATCATGCCCCTTGGGTCCAAACGGACCACGCCCCGGGGCCCCTTAGCTCCTACAGACTCATAATGGAAAAAAGCTTCAAAAATCTTCTTCTCGGAAACCAAAGGGCCCAGAGCTTAGATATTTAGCATGGAGCAAGGGCAAGTGGTCACCTACATAATTCCTGCCAGTCATGCCCCTGGGATCCAAAGGGACCACGCCCGGGTCCCCTTCGCTCCCATAGACTCATAATGGAAAAAATCTTCTTCTCTGAAACCACAGGGCCCAGAGCTTAGATATTTAGCATATAGCAATGGCATGTGGTCATCTACATAATTCCTGCCAATCATGCCCCTAGGTTTCAAATGGGCCACGCCCCGGGGCCTCTTCGCTCTCATAACGGAAAAAGCATCAAAAATCTTCTTCTCTGAAACCACAGGGCCCAGAGCTTATATATTTAGCATGTAGTAATGGCAAGTGGTCACCTACTTAATTCCTGCCAATATTTGTCCCTGGGGTCCAAACAGACCACGCCCCGGGGCCCCTTAGCTCCCATAGACTCATAATATAAAAAAAAGCTTCAAAAATCTTCTTCTCTGAAACCACAGGGCCCAGAGCTTAGATATTTAGCATGTAGCAATGGCATATGGTCATATACATAATTCCTGCCAATCATGCCCCTAGGTTCCAAACGAGCCACGCCCCAGGGCCCCTTCGCTCCCATAGACTCAGAACAGAAAAAAGCTTCAAAAATCTTCTTCTCTGAGACCACAGGGCCCAGAGCTTATATATTTAGTATGTAGTAATGGCAAGTGGTCACCTACATAATTCCTGCCAATAATTGCCCCTGGGGTCCAAACGGACCATGCCACGGGGCCCCTTAGCTCCTATAGACTCATAATGGAAAAAAGCTTCAAAAATCTTCTTCTCTGAAACCACAGGGCCCATAGCTTAGATATTTAGCATGTAGCAAGGGCAAGTGGTCACCTACATAATTCCTGCCAATCATGCCCCTGGGTTCCAAATGGGCCATGCCCCGGGGCCCCTTCGCTCCCATAGACTCATAATGGAAAAAAGCTTCAAAAATCTTCTTCTCTGAAACCAAAGGGCCCAGAGCTTAGATATTGAGCATGTAGCTATGGCAAGTGGTCACCTTCATAATACCTGCCAATCATTTCCCTGGGTTCCATATTGGCCACACCCCGGGGCCCCTTAGCTCCTGTATACTAATGATGGAAAAAAAAGGTTCAAAAATCTTTTTCTCTGACACCACAGGGCCCAGAGATTAGATATTTAGCATGTAGCAATGGCAAGTGGTCACCTACTTAATTCCTGCCAATCATGCCCCTGGGTTCCAAATGGGCCATGCCCGGCGCCCCTTCACTCTCATAAACTCATAATGGAAAAAAGCTTCAAAAATCTTCTTTTCTGAAACCACAGGGCCTAGAGTTTAGATATTTAGCATGTTGCAAGGACAAGTGGTCAACTACATAATTCCTGCCAATCATGCCCCTGGGTTCCAAATGGGCCACGCCCCAGGGCCCCTTCGCTCCCATAGACTCAAAATGAAAAAAAAGCTTCAAAAATCTCCTTCTCTGAAACCACAGAACCCAGAGCTTAGATATTTAGCAAGTAGCAACGGCAAGTGGTCACCTAAAGTAAATCCTGCCAATCATGCCCCTGGGGTCCAAATGGGCCACGCCCCGGGGCCCCTTAGCTCCCATAGACTCCTAATGGAAAAAAAGCTTCAAAAATCTTCTTCTCTGAAACCACAGGGCCCAGAGCTTAGATATTTAGCATGTAGCAACGGTAAGTGGTCACCTACATTAATCCTGCCAATCATGCCCCTGGGGTCCAAATGGGCCACACCCCGGGGCCCCTTAGCTCCCGTAGACTCCTAATGGAAAAAAGCTTCAAAAATCTTCTCTGAAACCACAGGGCCCAGGTCACCTACATGAATCTTGCCAGACATGCCCCTTGGGGCAGAATTGGCCACACCCATGGCCCATTAGCTACCATTGATGGACTTATAATGGAAAAAAACTTAAAATGGAAAAAAAAAAACCTTCAAAAATATTCTTCTGTGAAACCATAAGGCCCAGAGCTTGGGTATTTAGCATGTAGCAACATGGAGTTGTTGCCTACATGAATCCTGCCTGAGTCTTGCCCCTGGGGTTCAAATTGGCCAAATCCTGTGGCTTGTTAACTCCAATAAACTTATAATGGAAAAAAAAAGTTTTAAAATTTTCTTCTCTGAAACCATGAAGTACGGACCTTAGATTTTTAGTATATAGCAACATAAAATGGTCGCCTACATAAATCCTGCCATCCATGCCCATTGGGTCAAAATTGACCTATGGACTTATACTGGAAAAAAATCAAAAATCTTCTTCTCCAAAGCCATAAGGCCCAAAGCTCAGATATTTAGTATGTAGCAATGTCAAGTGGTCTCCTACACTTATGATTTTCTGGTACACAGGTGAGCGATATAGGGCCATTGGGCCCTCTTGTTGGATATCTCATTACCATCTGAGGAAGCCATCTGATCAGGATATACACTGTTTGTCATTCAGTTTGCAAATTTGAATGAATAAATTACATAAAGTAATTTGGTTTCTTTCAGAAATGTAAATCATAAATTGGCCCATGATCATGAATCATAAATAGGGGCTGCATGATGCTTCCACGCAGAGCTGAAACCGACCCGCACACTGGTACTGGGAAACCGCTTAGAGGATCCAAGCCTGTCCAGGAAGTACAGTGCGAGGCGGACCGCCCATGCTAATAAACCCTATTGGTTTCATTGGGCGACAGGGCTTGAGATGTCATTTCATCTCAGTGTCGGGTAAAAGTCCCACAAAATCGGAAGCAACGTCTCCAAAATGACCTTTACAGTGTTGACGGGTTCAACTTATGATAGAGAGGTTGTGGGTTCGAATCTGGCCACCGGAGGCAAGGTGCATCCTTGGGCAGGACACGTAAGGCCCCCAGGTGTAAATGGGTAGCAGTGGTGTAAAATTCACTGCCTTTCTCGCTCCCATTAGACATTTGTTACATCAGGAATGGGTGTTCAATCTTAGAGCTATTCAATTCAAATAATCTTGAAGTTTTCTTCGCAACCAAAATAAAATAAATTAGTATAAACTATCAAGTCCCTGAAATGATTCCCTCAACCCCCCATTAAACCCCATTTTATATAGCAAAAACTGGGGTTTATGGGGTATATTCATTATTAGGGCCCGCACTGAAAGTGTGGGTGCCCTATAGTAATCACTCTGTCCGTTTGTCTGTCTGTCTGTCTGTCTGTCTGTCTGTCTGTCTGTCCGTCTGTCCGTCCACAAATTTCTGATAGCGTTGCCGGGGCCCTAGTCAGTTTCACTGACAGCTCTAGTTGTTCTTATTTTTTATCAAAAACTCGTTAGATTATTATGCAGTTCTAAGGGCCTACACTGTTTGCAAAAAAATCAGTCATATTCCAAATGAATTTTGATGAAAACACAACCTGACACCCCTAAATTTTGAAATGAACTCCTGCAATATATAAGGAGGAAGATTCCATTAGGTACAAAAAGGGTTATTTCCTGAAATGCTTTATCTGGAGCTCTGAGCTGGCCTCGGATGCGCCTCTGACTGGTGATCAGGTGGATGCAGGTTTGATATCTGCTGGGGTTGGCAACATTCTTTAGTGGAAAGTGGTCATGTAATCTTTTCTACGGTCATTCTCTCCCTTCTGCTGATTCAAGAAGGGCAGTTGTCAGTTTCTGGTGAAAGAATGTGCACTGCACTGGGCTGTGGTTAACTGTGTACCTATAATCCTGCCGATAGGTAAACTGAATAGCTAAAAATGACCTAAAATAGTGTTGACCTGGCCATTGAACTATACTACAAACAACAAATGAAACTCCAATACAAACAAAATCTGGAGCTCTGAAAGCCTGAGAATTAAGGTGCCTGAATATCACAACCTCTTTATATCACTGTTCAGAAAAGTACGTACCGGGTAGGTACTGTTTTTAGCTCACCAGAGCCGAAGGCTCCGGGGGAGCTTATAGGATAGGCAGTTGTCCGTCGTCGTCGTCAATCGTCGTCTGATGTCAACACTTTCAAACATCTTCTTCTCTGAAGCCACTTGACCGATTCAGCCCAAATTTTATCTGTAGCATCCTTGGGCTGGGGGATTGAAAGTTTGTGTTTTTTATGAAAATCAGCTTTTTAATTTGGTTGCTATGGCAACTTAGAGCTCCCATAGACTTATAATGGGGAAAATTGAAAAATGGCATTTACTGCCAAGCCACTGCAGATATTTTGACAAAACTTTCATAGAAATATTCTTAGGCAATCTACTATCTGCCATATGATTTTAGGCCTACTGCTCATTTGTATTGGTTGCCATGGAAACCAGAATGAAAAAATAGAAAAAAAAATACTTAAAAAATCATCTCCTCAGAAACCGTATGCTCTATGAGGCTGAAAGTTTATGGAAATATTCACCATATTTGCCTTTACAGGTTTTGTGTTTTTTATGAAATTCGGCTCTTTAGTTTGGTTGCTATGACAACTTAGATTTTCCATAGACTTATGATGGGGAAAATTGAAAAATGGCATTAACTACAAAGCCTTTGCAGATATTTTGACAAAATTTTCATAGAAATGTTCCTTTAGTAAACTTCTCTCAGCCATATGCTGTTATGTCAACCTGGGGGTCCAGTAGGTTGTGCCGGGGCCATGCCCCGCCCCCAGTACTTCATAAAATGACTTATATCTCAGAAACCTTACAGATCCCCACCCCTAAACCATATATATTCTTGTTCCTATTGATAAGACGCATTCAGTGACACCAACCTGGAGGTCCTCCGGGATGTGCCGAGGCCATGCCCCACCCCCTCCACTTCATAAAAGGCCCAATATCTCGGAAACCATTCAGATCCCCACCCCTGAACCCTATATACTCTTGTTCCTTATGATAAGACGCATTCAGTGACATCAAACTGGGGGTCCCCCGGGATGCGCCGGGGCCATGTCCTGCCCCTCCATTTCATAAAAGGCCCAATATCTCGGAAAC
Source organism: Lucinisca nassula (assembly GCA_963580285.1). Lineage (NCBI taxonomy): Eukaryota > Metazoa > Mollusca > Bivalvia > Lucinida > Lucinidae > Lucinisca > Lucinisca nassula. Next base: position 50,707,577 of record OY757015.1, read on the forward strand.
TTTACAGATCCCCACCCCTAAACCATATATATTCTTACTCCTTATGATAAGACGCATTCATTGACCCCAAATTGGGGGTCTTCCGGGGTGCGCCGGAGCCATGCCCCACCCCTTCACTTCACAAAAGGCCATATATCTCAGAAACTGTTCAGATCCCCACCCCTAAACCATATATGTTCTTGTTCATTATGATGAGACACATTCAGTGACACCAACCTGGGGGTCCCCAGGGATGTGCTGGGGCCATGCCCCACCCCCTCCATTTCATAATATCACAATATCTCGGAAACCTTACAGATCCCCACCCCTAAACCATATATATTCTTGTACCTTATGATAAGACACTTTCATTGACACCAACCTGGGGGTCTCCCTGGGCCTTGCCCCACCCCTGCACTTCACAAAAGGCCTTATATCTCAGAAACTGTTCAGAGCCCCACCCCTAAACCATATATATTCATCTTCCTTATGATAAGGCACATTCATTGACACCAGCTTGTGAGTCCCCGGGGCATGCCCGGGCTTGCTCCACCGCTTGACTTCATTAAAAGCCACATATCTCAGAAATAGTTCAGATCCCCACCCCTAAACCATATATATTCTTGTTCCTTATGATAAGACTCATTCAGTCACACCAACTTGGGGGTCTCTTTGTGCTGAGGCAATGTGCCCCGCCCTTCCACTTCATAAAAGGCCATATATTTCAGAAACCATTAAATCCCCACCCCATATTCATATATGTTCCTGTTCCTTATTATTAGCACACCTACTGTAGGTGTGTCCGCAGGGGCCAGTCCTCTCCTTTCCACTTCATGAAAGGATATCTTGGAAACCGTTCAGATTCCCACCCCTAAACCATATATATACTTGGTCCTTATGATGAGACACATTTAGGGATAACAATCTTGGGCTTTCCTGGGAACGACAGGGCATGCTCCAACCCCTCCACTTATATCTCCAGCCATGCAGATCCCCACTGCTAAACCATATATATTCTTGTTCTTTGTGATAAGACACATTTAGTGATACCAACCAGGGCTCCATTGGGTCCATTCCCCACCCCCTCTACTTCATAAAAGGCCTAATGTTTCATATACTTAGTCCACATGGATGCTCATTTGGATATGGGGGTTCATTTGGCAGATTAAAATGATATCATGTTAAAATACATGGCTGCAATTTGGCAGTGCCCACCTGAGCTCTGGTGAGCACAGTGGCCCATGGGCCTCTTGTTTGAATATGACAAAGTTTAAGATGGATCCCAAAAATGTATGGATTATATAGAAAAATTATCATTCATGGTCATTTTTGGACGGGCTTTTCAAGGAAAAATTCCATCCTGTAGAATAGTGATGTCCGTGTGGGTGGGCGGGTGCGCGGCCGGGCGGGTGTCAGCGTCCCAGTTTACCTTTTGGTTAACACTGAAAAACTCGTCCATAATGCCATTTGATGTTTTTCTTGTTCTACAGATTATCTTAGATATAGCATAGTTTAAAAGATTAATCCCACTAAAGTATGGATTATTCAGAAAAATGCCAGTAAATGGTCATTTTTCTGTAGAATCTTTGTTTTGTTTGCTATAACTAGGGCTGGCTAATAGGAGCTGAAAGGATAATGGGTTATCATTCCTTTCTTTGCAATCGATAATCAATTAGTGATCACTGAAGATTTGGTCTTTATTTGACCTGTCTGGCTTTCTGTCTGAGCATGACTGTACTTTGCCATATGTATTTGAATGGACAGGCCTGAGCAAACAGTGTAGACCCAGATGAGACGCCGCAGAATGTGGCATCTCATCTTGGTCTGCAACAGTGTAGACCCAGATGAGACGCCGTAGAATGCGTCTCATCTTGGTCTGCACTGTTTGTCACTCATACAGCTATTTTAGGTGCAACTTTGGGTAGTAAATTGTACTTATCAAATAATCGATTGCAAGCAAATCAGTGATGATAATCATTTTTCAGGAATTTATCGATTGAATAATCGGTTATCAGATTAATCGTGCCAGCCTTAGCTATAACTATAACAACAGATAAGGTAAGCACTTGAGGTAATTATAGGGTATATAGTTTTCCTTATTTCTCCTTAAAAACCTGTGTTGTGGGTTCTCATTAGAAGGGCCTCGGCAAGGCAGTTATAATGAGTACCCATAACATAGATTTTTATGGAGAATTGACAAAAACTACACTCCAATTATCACAAAATATGCACCTCATATACCGGTACAGTCGAACTTCATTGGCTCGAACACCTTTGGGACCTCGAAAATCTGTTCGAGACAGGGGTAGTTCGAGCCACTGAGGTTACTGTCAGGAGGCATAACGAGATTATTTAGACATCTTTTCGGTGTTCTATAATGAATATGTATGCTGTGTGTACTCATTAGAATCGCCTCATCGAGGCGATTCTAATGAGTACACACAGCATACATTTGCAAGATTAAAGACTAAAATCTTAAGTATCCCCCACTATTTCTTATGTAGAGGATTTCGCTAGGGGCTCAAGAATGGGTTCGACACATCCATGGTAAACGAGCCATTGGTGTTTGAGCCATCGAAGTTCAACTGTACAAGCTATTTTTTGATTCATAAAAAAAAAAAAATGAAAACCAAACAATACACCTTGTGCTTCAGGAGCATAAAGTACAAACTTGACACCACTCAAAACATCAGTAAATTCTATTTTAGAGGCTCTTCAAACTTTCTGACTGACCCTTTTACGTGTACCTGCATATATATATTTTAGTTTTGATAATGAAAGTGTTGTATGGTTATATAAGTAATATTTTAAAACAGTTACATTTTAAGAAAGAATATTTTGGTAAATAGTTTTGTGTAAACTTTGATGGGTGCGTGTTTTTTGTAGACTTATTCATCACTATTGAAATGGTAAGTTCATTATTTACATGGTTAAGAGGGCAATGGGGATAATATATCAAAATCCATTGACAATGATCTGGCTTATATTTCTTTTCTTTTTAGGCTTCATGTCTTAAATGCAACATATTTTTCAGCTTTGCATTAACATAAGACTCCCACGTGATATAATATTTATTTCTTGGCCGTCAGATTGAAATTTTTCTGCTGAAAATCTGTGATTTAAATTTCTGCTTCAAACATAGTGTTGCTATGGTGCCAGTTTGAACTGCCTCATTGATGCTACTCTAGAGAATCAGATGTCCAAAGCATCGTTAGCTTTATTTAACTTCAAAAAAATCTGAAAATTAGGTCATCTTGAGGACTGGTGGTAATTCTCCTAAAATTTTAACAGAATTTTTTCACCATCTGGCAAGGAGTGCAAAGGGTGCAAAAGGAATGGGAAACAATGTAGGCCCAGTTCAGACTACTACTTTAGGAGCAGTCTGATCTGGGTCTGCACTGTATGCCTAGACCTATCTGTCCCAATACTTAGCATTGTTAGGGTAGCTTGTAAGCAGTTAAACTGTTACAGTAGCTTAAATATCTAATACTCTGGTATTTTTGCTGAAATGATGTTAGCAGCTTTTGCTAATGCAAAAGCTGCTAACATTTTATCAGCAAAAGTATAAGTACATGTATATTTGTCATATTCAATGATCAAAGTTTTAATGATAAGGTGCATAAACTTATGATAAGACAACTGGCCCCTGATTTGTTGAGAATAAAGTATTAATTTACTTGTATAATAATCATTGGGCTTAAAATGTTGTTCATTACTCAGCCTTGTTAACATGAAATGTCGTTCATTACACAGTCTTGTTAAAATGAAATGTTGTTCATTACACAGTCTTGTTAACATGATGATTGCCCTAATAGTTTCTGTTCATATAATCTTGAAGGCCAGACTAGGAATCACAGGTTTGTGAGTGTACATAATGTGATGTCCGGTGATGTCATACACACAGAGTTGTCGATATTGATAGAAACCAACAGATATTTTAGTAGTAGCGACTACAAATTACAAGTATATTTTCGGCCCCAGCCCATAGGGGCTTGAAGAAATATATGAGCTGCATGATGTTTCCACGCAGAGCTGAATCCGGGCCGCACACTAGTACTGGTAAACCGCTTAGAGGATCTAAGCCTGTCCAGGAACCGCGGTGCGAGGCGGACCGTCCATGCTAATAAACCCTACTGGTTTCATTGGGCGACAGGGCTTGAGATGTCATTTCATCTTAATGTCGGGTAAAAGTCCCACAAAATTGGAAGCAACGCCTCCAAAATGACCTTTACAGTGTTGAGGGGGAAGTTAAACCTCAAATCAAACAAACAAAAACAAGTATATTTTGCAGATTGATCCAAAATATTTCCTTAATTGATTAATCAAAGCAAAGTCTTTCCCTTACTTTATTGATTATATTAATTGAATTTAAGTTCCTATTTATTAATCAAATTTAAGCAATGTCTTTCCAAAATTGATTAATCAAAGTAAAGTCTTTCCCAAATTTATCAATTAAAGCAAAGTCTTTCACAAATTTTAACACAAAATTTTTAATTTCTCAAATTGAGTATGTGTAATTATAAAGTTTTATTATACAACTTTATATGACTTCCTACATAGCTACATGCATTTATAGTTAGTCAATTTTTGCACAGCTCATAATTCTGCAATTGTGTATAAAATTTTATCATATGACATTGTTGATAAGCAGTGGATAACTTTGTGTAATAAAAATCGTATTACCACACGTGCAATAACACTTTGGCGGGAATAAGTAACGTCATGACTACGTCCATGTCAACTGTGCATTTTTTTGGTGGAAAATTTGTCAAATCTAAAGGCGATGAAATCCAATTTTAAGCGGTCATATGATAAACAGAATCTTACACGAGTGGTCATTTCATATGAAATTTATGAAGCTCGCCGAAGGCTCGTTTAATAAATTTCATATGAAATGACCACTCGTGTAAGATCCTCTATATATTTAATTTTAAAATTATCCAGATAAAATAGCTAACAAACCAACATATTGAACACCTCAATTATAACTAAATCATTTTGAACAGCTAACATCATGAATTAATGTGTATTTGGATTTTAATTATCAACTAATACTCTCGATCCGTACCTGTTCTGGGACATCACGGCAAAAGTTTTCACATATTCTATCAATCTCAATCAGCCCCAGCCCATCGGGGCTTGAATAAACAGATGGGCTGTGTGATGCTTCCACACAGAGCTGAAATCGACCCGCACATGAGTACTGGTAAACCGCTTACAGGATCTAAGCCTGCCCACGCAAAGCGGTGCGAGTCGGACCATCCATGCTTATAAACCCTATTGGTTTCTTTAGGCGACAGGGCTTGAGATAACATTTCTTTTTTCTTTCTTCCACAACTTCTTAACCTCATTAGAGGACTACAGAAGGTTATCTCAATGTCGGGTAAAAGTCTCACAAAATTGGAAGCAATGCCTTCAAAATGATCTATACAGTGTTGATGGGGACACTAACCCTTTTAGTACCAAATGAAATCTTCCTCCTTATAGCCCAAGTCTATTTCTATATTTAGGGTTGACAGGTTGTGGTATCTTCAAAATTGATTTGGAAAATGGCTGAACTTCCTGAACATACTATAGGTTCTGATGAGACGCCGCTTTCTGTGGCATCTCATCTGGGTCTACACGGTTTGCCAAGGTACCCCCTTTGGGGTTTCCGGTACTAAATGGGTTAAATCTAAAATCAAATAAACAAACCTATCAATCCCAATTTTGGTGAACAAAGGGTTAGTGCCTATCATGCTGCTTGGAGACTGTGCATGGAACTCTGGACACAGATCTCCCATGATTCACTGTTCTATTTTTGTATTTTCTTACATGATTTTCAGTGAAATATAAAGATTTTTCAGTGACATCGAAATCGATATTGTCACTGTGAAAATACGATTTTTATACCCCCGCAAACGAAGTTTGAAGGGGGTATATAGGAGTCAGCTTGTCGTCTGTCGTCGTCGTCTGTCGTCGTCAGTCCGTTACAAAAAACTTTAACATTGCTCATAACTTCCTTATTCTTTGACCGATTTCTTTAATATTCACACACCACACACCTTGCCACTAGTACTTAAGATTGATATACACAAACCTGACCTTGACCTTTACGTTGACCTTCCTCAAGGTCAAATACTTGTAAAAATTTGTCGGTACAAAAAAACTTTTAACATTGCACATAACTTCCTCATTCTTTGACCGATTTCTTTAATATTCACATACCACACACCTTGCTACTAGTACTTAAGATTGATATACACAAACCTGACCTTGACCTTCACGTTGACCTTCCTCAAGGTCAAATACTTGTAAAAATTTGTTGTCGGTCCGTTCCAAAAAACTTTAACATTGCACATAACTTCCTCATTCTTTAACCGATTTCTTTAATATTCACACACCACACACCTTGCACCTTGCCACTAGAACTTAGGATTGATATACACAAACCTGACTTTGACTGAGTGACACCTTGCATGTAATTGGATTTCTATGATTATCATAATATTTCCGACGTTGACCTTCCTCAAGGTCAAATACTTGTAAAAATTTGTATATAAATACTTGTAAAAATTTGTTGTCGGTCCGTTCCAAAAAACTTTAACATTGCACATGTTACTATCTGACAACGCATGCGGGGATATAATTGGCGCCTGTTAGGCGGCAGCTCTAGTTAATTTCACTGTGAATTAGATGCTTCATCGAAAAATTACACATATTTTCTTTGGATGTGGATGTCAATTAGCTAAACATTATAAATATTGTCAGAAATTAGGTCACGCATGTTTTCATGTCATTCGAACGTTGATGGCATCATTTTTAGCACCTACGTAATGTAAATAAAGCATGTGACGCTAGACGAGCGAAGCAGCTGTGGAAATTATTTGAATGCAAATTTCAAGCAAACCATTTGAAAAAGTAACATTCTAAGCTGTTTTTCAGGTGCAAACTTTCAGTTTTCACCCACTATTGTAACCAGTTATCATGCTGAACATCTCTTAATCAACGTGTGTGTGTTTGAGTTTTACGTCCCACCAACAGCTAAGGTCATACGGAGATGGGACCTTGGTTCAAAGACTCATCCGAAAGTCTGGAAAAGCCCGGGATCGACCCTGGGATCCCTGGTTTACAAGGCGAGTAGCGTAACCACTGCACCACGGAGGCTTCTCTTAATCAACGGGAAATCGCCTTTGAAAAAGTTTGTTCTCTGTGATGATTGCTGATGCTTTGAAAATGCGTTACAAATTACAATTTAAAGCATGAAAGAAACAGAAAATTTGATTTTTTTGTGTAAGATCGATTTTTATTTAACCAAATGAACATCAAAAGTACGCTAGTATTTTCACAAGTGGCGTAATCTTATAAGCCACTCATTAAAATACCACTTTTGATGTTCATTCGGTGAAATAAAAATTGATCTTACACTGAAAAAATCAAATATCCTCTTTTTATTTGCTGGCCTAAAAGATTTGAGTAATAACCATAGTGTACAAGAAGCCTTTAGTGCATTTGAACTTATTTCTTTGCAATATTTTGATAGGGTCCTATTTGTTTGCAGTATTTTGATACTGTTGTCATGTTACTGGTTTTGTTTGTTTGATTTGAGGTTTAACGTCCCCGTCAACACTGTAAATGTCATTTTACAGATTTTATGGGCTTTTTACCCCACATTGAGATGAAATGACATCTCAAGCCTTTGCCCAATGAAACCAATATGGTTTATTAGCATGGACGGTCCGCCTCGCACCACGGTTCCTGGACAGGCTAAGATCCTCTAAGCGGTTTTCCAGTACTAGTGTGCGGGCCGGATTCAGCTCTGAGTGGAAGCATCATGCAGCCCATATATTTCTTCATGTTACTGGTATAGATGTAGAAGAGGATCAATTTGCTCAAAGCATTGCAACAGGTGGACTCAAAATACTGTATCAAATGCCATATGTCAACAAGTTTATGTAATAACACACCTCTATACATGTACTTCACTTGAAATAGAAAAAAACAGGTTAACAGGATATATATTATTAGCTCACCTGAGCCGAAGGCTCCAGGGGAGCTATTGTGATCGGTCATTTGTCTGTCATCATCGTCCGTCTGCCCGGATGTCCATCCACAATTCCTTTAAACGACATCTCCTCCTAAACCACTGAACAGATTTTGACCAAACTTGGCAGAAATGATTGGGTGGTCCTCCTCTTTTAAAGTTGTTCAAAGAATTCCATCCCATGCAGAACTCTGGTTGCCATGGCAACAAAAGGGGAAAATAAGAAAAGCCATGGCAACAAAAGGGGAAAATAAGAAAAAAACCTTTAAAAATCTTTTTGTCTGAAACCAGAAGGCCCAGGTCATTGATATTTGGTATGAAGCTTCATCTAGTGGACCTCTACCAAGATTGTTCAAATTATTGCCCTTAGGCCAAAAATGGCCCTGCTCCGGGGCGTACTGGTTTGACATAGGCTTATATAGGGAAAACCTTTAAAAATCTTCATGTCTGAAACCAGAAGGCCCAGGTTTTTGGTATGAAGTTTCATTTAGTGGACCTCTACCAAGATGGTTCAAATTATAGACCTGGGGCCAAAAATGCCCCCGCCCTGGGACCCTTTGGTTTTACATAGGCTTACTGTATTCGACCTATTGACCGCACCGTGCGCTTAGTTTTTTCAAAATTGTATGAAAATATTGTGTTGAAAAATCTACCTAATAAGTGCACACTCAATACGAAAAAAAAAAAAAAACGAAAAAAAAAAAGCTTCTGATATGATTATATTATAGAGTTGAATTTCAGCATAGGGGTTCACCACATATACATATAATTTTCCGGGTCAAAGATGAAGCAAAACTCAATAAGAATTTGCTTGGAGGTTACTGTAAAGTATGCGCTTGTGTATATTTTCCAGAAAAAGCTTGGGTGTGCGCTTATAGGAGCATGTGCGGTAAATAGGTCAAATACAGTATATAGGGAAAATCTTTAAAAATCTTCTCTGAAACCACAAGGCCCAGGTCTTTGATATTTGGTATGAAGCTTCATCTAGTGGACCTCTACCAAGATTGTTCAAATTATTGCCTTGAGGCCAAAAATGGCCCCGCCCTGGAGCCCACTGGTTTTACATAGGCTTATATAGAAAAAACTTTAAAAATCTTCTTGTCTGAAACCAGAAGACCCATGTCTTTGATATTTGGTTTGAAGCTTCATCTAGTGGACCTCTACCAAGATTCAGTCTTAGACTATTATAATTATAAAGGTATCAATAATCCAAAAGCAAGAGATGAAGTGTTGAAACTGATACAAGATAAATATTTAATTGATCCATTTAGGGAAAATTTTCCAATGAGTAAAAAATTTACTTGGAAAAAGAAACATCCATGGAAACAGGCAAGACTAGATTATTTCCTAATTTCAGAAAAGTTATTACAGTTTGTAAAAAAGTCAGACATTAACCCTAGTTATAGATCAGATCATGCAAGTATAACATTAGAACTTAATCTCACAAACTTTAGGAAAGGAATATCATACTGGAAACATAATAATTCTCTATTAAGTGATATTGAATACCTAAATCAGATTAATTCAAAAATCTTAGAAATTAAAAAACAATATGCATTACCAGTATATAATATGCAAAATTTAGAACATATTCCTGATGAAGAACTTCAACTAACAATAAATGACCAGTTATTCCTAGATGTTCTACTAATGGAAATTCGAGGGAAATCCATTTCTTATGCAAGTTATAAAAATAAAAACAGGGATACCAGGGAAAAGCAATTAATAAAAACTATAGCAGACATGGAAAATAATGATAATGAGGATAATTTAGAAGAACTTGAAATTTTAAAAACTGAATTAATAAATATACGTCATGAGAAACTTAAAGGACATATGGTTAGATCTAGAGCACAGTATATAGATCAGGGTGAGAGGCCAACAAAATATTTTTGTGCATTGGAAACACATAATTCTGTGTCCAAAACAATATGTTGTCTGGAACAGGAAGATGGAACAAAAATAACTAAGCAAGAAGAAATATTAAAAGAAACAAAAACTTTTTATGAAAAGTTATATAAATCAAGAGATGAAACATTAGAAGATACAGAGTTAGAAACCTACATGAAATTTAATAAAATGACAAAACTTAATAATGAACAGGCAAACAGTATAGAGGGCATATTAACATATAAAGAAATAAGTAACACATTGTATCAAATGAAATCTGACAAGAGCCCTGGTATAAGCGGTTTTACAGCAGAATTCTTTAAAACATTTTGGAAACAGCTAGGCCATTTTGTTCTCAGATCACTTAATTTAGGATTTGCAAATGGAGAACTTTCAATAACTCAACGACAAGGATTAATAACGTGTATCCCTAAAGAAGGTAAATCAAAACTTTTTCTTAAGAACTGGAGACCACTGACTCTTTTAGATGTAATATACAAAATAGCATCAGGTTCAATAGCGAATAGGTTAAAATTAGTTTTAGATAAATTAATAGACAAAGATCAGACAGGATTCTTAAAAGGCAGATATATAGGAGAAAACACCCGCTTAATATATGATGTGATGAACTACACTGAGCAAAATAATATACCAGGGCTCTTGCTATTGATAGATTTTGAAAAAGCATTCGATTCTTTATCATGGGCGTTCATTCAGAAAGTACTAAAATTCTTAAACTTTGGCCCAGAATTATGTAGATGGATTGAAACATTTTATTGTAAAATATCTTCATCTGTAATTCAATACGGACATATGTCTGAATTCTTTAATATAGGGCGAGGATGCCGTCAGGGTGATCCACTATCACCATATACTTCATCCTATGTGCAGAATTTTTGGCTGTGAAAATTAGACAAAACAAGCATATATCAGGAATTAAAGTACAAAATTTAGAATTCAAAATTTCACAATATGCGGATGATACTTCAATGTTTTTAGATGGGTCCTCTGAATCTCTCTTTCATTCTCTAAATGAACTAGATAGATTTGCAAATATATCAGGCCTTAAAATTAATTATGAGAAGACACAGGTGGTATGGATTGGCTCCAAAAAGTACAGTACAAGTGCAATCAAAACAAAATGGAAACTATCATGGGGAAGTAACACATTTAAAGTTCTGGGAATCTCTTTTAACGTTAATTTGGAACAGATGATAAAAGATAATTATACAACAAAAATACAGCAATTAGAGAACAATGTTAAAAAATGGAGTAAACGAGCTTTGACACCAATTGGTAAAATAACAGTAATAAAAACATTCATGATACCAGCATTCAATCATCTATTTTTAGCCCTTCCGAATCCTAACCAAAGAACAATTGACTACATCAATGATATACTGTTTGATTTTTTGTGGAACAATAAAACAAGTAAAATTAAAAAAGCAGTCGTAGTCAAGCAGTACTGTGAAGGTGGTCTGCAAATGATTAACTTGAACGCCTTTATAGATGCTTTGAAATCAGCATGGATCAGGCGTCTTCTTATAAATGACTGCAAATGGCAAGACCTTATAAAACTTGATGTCGAAATAGATAAATTATCTGGATGTAATACAAAATATGTAGAAAAATGTATAGCTAATATAAAAAATGATTTTTGGAAAGATGTTTTTCAGTCCTTTATTAATGTCAATAAAAAGAAGCCCATGAACGAAAATGACATTTTACAAACCCCAATATTTTATAACGAAAATATAAATATAGGGGGTTCCCATATTTTTTACAGTTCTTGGTACAAAAAGGGGATCAGATTTTTGAATGATTTGATAAAAGAAAATGGAGATTTCTATACCCATGAAGAATTCACAGAAATGTCAGGGATACATTCAAATATAATTCAGTTTCATGGAACTATATGTGCAGTAAAAATATACCTAAAAGAAAATAATATTAATATAAAACATAAATCAACAATGCCATTTATCCCATCTCATGTTCAACCATTTTTAATACAACTTAAAGGATCAAAAACAATGTACGACTTGCTTAATCAAAATAAAGATGTACCAACAGGACAAATAACTTGGAACAAATTATATGATCTAAGTAAAGAAGACTGGACTCAGATTTACAGCTATCCGTTTAATGTTACAAAATACCCAGCTCTCATTTGGTTCCAAGTCAGTATAAATCATAACATTCTTGTTACAAATAAACTTCTTTATCAAATGAAAATACAAAATGATTCTATGTGCACCTTCTGTAAACTAAATAATGAAACTACAGTGCATCTCCTGTGGAAATGTACATTAACCCAAAAGTTTGTTAGAGAACTGATAATATGGCTGAATTCTTATGGCATTATATGTACCATTTCAGAGAAGTTTTTCATATTTGGTAAACAGGAGGAGCAAGTATTTCCAGAGGCAATTAATTTCATTTTATTTTATGCAAAATATTTCATTTATGTATCTCGCTGTAAACAACAACCCTTGATTCTCAATATTTTTAAAAAGAAGCTGAAATTCATGTATAAAGTGCATTTAAATATTGCATTCAAAAATGATGTTGTTCAAAAGTTTGAAAAGGAATGGAGCCAATACCAAGTACTTATTAACGACATTGTATAATCAACATTACTACACAAAGCCCATATAGTAGAGACCATGAATACAGAGTATATACATATAAACATAACAAAAAGCATATTTCCTGTGCAAACCACCTATACCCCCCACCCCCCACTTCCCCCCAATTTGCCCCACTGGGAATGGTTGCCAGACTAAAAAGTTGGGAATCCTGAATAGCTCATAACTTTCCAGTTAAAATTCAGACCTGATTACTATTTGTATATATGTATTATAGGTAAAACAGTATGGTTGATGGAATGAAAGGTGCACTACCAACAATATTAATGAACATTTTGAATATACCATATGTGATTCGTGTGACAGAATCCAGACTGTCAGAATGAGTGAATGATTATATGGGTAGTACACATTAAGAAAGGTGGAAAAATGAAACAAACTGTAGAATGTAAGGTCTGGAAAACTTTTGGGACTTCCCGGGTCTCAAAAGATGTTTGTTAACGGGAAAAACAAAGCAAATAAAAAATAAATGTCAGATTCCTGACAAAAAAAAACAAAAAAAACCTATAATATCCTATATTTGTGGCCACTAGATACCTATATTTCTGGACCTTACCTATATTTTTGACTCCTAATGTCACTTGACGCCCTGTACTTGTTAGAACTGCCTCATTGAGGCAGTTCTAACAAGCACCCGCAACCTATGTTTTAACGAGCACACACAACCTATGTCTAGAGTATGAAAAAGAAAAATGACAAATTTCATCAGAAAATTAACCATTTTAATCTTCGGAAAGAAAATACTTTGGAGCAGGGGTGTGTTACTATAATGTTCTGGCACTGTATGGTTTAACACCTTATGTATAAGCCTTCCCAGGAAATTGTGGCTGGGTAAACATACCAACTCGATTTGTCCGCAATTTAATGGCGTTGACTTGGAAGTTAAACTTGAAACAAACAGCAACAAAATTAATACACCTCAAAAATTTGTACAATAACAATAGGTCAGTTTTATCCCATTTAGTAATGAATGGAATCTTCCACTTAAAACAGTACAAGACTGACGAGCTATGTGGAACAAAAATATCATGAAAACAGGCCAATATAACTTTGACCCCCTTAAACCCCACTTTTATATAGTAAAACTGGGGTTTACATGGGTGAACATTATTTTTCTTATTTCTGCTTCAAAAAGGATTGTGGGTACTCTTTAGAACCGCCTCGTTGAGGCGGTTCTAACGTGTGCCCACAATCTAAGTTGTGAACAGAAATAAGAAAAATATCACAATTTTTATCGGAAAATTTAGATTTTTTCGGTGGTAAAATTTACAGTGTATTGGTATAGGCGTGTTTTCGTAATGCACTGGAAACAGTGTAAGACTGATGTCGGAGCAATGTGGAACAAAAATATGATGGTGTTATATTCACCCAGAAAAAAAAAAAAAAAGAAAAAAAAAAAATGGGTATTCTCGCAGCCTGATAGTTTGTTGATACATGTATATGGAACTGCCTCCTTGAAGCAATTTGATGTACATTTATAATAGTGATTACGGGTACTTGCTAAAATGTCCTCATTCAGGCAGTTCTAATATACACCCGTAGTTGGTTTCAAACACGGACCCTATATACATGAACTAGTCACAACACCAGGCCTCCTAGCAAAACCTTTAAAACCTATAATAACTTATAATTTTGTGCCAAACCTATAAAACCTTTTTGTTCATAAAACCTATAAAAAGCCTGTATTTTCATGAAAAAAACCTATATTTTTCACTTTGAACATTCTTGCGACTCAACCCTAACTTTTCTTCAAAATGCACTACTATTTGTTACTTTTTAGTCCCACAAAAAGTGATGAAAACTGTCTAGAAATTGTATTTTTTTTTCCTCGCTCGCTCGGACTTTGTAAAATTTAGATCAACTTTATCTGAGTAACTGTGGCACAAAAATTCATCAAATATTTTTTCACCAGTTTTAAATCTTGATGTAAGTTTGGAAGACTCTTTTTATGTCCCCGGTAGCGATAGCGGGGACATATTGTTTTTGCCCTGTCTGTTTGTGGGTTTGTTGGTTTGTACGTGGACAACTTTAACGTTGGCCATAACTTTTGAACCGTTTGAGATAGAGCTTTCATATTTGGCCTGAATGTTCCTTGTGACAAGACCTTCACATTCATGCAAAAAAATTTGACCTGTGACCTTGACCTTGACCTTTGACCTACTTAAAAGAAAAAAATAACATTGGTCATAACTTTTCAACCACTTGAGATACAGCCTTCATATTTTCCATGTATGTTCCTTGCGGCAAAAGCTTTACATTCATGCAAAAAATTTTGACCTGTGACCTTGACCTTTGACCTACTTAAAACAAAAAAATAACATTTTGGTCATAACTTTTGAACCATTTGAGATAGAGCCTTCATATTTTACATGTAGCTTCCTTGTGACAAGAGCTTTACATTCACACAAAAAATTTTGACCTGTGACCTTGACCTTTGACCTACATAAAAGAAAAAGTTAACATTGGTCATAACTTTTGAACTGTTTGAGATACAGCCTTCATATTTAGCATGTATGTTCCTTGTGACAAAAGTTTTTCATTCATGTCAAAAATTTTGACCTGTGACCTTGACCTTTGACCTACTTAAAATTAAAAATAACATTTTGGTCATAACTTTTGAATGCTTTGAGATAGAGCCTTCATATTTTGCATGTAGGTTCCTTGTGACAAGAGCTTTACATTCACACAAAAAATTTTGACCTGTGACCTTGACCTTTGACCTACATAAAAGAAAAATTTAACATTTGTCATAACTTTTGAACCGTTTGAGATACAGCCTTCATATTTAGCATGTCGGTTCCTTGTGGCAAACGCTTTACATTCATGCAAAATTTTTGACCTGTGACCTTGACCTTTGACCTACTTAAAAAAAATAAACATTTTTGGTCATAACTTTCCAACCGTTTGGGATAGAACTTTCATATTTGGCATGTAAGTTCCCTGTGATTAGAGCTTTTCATACATGCAAAATGTTTGGACCATGACCTTGACTTTTGACCTACTTAAAGAAAAAAAATAAAATTGTTCATAACTTTTGAACCGTTTAAGATAGAGCCTTAATATTTGGCATGTAGGTTCCTTGTGACAATAGCTTTACATTTATGCAAATTTTTTTGACCTGTGACCTTGACCTACTTTAAAGAAAAAATATTATTGTTCATAACTTTTGAACCATTTAAGATAGAGCTTTCATATTTGGCATGTAAGTTTCTTGTGTCAAAGGCTTCCCACACAAACAAAAATCTTGAACTGTGAGCAACTTTGAATAAAAAATGACCATGCCCGGGGACATGTTCGTGTTTCACAAACACATCTTGTTTTAAATGTGTATTTTTATTGAAAACCTGTAAATAACCTATAGTTTGAGTAAGAAGAACCTATATAAAAACCTATATTTTCAAAGTGGGCCACTAGGAGGCCTGCAACACTGTAAGTGATCGCTGATGCTGTTTATTGGAAAATGCTGTCGTGGCTGAGATTGGCTCAGACTTAACGTTTGCACAGTTTCATTGCTACAGACATCTCTTGATTCAACAAAATTGTATTACTTTACTTTAAAAGCAATAGTTGAATGTATTGCTTGTAGAAATGTAACATTATTTTGATGAAAAGTTTTAACAGTTTTTATAAACTTTATCAGAAACCTGGGCACATATTACAGGTATTTTCTGCATATAAAGCATAAATTCTTCAAATTTAGAGGCTATAAGCTGCTTTTAATTAGTTTAATCAATACACTATTAAAATTTTTAAACATCATTGTGTCAAAATTGACAACTAACATATAATTACTGATAAAATTAATTTTCATTCACAATAATGAATTATAAAATAGCTCTACAATCAGGCAACTTAGTCAGTTACTAGTCTGTGCATATTGGGTCCGATTTTTATAGTAGAAATGTAAACAATATAAGAAAAATGTCATTTTAGCATGATGTTTACATGTCTGTGAAATGAACACACCTCTGAACTACACTTTATATAGAAAAAATTGGGGTTTACAGGGGGTATTCATTAAATTTTCTTATTTATGCTCTAAAACATGGGTTGTGGCTTGTTAGAACCGCCTCATTGAGGCGGTTCTAACAAGCACCCACAATCTATGTTTGGAGTTAAATTAGGAAAAACCGCCCCCGCCCATAGGGGCTTGAAGAAATATATGGGCTGCATGATGCTTCCACGCAGAGCTGAATCCGGCCCACACACTAGTACTGGAAAACTGTTTAGAGGATCTAAGCCTGTCTAGGAACCGCGGTGCGAGGCGGACCATCCATACTAATAAACCTTCTTGGTTTCATTTGGCGACAGGGCTTGAGATGTCATTTCATCTCAATGTCGGGTAAATGTCCCACAAAATTGGAAGCAACGTCTCCAAAATGACCTTTACAGTGTTGACGGGGATGTTAAACCTCAAATCAAACAAACAAAAATAAATTAGGAAAATATCTCTAAACATTCATCACAAAACTAACTGTTTTTGAAGATATGAAAAATGCACTATTTCATATTGATGTGTTATTGTAAAGTTTACTGAAATGTGTTCAAAATATCAAAATGTAATTTCTTGATTGAAAAGTCATGACATTTAGTATATTAACCCTTATCTTGCTGTTCACGACAACCCCTATCTTTGGAAACAGTGTAGATCCAGATCAGATGGCTTCTGAAGAAGCCATCTGATCAGGATCCACACTGTTTGGCATTCAGTTTATGAATTTGTAGCAATAAATTACATCAAGTAATTTGATTGGTTGATAGACAGAAATGGGTGTGGCTTAAATGAATATTCAGCAATAGAAGGGTTAAGTTGTCATCATGATATAGCTGCTCTGCAGAGTTAAGTTTCTCAAAGTTTTTATGCCAGTTTATATGTTTCTACTTAACGTCTTAATTAAGAAATAGATCAGCTCTAGCTGTGATTTGTTGTGTAATAAATCACAGTTTGGAGGTCAGTTGTAAAGTAGACAAATCACAAGCGCGTAGCGCGCGTGATTTGTCTACTTACAACTGACCGACAAACTGTGATTTATTACCCAACAAATCACTGGCTAGAGCTGATCTATTTCGATTCTAACAGGCTGAAAATCGGCAATAATGTTGTTGTTGCCTTCAAAATCTCACAACTTTTCGCCATTGTTAGAAGAAATCCCGCTAAAATTGTCGACTGGAACACATGCATTTATATCCTTTTCTAACGTTTTCGATGCGAGAAAATGACGTTACACCGTCTAACGTCAAGGAAATCGACTAGTGACGTAATAAATTTGGAGTTTTTAATGACGTCACCTATCACGCTCTTCTGAGGTGTGATTTGTTGCATAATAATTCACAGTTCCTTTCCATTGCCTATATAGGCGCGCTGTGTTAGAATCACTGACATAATCTGACATTGATGAAGGCCATTGAAGATTGTAACATTGTGTAAATAAAAATATTCTGTCAAAAAAAAAAAAAAAGATTGTTCAAATTATAGCCCTGGGGCCAAAAATGCCCCCGCCCCGGGACCCTTTGGTTTTACATAGGCTTATATAGGGAAAATCTTCTTCTCTGAAACTGCAAGGCCCAGGTCTTTGATATTTGGTATGAAGCTTCATCTAGTGGACCTCTACCAAGATTATTCAAATTATAGCCCTGGGGCCAAAAATGTCCCCGCCCCAGAGCCCACTGGTTTTACATAGGCTTATATAGGGAAATCCTTTGAAATCTTCTTGTCTGAAACCAGCAGGCCCAGGTCTTTGATATTTGGTATGAAGCTTCATCTAGTGGATCGCGTTGAAGATTGTTCAAATTACAACCCTGGGGCCAAAAATGGCCCTACACGGGGCCCACTGGTTTTACATAGGCTTATATACGGAAAACCTTTTAAAATCTTATTGTCTGAAACCAGAAGGCCCCGGTCTTTGATATTTGGTATGAAGCTTCATCTAGTGGACCTCTACCAAGATTGTTCATATTATTGCCCCGAGGCCAAAAATGGTTACACCCCGGGGCCCACTGGTTTTACATTTTACATAGGCTTATTAGAGAAAACCTGTAAAACTTTTCTTCTCTGAATCCAGAAGGCCCGGGTCTTTGATATTTAGTATGATGCTTCTTCTACTGGACCTCTACCAAGATTGTTCAAATTATAGCCCTGGGGCAAAAATGCCCCTGCACCGGGGCCCACTGGTTTCACATAGGCTTATATAGGGAAAATCTTTAAAAATCTTCTTTTCTTAAACCACAAGGCCCAGGTCTTTGATATGTGGTATGAAGCTTCATCTAGTGGACCTGTACCAAGATTGTTCAAATTAAAGCCCTGGGGCCAAAATGCCCCTGTGCCGGGGCCCACTGGTTTTACATAGGTTTATATAGGGAAATCCTTTGAAAATCTTCTTGTCTGAAACCAGGAGGCCCAGGTCTTTGATATTTGTTATGAAGCTTCATCAAGTTGACCACTACGAAGATTGTTCAAATTATAGCCCTGGGGCCAAAAATGGCCCCACACGGGGGCCCACTGGTTTTACATCGGCTTATATACGGAAAACCTTTAAAAATCTTCTTATCTGAAACCAGACGGCCCAGGTCTTTGATATCTGGTATGAAGCTTCATCTAGAGGACCTCTACCAAGGTTGTTCAAATTATAGCCCTGGGGCCAAAAATGCCCCTGTGCCGGGGTCCACTGGTTTTACATAGGCTTATATAGGGAAATCCTTTGAAAATCTTCTTGTCTGAAACCAGTAGGCCCAGGTCTTTGATATTAGGTATGAAGCTTCATCTAGTGGACCGCTATGAAGATTGTTGAAATTATAGCCGTGGGGCCAAAAATGGCCTCACACGGGGGCCTACTGGTTTTACATAGGCTTATATAGGGATCGAAAATCTTAAAAAATCTTCTTGTCTGAAACCAGAAGGCTCAGGTCTTTAGGTCTTTGATATTTTATATGAAGCTTCATCTAGTTGACCTCAACGAAGATTGTTCAAATTATAGCCCTTGGGCCAAAAATGCCCCCGTACCGGGGCCCACTGTTTTTATGCAGGCTAATTATAGGGAAATCTTTAAAAATCTTCTTGTCTGAAACCAGAAGGCACAGGTCTTTGATATTTAGTATGAAGGTTCATCTAGTTGACCTCTACCAAGATTGATCAAATTATAGCCCTGGGACCAACAATTGGCCCCGCGCCGGGGCCCACTCGATCACTTTACATAGACATATTAGGGAAAAACCTTTAAAGTCTTGTCTCAAACAGGACACTGGGGCACGTTCAAAACTCTTAGCTCTTAGCTCAGGTGAGCGATATAGGACCATCATGGTCCTCTTGTTTTTCTTATTGCTGTGCCAAGACATAGGTTGTGGGTACTCATTAGAACCAAATTTGTTTAACCCACCAGTAGATTACCGAATTTATTATATGGCGTTTAGGTTGTGTAGATTCAGAAGAAATGCAATAGGTCAGTCATGCAGACATTAACCTTGTCCTGCTGAATATTTAAATATGTCACACCCACCACTGATTATCAGCCAGTCAGATTACTTGATGCAAATTATTGCAACAAATTTATAAACTGGATGGCAAACAATGAAGATCCTGATCAGATGGCTTCTTCAGGCTCAGCAGGAAAAGGGTTAACTTGACAAATGCGGGTGGCTTTTGTTTCATCTGTTCATTCTTGAGTTTCTGAAATTATTTTTCAGTTCTTTTTTCCCATTCAGTTATCTTGCCTGGCAGAATGGTAGGCTTGCAGGTGCATGATTTACAGCTTACACTGTATACTTTCTCCCTTTTTTTTCTCCCCCTTACTTTCTATGTGACTAAATAAGAACCTTACCATCACTTGAACAAGTCCGTGGAATGAACACCCCCTTAAACCCCACTTTATATAATTAATGGAATAAGAAAAATAATGTATCCCCATAAACCCCAGTTTTCCATTATTTTTCTTATTTCTGCTTCATCGTCATAGGTTGTGTCATTGAGATGGTTCTGACCACAGCCTATGTTTGCATGCATTAATAAAAAAAAAATATGGCAGATTTTCATGAGAAAAGTAGACATTTCGGAGATAAGATAAAGACAGTATTGATGCTGATGTCAAACCTTGACAGAAACAAACATTATTGATATGAGTTTCCTCGGCAAGACATACCCGTCATGCAATACAGAAATCATTATTCATAGTTTAGACAAAAAATAGTGTACCTGGTAATGATTACTTACTTCTCTGAAGGAAAAAGGTGATTTGGACTGTCAGCCCCCACCCATCAGGGCTTGAAGAAATATATGGGCTGCATGATGCTTCCACGCAGAGCTAAGCTGAAACTGACCCACACACGAGTACTGATAAACCCCTTAGAGGATCTAAATAAGTTCTGAAGTTAGAGCCTGCCTTGGACAAAGCGGTGCGAGTCGACCCACCCATGCTTATAAACCCTATTGGTTTCATTGGGCGGCAGGGTTTGAGACATCATTTCATCTCAGTGTTGAGTAAAAGTTCCACAAAATTTGAAGCAACATCTCCAGAATGACCTTTACAATGTTGACGGGGATGTTAAACCTCAAATCAATCATTCAATCATTGGTTGGCAGGGCTTGAGACGTCATTTCATCTCAATGTTGGGTAAAAGTTCCACAAAATTGGAAGCAACATCTCCAGAATGACCTTTACAGTGTTGATGGGGATGTTAAACCTCAAATCAATCAATCAATCATTGGGTGGCAGGGCTTGAGACGTCATTTCATCTCAATGTTGGGTAAACGTTCCACAAAATTGGAAGCAACATTTCCAGAATGACCTTTACAGTGTTGATGGGGATGTTAAACCTCAAATCATTCAATCAATCATTTGGTGGCAGGGCTTGAGACGTCATTTCATCTCAATGTTGGGTAAAAGTTCCACAAAATTGGAAGCAACATCTCCAGAATGACCTTTACAGTGTTGATGGGGATGTTAAACCTCAAATCAAACAAACAAACAAAATTGACTTGCTCAGTCCTTCGGTTTCAGGTGAGGGACATGCAGAACTTTTAAACACAGTTATACCGTATTTACCATTATGTATTCAAACAGACAGTCTTGAGCAAACAGTGTAGACCAAGATGAGATTTTACAGAATGCCTATACTGTTTGCCACTCATTTAGCTATTTTTAGGCAAAACATGGTGTATGTAGCAGATTGTGTCTTCAAATTTTTTAATTTTTATAACAAGAATGTTAAGGAGTTGAGGTGTCTGAATAGGGGAATACTTTAGCTAAATACGATATTCATGTATACATTAACCCTTTTTATACCTGAAACCCCTTAACGGGTATTTGGCAAACAGTGCAGGCCCAGATTAGACGCCGCAGAATGGGGCATCTGATCAGGGCCTAAACTGTTTGCGAAAAGTTAAGCCATTTTCTGAATAAATTCTGAAGAAAACACAACCTGGCACCCCTTAATTTTGAAATGGACTCCTGCTATGTATAAGCAGGAAGATTCCATTTGGTACAAAAGGCGTTGATATATGTGCAATGAGAAATTGTCACTGTTTTACCTGTTCTGGCCCCCGCCCATCAGGGCTTGAAGAAATAGATGGGCTGCATGATGCTTCCCCGCAGAGCTGAAACCTACAGCACACGAATACTGGTAAGCCACTTACAGGATCTAAGCCTGCCCGGGCAAAGCGGTGCGAGTTGGGCCTACCATGCTATAAACCCCATTTGTTTTTATAAACCCTATTGGCTTCATTAGGCAACAGGGCTTGAGATGTCATTTTATCTCAATGTCAGGTAATAGTCCCACAAGTTTGAAAGCAACGTCTCCAAAATTACCTATACAGTGTTGACAGGGACGTTAAACATCAAATCGAACAAACAAAACCAGAAACCCCTAAGCAGGTAATTGGCAAACATGCAGGCCGAGATCAGACCCCACAGAATGATCATGGCCTACACTGTTTGCGAAAAGTTAAGCCATTTTCCAAATGAATTTTAAAGAAAACACAACCTGACATCCCTAAATTTTCAATTGGACTTCTTCTATGTATAAGGCCATCTTCAAAAAAAATTTTGTTTGCTGTGCTCCTACCCATCATGTGAGGTGGGTAGGAAGGTAGGTCTTTTTTTTTTAAGATCTGAAAAGATATTTGAAAGCACCATCCAACAACCGGAAACATCATTTCAATTACTTATTTTCTGATTTTGTTCAGAGAAAATCAGGCTTGACATTTCATTTGAATGGTCTGCTAGGCAAAAACAGCAAAAAAAAAAAAACAAACAAAAAAAACAACAATATCATCGTCTTGAAATTTGGCTTAGTGTGTTAAATTTGAGTTCAATCGGGATTTCCAAAAAAAAAATCTTTTCCTCAGACTGGTAATAAAATTTTTTGGGTAGGAGCAATCTGGGTGGGTAGGTAGGAGCAAACCAAGAATTTTTTAAGGATGGCCTAAGCAGGAAGATTCCATTTGATACAAAATGTGCATTGAGAAATTGCCATCGTTTACCTCTTTCATTTCAGGAGACAGATAAAGAACATTTAACAGCCGAAGAAGAATCAGCATCCGAATTTACAGAAGAGGACCAGTACTCATCATCCTCAGCAGAGGAATACCAATCCTCAGAGTCGGAGGAACTACATCTAACTGAAGACGAGGAAGAAGTTATTGAAGAAGAGATGGAAAGAGAGACAGTACTTGATGTACAGGGAATGACATGTCAGTCATGTGTGACCAATATTGAAACAAATATTGCAAAGGAGAAAGGGGTTTTAGATGTGAAGGTGAGTATGGCCTTGCATACCGGTGTAACAGTTTATCTTTACCCCCTGGGTAGCTTTACCCCCGGGGGTAAAGATATCCCGGGATATCTTTACCCCCACCCTGGATATCTTCACCCCCGGGGGTAAAGATATCCCGGCTGGGATATCTTTACCCCCGGGGGTAAAGCTATCCCAGCCGGGATATCTTTACCCCCACCCCAACTTTTGGGTATAAACTATTTTCTTAATGCCCAATTTCTTCTTATATGTAAGTGAAGCAAGATAGTGGACTCGATGTTTCACTTTAACATTTTTTCATTTCAATCATGACTCGAACTAATAGAACTACCCTTAGTAAAAATCTGACCATATTATAGAGGCAAATGATTATTAAATAACTTCTTTTTTGTATATTTTCTTATTCAAAATGTTGCTTATGACAATCTTTCATAATCTTGCATTATCCCTGTCAGTCATGAAATGGGTGGTGATGGTGAGTGGAAAGGCGGGGGTAAAGATATCCCGGCTGGGATATCTTTACCCCCGGGGGTAAAGCTAAACTGGCCAGGATATCTTTACCCCCACCCCAACTTTTGGGTGTAAACTATTTTATAAATACCAAATTTCTTCTTATATGTAAGGGAAGCAAGATAGTGGACTCGATGTTTCACTTTAACATTTTTCGTTTCAATTGTGACTCGGACTTATAGAACCACCCTTAGAAAGAAATATAACCATATTATAGAGGCAAATGATTATTTAATAACTTCTTTTTGTATATTTTCTAATTCAAAATGTCCCATATGACAATCTTTCATAATCTTGCATTATCCCCGTCAGTTGTGAAATGGGTGGTGGTGGTGTGTGGAAAGGCGGGGGTAAAGATATCCTGGCTGGGATATCTTTACCCCCGGGGGTAAAGCTAAACTGGCCAGGATATCTTTGCCCCCACCCCAACTTTTGGGTATAAACTATTTCTAATTGCCCAATTTCTTCTTATATGTAAGAGAAGCAAGATAGTGGACTCGATGTTTCACTTTAACATTTTTCGTTTCAATTGTGACTCGGACTTATAGAAATACCCTTAGAAAGAAATAGACCATATTATAGAGGCAAATGATTATTTAATAACTTCTTTTTGTATATTTTCTAATTCAAAATGTCCCTTATGACAATCTTTCATAATCTTGTATTATCCCTGTCCGTTGTGAAATGGGTGATGGTGGTGAGTGGAAAGGCGGGGATAAAGATATCCCGGCCGGGATATCTTTACCCCCGTTGGTTAAGCTAAACTGGCCAGGATATCTTTACCCCCACCCCAACTTTTGGGTATAAACTATTTCTTAATGCCCAATTTCTTCTTATATGTAAGTGAAGCAAAAACAAAAACAAAACCAGCATAATCAAACCATACAGCTTGCAAGAATATTTTTTTCACATCCTATACCATTGCTCATGGGTGGGGTTGAAGATTTCATGGCTGGGTTAGGGTGACCCCCCCCCCCCCCCAACCACCCCCAAAAAAATCAAAACTTTGGAAAACCCAGACAAGCACACTTCTCAACAATGGAAGGTACTACTGATGTTCACCATTCACAACTGACAGGGTTAATGCAAGATTAAGAAAGATTGTCATAAGCAAGGTGTTGACTAAGAAAATAAACAAAATGAAGTTATTAAATGGTCATATGCCTCTATAATATGGTCATATTTCTTACTTAGGGTAGTTCTATCAGTGTCATGACTGAAACAAAAAATGTTCAAGTGAAACATCGAGTCCACCATCTTGCTTCAGTTACATATAAGAAGAAATTGGGCATTGAGAAAATAGTTTATATCCAAAAGTGGGGATGGGGGTAAAGATATCCTGGCCAGTTTAGCTTTACCCCCGGGGGTAAAGATATCCCAGCCAGGATATCTTTACCCCGCCTTTCACAACTGACAGGGATAATGCAAGATTATGAAAGATTGTCATAAGGGACATTTTGAATAAGAAAATATACAAAAAGAAGTTATAAAATAATCATTTGCCTCTATAATATGGTCATATTTCTTACTAAGGGTAGTTCTATAAGTCCGAGTCATGATTGAAACGAAAAATGTTCAAGTGAAACATTGAGTCCACTATCTTGCTTCACTTACATATAAGAAGAAATTGGGCATTAAGAAAATAGTTTATACCCAAAAGTTGGGGTGGGGGTAGAGATATCCCGGCTAGGATAGCTTTACCCCCGGGGGTAAAGATATCCCGGCTGGGATAGCTTTACCCCCGGGGGTAAAGATATCCCAGCCGGGATATCTTTACCCCCGCCTTTGCACTCACCACCACCAATTTCACAACTGACAGGGATAATGCAAGATTATGAAAGATTGTCATGAGGGACATTTTGAATAAGAATCAAACAAAAAGAAGTTATTAAATACTCATTTGCCTCTATAATATGGTCATATTTCTTACTAAGGGTAGTTCTTATAGTCCGAGTCACGATTGAAACGAAAATTGTTAAAGTGAAACATCGAGTCCAGTATCTTGCTTCTCTTACATATAAGAAGAAATTTGGCATTTAGAAAATAGTTTATACCCAAAAGTTGGGGTGGGGGTAAAGATATCCTGGCCAGTTTAGCTTTACCCCCGGGGGTAAAGATATCCCAGCGGGGATATCTTTACCCCCGCCTTTCCACTCACCCCCGCCACCCATTTCACAACTGACAGGGATAATGCAAGATTATGAAAGATTGTGATAAGGGACATTTTGAATAAGAAAATATACAAAAAGAAGTTATTAAATAATCATTTGCCTCTATAATATGGTCATATTTCTTACTAAGTGTAGTTCTATTAGTCCGAGTCATGATTGAAATGAAAAAATGTTAAAGTGAAACATCAAGTCCACTATCTTGCTTCTCTTACATATAAGAAGAAATATGGCATTTAGAAAATAGTTTATACCCAAAAGTTGGGGTGGGGGTGAAGATATCCTGGCCAGTTTAGCTTTACCCCCAGGGGTAAAGATATCCCAGCCGGGATATCTTTACCCCCGCCTTTCCACTCACCCCCACCACCCATTTCACAACTGACAGGGATAATGCAAGATTATGAAAGACTGTCATAAGCAACATTTTGAATAAGAAAATATACAAAAAAGAAGTCATTAAATAATCATTATTTAAATAATCATTATTAAATATGACTATAATGTGGTCATATTTCTTACTAAGGGTAGTTCTATTAGTCTGAGTCATGATTGAAACTAAAAATGTTAAAGTGAAATATCGAGTTCACTATCTTGCTTCTCTTACATATAAGAAGAAATTGGGCATTAAGAAAATAGTTTATACCCAAAAGTTGGGGTGGGGGTAAAGGTATCCCGGCTGGGATAGCTTTACCCCCGGGGGTAAAGATATCCCAGCCGGGATATCTTTACCCCCGCCTTTGCATTCACCACCACCACCCATTTCACAACTGACAGGGATAATGCAAGATTATGAAAGATTGTCATAAGGGACATTTTGAATAAGAATCAAACAAAAAGAAGTTATCAAATACTCATTTGCCTCTATAATATGGTCATATTTCTTACTAAGGGTAGTTCTTATAGTCCGAGTCACATTTGAAACGAAAAATGTTAAAGTGAGACATCGAGTCCAGTAACTTGCTTCTCTTACATATAAGAAGAAATTGGGCATTTAAAAAATAGTTTATACCCCAAAGTTGGGGTGGGGGTAAAGATATCCTGGCCAGTTTAGCTTTACCCCCGGGGGTAAAGATATCCCAGCCGGGATATCTTTACCCCCGCCTTTCCACTCACCCCCGCCACCCATTACACAACTGACAGGGATAATGCAAGATTATGAAAGATTGTGATAAAGGACATTTTGAATAAGAAAATATACAAAAAGAAGTTATTAAAAAATCATTCGCCTCTATAATGTGGTCATATTTCTTACAAAGTGTAGTTCTATTAGTCCGAGTCATGATTGAAACGAAAAAATGTTAAAGTGAAACATCGAGTCCACTATCTTGCTTCTCTTACATATAAGAAGAAATATGCTTTTAGAAAATAGTTTAGACCCAAAAGTTGGGGTGGGGGTAAAGATATCCTGGCCAGTTTAGCTTTACCCCCGGGGGTAAAGATATCCCAGCGGGGATATCTTTACCCCCCTTTCCACTCACCCCCACCACCCATTTCACAACTGACAGGGATAATGCAAGATTATGAAAGATTGTCATAAGCAACATTTTGAATAAGAAAATATACAAAAAAGAAGTTATTAAATAATCATTTGCCTCTATAATGTGGTCATATTTCTTACTAAGGGTAGTTCTATTAGTCTGAGTCATGATTGAAACTAAAAATGTTAAAGTGAAACGTCGAGTCCACTATCTTGCTTCTCTTACATATAAGAAGAAATTGGGTATAAAGAAAATAGTTTATACCCAAAAGTTGGGGTGGGGGTAAAGATATCCTGGCCAGTTTAGCTTTACCCCCGGGGGTAAAGATATCCTAGCCAGTTTAGCTTTACCCCCGGGGGTGAAGATATCCAGGGTGGGGGTAAAGATATCCCGGGATATCCTTACCCCCGGGGGTAAAGCTACCCCTGAGTAGCTTTACCCCCGGGGGTAAAGCTACCCAGGGGTCAAGATAAACTGGGACACCGGTCATGTTTAACTCTTATCATGCTGTTCACGACAACCCCTATCTTTGGAAACAGTGTAGATCCAGATCAGATGGCTTCTGAAGAAGCCATCTGATCAGGATCTACACTGTTTGGCATTTGGTTTATGAATTTGTAGCAATAAATTGCATCAAGTAATTTGATTGGTTGATAGACAGAAATGGGTGTGGCTTAAATGAATATTCAGCAAGAGAAGGGTTAACACAAAAGTTTCAAATGGCTTGTACTCTGTAATACTTCCAGTCCACAGTGTGAAGCATTTGCTTCCCTTTGATGTAAAAATAATCATTTGTAAATATAACAGACTTACTTGCCTGTATGCAAACAATGTAGATCCAGATGGGGATGTTTATAATGAGCCATCTTATCAGGATCAGCAGTTTGCTATTCTGTTAATGGTCGTGTTTAAAGGTGCATTACTGAGCTACCGGGTCTCAAAATTTTTTTCTGTTTTTTTATCTTCAATGCATACTCCTTTGTCATGACATTGTGTACACTTCTGGAGCCAAATACAGCTTCAGAACTTTGTGAAAATGGTCCTTTTCATTCGTGTTTACCCTTTGCTCTGAACATGTGTTCGGAATTTCTGTTCTAAAAATAAATCTGTCACTTTACACATACATGGCAACAGTATCGTCTCTGAGTGGCGTTAATTTCTGGCATGGTATTCAGCGTCATATTTCTTCCGATTCAGGCAGTGCCTAAGCAAACAAGGCCAAAAATGAACGTCGCATAACGTCATATATGGGGATTCTATTTTTGTCACAAACTAAAAATAGATCTAACTAGTGTGCGAAACCTAGGTAGGGAATCCCTCTCAAACTCGTTTACCTGTCATCATAATTGTTCGCATCTTTGCATAAAATGCATTCATTTGTATTGTTTCAAAGAAAAATACCGGCTATATGTATTTTATTTTTGGAAGCATTTTTTCCAGATAGCTCAATAATGCACCTTTAAGGTCGCTGTTAGCAATGGATGTATAATAGGGTTTCCAGTACAAAATGGGTTAAGTGTTAACACTTAACTCATTTTGTACTGGAAACCCCAAAACATGTGTAATGGGTAGGGCTGGCTAATCTGAGCTGAAAAGATAATCCATTATCAGTCCTGTCATTGCGATCGATAATCGATTAGTAATCCATAAGGTTTTTGTCATTATTTTACCTGTCTGGCTTTCTGTCTGAGCATGATTCTTACCATATGTTGCACTTTACCATATGTATATTTGAACAGACCTGCCTGAGCAACAGTGTAGACCCAGATGAGATGGCTTCTCATCAGGGTCTGCACTGTTTGCCACTCATCCAGCTATTTTAGGCATAACTTTGGGTAGTAAATTGTACCTATCAAGTAATCGGTTAAAAGCAAATCAGCAATTATAATCATTTTTGTGGAATTAATAGATCGATTTATCGATTATACAATTAATCGTGTCAGCCTTAATAATGGGCAAACATTGCAGGTCCAGGTCAGATGCATTTGCAAAAAGTCCAAGTAGATTTTGAAGAAAACACAACTTTACACCCCTAAATTTTGAAACAGTTTCCTGCTATATATAAGGAAGATGATTCCATTTGGTACAAAATGGGTTAAAGATGGAAGGGCCTACTTCACAAACTTAGGGATGTAAGGGTTAACCCTTATCTTGCTGTTCACGACAACCCCTATCTTTGCAAACAGTGTAGATCCAGATCAGATGGCTTCTGAAGAAGCCATCTGATCAGGATCTTCACTGTTTGGCATTCTGTGTATGAATTTGTAGCAATAAATTACATCAAGTAATTTGATTGATTGATAGACAGAAATGGGTGTGGCTTAAATGAATATTCAGCAAGATAAGGGTTAAGGTTCTGTCAGAGTGGTAACACATTTCCTGCTAAGTAATGTACTGTAAAAATCCTAAAAATGGGGACACCTTTATAACTTGCTGTAATTCTCCTAAAATTTTAACAAATTCATTTTATGATCCAGCAAGGTGTCAAAAAGGTGCAGTCGAAATGGCAAACAGTGTAGAACCTGATCAGACTGCTCCATCTGGAGCAGTCTGATCTGGGTCTGCACCATTTGCTTGCTTAGGATCATTACAATGAAACCACAAAATAAATTTTATTCCAATAGACATACGTATATCATATGGACTGTCAAATTTAAATTTATTAAAACAATGACCTACAATGTGTAAATTACTTCATTTACTTGCGATGGTGAAGTTGAGGTACGTACATTCAACATGAATATTTTATATTGTACATTTTAAATGTCAGTGAATTTCATATCTCTCCTGATGACTTAAAAGTAGACTTCATTATTAAGCATATTTGATCAGGACTTTTAAAAGTGTGCCGGGTGTACACCTGTTTAATTTCAGGAGTTTTATTAGAACTCTTTGCAGCAGGAAGGAATTGTATGTATACAGCGTATTAGTGTTTTGTTTGCTTTTGTTTGTTTGTTTTGGAGTTTAACAACCCAGTCAACACTATTTTAGGTCATTTTTGGGCCGGTCAGTTTACCTATCCACACTTTTCTTGGGCAGGCTTATACATAGGCGGTTAACCAGTACAGTGCACATTCTTTCGCCAGAAACTGACAACTGCCCTTCTTGAATCAGCGGACTTTTGTTTGCTTGAATAGAGGTTTTACGTCCCCGTCAAAACTATTTAGGTCATTTTGGAGACCTGATAATGAGATGAATGACATCTCAAGCCCTACTGCCCAAACAAACAAAAAGGGTTTATATGTAGGGACGGTCTGATGTGCACCACTTTGCCTGGGCAAGCTTAGACCCTCTAAGTGGTTTTCCAGTACTATGGTCAGTTTCAGCTCTGCAAGGAAGCATCATGCAGCCCTTAGTTTTCTCCCAAGCCCCAATGGGTGGGAGCCCAGCATAGTTACAAGAAGTGTTAAGTTTCGTTTTGCTTCTTTTTTATAAAGATTGGAAAGTGATTCTTTAACCCTTATCCCGCTGCATTATTAATTTAGCCACACCCATTACTACTTTCAAACCAATCAGATTTCTTGATGTAATTTATTCCTACAAATTCACGAACTGATTGTCAAACAGTGTATATCCTGATCAGATGGCTTCTTTCTGATCTGGATCTACACTACAGTTTGCAAAGGTAGTGGTTGTCGTGAACAGCAGGATAGGGGTTAGACTATATGAGTGACTTTGAAAAAAAAAAAAAAAGCCAACATTCGCTTTCTCTTTGAAACTACTGTAATGATACTTAGTACTGGGACAGACAGGCTTAAGCAAACAGTGCAAACCCAGATCAGACTGCTCCTGAAGGAGCAGTCTGATCAGGGTGTACACTGTTTGCCAATCCATCTGCACGTTTTGGACTCCTTATTGGATCGTGAAGCAAATTTGTTAAAACTTTTGGAGATCTACTGCAATTTCTCAATGTCTCCCAACTTTCAGGATTTTAGTGTTTATCTTTAAGTGTAGCTTACATTAACAGAGAATTCACAACAGCCCCTTTATTACACCATTGTTGGGGTCCAAAACTGCTTGTGCAGTCTGATCAGAGCAGTCACTGTTTGTACGAGTCTTCCATGGTCTCTGGAATATTTAAAGAGAAGCAAGCGAAGAATAAGACCATACTGGCTAGATGTACAGGCTTATCCAATGCTTCCGTGGAAGAAAAAGTATTTTTTGCTGTTCGCCAGCTCATTTAAATGTAAATGTATAAGAAACTATAATAGGCTGCATTTAACGTCTTTTCCATGCGGCCATTTCTGTGTCCGACATCAATGTTCGCAAACACATGATACTAGTTAATGGGTGCCCAGGGTTCAGACTGTTCAGCTGTTGTTTTGTGGTCTCATTAATAACACCTCCGGAGAAATGCACTGAATGTGTATGCACATACTCGAAAGATTCAGATAAGTCTGCGCATATGCGCAGTCTAATATGAGTTTTTACCGTTCACAAGGTTTCATTTCGAGAAAAGTGAAGATGCTGATCACATATTGTCCACATGAGGAAGTTATACATGACTTTAAATTAACCCTACACGCACAGGTAAAATGTGTGTGTGATGTCTGCATTCTCTTTTCCTTGTTAACTCTTCTCTTGCTGAATATTCATTTAAGCCACACCCATTTCTGTCTATCAACCAATCAAATTACTTGATGTAATTTATTGCTAAAAATTCATAAATTGAATGCCAAACAGTGTAGATCCTGATCAGATGGCTTCTTCAGAAGCCATCTGATCTGGATCTACACTGTTTGCAAAGGTAGGGTTGTCATGAACAGCAAGATAAGGGTTACTGATGTCAGTAACTTTCAGGTTCATGTCATGCATTGGAAATCATAAACTTTCCAAATCAGTTATGACCTTAAACTAAATGCAACACTTCACGATTGTTAGAGCTCTCTCAGTCTCTCTTTGAACAAGGACAAAAAAAAGTAAACATTCATTTTGTCGTAATGCTTCAAACATTTTGCAACAAGATTCATGCTCTTGAAGTGAATGAAATTTGAATTTATGAGAAATAGGTATATCTGATAGCACAGCGCAATTTTCACCGAGCCCTATACTAATGTTTCTTCTCTGAGAAATAGTGATTTACATAGAGGAATCTACAAAATGACCTATACAGTGTTGACGGGGATGTTAAACCTCAAATCAGTCACTCAATTCATCTGCTTGTCATGATTTAACCCTTTACCACTCAGGGATTTTGTGAATTTCACTGATTTTCACAGTGTTGCACCTGACAGCAACTTCAACTAGCCATTGTTTCATAACAGATAGTCTGTTTTACACCAAACTCGGTATGAATGTTCATTTGGCAGTAGCTGTTCAAATGCATACTTTCATGACTTGATCATTGTTGTCATAGTAAAGAGGGGGCATCTCAAAGTTGGCAAAAAGTGTGTTTTCACATGGATTTTTGACCACATTTTAATCTTCACACAGCTGTCAAGGCAACAATTAAGGTGTTTGGCACTGGCCATTTTCACTGTTTGCAGCAGGTTTTATCAGCATCAATTTTCAGGCATTTTTGACCCCAGACATCCTCAGATAACGCCCCCACCCTTCAATCCCCCCCCAGAATATTTTTAGTGGGGAGGCGTGCGAAAAAACAGGTCATTTTTTTGCCCAACAAATCCTAAAGCAAACATAACTATCCAGGGGTAGAAATGCAGATTTTAGGTGCTTCTGGGGCTTAAAATGGGGGAGGGGGGGGGGGTGCAGACACGTAAAAGCACGAATCTGAGTGTGGAAAGGGTTAAAACTTGGATTTCAATAGTGATATAAAAATCTATAATTTTAATTGAAAAAAAACAAAAAAACAATTGCTGCATGTGCTTTTATCAGACTCTACACTGTATGATTTACAAAGCTTACACTATGGTTTATCCCTTTTGTACCAAATGGAATCTTTCTCCTTAAATATAGCAGGTGTCCATTTCAAAAGTTAGGGGTGACAGGTTGTGGTTTTCTTCAAAATTTATTTGGAAAATGGCTGAACTTTTTGCAAACAGTGTAGGCCCTGATCAGACGCCGCGTTCTGCGGCGTCTAATCAGGGCCTGCACTGTTTGCCAAATACCTGTTTTGGGGTTTCTGGTGCAAAATGGGTTGTCCCTTTAAACCCCCTATTTACTGGTACATATATCTGAGGAAACAGAATTAACTCTGTTCATGCTGTTAACAACAGCCCCTATCTTTGGAAACAGTGTAGATACAGATCAGATGGCTTCAGAAGAAGCCATCTGATCAGGATCTACATTGTTTGACATTCAATTTATGAATTTGTAGGAATAAACTGCATCAAGTAATTTGATTGGCTCAGTCAGAAATGGGTGTGGCTAAACTTAATATTCAGCAAAAGAAGGGTTAACCCTTCTCCTGCTGAGCCCGGATATCCCTTATCTTTGAAACAATGTAGATCCAGATCAGACGGCTTCTGAAGAAGCCATCTGATCAGGATCTTCATTGTTTGCCATCCAGTTTATGAATTTGTTGCAATATTTTGCATCAAGTAATCTGATTGGCTGATAATCAGTAGTGGGTGGGACATATTTAAATATTCAGCAGGACAAGGGGTAAGATCAAGATGTGATGGCTCGTTGTTAGCCATTTCATCATAATCAGCACTGTTTGCCATTGTGATAATGATTTTGTCTGTTACATGCCGGAATTCGAAAGATGGAAGAAATCACATATAGAAACACAGGGTTGACAGGGCAGATTACAAGCTGACTACAGTACTTATCTGTTTGACCTGTGGCAACTCAGGTTATTAGTTGTCATATTGTTTCTATCTGCATGCGCTAATGTCACAGGTCGTATTTTATCTAATGAAATTCATCTTATAATATTTCAGTAGTTAGGCATTTCCAGTCATTTGTCCTCATTATACCCCAACAAATGAAATTGGGGGGGGGGGGGGGTGGTATATAGGAGTGAGCTTGTCGGTCGGTCGGTCTGTTGACTTGGTTTCCAGACGATAACTCAAAAAGCGCTTCACCGATTTTTATAATTTTTGGTACACTGATGTAACATCATAAAATACAGGTCAAGTTCGATTTCCACTACAATTCGTCAATTTTCGACATAGTTATGGCCCCTTTCAAGTGAAAAAATTGCAAAATGCCGCTGTTGTACTATCAAGGCAGTTTTTGTGGGGGTATTCATCACCTTTAGTGATAGCTCTAGTTTGTATTCATTTATTTTTTACCACCTGTAATCATCTTTTATGAGGGCTTGACAATATAAAAGCTCCTTGCTGGTGATCAGGGGGGTTAGGTCTTCAAAACTAAAGATGCTGTTAGTTAATGTATCTTTAAGACTTTGATCATTAAATTCATCAAACAGCTATATTTTTTGCGGGAAAAAATGTGAGCAGCTTTTGGAAATGCAAAAGCTGCTCACATTTTTTCAGCAAAAATGACAGAATATTGGATATTGTAATTACTAGAACACTGCTTAAGAGCTCGTTAAGCTAACACTGCTTTGAACAATTGGGCCCAGCAGGTCATGGATTTGATTCAAGATGCACTGAAACAGCATTAATGACATCATCACTTTGACACTGGGCGGGTTGCTCATATTGGATCTAAGGGAAAAGTTAAGTCAGATGATGTTAGATCTGGTGAGTAAGGGGCTTTAGGCAAGAGTTCAGAGCCATATGTTTCATCTTCTGCTGGCAACAGATAAGGTAGGTATTTTGTGATATTTAAAGGATAGTTTTCCTTATTTCTCCGTATAAACCAAGTTGTGGGTATTCATTAGAACCGCCTCCTCGAGGCGGTTCTAATGAATACCCACAACATACGTTTTTATTGAGATTTGACAAAAACTATCCTTCAATTATTACAAAATAAGAACATTATCTGTTCATAGGATGCCACTTGTTCCGTGTGAACTGGTACATTGTCCTGTAGCAACAAAATGCCTTATCTAAGCCTTCCTTTTCTTTTTGTTTTGATTGCTTTGTTCAACTATTACATACAGATGCATACAGTAATGGTTAGGCCCTTTTGTAAGAAGTCATTATAGCACTTGATAATTCACAGTCCCAGAAAACGGACTCCATCTGCTGTTGGCCACTCATCCAGCTATTTTTAGACACAGCGTTGGGCTGTGAGCTGTACTTGTTTAAAGTTTTAGAATAAGTATGGTATGGTTTCGTTTGTTTGTTTGATTTAAAGTTTAATTAATGTCCCTGTCAACACTGTATAGGTCATTTTGGAGATGTTGCTTCCAATTTTGTGGGACTTTTACCCGACATTGAGATGAAATTACATCTCAAGCCCTGTTGCCCAATGAATCAAATAGGGTTTATAAGCATGGACAGTCCGACTGGCACCGCTTTGCCTGGGCAGGCTTAGATCCTCTAAGCTGTTTACCAGTACTTGTGTGCTCTGTGGGTAAGCATCATGCAGCCCATCTATTTCTTCAAGCCCCGATGGGCATGGGTCGAAGTATGGTATGTTGTTCTTGTGTCAGCCTTCTTCGACTAAATATGTTAACCCTATTAAATTGTACCAAATGGAATCTTCCTCCTTATATATAGCGGGAGTCCATTTCAAAATTTAGGGCCCGTTTTGGGGTTTCTGGTACAAAATGGGTTGATGGTCTCCGTAGTGCTATTGAGAGTGTAACTGTAAGGGGTCAGGAGTGGGTGCGGGTTCAAATTTATTTTGAAAATGGCTTATTTTTTTTACAAACAGTGTAGGCCCTGGTCAGACACTGTTTGTCAGGGTACCCATTTTGGGGTTTACGGTACAAAATGGGTTAATACATGTTTTCTCAGAGAGTTTGGGTTCCGTGGCTGGATTACCCAGTCAAACTGGATAACTTGCAAGGTGTGGGATTTAAGTATTGCTTTGATTAGCCAGCCTTATTGGGAATATCAGGATCTCTTATATCCTTGGTTATCCCCAACCCCCATCCCAGGGATAATGATAAAAATGTAGCATGGGCCTCCTTGGCCTAGTGGATAAGAGCGCTGACTCTTTATCATTAGTTCTCTCATGTCTGTGGGTTCGAACCCGATTGGGTCACATGTGAGACGCCAAGTTCTGCAATGGAAGGTCAGGTGATTTTTCCCCAGGTTTCCGGTGTTCGCCCACCTCTGATTAACAATTGGCTCGATATGAGTGAAATTATCTTGTAAGGGCGGTAAAACCAAATCCCACCATTCAAAAAAATGTAATCTGATACAAATATAGTTTAGTATATTTATATTATTAGAGTAAATACACTGACAAATATGCCAATGAATAATATGACGGTACAGTTGGTTGTTTACAACTGTTGTGCTAGGATATATTAAGAAAGGAGGGCAGTTGGAAAGTAATCAGTGGTTTGTGACAGATGGTTCACAGACAGTGAAGAAAATACAAAAACTATTAAAACAAACAGTTAATTTGAATGTACGACGATGGATGTTTTCATTTACATCTAACCCATAAAATGCTGATCACAACAACTGTCGTCTGCTCTGCGTCTGCCAGTTAACTTAAAAGTCATTTTTGGCAAACAGTGTGGTCCCAGATCAGACTGCTCCTCTAGGAGCAGTCTGATCTGGGCCCACACTGTTTGCATGTATGCAAAAATATTTTTAAAAAGTTTACAAGAAGATTCAGCAGACGACATAAGCAGACGACATTTTCAAATGTTGTTTTTCTCGGCAGCTTAAGGATTAATTTATTACAAACTCAGGCAGGATAACTAACACGTAAACATTCTAGCTATGGCTTCTCGAGGCTACTATCAAAGGCTACCGGTAATTATAATTGTTTTTCTATTCTAAATGTTGGTAAATCTTAAAGTACTCTTTAATTCAAGTACTTCGGCTGAGTCTTAGTGAAATTGGCTTGTTTTTGTTTGTTTGTTTGATTTGAGGTTTAATGTCCCCATCAACACTGTATAGGTCATTTTGGAGACTTTGCTTCCAATTTTGTGCGACTTTTACCTGACATTGAGATGAAATGACATCTCAATTCCTGCCGCCCAATGAAACGAATAGGTTTATAAGCATGGACTGTCCGACTCGCACCGCTTTGCCTGGGCAGACGTAGATCCTCTAAGCCGTTTACCAGTACTCGTGTGCGGGTTGGGTTCAGCTCTGCTTGGAAGCATCATGCAGCCCATACATTTCTTCAAGCCCCGATGGGAGCTTAACCCTTTTTGTACCAAATGGAATCTTCCTTCTTATATATAGCAAAGTCCATTTCAAAATTTAGGGGTGTAAGGTTGTGTTTTCTTCAAAATTTATTTGGAAAATGGCTGAACTTTATGCAAATAGTGTAGGCTCTGATCAGACGCTGTGTTTTGCAGCATCTGATCTGGGTCTGCACTGTTTGCCAGGGTACCCGTTTTGGGGTTTCCGGTACCAAATGGGTTAAATACAGTACTTCGTAACTTAGTAAAATTGGCTTGTCCTTATGTTATAACCATATATTGAAACATTGTCTGTGCAGAGAAACAACCCTTGCAAAAATGTATTGGGATTCATAATATGGTTTATTCTAGAATTTATTGTAACAAACTTTTTTGAGACTTTTTAGGATCTCCAGAAAATATCATTTAATTCTTTTATTGGGATTATTTAGAATTAAATGGAATGTTAAATGGCATATGAGACTTTATGGTATTAATTGGCACTTATGGTTCCATTTAATTCCAAATAGTAACTCAAATGTAAAACCATTAAATCTTAAATAATCCCAATCTGTTTGAAAATGAAATACCGGGGGTATCCAAATAATCGCATAAAATGACAATATTTTAGGCCTTAAAGTTCCAAACAATTACAAATATTTCCATATACATGTATATACACACGCAAATAACCAATAATTTGAATAAAGTACCAGAAAAAAACTTAAACTACCATTGCAGACTCATCACGTGAACAAGTCCTGAAATGATTTGACCCCCCTATACCCCACTTTATATAGAGAAAACTGGGGTTTATGGGGGTATACATTATTTTTCTTATTTTTGCTCCAAGACATAGGTTGTGGGTACTCGTTAGAACCGCCTCAATGAGGCGGTTCTAACAAGCCACCACAACCTATGTTTGCATTATTTATAGGAAAAATATCTCAGATTTTCATCAGAAAAATGGCCATTTTGGAGATGTGAAAAAAAAATGCACTGGTGTTTTATCGTAATGTAAAATAAGTTCCAAATAATCCTACTGAAGTTGATATAAAGTACCACAAAATACCATTAACCACAAAAGCAGGGATAAGAAGTTCAAAATGATCTCAGTTGTGCATTAATGAAATACCACAAACCAAAATGGAATGTGTGTGTCTGTCTAACCAACAACATTATTAAGGTCATTAGCTCACCTGAGCTGAAGGCTCACAGGTGAGCTTATAGTATGTCACTAGGCTCCGTTGTCTGTCTGTCATCATTTTCAAACATCTCCAAGACCACTGGGCTGATTGAAGTCAAATTTCATGTGGAGCATCCATGGGATGGGAAAGCAAAAGTTCATTTGCAGAGTCCAGGTCACATGACCAAGATGGCCACATGCCCATATTTAGTTTTTTTGTTTGTTTGATTTGAGGTTTAACATCCCCATTAACACTTTATAGGTCATTTTGGAGACGTTGCTTCCAATTTTGTGGGACTTTTACCCAACATTGAAATGAAAAGCCCTGTCACCCAATGATTTTGTTTTTTTGATGTGAGGTTTAAGGTCCCCGTCAACACTGTAAAGTGCATTTTGGAGACGTTGCTTCCAATTTTGTGGGACTTTTACCCGACGTTGAGATGAAACGACATCCCAAACCCTGCCACCCAATGAAACCAATAGGGTTTATAAGCATGGACGGGCCGACTTGCACTGCTTTGCCTGGGCAGGCTTAGAACCTCTAAGCGGTTTACCAGTATTCGTGTGTGGGTCGGTTTCAGCTCTGCGTGGAAGCATCATGCAGCCCATATATTTCATCAAGCCCCGATGGGCGGGGGCCACTCACCCAATGAAACCCCTTGCACCGCTTTGCCTGAACAGGCTGAGATCCTCCAAGCGGATTATCAGTACTCGTGTGCGGTTGTCCGGCTGATTACAACAGGCCCTGCTTTTTGCAAACAGTGTAGATCCAGATCAGATGGCTTCTGAAGAAGCCGTCCGAGATCAGATGGCTTCTGCAGACAGCCCTTCGCCTAGAATTTAATTATAATGTATTGCAAGTAGTGTTGTTATGGTATAAATGTTTCTTGACAATACTTGCTCTTGGCTATTACATATGAGACATAATGACAGAAATTAGCAGGATGTATACTAATAACAATTTAATAACCATTTTATCAATATTTCATTATACAGCTCAACCATAACACTATTATATGCTAGTGGACTCTTTGATAGCTGTATGTTGGACAAGTCCATTTGTCATATAAGGGGTTTCAGACGTATTTTGTTCCTTTTTAATCTATTTTTGACGGAAAATTCTGTCAGCAAATAGTGCAGGACCTGATCAGAGGCCACATTCTGTGGTTTCTGATCTGGGCCTGCACTGTTTGCCAAGGTACCCCTTTAGGGGTTTCCCGCATGCAATGGGTTAATGGGGTCCAAAGCAGAAACCGTGTTAGTTAAACAACCATGTTATAATCTATTCAATTTGGGGATCCCACTTGAAACCGTGTTATATCCAAAACCGCGTTATAATGAACCATGTTATAATGAGGTTGTGGTGTATTTGGTGCAGTATGACCATGCAATTATTTCATTCCCCTTTGGTATAATCATGTTTTCCTGTAGTTTGGAGTTTAACAGAGCAGTCAACAATGTTTAGGTAATATGGAGTAGGTCAGTTCACTTTTCCTTGGCAGGCATGTACATAAGCGGTTACGGCCCCCAACCATCGGGGCTTGAAGAAATAGATGAGCTGCATGATGCTTCCACACAGAGCTGAAACCGACCCACACACGAGCACTGGTAAACCACTTAGAGGATCTAAGCCTGCCCAGGCAAAGCGGTGCGAGTCGGCCCTTCCATGCTTATTGGTTTCATTGGACGGCAGGACTTGGGATGTCATTTCATCTCAATGTCGGGTAAAAGTCCCACAAAATTGGAAGCAACGTCTCCAAAATGACCTTTACAGTGTTGACGGGGAGGTTAAACCTCAAATCAAACAAACAAAACATAAGCGGTTAACCAGTACAGTGCACATTCTTTTGCTGGATATGACAGCTGCTGTTTTTTAATCAGCAGAAAGGAGAGATTGATGCTAGAATTCTTGATCAATCTCCATGAAAGAATGT
The DNA here is from genome assembly GCA_963580285.1 of Lucinisca nassula. Classification (NCBI taxonomy): domain Eukaryota; kingdom Metazoa; phylum Mollusca; class Bivalvia; order Lucinida; family Lucinidae; genus Lucinisca; species Lucinisca nassula. The sequence continues at coordinate 50,748,265 of OY757015.1, forward strand.
TGCCAATCCTACAAGTTTCAAACCTCCTGATCTCCAATGATCTAATCTGGCTAATCAGATCTGAAAAGATAACCTACAAATGTATGTTTTCGGACGAACAGGCAAATAGAATAAGACCCAGATGAGATGCCGCAGTTGCGGCATCTCATCAGGGTTTACACTATTTGCAACTCATGCAGCTTTGTTAGACACAAAATATGCAGTTGAATTGTACCAATCAAATAATCAATTACTAGCAAATCAGGAACAATAATCACTGTTCTCTAGAATTTATCGGTTGATTAATCGATTTTCCCTTCCCGTTTAATCATGCCAGTTTTACCAATGTGACGGGTATCAGTCTGAACTACTGACTGCTGGTTGGATTGGATGGGTAAAATTGATAGTGCAAATGAAATGGAACATGCAATTTGGTAAAAAGATAGGCCACAGAAATCATTGATCAAACTAAATGTGGAGTCTGACATTAGATGAAAATCCTCATGTTAACCCTTAAGACACTGAGAAAAACTACATCTGCTTATGTCGTCTGCTTATGTTGTCTGCTGAATTTTTTTTTGCAAACATTTTAAAAATATGTTTGTATACAGGCAAACAGTGTGGGCCCAGATATGCCTGGTCCTACAGGAGCAGTCTGATCTGGGTCCACACTGTTTCCAAAAAATACTTTTAAGGGAACCTGCAGACGACAAAGCAGACGACAATACTTGTGATTGGCATTTTATGGGTAAACTTGGTTTACAAGTGTGTGCATTATTTTACTTATTTCTGCTTCAAGACATAGGTTGTTGGTACTCATTAGAACCTCCTCAGTGAGGTAGTCCTAACAGGTGCTCACAACCTGTCACTGTTTGAGGCATTGACAACTTTTCATCAGAAAAATTAATTTTTTGGAGATATGAAAGAATGTACTTTGCCACTATAGTATGTTTAATTGTAATGTTTGTGATAATTTAACCTGTAGAAACTGAAAGTTCAAAATTAGATGCTAATCATGTTTTTATTTTCTCGGGGAAAAAAAGGCTTGACATTTCATGTGAATCATCTTTCAGGCAAATGATTCACATGAAATGGCAAGCCTTTTTCTTTCTTTGAATGATAAGAAAAAACACTTTGATAATGATAATGTCATCTGCCAGTTGTGATTATACTTGTAGGGACTTGGGCAAGTCTGAGTTGTGATAGGCACTTTAATTGCAAAGTTGCTGGGCCATTTTAAATCAAAGCATTGTTGTATTACTGTACATTTGAGTGTACATGTATGTTGGTTTTCAAAATTAACTATTGTGTTTTATTCCAGGTGGTGTTGGAAAGTCACGAAGCTCTTATAAAGTACAGTCCAACAGAGACATCACCCCCAATTTTAGCAGAGCAGATTGATGATCTGGGATACCCAACAAAAATCAAGTCAGTATCTTCACATGAGCCAGTGAGTGAGACGATGCCAACAGCAGATACTGTGATACATGTCAATGGTATGACATGCATGAACTGTGCCAATAACATTGAACAGCACATTGCAAAGGCTGATGGGATCTCTCTTATTAAAGTATCGTTAGATCAGCAACAGGCGTATGTTAAGTACAACCCACAGAAGCTAACAGCCAGGAATATTGCTGAGAAAATTGACGACATGGGATTTGAAGCTTTTTTGGAGAACACCCCAAATGCTTTGATCGCAAGAATCCATGTTGAAGGCATGACATGTCAGTCATGTGTGAGGAATATTGAAACAAACATGAAAAATAAAGCAGGTGTGAATGAAATAAGAGTTTCACTTGAAGACCGGGAAGCCTTCATAATCTATGATCCAAAAGCTACAAATTTGGAGGTTCTGAGAGATCAGATTGATGAAATGGGCTTTGATGCTTCTATTCCAAAAGAGGCACATGTTGATCATGAGTTTGATAAATTAGCAAGGATGTCAGCAAAGTCAAAAGAGAGTGAGACAGTTATTGACATAGAAGGAATGGTGTGTCATTCTTGTGTCAATAACATTGAAACTAGTATCAAAGATAAACCAGGGATTATAGAAATCAAGGTGTCTTTGGAAAACAATAACGGGCGAGTAAAATATGATAGTTCTGTTGTATCAGCCAAGACGATTGCAGAAATGATTGATGATATGGGTTTTGATGCCAAAGTTTCTGGCTCAGGAACAGTGGCGCCTCTTTCTGAGGAGAATTCTACAAAGAAAGTGGTGCTAAACATTGCGGGTATGACTTGCCAGTCATGTGTTCAGTCGATTGAGGGGAGGGTATCAGAACATCCAGGCGTTATATCTGTGACAGTTTCTCTTGCTGATCAGACAGGCACTGTGATATATTATCCTTGCAAGGTCACCCCACTAAACATCATTGATGACATAGATGAAATGGGTTTTGAAACATCTTTGAAAGGTATGATAAGTCTTTTGAAAGTTTTAATTTTTCAAAAAAGCATTGGGACAGATAGGCCTTAGCAAGCAGTACTGGGTCTGGGTCTGAACTGCTTGCTTAGGCCTATCTGTCCCAATGCTTTGGACCATTAAGGTACATACATACATACACTGTTCATATGCAGTTTTACAGTCAAAGATTGAAAACATCTGGATATGTGTCAAGGTTGGCAAAAAGCCGGGTTTTATGAGTATTGCCCAGCCCGGTGGGTAATACTGGGAAAACCCAGGTAATACTGGGAAATACTGGGTAATACTGGGCAATACTGGGCAATACTGGTGTAACATTTGTCAGGGTGATAAAAAATGTATTAGTTGGACCTGAAAATAATATGAATCGAGGCTTAAGTATCAATTGCAAATAAATTCAAAAGTCCCAAATTATTCTATCGAGTTCAAAACTAAAAGCGAAACTTCTGAAAAAGAGTATATTAAAGTATAAAAGTATAATACTAACATTTGCAAAGGCTGTGATCATGCACCTACAGCCAGGGATTACCTGTAATTATACCCAGACTTGCCTACCCCCTGAGACAGAAAATAGTAAAATCCCATAAAAAATTGTAAGATTCAAATTTTATTCGTAAGGGTTTTAAGGTATCCGATGCTAGGTCAAATTAAGCCCATTGCCTCGCGTTTTTTTGTTTGACTGCAATGAATCGGCTGATTCAGCTTTTCTTTTTTTCTCCCATGTTTTTCCCATGTAAAGGCATTCATCTTGCCAATCATACCGTATAATACCTATTGTTAAACCAACAATATAAACCTAATATACCTGTTGGTGAGCAGTTTTTACAAAAATCTAATCTTCAGGGAAAACAGTATTTTTTGTCATTCTCTCTGTCAAACATAAAACCTAAGGATCCTAATGGAATTTTTTTGACATTACTGAAGATGGCTCGAAAAAAACTGCCAAATGCAAAGGGTGCAAAATGGTTATTAGTGCAAAAAGTGAAAGACTCGAAGCACACAGACTAAAATGTTGTGGTAGCTCAGAGGGTACACAGACAGATAACATATTTGTTATGTTCAGCTGTAAATAAAAGTCAAATTTGCATTTATATTTTACCAATGTATCCGAGTCTGATATAATGCCCTCTTCAATATATGACTGATATATATGGCTCTACAATGCATTTAAGAATTTAGAAAACTTAAATTAGCAATAATACAATAAAACACACAGGTTCTTTTCAGTAAACCCATCCCAAAACCATATTACCCAGTATTGCCCAGTTGAGGGAGTATTGCCCATCCCGGGAAAACCCGGGTTTTCCCAGGCGGGTTTTCCCGGGTGGTCAATACTTTGCCAACCTATATATGTGTCCAAAGTCAAAGATGGATTGAATAATCACTTTAAAAAGTGAGGGATATAGGGGTTAAACTTTATCACAAGATATGTTTACTGTTGCAGGTGATATCAAATAAGCATGTGTAATATGATCCCCGCCCATAGGGGCTTGAAGAAATATATGGGCTGCATGATGCTTCCATGCAGAGCTGAATCTGGCCCGCACACTAGTACTGGTAAACCGCTTAGAGGATCTAAGCCTGTCCAGGTGACCTTTCAAGGCAGACCGTCCATGCTAATAAACCCTATTGGTTTCATTGGGCGACAGGGCTTGAGATGTCATTTCAGTGTCGGGTAAAAGTCCCACAAAATTGGAAGCAACATCTCCAAAATGACCTTTACAGTGTTGACGGGGACGTTAAACCACAAATCAAACAAACAAAGTAATATGATCATTATACTGCATCAGGATCCTAGTTATGGATAAGGTGTAAAAAAGGATAATTCAGGGATAATTTTTCTTATTTCTCCATTAAAGCATATGTTGTGGGTACTTGTTAGAATTGCCTCAATGAGGCAATTCTAACAAGTACCCACAACATATGTTTCTATGAGGCAATTCTAACAAGTACCTACAACATATGTTTCTATGAAGCAATTCTAACAAGTACCCACAACATATGTTTCTATGAGGGAATTCTAACAAGTACCCACAACATATGTTTCTATGAGGCAATTCTAACAAGTACCCACAACAAGTGTTTCTATGAGGCAATTCTAACAAGTACCCACAACATATGTTTCTATGAGGCAATTCTAACCAGTACCCACAACATATGTTTCTATGAGGCAATTCTAACCAGTACCCAGAACATATGTTTCTATGAGGCAATTCTAACCAGTACCCAGAACATATGTTTCTATGAGGCAATTCTAACCAGTACCCACAACATATGTTTCTATGAGGCAATTCTAACCAGTACCCAGAACATATGTTTCTATGAGGCAATTCTAACCAGTACCCAGAACATATGTTTCTATGAGGCAATTCTAACCAGTACCCAGAACATATGTTTCTATGAGGCAATTCTAACCAGTACCCAGAACATATGTTTCTATGAGGCAATTCTAACCAGTACCCAGAACATATGTTTCTATGAGGCAATTCTAACCAGTACCCACAACATGTGTTTCTAACAAGAAATAAGGAAAAGTATCCCTTAATTATCCTTGTTACAACTCGTAATCAGAGCTGAAACTGACCACACATGAGTACTGGTAAACTGCTCAGAGGATCGAAGCCTGCCCAGGCAAAGCGGTGCGAGTCGGATTGGCCATGCCTATAAACCCTGTTGGTATCATTGGCTGATAGGGCTTGAGATGTCATTTCATCCGAGTATACAAAATTGGAAGCAACATCTCCAAACTGACCAATACAGTCTGCCGGCCTCGGTAGCTCAGTTGGGTGCATGTCTGACTGGTGATCAGGAGGATGTGGGTTCAATACCTGCCAGGGTCTGCAAAATTATTTCATGGAGATTATGAAATCTTTTTCGCAGTCATTCTCTCCCTTCTGCTGATTCAAGAAGGGCAGTTGTCAGTTTCTGACGATAGAATGTGCACTGTATATTTATTAACCACTTATGTATGAGCCAGTCAAGGAAGAGTGTGGAAAGATAAACTTACCGGCTCAAAAATGACCTAAAAAGTGTTGACTGGGCCATTAAACTCCAGTAAAAAAAAAAAACAAGCAAAGACCTATACATTGTTGACGTGAACATTAAACCTCAAACCAAAACCAAAACAACTCCTCCTCTGTACATGCTGTAGTTATGGGGATAATTAGTCCACATAAATAAAATTGGAGAAGCTACATCCTGCTTCAGGATCAGTACCAGTCATGCTGTTGTTGAGCTGAAGATGTCATTCATATTATGCAACTGGGGAATAAGACTTTTTCAAAAAATTTGTCATCTAATTTCCTCCCCATGTCAGTCATAGTGTATATTTGTGTCAGTGTATGAAAAAATCTACGAGAAGACCTATGCGACTAGTAAGACAAAGATCAGCTTGTGCATCCATTCAGACTGATCAGCATAACCCTAAATAAGAGGGGGTATCCACATATTTTTCTTATTTGTACGCGAATAAGTATGTTGTATTCATTATAACCACCTCGGCACTTATTTCTGTACAAAAACATAAGTTGTGGGTACTCATTAGAAGTGCCTCGGAGAGGCACTTCTAATGAGTACCCACATTCAGAAGTAAGAAAAATATTAGTACTTTCCGAATGAAAAAGCGTCTTATCTGGAGCTATGTGACTAAGCTGTCCAGTGAGAGTTTTAAGCAAAAGTACTTGGCATTCTGTGCAGATGTACGTCCCCACAGATCACAGAGGCTTTATAGGTTTTGTTATAGTCTGGCTCCGTAAAAAAGTTACATTTTAACCTTTTTTGTACCCGGCAGGTATCGAATCAGGAGGAAGCGGGCTTGATACCTGCCGGGGATTGTGGATTGTGATCAAGAATTCTTTTCTACGGCCATTCTGTCCCTTCCGCTGATTCAAGAAGGGCAGTTGTCAGTTTCTGCACTGTACTGGTTAACCACTTACGTATAAGCATGCCCAGGAAAGTGTGGATAGGTAAACAGACTACCGGTAGCTAAAAAATGACCTAAAGTAGTGTTGACTGGGCCGTTAAACTCCAATACAAACAAACTGGGCCGTTAAACTCCAATACAAACAAACAAACAATACTTGCACATTATATATAGCAGGAGTCCATTTCAAAATTTAGGGGTGTCAGGTTGTTTTCTTCAAAGTTTATTTGGAAAATGGCTAAATTTTTGTCAATAATGTAGGCCCAGATCATCAGACGCCACATTTTGTGGTGTCTGATCTGGGCCTGCACTGTTTGCCAATTACCCGTTTTGGCGTTTATGGTATGAAAGGGTTAACCTTTATCCTGCTGAATATTTGAGTTTGCCGCACCCGCTTCTGACTATCGGCCAATCAGGTTACATGATATAATGTTTTCGTTCCAATTCACAAACTAGATGACAAACAGTGAAGATCCTGATCAGATGCCATCTGATCTGGATCTACCTTGTTTGCAAAGACCGGCCCCCGATAGCTCAGTTGGTAGAGTGTCCACTCCGGGGAACGGGAGGTCACAGGTTCAATCCCCGGCCACGACATACCAAAGTCATTAAGAATGGTACTAGCTGCTCCTCGCTTGGCACTCAGATTTCATGGTAGAGCTAGGAATGGTTGACCCAGTGTCAGGATAATGTGACTGGGTGTGGTATCATGTAATGTGTCTGGGACATGATACTTCAGTGAGGCAGCACTATAAAAGTGAGCATTGAGCTCCCTGTCGCAACCAGACACCATCGTGATATGACTGAAAAATTGTTGAAAGCGACGTTAAACCGGAATTCACACACACACTTGTTTGCAAAGGTAGGGGTTGTCGTGAACAGCAGGGTAAGGGTTAAAACACCAAGAAAAAGTGCATCTGAAAATGTTGTCTGTTCACATCATGTGCTGCATCTTTTTGTAAATATTTTCAATGTACTTTTGCATACAGACAAAAAGTGTTTACCCAGATCATATTGATCCTAGAGGAGTAGAGGAGCATTCTGATCTGGGTCCACACTGTTTGCAACAATAGCCTTTAACCCATTGCTTTGTGGTTAAAATCATAATGCAAACAGTGTTGACCCAGATGATATCTAACTGCTCCAGGGGCCACACTGTTTGCTTGCATACCTGTGTTAATGTGGGAGATTTGCCATTGTGATGAGGGAGATGTAAAGAATATATAGGGGAAATTCTCTGTTCAAATAAGGGTGACTTCAAAATTTTACTAATATTTAGCGTAAATTGGGCAACCTCCTGATGAGGGAGGTATCACAGGTATGTGCTTGATTTGGTTTTGGTTTTACGGCCCTTTCAAGATTATTTCACTCATATCGAGCCGGAATAATCAGAGGTGGGCGAAAACCGGAGTACCCGGAGAAAAAACCACCTGACCTTCCGTTGCAGAACTTGGCGTCTCACATGTGACCCGAGCGAGGCTCGAACCACAGCGGTGAGAGACCAAATGATCAAAGGTCAGGGCTCTTAACCACTAGGCCACGGAGGCCCGTAGGTATGTGCTTGAATAAAAAAAATATGTTTGAAAAGTTTGCAAGACCATATAAATGGATGACATTTTCAGATGCAGTTTTTCTTGGCATCTAACCAGCAGACAACAGTTGTTGCGATTGTTAATTTATGGGTTGGCTCCCTTTATATTTTCAGATAAACCTACGAAAGAGGACCCCATTCCACAACCAGGGCCCAGTACCTCAACCAGCCAGACAGGGATTAGTTTCTCTAACCATAAGCCTAACAGGCCTGTGGTACGAGTGGACCCTATAGGAGGGGTGGTGCGCTATAGACACGCTAGTAGTAAAGAAGATTATGAGAAATGCCACCTAAAAGTGTCAGGCATGACATGTGCATCTTGTGTTAATACTATTGAGAAAAATCTGATCAAAGTTAAAGGTGAGTGAAGTTATTCTAGCATATTTACCGTACATATTTGTACGTTAGGCCTGAGCAAACAGTGTAAACTAAGATGAGACACTGCATTCTGCGGTGTCTCATCTGGGTCTACACTGTTTGCCACTCATCCAGGTGTTTTTAGACACAACATTGGGTGATAAATTGCATTTGTTCAAATTTTAGAGCATGCCTCGGTAACTCAGTTGGCTTTGTCATACTTTTGTATTTCCTCTGTTACCTCTCTTTCATTCCACCCCAACCAACCAGGGGTCGCAGGATCTATCCCTGGCTTCTCCAGACTTTCGACTGAGTCTTTAATCCTAGATCCTGTCTCCGTATAACCTTAGCTGTTGATGAGACGTAAAACTCACACTCACTCACTCTTTCCCCCTTTTCTTGTGTTCCTCTCTTTCATTTTCTGTGCTGTGTTCTCCTTTTTTCCTGTATGTCAACAGTTCATCAGCTATTAAAGGTTCATGATCAGCAAAAACTGATCAGACTGTGCAGGCTGATCTGAGTCTTTGCTGGTCGGACAAAATAGAAGTGAAGGCAATGATCAAGAATTGATACAATTAACCCACAGCTACCATCAGAGACACCAAAGGGAAAGAAACACAAAATAACTAGACCCTAATGGAAACATGAATAGCAGAAAGCCAAAAGGACAACTGTTACTTTCCCACAAAAAGGCCAATTGGCTATTCAAAACAAAATAATATAAGCGATACACACTCAAAAACAAACCATAACAAAAACAAACTGTGACAGAAGAATTACCTTGGAAAGGTCAGTGAAACAAATTCCACTTGGGGGCTTAAGTCAATTTTATGTGGCTACAATCCTTGCCCTTATTTCCGTCGCGATTTAGCAAAGTAATTTGTTCAGTCTGCATGAAGGCCTCCTAAGTCTTACTTTTTTAAGTACACACAACATGCAGTAAATGCCGCTATTAAGACTAGTGCAAATTAATACTATTTAAATTGCTTTTAACTGCATTTCAAAAAGGGTTATTTGTGCTTGCTACACTCACATTCCACTAGTAAGAGACCACCTTTGGACTGTTCCAAAGTGGTCTTAAAGACCAAGTGGTCTTTTAAGACCATTGTTGATTGCCCCCGCCCATAGGGGCTTGAAGAAATATATGGGCTGCATGATGCTTCCACGCAGAGCTGAATCCGGCCCGCACACTAGTACTGGAAAACCGCTTGGAGGATCTAAGCCTGTCCAGGTGCGAGGTGGACCGTCCATGCTAATAAACCCTATTGGTTTCACTGGGCGACAGGGCTTGAGATGTCATTTCATCTCAATATCGGATAAAGGTCCCACAAAATAGAAGCAACGTCTCCAAAATGACCTTTACAGTGTTGACAGGGACGTTAAACCTCAAATCAAACTAACAAAAGACCATTGTTGAACAGTCCCAAAGGTTGTCTTAATATAGGAATTTTACTGTACATATTTAGGACAAGAGAATAAAATCATGCTTAATTATCCATCATTATTTCTTACACTTCATATGAAGTAGCCACTCATGTTGATTATTCTTACACCCTTTCACCCCCACATTTCTAAAATGGACTCCTTCCATTTTTGTATTCAGACAAATCCATTCTTGAGGTTAAATCACATTCATTTACATTCTGACAAACAATGTAAATGATTGTGACTACCGTAAACCCCTTTCTGGCTAAGATACATTCTGTGTTCTCATCTTGTTTTATAATTTCTAAGGTCCCTAATCTACATTTATTTGTGAATCAAAATGAATTAACGACCATATTCTATGCACTTTAACATACCGAAAAATGTTGAAGTATATTTAACTAAGCACTAGGAACAGAGATTGGGGAAAGCTCTGTTCATTCTTGGACAGCTACAAAGGCATTTCCACATTTGAATGGAAATATTTTGTAAATGAGCAGATTTCCGCAAACCATCGTAACAAACTACGAGAAAGTTCCAAATTATGCAAAAATACAACAGATTCCACATGTTTAGGAAGACAACAGAATTTTGAGTTACTGGTTCATGCTGATTCTTTTACCAGAAGCATGGCTGTAAGTGGTGACTTGTGAAGCAAACTTTTCTTGTACATCTATGTAGAAAACATGAAAAATCTTCTGATAAATACAAGCAGTTTGATTCCTAATAAAATAGCTACAGATTAAGAAGTTAACAGTCTGCGTTAAATTGTGCACTAGAGGGGAATAGGAACACCTTACAGATTTGTCTGCCATTTTTCAAAGGGAGACATCTTTCAGAACTTCCTGTTCGTTTATCTATAAGCTCTGTCCCACGGAAAAAGGGGTCAACTCTTAAAGGAAAGAATTTGCTCCTCAGGAGCAAATTCTTTCCTTTAAGAATTGACCCCTAATGACATGGGAGACAAAAAAACTTTTGAAAGAGTTGCCTGCCCTGACGATGTTCCCATTCTCCTTAACTGGTTAACTGTTTTTGTATAACCTTGCCCAGTAAAAGTGTTGTTAGGTAAACTTTACTACATCTATCTCCACATGATCTAAATAGTGTTGAGAGGGTCATTTAACTCCAAACCACCAGATAAAGAGGAGGAACATGGATAATAAAGGAATACTTGTCCTTATTTTCTTGTTGGAAACGATTGTTGTGGGTACTTGTTAGAATCTGACCCTGTTGAGGATATTTTAACCCTTATCTTGCTGTTCACGACAACCCCTATCTTTGCAAACAGTGTAGATCCAGATCAGATGGCTTCTAAAGAAGCCATCTGATCAGGATCTACCCTGTTTGACATTCAGTTTATGAATTTGTAAGAATTAATTACATCAAGCAATCTGATTGGTTCATGTGAGATGCCAAGACCTGCAACGGAAGGTCAGGTGGTTTTTCTCCGGGTACTCCGGTTTTCGCCCACCTCTGATTAAAGATCGGCTCGATATGAGTGAAATTAGAGACATAGTTCTGAACATTATGAAAACACGCCTTTTCAGATATACTGGAAAATTTTACTGCCAAAAAATGAAAATAATCGATACAAAATTCTGATATTTTTCATATTTCTGCTCCAAACATAGATTGTGAGGACTCATTAGAACCACCTCGGGAGTAGCCACAATCTATTTTTTTTCTGAAGAAATAAGAAAAATAATGTATTCCCCTGTAAACCCCAGTTTTACTACGTAAAAGTTGGGTTTCAGGGGGTCAAAATTATATAGGCGTATTTTCTTGATGTGATTAATTATTACGTAGCCCCAGATAAGAGTGGGTACCCACACATATCTGCAAAAAACGTATGTTGTGGTACTCATTAGAAGCACCTCTAATGATACCCACAACATGTTTTCATGCAGAAATAAGAAAAATATCAGTATTTTTGGATGAGAAAAGCACCTTAGCTGGAGCTATGATTATGATGATTATTTTTAACAGGAGTAAAGTCTGTGTTAGTTGCTTTGATGGCACAGAAAGCAGAAGTGAAGTATGATCCAGCATACATCCTGCCTTCCCAGATAGCTCAGGAAATCATCAACTTAGGATTTGTAGCCACTGTGTTAGAGTCAGAGACTGTGGGACATGGAACCTGTGAGCTGACAGTAAGTGCTTTTGGCTCTGTAAGTTAGTATCGTAATTGCCCTATCCTGGGCTTCCTCAGACTTTGGATGAGTCTTTAAACCGAGGTCCCGTCTCTGTATGACCTCAGCTGTTTTGTGGGACGTAAAACTCAAACACTCACTCACTCACTCATAATGGCATTATGTATTGGGACAGATAGGCCTAAGCAAACAGTGGAGACCCAGATCAGACTGCTCCTGAAGGAGCAGTCTGATCAGGGTCTACACTGTTTGCAAGTCCGTCAGTGCCGTTTGGACTCCTTGCTGGATCATGAAACAAATTCGTTGAAATTTTAGGAGAATTACAGCAAGTCCTCATGGTGTCCGAATTTTTAGGATTATTACGGTAAGCCCTGTAGACCAATACAGATACCTAAGTAAACAGTGTAGATCCCAAAGAGATGGCTCAAAATGAGCTGTCTTTACAGGATCTACATTGTAATCCAAAATGTTGACAACGATGCTTTAACTTCATGTTACTTGATGTACATTACTCAGGTGTGTAGGATCTACTCTTGTTTTCTCAAACTCTGAAGGACTGGAACTTATGGTTGGTTGAGATTCAAAGTTGAAAAATATAGCAGAACTAAAACAACAGTGCCCAAAATTTAGTTTGACTTAAGCAGTAGTTTGAGATTATGTTTGAGACAACAAGCGTCAACTCTATATGAAAGTGAAAAATTTCCAGTAGTACTTGTTTCTATACGGGTAATTGTAGTGTGTTTGCATAAATACATGTTTGATGAGATCAGATATATCATTTACTTCTGTCAATATCAGCTTTCAAAAAGTCCTGCAAAAGATGCTTAGATGAAACATGTCTTTCCTTTGCCATGTGTTAAAATTGAAACAGTTATTTTTCTACCATCTTTTATTGTTGGTAACACATTATTTGGGGCATTCTTAAATATTGTTGTATCGTGAATTTTAAAATATTTCACAATTTGCTGTCTATGAAATGATTTTAATCATAATTAATAATAACATGTGGTAAGGGAAAATTATTTCCTATAATAATGCTTTGAAATAAAATATGGTTATACCAAGAATATGGCCCTTTGGACCTTGACGGTGACATCACTGGCAAAATGATATAAAAAAGTTTGCTCTGTCCCTGCACTGGAAAAATCAGGGCTGTGATGTTACCAAGCATACTATATATATATGGTATTTACTGTACGTATTCGGACAAACAGGCCTGAGCAAATCAGTGTAAACCCAGGTGAGAAGCTGCAGTTGGTGGGATCTCATCAGGGTATACACTGTTTTCAGCTATTTAAACAACAACATCATGTAGAAAATCGTACTTGTTCAAATTTTAGAACAAGTATGGTACAGAATATTGACGGTAGTTACACTGTATTTCAGACCTTTGAACCAGTTATTAACCCCACGCTTGAGCGTTTGGGATATTATTATTGCCTTGGTCCATCTGTCCATCCTTCCATCACTCTATTTTATCCTTAACCATAGGCCAGAATGCAACCAAATTTGGTACATGGCTTCCTTAGATGATGAGGGCATGAGAGAGCTGTGTTACATTTGGTTCTCTCCGAAGCATGGGGATTTGTGATGGCGTGTCATTGACTGCAGGCTCTAGCTATGCTTTTCACTTATACGTTGAAATAGAAAGCTTTTTTTTTGAGGGGGATGAAAATTAACATTGACATAAACACTGCACTCTTACAATGATAATATATTCATCACCATGCATTGTTTTGATGAGTAATGAATTTAGGTAATTATAAATCAAAATATGAAACAGTGAACAGAATATAAAATGTAAAAATGCAGTATAAAGAAAAGACCCGGATAAGAGGGTGTAACCACATATTGTTTTTCTTATTTCTGCATGGAAATATATGTTATGGGAACTCATCAGAAGCGCCTCACTGAGGCGCTTCTAATGAGTACCCACAACATGTGTTTTCGTGCAGAAATAAGAAAAATATATGAACTTTTTTGATGAAAAATGTGTCTTATCTGGAGCTATGGTATAAAGTCACTTTAAACTGAAAGACAGTTGTTGAAAGAACAGTGCCAGCTTTTGTTTGAATCACAAGAAGCAAAAAATTGATTTTGGACATGTTTTGTTTTGTTTGATTTGAGGTTTAACGTCCCTGTCAACACTGTATAGGTCAATTTGGAGACGTTGCTTCCAGTTTTGTGGGACTTTTACTGGGCATTGAGATGACATGACATCTCAATTCCTGTCGCCCAATGAAACCAACAGGGTTTATATGCACGGACGGTCCGACTCACATCACTTTGCCTGGGCAGGATAATCTTTCTAGAACATATTAGACCTTCTGAGCGGTTCACCAGTACTCAAGTGCGGTCTGTTTCAACTCTGCGTGGAAGCATCGTGCAGCCCAGTCTATTTCTCCAAGCCCCAATGGGTGGGGACCAAGAGAGTTTGAATTAGTAATGGTGAAGAGTCATCAGTGTTAACCCATTCTGTACTGAATGGAATCTTCCTCTATATGCTACAGGAGGAGTCCATTTCACAATCTAGGGGTTCTTTTCAGTTTTCTTTAGAAATTTATTTTGAAAATGGTTGATTTTGTTTGTTTGATTTGAGGTTTAATGTCCCTGTCAACACTGTAAAGGTCATTTTGGAGACATTGCTTCCAATTTTGTGGGACTTTTACCCGACATTAAGATGAAATGACTTTTCAAGCCCTGTCGTCCAATGAAACCAATAGGGTTTATTAGCATGGACGGTCCACCTCGCTCCGAGGTTCCTGGACAGGCTTAGATCCTCTAAGCGGTTTACCAGTACTAGTGTGTGGGTCGGATTCAGCTCTGCGTGGAAGCATCATGCAGCCCATATATTTCTTCAAGCCCCTATGGGCGGGGGCCATGAAAATGGTTAAACTTTCTTGGAACAGTGAAGGCTTATTATGTATAGTGTGGGTTGTATTCAAGTCCTCTAGGATCATTGATTTATCTGCGGAATTTTGAACATATCTGAGGGTCACTGATAAGGCCTTACTGGTCGAAACTAGCTAGTCTGGCCCAGAAAATTCTTGCAAATTTCATGGTTTTTAAGTTCAGTGCTGTAATTCTTGCTTCCAAAGGATAACCTTTTTAAGCTCACCTGTCACGTAGTGACGAGGTGAGCTTTTGGGATCACTTTTTGTTTGCGTGCGTCCGTCCATGCGTCCGTCCGTGCGTCCGTTAACAATTTCAAATAAGTATATCTCCAATACCACACGGCCAATCTTGATCAAATTTCATGTGAAGCATCATCAGGTAGGGGGAAAGGCTGCATAAGGTTTTTGGGCTGATCAGATTGGAATTCTGGTTGCCATGGCAACATATAGCTCCCATAGACTTATAAAAGGGAAAAATTTTAAAAATCTTCTTCTCTGAAACCACAGAGCCCAGAGCTTAGATATTTAGCATGTAGCAAGGGCAAGTGGTCAACTACATAATTCCTGCCAATCATGCCCCTGGGTGCCAAATGCAGGGTGTCCACGGTCAGGGAAAAAGTCAGGGAAAAAAATATTTTTTCAGAGTCAGGGAATTGTCAGGGAATTTTGAAATCGGTCAGGGAATTTTGGAATTTTAGCAAAAGTCAGGGAAAAGTCAGGGAATTTTGAAAAAATATGTCCATGAATGATAAAAAAAACATCAAAAATAAAAACTAAGGCAGTTTCTTCATGTTTGGCTTTTACCTTGATAATAATAATTATGATAATAATAATTATAATAACAATAATGTCTTGTCCTCTTCTTAAGTATTGCATTTGGTAAATTATTCTATGAGAAGAAACTAAAGGGTGGTAAGGGTTGGCTTTAGGGGAGGAGGAGGCCAACAGATCTCTTTGTATTTGGACATGCATTTCATTAGCTCACCTGAGCCAAAGGCTAATGTGAGGTAATAGTATGCCAATGCTCCTGCGTCCGGTGTCCGTTCACATTTTCAAAAAAGTAAATAGGCCAATCATGATTAAATTTCATGTGAAGCATTATCAGGTAGGGGGAAAAGATGCATAATGTTTGGGGCAGATCAAATGGAAACTCTTGTTGCCATGTCAACATAAAGCTCCCATAGACTAACAATGGGAAAAACTTAAAAAATCTTCTTCTCTGAAACCACAAGGCCCAGAGCTTAGATATTTAGTATGTAGCAACATCAGGTGGTCCTCTACATAAATCCTGCCAATCGTGCCCCTGGGGTCCAAATTGGCCACACCCCAGAGCTCCTTAGCTTCCATAGACTTATAATGGAAAAAAAGCTTCAAAAATCTCCTTCTCCGAAACATAAAGCCCATAGCTCAGCTATTTATTATGTAGCAATGCAAAATGGTCACCTACATTAATCCTGCCAATCGTGCCCCTGGGGTCAGAATTGGCCATGCCCCCGGGCTCATAAGCTCCCATAGACTTACAATGGAAAAAAATTTAAAAAGCTTCTTCTCTGAACCCACAAGGCCCAAAGCTAAGATATTTCGTATACATCAACGTCAAGTGGTTCCCTACTTTAATCTGCATACTTTATTTAGTATGCAGCAATGCAAAATGGTCACCTTCATAAATCCTGCCAATCATGCCCCTGGGTTCAGAAATTTCCACGCCCCAGGGCTCATAAGCTCCCATAGACTTACATTTGATAAAAAAACTTTAAAAAATCTTCTTCATTGAAATCATAAGGCCCAGAGCTTAGTTATGCAGTATGTAATCCTACCAACCATGCATTGACTATGCCATAGGGCACATTAGCTCCTATAGAGGCCTCTGTAGTGTTATGGTTATGCTACCCACCTGGTAAACAAAGGATCACAGGATAGATCGAGGGCTTCTCCAGACTTCCAGATGAGTCTTTAAACTGAGGTCCTGTCTCAGTATGACCTTAGCTGTTGGTGGAACGAAAAACTAAAACACATTAGCTCCTGTAGACTAATAATATAAAAAATTGAGAAATCTTCCTCTGAATCTATAAGGCCCTGAGATTAGATATTTAGTATTGTTGCAACATCAGTTAGTCATCAGCATAAATCCTGCCAGCCCTATGGCGTACAAATTGGCTACTGCCCTTGGCTCATTATCCCCCACTGATTTATAATTGGAAGAACTTCAAAACATCTGCTCTGAAACCATGAGACAAACAGCTTTCTGAAATGTTCCTCAGGTGAGCGATTAGGCTCACTTAGCCTCTTGTTTCAAAGATTTTATCCAACTATACATATGACGTATGTAAATACATGTACATGTATGTGTTTAGAAAAAAAAGAAAATAAATTCAAAAGGAAAATACAAACATAAAAAAAAAAAAAAAAAAAACCTATTTAAAGAGTAGTATAATTACAGCTGGTGTTGTAAAAGGAGGTAAGGGTTTGCTGTAGGGGAGAAGGAGGCCAACAGATGTTAGAACTTAATGCACAAAATTAATGCACAAAATGTCAAAAATGTTGGTCAGGGAAATTTGATTTTAGTCAGGGAAAAGTCAGGGAATTTTGCTTTACTCAGATTAGGGACACCCTGAAATGGGCCACACCCTGGGGCCCCTTCGCTCCCATAGACTCATAATGGAAAAAAAGCTTCAAAAATCTTCTTCTCTGAAACCACAGGGCCCAGAGCTTAGATATTTAGCATGTAGCAATTGCAAGGGGTCACCTACATAATTCCTGCCAATCATGCCCCTGGGTTCAAAAAGGGCCACGCCCGGGGCCCCTTCGTTCCCATAGACTCATAATGGAAAAAAAAGCTTCAAAAATCTTCTTCGCTGAAACCACAGGGCCCAGAGCTTATATATTTAGCATGTAGCAATGGCAGGTGGTCACCTTCATAATTCCTGCCAATCATGCCCCTGGGTTCCAAATGGGCCACGTCCCAGGGCCCCTTCGCTCCCATAGACTCATAATTGAAAAAAAGCTTCAAAAATCTTCTTCTCTGAAACCACAGGGCCCAGAGCTTATATATTTAGCATGTAGTAATGGCAAGTTGTCACCTACACAATTCCTGCCAATCATGCCCCTGGGGTCCAAACGGACCATGCCCCGGGGCCCATTATCTCTTATAGACTCATATTTGAAAAAAGCTTCAAAAATCTTCTTCTCTGAAACCACAGGGCCCAGAGCTTAGATATTTAGCATGTAGGAAGGGCAAGTGGTCAACTACATAATTCCAGCCAATCATGCCCCTGGGTTCCAAATGGGCCACACTCTGGGGCCCCTTCGCTCCCATAGACTCATAATGGAAAAAAGCTTCAAAAATCTTCTCCTCTGAAACCACAGGGTCCAGAGCTTAGATATTTAGCATGTAGCAATGGCAAGTGGTCGCCTACATAATTCCTGCCAATCATGCCCCTGGTGTCCAAATTGGCCACACCCTTGGGCCCCTTAGCTCCTATATACTCATAATGGAAAACAAGGTTAAAAAATCTTCTTCTCTGAAACCACAGGGCCCAAACCTTAGATATTTAGCATGTAGCAACGGCAAGTGGTCACCTACATAATTCCTGCCAATCATGCCCCTGGGGTCCAAATGGGCCACACCCTGGGACCCCCCTTAGCTCCCATAGACTCATAATGGAAAAAAAAAAAGCTTCAAAAATTTTCTTCTCTGAAACCACAGGGCCCAGAGCTTATATATTTAGCATGTAGCAATGGCAGGTGGTCGGTCACCTTCATTATTCCTGCCAATCATGCCCCTGGGTTCCCAATGGGCCTCACCCCGGGGCCCCTTCGCTCCCATAGGCTCATAATGGAAAAAAAGCTTCAAAAATCTTCTTCTCTGCAACCACAGGGTCCAGAGCTTATATATTTAGCATGTAGTAACGGCAAGTTGTCACCTACATAATTCCTGCCAATCATGCCCCTGGGGTCCAAACAGACCACGCCCGGGGCCCATTATCTCCTATAGACTCATAATGGAAAAAAGCTTCAAAAATCTTCTTCTCTGAAACCACAGGGCCCAGAGCTTAGATATTTAGCATGTAGGAAGGGCAAGTGGTCAACTACATAATTCCTGCCAATCATGCCCCTGGGTGCCAAATGGGCCACACCCTGGGGCCCCTTCGCTCCCATAGACTCATAATGGAAAAAAAGCTTAAAAAATCTTCTTCTCTGAAACCACCGGGCCCAGAGCTTAGATATTTAGCATGAAGCAATTGCAAGGGGTCACCTACATAATTCCTGCCAATCATGCCCCTGGGTTCAAAAAGGGCCACGCCCCGGGGCCCCTTCGTTCCCATAGACTCATAATGGAAAAAAAAGCTTCAAAAATCTTCTTCTCTGAAACCACAGGGCCCAGAGCTTATATATATAGCATGTAGCAATGGCAGGTGGTCACCTTCATAATTCCTGCCAATCATGCCCCTGGGTTCCAAATGGGCCACGTCCCGGGGCCCCTTCGCTCCCTTAGACTCATAATGGAAAAAAAGCTTCAAAAATCTTCTTCTCTGAAACCACAGGGCCCAGAGCTTATATATTTAGCATGTAGTAACGGCAAGTTGTCACCTACAAAATTCCTGCCAATCATGCCCCTGGGGTCCAAACGGACCATGCCCCGGGGCCCATTATCTCTTATAGACTCATATTGGAAAAAAAGCTTCAAAAATCTTCTTCTCTGAAACCACAGGGCCCAGAGCTTAGATATTTAGCATGTAGGAAGGGCAAGTGGTCAACTACATAATTCCCGCCAATCATGCCCCTGGGTTCCAAATGGGCCACACCCTGGGGCCCCTTCGCTCCCATAGACTCATAATGGCAAAAAGCTTCAAAAATCTTCTCCTCTGAAACCACAGGGTCCAGAGCTTAGATATTTAGCATGTAGCAATGGCAAGTGGTCGCCTACATAATTCCTGCCAATCATGCCCCTGGTGTCCAAATTGGCCACACCCTTGGGCCCCTTAGCTCCTATAGACTCATAATGGAAAAAATGCTTCAAAAATCTTTTTCTCTAAAACCCCAGGGCCCAGAGCTTAGATAATTAGCATGTAGCAATGGCAAGTGGTCACCTACATATATCCTGCCAATCATGCCCCTGGGGTCCAAATGGGCCACGCCCGGGGCCCCTTATGTCCCCTAGACTCATAATGGAAAAAAGCTTCAAAAATCTTCTACTCTGAAACCACAGGGCCCAGAGCTTAGATTTTTAGCATGTGGCAATGACAAGTGGTCACCTACATAAATCCTACCAATCATGCCCCTGGGGTCCAAATGGGCCACACCCTGGGACCCCCTTAGCTCCCATAGACTCATAATGGAGAAAAGCCTCAAAAATCTTCTTCTCTGAAACCATAGGGCCCAGAGCTTAGATATTTAGCATGTAGCAACGGCAAGTGATCACCTACATATTTCCTGCTAATCATGCCCCTGGGGTCCAAATGGGCCACGCCCCAGTGCCCCTTAGCTCCCATAGACTCATAATGGAAGAAAGCTTAAAAAATCTTCTTCTCAGAAACTGTGAAGCACAGAACTTAGATATTTAGTCCAAATTGGCCAAATCCTGTGGCCCCTTAACTCCAACAAACTTATAACATCTTCTTTGAAACCATGAAATACAGACCTTAGATATTTAGTATATAGCAACACAAAATGGTCGCCTACATAAATCCTGCCATCCATGCCCTTTGGGTCAAAATTGGCCAAGCCCCAGGGCTCATTAGCTTCTATAGACTTATACTGGAAAAAAAAACTTAAAAAAAAATCTTTTTTTCCAAAACCATAAGGCACAGATTTTGTTTGATTTGAGGTTTTACATCCCTGTCAACACTATAAAGGTCATTTTGGAGATGTCTCTTCCAATTTTGTGGGACTTCTACCTGACATTGAGATGAAATTACATCTCAAGCCCTGTCGCCCAATGAAACCAATAGGGTTTATAAGCATGGGCACCACTTTGCCTGAGCTTAGATATTTAGTATGTAGCAATGTCAAGTGGTCTCCTACACTAATGGTTTTCTGGTACACAGGTGAGCGATATAGGGCCATTGGGCCCTCTTGTTTTTTAGAACATCTGAATCAGAACATTTGCAGGGGTAAACCTTAATCTTGATGAGATGGTTTTAATATAAAATATAAGGAGTACCCACAATCTATATTTTTGATTAAGATTTACCCTTGTAAATGTTCTTTTCTAGAATCTGAACAAGTATGGTTTACTGCCCGATAATGTAAATGGTAAGCAGTGCGGACCCTGATGAGATGCTGCATAAACTCCATTCTGCGGCGTCTCATCTGCGGCGTCTCATCTGGGACTACACTGTTTGCTCAGGCCTGTCTGTCCAAATACATGTGGTAAATGCGGTACTTTATTCTTTGTAAAATTTGTAAATAATATGAGGGTCACAAGGGAGATTAGTTATTATACCCGCTTTTTCGAAGAAAAATCGGGTATATTGTTTTCGTACCACAGTTCGATCCGGCGTCAGTCCGTCTGTCCGTTCGTCTGTCTGTCCGTCCGTCACGTTTCTTGTGATTGGATCTCCTCTGCAACCACTGAAGTTACACTTTTGAAACTTTGCATGTGGATAGTACATGGAATGTAGATGGCAGTGGGCAACTTTTTTGTGACCTTGACCTCAACATGACCCCAAGGTCAAAGGTCAAAAATTATGATTTGCCATATCTCCTAAACTATTGGAGTTACACTTCTGAAACTTTTCTTATTGGATTGTCCTTGGAATATAGAATGTCAGGTTACTTTTGGTGTGACCCCAAGGTCAAGGTCAAAAAGTATGATTCTGCCATATCTTCTAAACTATTAGAGTTACACTTCTGAAACTTTGGTTATTGGATGGCCATTGGAATAGAAAATAAATTTGGATACTTTTGGTGTGACCTTGACCTCAACATGACCCCAAGGTCAAAGGTCAAAAATTATGATTTGCCATATCTCCTAAACTATTGGAGTTACACTTCTGAAACTTTGCTTATAGGATGGCCCTTGGAATATAGAATATGTTGGGCTACTTTTGGTGTGACCTCGACCCCAAGGTCCAAGGTCAAAAAGTATGACTTTGCCATATCTTCTAAACTATTGGAGTTACACTTCTGAAACTTGGCTATTGGATGGCTGTTGGAATATAAAATAAATTGGGATACTTTAGGTGGATTCAACATAACCCCGAGATCAAAGGTTAAAAAGTATGACTTTGCCATATCTTCTAAACTATAAATGTTACACTTCTGAAACTTTGCTTATCAGTTAGAATGTTCTTTGCAACTTTTTTTAGCTTACATGTAGTTTTGGCTGGCTAATACATAGTCATTAGTGTTATTAATAGAAAAAGCGGGTATTTGCAATGGTTTACCATCGACTGCAGATCTAGTTGTTCTAATTGTGTTACCCTCTTGAAATAAAGACTTTATTATTATTATTATTATATATACTACAATCTATATATTTGAGCAGAAGTTATAAGAAAAATATCACAATTTTTCATCTGAAAATTTTTGTTTTTTCGATGGTAAAATTTACAATGTATTTGAAAAGGCATGTTTTCGTAATGACATTCAGTATTATTTATCCATCCTACAGTCATGCAAACAAAATTGACCCACTGCTTTGATTTATCTTGTCCTTCTTATGTGTAACAGTATTTTTCTTCTTGCTGCACCACTGATTGTGACGGATTGTTGTCAGTTTATAATGCTACGTTTTACAGATCAAAGGAATGACCTGTTCCTCCTGTGTTCACAAGATTGAATCAACAATACAAAAGCAGAAGGGAGTCATCTCAGCGCAGGTTGCCTTGGCAACTGAAAAGGGCAAGTTCGTCTATGACCCCGAGCTTATAGGACCAAGAACTATTCTAGAACTTATACAGGTATGGTATATTCCATATTTATGGCATGTATGGTAAAATTCCTATATTATGACCACCTTTGGGACTGTTCAAAAGTGGTCTTTAAGACCACTTTTGAACAGTCCCAAAGGTGGTCTGTTACTAGGAGACATACGGTGTAGAAAACTTAAAGAAAGAATAACTGAAACATTCTCAGTAAGCTTTTAAAAGCAGATTTAGTCTTAATTTTAGGTGGTCTTAATAGGGGAATTTTACTGTATTTGGTCAGACAGGCCCAAGCAAATAGATTAAAAGTCAGGTTAGATGCCACAGAATGTGGTGTCTTATCAGGGTCTACACTGTTTTCAACTACTGCAGCTATTTTTAGACAAGATTGGATAGTAAATTGTACTTTTTAAATTTTAGAAGTATGGTTACAAGTTAAGCTGTCAAAATATTTGCGGTAAATACAGTAATAAAAATGAACTGTGGTTAGGTTGTAGCAAGGGATAATATTTGTGCACCATCAGTCTACACATATGCACAGTCAGAGCAGAATCTTCACCATATGCCGTGTGGATGACCTTCTATATATACAGTCGAACTTCGATGGGTCGAACTCGGTAGGCTCGAACACCACGTTTGGGTCGAACTGACTTTTCAGTCCCGGCAAAATCCCTATTCATTTTAACTAAACATGCAACCCTTGGCTCGAACCACGATGGCTTGAACCCTCGAACTCTAAGCCTGGTCCCTAGAGTGCATTTTCTATGTAAAATCTCACCGATGGCTCGTACTAATTACCTTTTTAAAAATTCCAATTTTATCGATCAAGTCACGCAGACACGTGATCAGTATCATAATACGGACCAAAAATACGGCTCATCATTCACTCTTAAGTTATGACCGATAAATGTACCGGAAGTCACCAAAATCGCCGCAGCTTTGATAAAAAATCATAGTACACAAAGATGGATCTTGCCCAGTTAGACTCCAATGGCTCGAACTACCGATGGCTCGAACTTTTTTCGGTGGTCCCGGCGAGTTCGAGCCATCGAAGTTCGACTGTAGACAGAAATAGATGTATTCAGACAGAGTGCATGTAGAGATGCTGCAAGACCAATATTTGCTTGGAGTGTTCATTGAGGTGGTTTTAGCGAGTACCCACAATAAAGGAATACAAAAACAAAATTATCATATGACGTACATGTATGACGTCCTAAACAACATCATGATTTCTAATGATGGAAAGTCAACAGTTTTGTTAAATACATTCTGAATAGAATGCAATTAAAAAAGTCATATGATAAATAGAATATTTCATTCGTGCTTATGAATTATTGAATTTATTAAACTTGTTGAGGAAAAAGGGATAAAATGCTCGGCTAAGCCTTGCATTTTATCCCTTTTCCTCATCTAGTTGAGCGCTTGATTTGTCTGCTTACAACTGACCGACAAACTATGCTTTATTACCAAACAAATCACTGGTTAGAGCTGACCTATTTCAATTCTAACACGCTGAAAATCGGCAATAATGTTGTTGTTTCCTTCAAATTCCCACAATCTTTCACTGCTGTCTAGAGAGAACAGTTACTTTAATTTATATCTTCTATTTATAGGATCTTGGTTTTAGTGCCTCACTGTATACAAACAGCGATCATAATGCTGCCAGATATGACCACAGAGATGAAATCAAAAGGTATCTTAGGGGAGATTAGTCTGTTTTTGTCCCTCATCAAAAAAAAAAAAAAAAAAAAATAGTTTGTAATTAACATGATTGTCACCAACCATCAACCTCGTTGAGTGACAATAAATCTACTATTGTTTCAACATGTAAAACAAAATTAATCGTAAAGGTCAGTGTATAAGGATGTAGTGTAGACATTGTTATCTACCAGGATGTAGATAATACAGGATGTACTGAAAGAGGATGTGACTGAACCCTTATCTCGCAGAACACGACAACCCCTACTTTTGCAAAAAGTGTAGACCCAGATCAGATGGCTTCTGAAGAAGCCATTTTGCAAACAGTGTAGACCCAGATCAGATGGCTTCTGAAGAAGCCATCTGATCAGGATCTACACTGTTTGACAATCAGTTTGTGAATTTGTAGGAATAAAATAATATCAAGTAATCTGATTGATACAAAGTCAGAAATGGGTGTGGCTAAATTAATTATTCAGCGGGATAAAGGTTAATGTTTATACACTTTTTTCAGAGCATTCGCTTTCATTTTCTGAAAGGTTTATAAGCATGAAAATATAAATTTCCAAATTTACTAGAAAGAGATTATTTTGCCCCATCTCCAAGTGGAGGGAGATTTATTGTTTTTGGTGTGGATTCTGGTTGTGTTGGCATGGATGCCGGCTTAGCCAGTTTGAAGCACAACCTTAATGATCCTTAATATTGGGATAGGCAGGCCTAAGCAAACAATACAGACCCAAATTTAGGCCACTGCCCATTTGGGCTTGAAGAAATAGATTTGCTGCATGATGCTTCCACGCAGAACTAAAACCGACCGCAAACAAATGCTGGTAAACCGCTTAAAGGATCTAAGCCTACCCAGGCAAAGGGATGTGAGCTGGATAGTCCATGCTTATAAAACCTATTGGGCGACAGGGCTTAGGATGTCATTTCATCTCAATGATGGGTAAAAGTCCCACAAAATTGGAAGCAATGTCTCCAAAATGACCTTTACCATGTTGATGGGTATGTCAAACCTCAAATCAAACAAACAAACCCAAAACTTGAAGTCTGATCAGGGTTTACAATGTTTGCAATTCTGTCTCCACATTTTGGACTCCTTGCTGGAATGCCAAACAAAATTGTTAAAATTTCAGGAGATTACAGTAAGTTCTCAAGGTGTCTGAACTTTAAGGATTTTTCCGACATATCTCCTGAAACAATGGATGGATTCTGACAAAACTTGCATGATTACATCACTTGGCAGGGGGAAACAATGATTATGTTTTGATGGCCTATGCCTCATTTCCAAGTCATTGGCTCCCAAACCTGTCAATATTTGGCCAAAAATTGCTTGTCTGCACCCTAACTCATTTACAAAGTGATGAGTTTTGGTGAAACTTGGTACAATATATCACTGCAACATACTTAAGGTCACTGGCATCCAGAAAATGTCAAATTTTGGACTAAAGGGCTTGCACACTGTTTCATGATTCAATATCAAATTTGGTACAACATGTCACTGCAATTGATTGTGAGTACAGTATAGCTCCAATATATCGCGTTCCGATATTTTGCGATGTCCAGTTTATCGCGGTCGCGCCGTGGATCCCGTTTTTTTTTTTCCCTTAAAAATTCATAATTAAAAAAATAGAGTTGTAAGTTGTTAAAATTTATTTAAAACCAGGTTAAACCAGGCCCCAACAGCGTTTGACTTTTCCCGGCCAGCGTCTGCTGTTTGGCGCCAAAACATAACCATTCACAAGATCGCAGAAAAGTCCGTTTTTATGATGCAAACATCTACCGTTAGATGTAGCTAATTGTCTGAGGAGGGATTAAATCATTTTCACATTGATTGTGGATTAAATTTTATGATTGGAAGATAAACGCCAATTAGAGACATAACTTGACCATATTTTCACACCTTATTGACATGCACCGCAGGGTGGCAATTATATGACAGAGATTAACAATAGTGTCATACCTGAACCGTAATAAATACACAGATGGTTTGTCTCTCAATTGACAGTGCAGCAATTATTGCGATTTACTTACTGGTCTAGTTTAAGGACTCAAAAAGACTGACAGTTGTAGACGATTTTTTTTTACACTTGCCCGCAATCAAAACACAATAAAATGATAGTTTTGTTGTTGTATACTTTTTCGGCCCGTGGTAGAAGTTAAATAATTTTTTTTCCAACCGCTACTTTTAATGATTCTGAGATCTGGCAAGCCAAGGGAAACAACTAGAATTGCTTTAGCGCTTATGGTACTTGCGCCCCTTGGCTGTCACCCGTTACAGACAATCAGGGGAACCCGCAAATCCAAAATGGCGTCCTGTTTTGACATTTTAGCAATCACATGTTTTCAGACGCAGATTTTCAGCTGTTCTCGAATGTAAGTTAATTGGTAGACACAGTCCCCTTTGTTTGTTCTGTCACTGAGTAATTCTGAACCTACTTTAATGGTGAAATACGGCCGATAGCATTACTGACAGCCATTAGTGTGGATTGATAAACGGTTCTCACCAAACTATCACCGCGACTTGTAGTCGCATCTCGGCAAACTACCGCGACTTATATCGCGCTCCGACCACATCGCGGTTTTCGGGCTATGGCCCCCGACTACCGCGATATATTGGAGCTATACTGTACTCGTTAGAACCGCCTTGATATTTTTCTTATTACTGCTCTAAAATATGGATTGTGAGTACTCGTTAGAACTGCCTCATTGAGGTGGTTCGTACGAGAACCAACATTCTATAATTTGAGCAGAAATAAGAAAAATATCACAATTTTTCATCTGAAAATTGTCATTTTTTCAGCGATTAAATTTACAATGTATTTGTATAGGCCTGCTTCCGTAATGTGTCTCTTGTATTTTACAGATGGCGTACCTCATTTTTATGGTCTCTGATATTTGGTATACAGAGGTGTACATTACACTGAATTGTTAATGTAATGCATTGTTGTACAACTACAAATTATTATATACCCAGAAAATGTCCCGTTTACTTTCTACAGAAGTTACCGGTCAATATTTTTTCATACTGCCTGTAGTCAAGTTCATATTGCCCATAGATAAGCAGTCACGTTCACAATAGAACTACTTTCAAATTTGTCCATTTCGATACTAAAAATCGGCAGCCAGCTTGGCGTGCATTATATCGACTGAATTAACGTAAAACAAAACGAAAATATGTTCTGACAAAGTGCATAAACCGCATTTAATGCTGTCAAATATGACCTACCTGCAATCTGTTTAGATTTTCAATACTTCCTTCTGAGAAATCAGGAGTATTTTGAAAGAAATATAACTGACGCTTCAGAAAAAAATGGCGTCTTGTGTTGGGAAACGTCAATGTTTTAATGACGTCACATCCACCAACGTTAACGTCGTCTTCACTTTGGCGCCGTTGGACGTGGTTTTTCAATGTGTAGGGAGACACTTAACGACCTTCATTATTTTCCATTTCAAACCACTTAAAGATGTATACTCTGATTTTACGTTCAGAAACTCATACCAGGCAATCCCGAATTCTAGCCGACATTTGAAATTTTGGGTATATAATAAAAAGGCTCGTGCGTCCTTCGCCATATGAACTCGTGCCGAATATTTCACAATATAAAGTCAATAACCTATAATTACATTTCAGACAAAGCCTCTGAATATTTCTTGGGATTGCCATCACAAGCTGTTTCTTTTATTTTACAGATGGCGTACCTCATTTTTATGGTCTCTGATATTTGGTATACCATCCATGGTAATAATGATGTACTTCATGTTTGCCAAGCCACCAGAGGAGGAACATCAAAATCAACAAGTGCTTAACACAACCAATGCAACTAGTGGAACCACTGTCACAACTACACATGCACCAAAGCCATCTGGTGGCCATGGTTATCAGATAATGATTGTGCCTGGCTTGTCGTTAGATAATCTTCTCATGTTTATACTGGCCACTCCTGTTCAGGTATATATTTTAACAAATCTTTTAAAAGAAAAAAAAATGGTGCTTAATGTACTCTGGTCAGTTGTTCAAAATAGAATTGAAGGCAATGATCAGGAATCGATTCAATTAACCCACACCTCCTATCAGAGAAATGAAAGGGAAAGAAACACAAACATGAAATAACTAGACCTTAATGGAAACATCGATAGCGGAAAGCCAAAAGGACAGTTACTTTCCCATGCAATGGGCAATTGGCTATCCAAAGCAAGAAGTTGTAAGCGATACACACACTCAGATTCAAACCATAACAAAAATAAACGGCGACAGAAGAACCGACTTGGAACCGTCAGTGAAAAGAATTTCACTAAGGGGCTTAAATCAATTTTGCACGCCCCAGTCTTCGCCCTTCTGTCGCAGAACTAAAAATGTTGTCAGTTATCATTATTTAATTTTCATCATTTAATCTGACAGCTATACACCAGAACCTTTCTATATCACTATTAATGGGGTCAAAAGCAGAAACTGTGTTAGTTAAGCAAACCAAAAAATGTATAGATTATAAAGAAAAATGACCATTTATGGTCATTTTTCTATATAATCTATACAGTTTTGGGATCCATCCTGAAACTGTGTCATTTCCAAAACCCTGTTATAACGGGCGATAGACAATCAAGCGGAAAAATCAAAAGGTCATAGTGGACAATCGAATGGTTTTTAAGTGGACTAACAAGCGGAAAATAATTCAACAGATTACAGGTATATTTGACAGGTAAATAATGTTCACCTATACAAAACCTATACAAAACCTTTTATTTGATAATCATAATATCAACTCAACAGAAATATGTCTAAACCCTTGGCTACAGATACAGAGCCCGTACCGATGTGTAAATGATGTCTACCACACTGGTATAAACATACTGTTCTAACAGATTTCAGGGCTTTTGACAGACTCTAGTGTTTTATCATTGTAGTGCTAAAACAACAAATCCTGCTCAAGTCCTACTTCCACCCTTCTGTGGTGAGTAGGTGGCGACTTGTTCTTGAACCGAGCAATCTTTGATCTGGCTAACGGAAGGGGCACAGGTAAACAGGTTATCTGCTCTAATGTCCTATTTTTCATTTCGCTCAAGTGTCCACTTTTTTGCCGCTCAAGTGTCCATTTATTTTCGCTTGAATGTCCTGTCAATCTGCTCGAATGTCCTTCACCGGTTATAGCGGACCTCATTATAATGAGTTTGTGATGTAATATATGGATTCTTTACAGCAGTTAGTTGTTTCTAAGGTAAAAAAGTTTTGGAACAAAACTGTTAATATAACCAGGGTCCTCTGTATAACAAAGTAGAAGTGAGTTCTATGTTTGTAAGAAGGTTAGAACTGCAGAATTGACTAATACTTACTATTCTTTGATGTTTGTCTTTCAGTTCATTGGTGGCAGGTATTTCTACATACACGCCTGGAAAGCTGTTAGTCATAAATCAGCCAATATGGATGTTCTGGTTGTCTTAGCGACATCTGTATCCTATCTCTACTCAACCCTAGTCGTTGTAGCTGCAATCATTCTGGCCGAGCATTTTAGTCCTGTGACATTTTTTGAGACAACTCCTATGTTGATGGTATTTATCTCCCTTGGCAGGTGGCTGGAACATATAGCAAAGGTATCATTTGAATAACGACAAATAAAAAATTACCTTGATTGCGATAACACATTCATGTGACATATTGAGGATCTTACACACATGCTCATGTATTATTGAATTTATTAAATGAAATATGGAAATGGGATAAAATGTGAGGCTTTGCCACGCAATTTAACCCTTTCCCTATAGCCCCTGCCATCGGGGCTTGAAGAAATAGATGGGCTGCATGATTCTTCCACGCAGAGCTGAAACGAACCCACACACGAGTACTGGTAAACTGCTTAGAGGATCTAATCCTGCCCAGGCAAAGCAGTGTGAGTCGGCCCATCCATCCATGCTTGTAAACCCTATTGGTTTCATTGGGTGACAGGATTCAGATGTCATTTCATCTCAATGGGTAAAAATCCCACAAAATTGGAAGCAACGTCTACAAAATGACCTATACAGTGTTGATGGGGATGTTAAACCTCAAATCAAACAAAACAAACAAAATGAGTTAATAAATTTAATAATACATGAGCATGAATTCAAGATTTTATTTTTCATATGCTATTTAAAACACATTTTATTCACAGTTTTTTAACAAAAATGTCAACATTCGGTCGTAAGTAAACAAGAACTCATTAAGGACATTTGTACATGTAACATTAGGGAGCATATCCAACGATTTTGCATATTTAATCCACTAGCGGATTACTGAATTTATTACATAGCGTTATTACATTATCAGAAGCAACATCATATGGGCCCCGTCAAGCGATTTTGGTACTTATCGCCTATGCGAGCAGCGAAGGTTCAGGCGAGCCTGCGCATCCGCGCAGTCTCGCCAGAACCTTCGCTGCTCGCTCATACAAGCAGGGAATCAAGAGGAACCTTCAGACAGAAAGCCATATCCCTGGCCCCTCTGAATGGCTGGGCATGCGCAGTTAAAATTTGTTATGACGGAATGCTCGAAGACACAAATTCGCTTGGCGGGGCTCATATGATAAGTTGCATTCTGTCTTGCCTCCTCACAGACATTTTTCTGATGAAAATTTGTAATTTTTTTCTTATCTATACTCTAAACATAGGTTGTGGGTGTTTGTTAGATTCACTGAATGAGGCGGTTCTAATGATTACTCACAACCTGTGTCTTGGAGAAGAAATAATATAAAAAAGTACACCCCAGTAAGCCCCAGTTTTCTCTATATAAAGTTGGGTTTAGTTCATTACATGGACAGTTTCATATGACGGATGGTTCGTTCAAACAGCAATGATTTGTTTACCAAAGTTGTTTCAAACTCATTCTGGAGTCACCAGGAAACAAATTCCCATGATTCATTTGGTATAATTTAGTGAGAATTTGCCTGTTTTATCTGATTTGAGGATTGACATCCCTCTCAGCACTATATAGGTCATTTTGGAAATGTTGCTTCCAGTTTTGTGGGACTTTTACCCGACATTGAGATGAAATGACATCTCAAGCCCTGTGGCCCAGTGAAACCAGTAGGGATTATATTCATGGACAGTCCAATTTGCCTGGGCAGGCTTAGAACTATCTTGTCTTGTAAAGATCTGTTGTGTGTACTCATTAGAATTGTAATTTACAACTTAGATAGTCATTATGGATATTTTAACAACAAACAATTGTCCACAATTTTCTGATGCTGAAAACTGTTAACCTCAATTGAAAAATGAGCTCACTTGGCATAACTAATTATATAGCTCACTTTTGGTATTTATTGAAATATTTTCAGTTTTTATACCCCTGGCATACGGAGTATGCCATGGGGGGTATATAGTTTTCGTCTTTTCTCTGTGTGTGTGTGTGTGTGTGTGTGTGTGTGTGTGTGTGTGTGTTAACATTTTCGTGTCTGCTCCAAAACTTTTAAACTGCTTGACATATTTTCATGAACCTTCACATAAATGTTAAACACCATGACACGATGTGCAGAACATATAAACAGTTACTCTTGCTTTCCTACTTTCAGAGTTATTGCCCTTTGAATATTGAAAATGGCCATTTTTACCATTCACTTGTGTCCGCTCTGTAACTTTTAAACTGTTGTGATAATTTCATGAAACTTCAAACAAATGTAAAGCACAATAATAGGATGGGCAGAACACAAGAACCATAACTCTGGTTTGCATGCTTTATGAATTACTTCTCTTTGAACATACTTGAGAATTATTTCTCTTTGAACATAGTAAATTATGTGTCTGTTAACATCTTCGTGTCTGCTCCATAACTTTTGAACGGCTTGACATATTTTCATGAAACTTCAGGCAAATGTAAAACACCATGAGAAGACATGCAGAACACTCTTGCTTTTCTACTTCCAGAGTTATTGCCCTTTGAATATTATAACTTGCAATTTTTACCATACACTTGTGTCCCCTCTGTAACTTTAAAACTGTTTGAGATAATTTCATGAAATTTCAAACAAATGTAAAGCAAGATAATAGGATGGACAGAACACAAGAACTATAACTCTTGTTTGCATACATTATAAATTATTTCCCTTTGAATATAATAAATTATGTGTCTGTTAACATCTTCATGTCTTCTCCATTACTTTTAAACAGCTTGACATATTTTCATGAAACTCCACATGAATGAGTGAGTGAGTGTTTCAGTTTTACGTCCCACCAACAGCTTAGGTCATACGGAGAGGGAACCTCGGTTTAAAGACTCATTCGAAAGTCTGGAGAAGCCCGGGATCGAACCTGCGACCCCTGGTTTACAAGGCGAGTAGCGTAACCACTCGACCACGGAGGCTTCTCCACATGAATGTTGTACACCATGAGATGACGTGCAGAACACATGAACCATAACTCTTGCTTTCCTACTTTCAGTTATTGGCCTTTGAATATTGAAAATGGCCATTTTTACCATGTCTTTTACCATGGCCATTTACTTGTGTCCGCTCTGTAACTTTCAAACCATTTGAGATAATTGCATGAAACTTCAATATGGCCTGTTTATGCAAAGAAGATTTTGACATTGCCATTTTCAGCTGAGGCGATGCCACTGGCCGTGGGTATCCGTGCCCCACTGGGCACTTTGTCTAGTTTTTCATGTTCTTTACACTACATTGTTGAAGGTGGGCAAGAAGCAATGTTGTTGCTTAATGCTAAATAAACTGTTTTATTATGTTAACACACCAGTGCAACATAGTGCATTTTTGGTATCTCCGATATGGCTTCTTTTCTTATGAAAATCTTATTTTTACTGTAAAACATAGATTGTCGGTGCTCGTTAGAACCGCCTCATTGAGGCGGTTCTAACGAGTACCCACAACCTATGTCTTGGAGCAGAAATAAGAAAATTAATGTATACCCCCATATACCCCATGTGGAGTTTAGGGGTATTCATTCATTTCACGGACTTGTTCACATGATGGTTTGTTAATACCCAAACAACTTACAATATGAAAGCCTCACTTGTTTCTAATTGTTTCTAAATATTAACAGGGGAAGACATCAGAAGCTCTAGCCAAACTGATGTCATTACAAGCCTCAGAAGCAGTGTTAGTAGAGCTAGACAAAGAAGGATCAGTACTCTCTGAAAAGATTATTGATGTCGACCTTGTACAGAGAGGAGATATTATGAAGGTTGTTCCTGGAGGTAAAGTGCCTGTGGATGGCAAAGTTATTGAAGGGAAATCTTCCTGTGACGAGTCTCTGATCACTGGAGAATCAATGCCAGTTATGAAAAGCAAAGGTATGTCTTTTAACCCTTTTTGTACCAAATGGAATCTTCCTCCTTATATATACCAGGAGTCCATTCCAAAATTAAGGGGTGCCAGGTTGTGTTTTCTTCAAATTTATTTGGAAAATGGCTTAACCCTTCTCTTGCTGAATATTCAGGTTAGCCACACCCATTTCTGACTTTGAACCAATCAGATTACTTGATGTAATTTATTCTTACAAATTCATAAACTGCGGCGTCTAATCTGGGCCTGCACTGTTTGTCAAGTACGTTTTGGGGTGTCTGGTACAAAAATGGTTAACAAGTGACACAGCCATGCAGTATTATTGTACCATCAAATACTGAGTAAATAACTTTAAATAGTTTTCAGATAAAAAAATGTGAAAGTTTTTCTTATCACAAACATAGACATTGGGTCCTGGTTAGAGCAGCCTCAATGATTTGTCATGAATAATAATAAGTTGTTATTTGATTAGAAAGTATACGGAGACCTGGAAGTGAGGAGTGTTGACAATTAATTCCTCACCAAGACAGGCTACATCACCGGGCACATTTTTTGAGACCTGAATAATAAGTAATAGTGGGTAGCACAACTACTAGCAAAATCAATGCAGTCCGCTCAGAACTTTCGACGGGATCTGTATGAACCGGTCCTTCTAAAATGATTCTTAATAGAAGTGGAGGCAATGATCAGGAATCGATACAATTAACCCACAGCTCCCATCAGAGACACCAATGGGAAAGAAACTCAAACATGAAACAACAGACCCCAATGGAAACATCAATCGTGAAAAGCCAAAAGGACAGTCACTTTTCAACAAAATGGCCAATGGGCTATCCAAAACAACTACTATAAGCAATGCACACACTCAAAGACAAACCATAACAAAAATAAACCATGACAGAAGAACTGCCTTGGAACGGTCAGCGATACAAATTCCACGTGGGGGGTAGAGAGCTTAAATCAATTTTACGCGGCCACAATCCCGCCCTTACCTCCGTCGCGATTTAGACAATTAATTTTGTTCAGTCTGCATGAAGGCAAATCTCTTAACCCTTAAGCTGCCAAGAAAAACAACATCTGAAAATGTCGTCTGCTTATGTCGTCTGCTGACTCTTCTAGCAAACATTTGTAAAAAGTATTTTTGCATACAGGCAAACAGTGTGGGCCCAGATCAGACTGCTCTCAGAAGCAGTCTGAGCTGGGTCCACACTGTTTGCAAAAAAGGACATTTTAAAGTCACCGGCAGACGGTAAAGCAGACGACAGTTGTCACGGTTGGCATCTAATAGGTTAAGGGTTAATGATAGCTCCAGGTAAGGGGGAAGCTTTGGGATAATTTAGGAAATCTTATTCTTGAAAGAAAGCTACATTGTGTGTACTCTGCATGGTTGTCTGCTGGTTACTTTAAAAGTCATTTTTGCAAACAGTGTGGACCCAAATCAGACTGGAGCAGTCTGATTTGTGTCCACACTGTTTGCCTTTATGCAAAGGTATTTTTTAAAACGTTTGCCAAAAAAAAATTCAGCAGACGACATAAGCAGATGACATTTTCAGATGTTGTTTTTCTCGGTGTCTTAAGGGTTCCAAATCGAATCTTCCTCCTTATATATGGCAGGAGTCCATTTTGAAATTTAGGGGTTTCAGGTTATGTTTTCATCAAAATCTGTTGGTAAACTGGCTGAACGTTTTGCAAACAGTTTAGGCCCAGGCATCTGATCTGGGCCTGCACTATTTGCCAGGGTATGGGGGTGTCTGATTGGGGACTGCACTGTTTGTCAGGGTACCCGTGTTGGGGTTTCCGATACAAAATGGGTTAAGACAAAAAAACATTTGCATGAATTAGAACGTGTATCTGTTTCACTTAAATGCATGTTTTTACCTAGGGTCTACAATTATTGGTGGTTCCATTAACCAGAATGGGATGTTACTGATTGAAGCCACACATGTTGGATCTGACACAACACTCTCACAGATAGTGAAACTGGTAGAAGAGGCTCAAACTTCAAAGGTACAGTTTAATCTCAGAATTTTGTGTCTTTAACCCTTGTCATGCTGAATATTCATATATGCCACACCCACTACCGATTATCAGCCAATCAGATTACTTGATGCGAATTATTGCAACAAATTCACAATCTGAGTGGTAAACAATGTAGATCCTGATCAGATGGCTTCGTCAGATCAGATGGATCTTCATTGTTTGGAAAATAAGGCATATCCAGGCTCAGCAGGACAAGGGTTAATCAGATTCTTTTTTCTTATAATGACATTTTTGTACAAGTAATAAACAAACCATAATAGGCGTTTTAATCATCCAGATTATCAGCCCTTGATTTTGGACTGACTGTGAGGTTTATATCTTGCATGATAATTTGTTATGATTTGAGGTTTAACGTCCCCGTCAACACTGTAAAGGTCATTTTGGAGACGTTGCTTCCAATTTTCTGGGACTTTTACCCGACATTGAGATGAAATGACATTTCAAGCCCTGTTGCCCAATGAAATCAAAAGGGTTTATTAGCATGGACGGTCCATCTCGCACCGCGGTTCCTGGACAGGCTTAGATCCTCTAAGCGGTTTACCAGTACTAGTGTGCGGGCCGGATTCAGCTCTGCGTGGAAGCATCATGCAGCCCATATATTTCTTCAAGCCCCTATGGGCGGGGGGCTTATCTTGCATGATAAACACATCATGATAACAAGTCTGTGAAATGAAGACCCAACTAAACTCCACTTTCTACTGAGAAAATAGGGGTTTACAGGGGTATACATTATCTGCCTTATTTTTGCTAAAAAATAGATTGCGGGTGCTCGTTAGAACTGACTTAATTAGGCAGTTCTAAACAGCACCCTCAATCTATGTTGAAAGTAGAAATAAGAAAGAAAAATGTTGCCATTTTTAGTTCACCTGTATGAAGTACATGGAGAGCTATTGTTGTCACTTCGGTTGTGCGTGTTTGCATTTGCATTTTCGTTTGTGTGTGCGTTCCCATCACAGTGTGTTAAAGTTTTTCATATGTTTATATCTCAACCGTCAGTCATCACAGAGCATTCATATTTGGAACTTAAGTACCTGGGAGGCTCTTCTTATGTTCAAAGAGAACAGACCCCTGGGTTCATGCCCCAGGTTGGGGCAAGGGGTCATAATCCAGAACACCTTGAATTTTTTGAAATGCTTATATCTCAGCAGTCACTCATCATAAAGCATTCATATTTACAACTTGGATACATGGGAGTGTCTTCTGAGATTCCAAGACAACACACCCCTGGGTTCATGCCTGGGAGGGGGTGATGGGGTGGGGCTAGGGTACAAAATCTAGGACACCTGTGTAATTTGTTGACCCCTTATGTATAGGCATGCCCAAGAAAGTGTTGTTAAGTAATCTGACCAGCTTGACATGATCTCAATAGTGTTGACTGGGTCATAAAATTCCAAATCAAACAAATTATTTGGGAACACATTTTTATGCCCCCGATAGTTTATAGTTTTTGGTCTGTCTGTCTGTTTGTCCGTTTGTCTGTTTGTCCGTTTGTCTGTCTACAAAAACCTTAACATTGGGCATAACTTTTGATGGTAATAGATAGAGCTTTCATATTTCACATGTGTATACCTTATCACAAAACCTTTCCAGTGGTACCATAATTTTTGATCTCGTGACCTTGACCTTTGACCTACTTTTATCAAAATTTTTAGAAACTTTAACATGAGCCATAACTTTTGATTGGTAATAGATAGAGCTTTCATATTTCACATGTGCATTCTTTGTCACAAAACCTTTCTAGCGGTACCATAATTTTTGACCTCATGACCTTGACCTTTGACCTACTTTTGAAAAAATTTAACATTGGCCATAACTTTTGATTGGTAAGTGGTAGGGCTTTCATATTTCACATGTGCGTTCCTTGTCACAAGACCTTTCTATTGGTACCATAATTTTTGACCTCGGGACCTTGACGTTTGACTTACTTTTTTAAAACTTTAACATAGTCTATATCTTTTGATTGGTAAGTGATAGGGCTTTTATATTTCCAATATGCATTCTTTTTCACAAGACCTTTCCAGTGGTACAATAATTTTTGACCTCCTGACCTTGACCTTTGACCTACTTTTTAAAAACTATAACATTGGCTATAACTTTCGATTTGTATGTGTTAGGGCTTTCATATTTCACATGTACATTCTGTGTCACAAGGCCTTCTAAACGATCCCATAATTTTTAGCTCACCAGAGCCGAAGGCTCCCGGGGAGCTTATAGGATAGGCAGTTGTCCGTCGGCGTCTGCGTCGTCTGCGTCTGCGTCGTGTGACGTCAACACTTTTAAACGACATCTCCTCTGAAGCCGCTAGGCCCATTGGGCCCAAATTTCATCTGTAGCATCCTTGGGTTGGGGGATTGAAAGTTTGTGTTTTTTATGAAATTCGGCTTATTAGTTTGGTTGCTATGGCAACTTAGAGTTTCCATAGACTTATAATGGGGAAAATTGAAAAATGGCATTTACTGCTAAGCCGCTGCAGATATTTTGACAAAACTTTCATAGAAATATTCCTTAAGCAATCTACTATCTGCCATATGATTTTAGGCCTACTGCTCATTTGTATTGGTTGCCATGGAAACCAAAATGAAAAAAATAGAAAAAAAATACTTAAAAAATCATCTCCTCAGAAACCGTATGCTCTATGAGGCTGAGAGTTTATGGAAATATTCACCATATTTGCCTTTACAGGTTTTGTGTTTTTTATGAAATTCGGCTCTTTAGTTTGGTTGCTATGGCAACTTAGATTTTCCATAGACTTATAATGGGGAAAATTGAAAAATGGCATTAACTACAAAGCCTTGCAGATATTTTGACCAAACTTTCATAGAAATGTTCCTTTAGCAAACTTCTCTCAGCCATATGCTTTCATGTCAACCTGGGGGTCCAGTAGGTTGTGCCGGGGCCATGCGCCGCCCCCCAGTACTTCATAAAATGCCTTATATCTCAGAAACCTTACAGATCCCCACCCCTAAACCATATATATTCTTGTTTCTATTGATAAGACGCATTCAGTGACACCAACCTGGAGGTCCTCCGGGATGCGCCGAGGCCATGCCCCACCCCCTCCACTTCATAAAAGGCCCAATATCTCGGAAACCATTCAGATCCCCACCCCTGAACCCTATATACTCTTGTTCCTTATGATAAGACCCATTCAGTGACATCAAACTGGGGGTCCCCCAGGATGTGCCGGGGCCATGTCCCGCCCCTCCATTTCATAAAAGGCCCAATATCTCGGAAACCTTACAGATCCCCACCCCTAAACCATATATATTCTTGCTCCTTATGATAAGACACATTCATTGACCCCAAATTGGGGGTCTTCCGGGGTGCGCTGGAGCCATGCCCCACCCCTTCACTTCACAAAAGGCCATATATCTCAGAAACTGTTCAGATCCCTACCCCTAAACCATATATGTTCTTGTTCATTATGATGAGACACATTCAGTGACACCAACCTGGGGGTCCCCAGGGATGTGCTGGGGCCATGCCCCACCCCCTCCATTTCATAATATCACAATATCTTGGAAACCTTACAGATCTCCACCCCTAAACCATATATATTCTTGTACCTTATGATAAGACACATTCATTGACACCAACCTGGGGGTCTCCCTGGGCCTTGCCCCACCCCTGCACTTCACAAAATGCCTTTTATCTCAGAAACTGTTCAGAACCCCACCCCTAAACCATATATATTCATCCTTCTTATGATAAGGCACATTCATTAACACCAGCTTGTGAGTCCCCGGGGCATGCCCGGGCCTTGCTCCACCGCTTGACTTCATTAAAAGCCACATATCTCAGAAATAGTTCAGATCCCCACCCCTAAACCATATATATTCTTGTTCCTTATGATAAGACTCATTCAGTCACACCAACTTGGGGGTCTCTTTGTGCTGAGGCAATGTGCCCCGCCCTTCCACTTCATAAAAGGCCATATATTTCAGAAACCATTCAAATCCCCACCCCATATTCATATATGTTCTTGTTCCTTATTATTAGCGGTGTCCGCAGGGGCCAGTCCTCTCCTTTCCACTTCATGAAAGGATATCTTGGATACCGTTCAGATTCCCACCCCTAAACCATATATATACTTGGTCCTTATGATAAGACACATTTAGGGACAACAATCTTGGGCTTTCCTGGGAACGACAGGGCATGCTCCAACCCCTCCACTTTTATCTCCAGCCATGCAGATCCCCACTGCTAAACCCTATATATTCTTGTTCTTTGTGATAAGACACATTTAGTGACACCAACCAGGGCTCCATTGGGTCCATGCCCCACCCCCTCTACTTCATAAAAGGCCTAATGTTTCATATACTGAGTCCACATGGGTGCTCATTTGGATATGGGGGTTCATTTGGCAGATTAAAATGATATCATGTTAAAATACATGGCTGCAATTGGGCAGTGCCCACCTGAGCTCTGGTGAGCATAGTGGCCCATGGGCCTCTTGTTTACCTTGTGACCTTGACCTACTTTTTAAGACTTGAACATTGGCTATACCTATCGATTGCTTAGTGATACTGCTTTCATTTTAACATGTGCA
The DNA here is from genome assembly GCA_963580285.1 of Lucinisca nassula. Lineage (NCBI taxonomy): Eukaryota > Metazoa > Mollusca > Bivalvia > Lucinida > Lucinidae > Lucinisca > Lucinisca nassula. The sequence continues at coordinate 50,788,432 of OY757015.1, forward strand.
GTCCGGGGGCATCAGTGTTTCACAAATACATCTTGTTTCATTTTACTCTTCATTCAATAGTTTGGCAGGAAGCCTTTATCAAGAAAAATTGTGTATTTTGAAGTAAGCTACATTTTCACTGGTCAACCATCTGACACTTGTATACAAGAATGACACCACATCGCCATGATTGTTCCTTCAGCTAAGGCTCTGCAAAGGAAATTGAGACAACAGATCCTGGATGATGAACAGTCCCAATTTGTTTATAATATTATGTGTAATTTGAAACAAAGGAGTTGTGCTTGGGAAATGACACATATGGGCCCCGTGAAGCGATTTTGGTACTTATCGCCTTTGCGAGCAGCGAAGGTTTGGGCGAGCCTGCGCATCCGCGCAGTCTCGCCAGAACCTTCGCTGCTCGCTCATACAAGCAGTGAATCAAGAGGGACCTTCAGACAGAAAGCCAAATTCCTGGCCCTCTGAATGGCTGGGCATGCGCAGTTAAAATTTGTCATGACGGAATGCTGGAAGACACAAATTTGCTTGGCGGGGCTCATATAAGCTCTGTAGCTTACAGTCAGATCCTATTTACCATGTGGTATGTGTGATTGTAATTATTTTTGCTTCAAATAAAGTATTGTATAAACCAAGCAAAGGCAAGTCTTTTGTGATTAGCTATCTTGTAATATTTTCCTCGGTCCAGTTGTTCAAAACTAACAACAGTGTAAGTTAATGTATTGTTAGCACTTTGATCATTTGAGCCCCGCCAAGCAAATTTGTGTTTTCCAGCATTCCGTCATGACAAATTTTAACTGCGCATGCCAAGCCAATGAGAGGGGCCAGGGATATGGCTTTCTGTCTGAAGGTTCCTCTTGATTCACTGCTTGTATGAGCGAGCAGCGAATGTTCTGGCGAGACTGCGCGGATGCGCAGGCTCGCCTGAACCTTCACTGCTCGCATAGGCGATAAGTACCAAAATCGCTTGACGGTGCCCATTTATTATGGCAAATATGCTAATACTTTTGCAGAATAAATGTGAGCAGCTTTTGCAAATGCAGCTCACATTTTTTCAGCAAAAAAAACAAAATTTTAGATATTGTACTTGCTATAACAGTTAGTGATATGACCACTAACAAGCTCATTAAGCTAATGATGCTTTGAACAACTGGCCCCAGTTCACTAGAAGTCATTACGAAAACACACCTATACAAATACACTGTAAATTTTACCGCCGTAAAAATGAAAATTTTTAGATGAAAAATTGTGATACTTTTCTTATTTCTGCTCAAAATATAGATTGTGGGTACTCTTTAGAACCGTCTCATCGAGTCGGTTCTATCGAGTACCCACAATCTTTATTTTAGAGCAGAAATAAGCAAATACGGTTTACCCCTGTAAACCCCAGTTTTACTATGTAAAAATGGGGTTCAAGGGGGTCAAAATTATTTAGGCATGTTTTCGTGATGTAGTCTTGTAATGCTGGAATAGAGACGCCAAGTTCTGCAACGGAAGGTCAGGTGTTTTTTCTCCAGGTACTCTGGTTTTCGCCCACCTCAGATTAACGATCGGCTCAATATGAGTGAAATTATCTTGAAAGGGCCGTAAAACCCAAACCAAAAAAAAAAAAAATGCTGGAATTAAAAATGAACAAAAATCAATACTTCATTTTTGTTTCAGTTATAAGTTGAACACCTCTCATAACAGATACCATAGCTGGTGACTTTGTTCTTGTGATGTGTTCTTTATCAGTTCTGACATCGGTATTCCCTCGATGTCATCATGTTACCAAAATAGAAGCGGATGCAATGATCAGGAATTGATATAATTAACCCACAGCTCCCATCAGAGACACCAAAGGGAAAGAAACACAGACATGAAATAACTAGACCCTAATGGAACCATCAATAGCGGCAAGCCAAAAGGACAGTTACTTTCCCACAAAATGGCCAATCGGCTATCCAAAACAAAATATTATAAGTGATACACACACTCAGAGACAAACCATAACAAAAATAAACTGCGACAGAAGAACCCTTGGAACGGTCAGTGAAACAAATTCCACTGGGGTGGGGTCCAGCTATATAAAGTTGTTCAAAGCCTCATTAGCATAACCAGCTTGTTAGTGGTCATATTGTTAACTGTTCTAGCAAATACAATATCTAAATTTTTTCAGCAATTTATTTCTTACACTCCAGTAAACCCCACTTTATACAGAGAAAACTGGGATTTACAGGGGTGTTCATTATTTCCTTATTTTTGTTCTAAAAGATAGATTGTGGGTACTCGTTAGAACAGTCTCTGAATGAGGCGGTTATAACTAGCACCTACAACTTACATTTGGAGTATAATTTTGAAAAATATCGCAAGTTCTCATAAAAATGACCATTTTGGAGGTACACAACAACCTCTTTATAACACTATTGTTGGGGTCCAAAGCAGAAACCGTGTTAGTTTAACAACCATGTTATAAAAAAAAATGTGAAGATTATATAGAAAAATGACCATAAATGGTCATTTTTAGCTCGGCTGTTTTTGAAGAAAACGACCAGGTATTGTCATAGCTCTGTCGTTGTCTGCGTCGTTGTCGTGCAAAAATTTGGACATTTTTGTCGCACCTGCTTATAGCAGGGTGCGACATAGGCGTCCGATTTTCCATCCGTTCGTCCGTGCGTCCGTTCGTCCGTCCGTCCGTCTGTTAACATTTACGTCGAAGTTCGACATTTACGTCAAAGTTTTTATTTTACAAACCTCAGCTACCATCAAACCTTACATGAAACATCTCATAGACCTTCTCACTTTGTAAGCACCTTGACCTGGTGATTTTGACCTATATTTTGCGCTCCAGTGACTTTGACCATTACGTCGAAGTTAGACATTTACGTCAAAGTTCGACATTTACGTCAAAGTTTTTATTTACAGACCTCAGCTACCATCAAACCTTACATGAAACATCTCATAGACCTTCTCACTTTGTAAGCACCTTGACCTGGTGACTTTGACCTATATTTTGCTCTCCAGTGACTTTGACCATTACGTCGAAGTTCGACATTTACTTCAAAGTTCGACATTTACGTCAAAGTTCTTATTTTACAAACCTCAGCTACCATCACACCTTACATGAAACATCTCATAGACCTTCTCACTTTGTAAGCACCTTGACCTGGTGAATTTGACCTATATTTTGTGCTCCAGTGACTTTTACCATTACGTCGAAGTTCGACATTTACGTCAAAGTTTGTATTGTAATCAACTATAAGACTAAACAAACATCAAACCTTTCATGAAACATCACCCTGAGCTCCTGACTAGGCAAGCACCTTGACCCGGTGACCTTGACCTATATTTTACGCTTCAGTGAGTTTGACACAAATTACGTCAATGTTCCAGATCTTCTCAAATAAAAGGCCTACACCAATAAAATTTTGAATAGTGTTTCTCCTAGATGTATTGACTCTGCAGGTACCTTGACATGGTGACCTTGACCTATATTTTACGCTCCACTGATTTTGACACATTTTACGTCGAAGTTCCAGATCTCCTCAAATAAAAGGCCCACAACCATCTAATCTTGCATAGTGGTTCTCCTAGATGTACTGACTCTGCAGGTACCTTGACCTGGTGACCTTGACCTATATTTTATGCTCCAGCGACTTTGACAAATTTTTATGTCGAAGTTCCAGATCTCTGCAAATATGAGGCCTACAACCATCAAAGCTTGCATAATGCTGCTCCTGAATGTACTGATTCTGCAGGTACCTTTGCCTGGTGACCTTGACCTATATTTTACGTTCCATTGACTTTGACACAATTTGCGTCAATGTTCCTGATCTTCTCAAATAAAAGGCCTGCAACCACCAAATCTTGCATAGTGGTTCTCCTAGATGTACTGACTATGCAGGTACCTTGACCTATTTTTTGCACTCCATTGACTTTAACACATTTTTGGTCGACATTCCATATCTTCTTAACTATAAGGCCTACAACCACCAAATCTTGCATAGTGCTTCTCCTACATTTACTTACTCTGTGGATAGCTTGACCTGGTGACCTTAACCTATATTATGCACTCCAGCGACTTTTACGTCAATGTTCAATATGTCCTAAAATAAATGGCCTACAGCCACCAAACTTTGCTCTCCTCATTGTACTGATTTGGCACGTACCTTGACCTTGTGACCATGGCCTATATTTTTGGTCCAGTGACTTTGACACATTTTACATCAACTATCAACTGCTATGAAATTTATTTAATTTATAACAACATTCTAATTGTGGCTTCTATGACTTTGCCCCCAGCAGGTGTGACGCCCCCTTCTGCGGAATTCTTGTGTAATATCTCTGTCATTACTGAACATATTAACTTGAAACTCGGAATAGTTGTTCATTATGAAAAGGGGAACTCATACCAATAGATTAGGTAACTCTCTAGATATTTTTGACACAGTTATGCCCCTTTTTGGACTTAGAATTTTTGCAAAAACTTGGACATTTTGTTATATCTCTGTCATTACTGAACATATTAACTTGAAACTCGGAATAGTTGTTCATTATGAAAAGGGGAACTCATACCAATAGGTGAGGTAACTCTCAAAATATTTTTGGCACAGTTATGCCCCTTTTTCGACTTAGAATTTTTGTTTAACTAAAAGAAACTGCAGCCGAGCGTTGGCACCCGCATGCGGTGCTCTTGTTCTATATAATTTTCACATTTTTGGAATCCATCTTAAAACCGTGTTATATTCAAAACTGTGTTATAATGAACAGTGTTATAATGAAGTTGTCATGTATTAAGAATGCAGCATGTCACTTGGATGTGTTTTCGTAATGCTGATATGATGTAATGATGTTTTTCAGGCACCAATCCAACATGTAGCAGATACAATAGCAGGTTACTTTGTTCCTGTGGTGTGTTCCTTGTCATGTATAACACTGGTATCCTGGATTATAGTGGGATATGTTGATATTACATTGATTGATAAGGATTTCAAAGTAAGTTGTTTGTTTGTTTGTATTGGAGTTTAATGGCCCAGTCAACACTATTTAGGTCATTTTTGAGCTGGTTAGTTTACCTATCCCACTATTCCTGTGCAGGCTTATGCGCAAGCGGTTAACAAGTACAGTGCAGATTATTTTTCCAGAAACTGACAACTGACCTTCTTGAATCAGCGGGAGGGAGAGAATGACCGTAGAAAAGGTTTTATGATCAATCTCCACAAAAGAATGTTGCCGACCCCAACAGGTATCGAACCCACGACCCCCTGATTACCAGGAGGCTGGCTTTTATTTTGGTAAATAATAATACCATATTATTGGCCTAACTATTCAGACACTTCAACTCCTTGCCATACTTGTTCCTAAATTTGGACAAGTACCATTCACTACCTGATGTTGTGTCTAAAAATAGCTTGATATGAGTTGCAAACAGTGTAGACTCTGATGAGAAGTGGCATCTCATCTGGGTCAGCCCTGTCTCAGTCTCTCAGAATACATAAGGTAACTATTCCCAGGTACTTAAGGGGAATGGGAACACCTAGCAGATTTTTCCGCAATTTTTCAAAGGGAGACAACTTTTGGGACTTCCTGTTCGCTATTTATGCTCCCGTCATTTGAAGAATGGTGGAAGGGCAAATAGCGTTGCCCCTGTCCGGCCGTCAGTTCGTTTGTTCGTCCGTCTGAAACTTAAACACAGTCAATAACTTTCTTATTTCTGGATGGATTTTGAAATTACTTTGTAGAAATGTTAACCATCATTAGATGATGTGTCACCTGCAAAACCCAGGTCTGTACCTTCAAGGTCAAGATCATACTTAGAGGTCAAAGGTCAAAGAAAAAAGGGTTTGAAACTTAAATGCAGTCAATAACTTCCTTAATTTCTGGATGGATTTTGAAATTAATTTGAAGAAATGTTAACCATCATGAGCTGATGTTTCACATGCAAAACCCAGGTCCGTACCTCCAAGGTCAGGGTCATACTTAGAGGTCAAAGGTAAAAAAAAGGGTTCGAAACTTAAACACAGTCAATAACTTCCTTATTTCTGGATGGATTTTGAAATTACTTGGCAGAAATGTTGGCCATCATGAGACAATTTGCCTCACACAAAACCAAGATCCTTACCTCCAAGGTCAAGGTCAAACTTAGAGGTCAAATGTGAAAAAAGGGTCCAAAACTTAAACACTGTCAATAACTTTCTATGGGTTAATACGAACATACACATATTTTCAGGCAGGGGCATCCATGTCCTATGTACGCATTTCTAGTCTATAGACTCATTCCTAGCGATAAAGGGGTCTACTCTTAAAGGAAAGAATTTGCTCCTTAGGAGCATATTCTTTCCTTTAAGAGTTGACCCCTATTGACATGGGAGACAAAAATACTTTTGCAGGAGTTGTCTCCCCTGAAGGTGTTCTAATGTCTCCCCTGAAGGTGTTCCAATTCCCCTTAAATAACAGTATTTTATTACCTTTCTAAATAATTACCTGTTGTTCTCAGTGAAAAGAAAACCTGATTATTATTTGTCATTATAAGGATTGGTTTGTTTGTTTTATTTGAGGTTTAACATCCGTGCCAGTACCGTATATGTCATTTTGGAGACATCGCTTCCAATTTAGTTAGACTTTTACCCGACATTGAGATGAAATGACATCTCAAGCCCTGCTGCCCAGTGAAACTAATAGGGTTTATATGCATGGCTGGTTCAAGTCTCACCACTTTGCCTCACCAGGCTTAGACCGTATAAGCGGTGTATCTCCAAGCCCTGATGGCGATTTACACTATTGCTTTGGAATGTCACTCACAGTATGACAATAGCTGATGTAAATTTAGGAAATTTTAGAAAATTTAATCTCAGTTTCATGTAAACCACTTCTCAACCTCACATACCAAAACATGATGCTCCTATTTTGTATTGAAACGTCTCCCTGCCCTACATCATAGTGTAGATTATATTTTCTTGTCCTTTGGGATCATTGATTCCATTGTGGAATTATGAAAATATCTGAGGGTCACTGATGAGGCCTAATTGGCCGAAACTAGCTAGTCTGGCCCAGAAAGCATGTACACTCCATATTTTTGGTTCTGTGGTGTTTTCCTTGCTTCCAAAGGATAACCCTTGTATAGAACATATAATTTTAATACAATGTCATATTACTTTATCCACCAGGGCCAGTTGTTCAGCACCTACAACATCGTTAGTTAATATATCCTCAAAACTTTGATCATTTAACATAGCAAATATACTAATATTTTTGCTGGAAAAAACAAGCAAAAGCTGCTCTCATTTTGCAGCAAATATAACACTATATTAGATATTGTACTTGCTAGAACAGTTAACAATTTGACCACTCACGGGCTCGTTAAGCTATCGATGCTTTGAACAAATTCCCCAGATTTGATATGTCTGCTGTTTATTTATCCAGATGGCACTATTATGATACATGTATAAGATGGCAAAATTCTCAAACCCCAGCTGATCGCTGAACAGAGTGAACTTATCTAATTCATTTAAAATGAGAGTTGCATGATGGAAAACAATGAAAGAAGTACCAGATAGTTCGGAAAGAATCAGAATTTGTTTTTGGCATTTATTTATTGAAAATTATTGTGATGCTTAAAATAATTTTGCTTTTGTTTTCTCATCAACTGAACAAAAATCCAAGATATCTGACAGTGCATTTCAGCAATGATGAGTAGGTAACATTTTGCTCATGGATTATAGTAGTAGCAGATAAGATTGACTAGGCAGAGCTACCATTTGTACCTGCATTTAGAATGTTCTGTTAACAAAAAGATAAACCAAGTCACCCAATTGTGTGAATTCAGCTGTAACACAAACAAAGCTGTGCTGTATATATGGCCAGTTGGTCCGGTTGCAGAAAGCATGCAAAAGTCACTGTACAGAATCTTCCGTTGGACTCAGCGAATTTGACATATATTGACAACCCTTGAATAGCTCCGACTAGTCCATCTTGTCGTGAAAAAAAAATAAGTCAGGAACACTGTTTTATTTATTCGTCCGAGTTACTTGTTTTGTTTCTTTCTGCTTCAGATTTAATAAATATTAACTTTTACAATTATAATATCATAATGCTGATGATATATGCGCTGCATGAAACTATGACTAAATACCAGAAATCCCGTGGAAACATGACACAAAAACTGAGGTGCGATCGCAGCATGCCTGTAACAAACTTTGATATAACCCAGTTTGTTATTCCTTATCAAAAATGTCACCGGTAAATTTCCATTACCCCAGGTGCAACAGAAATAATTTTTCATTCATTGGGTGATTATGGTCCAAGGCGGTGAATATATAATGAGTTGGTCAGTATTAACACGTGTCAAAAGAAACCAACTATCATGATGCAATAATCAAAGGTGCCAACATACAGTAGAACTTCGATGACTCAACGCCGATGACTCGTTTACCATGGCTGAGTCGAACTCATTCTTGAGCCCCTAGGGAAATCCTCTACATAAGAAAAAGTGGGGAATAATTTAGGAGATTTTAGTTTTTTATCTTGCAAATGTGTGCTGTGTGTACTCATTAGAATTGGCTCGATGAGGCGATTTTAATGAGTACACACAGCATACAATTTCATTATAGAACAACGAAAAGATATCCAAAAGTATCTTGGTATGCCTCCTGACAGTAACCCTCGGTGGCTCGAACTACCCCTGTCTCGAACAGTTTTTCGAGGGCCCAAAGGTGTTCGAGCCATTGAAGTTCCACTGTATATGTTTTGGGAAACAAGAGGCGAAACTTTTTTTAGCGTTTCGCCAAATGACTCAAGGATGCAAGATAATGAATGAAGGACGCAAATTTTCTTGTGTTTGCATCAGGCGGATGCAGAATAGAAATAGCAAGCGCTAACACTGCATATTTATCGTTATGAATGTGAGAATAAACATCGTTTCAATATGTCAGCAATTTGTTACAACTCATGATAACAGGTATGTCATCTTTTAACAACAGGCACATACTTCTACAGGGCAATTATTCCGACACTCAGTTCATAATACTAGTCACTGAAGAGAAGATGGTGGTGCACATCAGAGAAAATACCATCTCTGGCTATCTTGGTGAAACTGCAGCCTCCAATAAATGCCCACTCCCCTTCTCTCAGACTGGGCATGATTCCAATAAACACCTGGGGCGTTAAATAGAATTTTTACGGTAACAATTTCTTTTATGACTGCTCATTAATTATAGTTACCTTACAGGAAGGAGGGGATACAACAATACATGAAATAGTGTTTCAAAAAGCCTTCCAGTATGCTATAACAGTACTAAGTATAGCTTGTCCCTGTGCCCTGGGGTTGGCCACACCCACAGCTGTGATGGTGGGAACCGGTGTAGGAGCTACTAATGGTATACTTATCAAAGGTGGAGAACCCCTGGAGACCACACATAAGGTAGGCTGCACACCATTTGCCTGTATGGAAAATTTTCAGAAATTTAGATAGAGGATCTTACATGAGTGTTCATGTATTATTGAATTTATTAAACTCGTTGAGGAAAAGGGATGCCGAGCATTTTATCCCTTTTCCTCAACGAGTTTAATAAATTCAATAATACAAGAGCACGAATGCAAGATTCTATTTATCATATGACATTTAAAACACATTTTATTCACAATTGTTTACAAAAATGCCAATATTCCGCCGTTAGTAAATGCGACAGCGTTAGAGACGTCGCACGTATATTGTTACGGGACGTATCTAGCTAATTTGCATATTTAATCCACTAGTGGATTATCGAAAATATTAACATGGCGTTATTACACTCTCAGACGCGACGTCATATGATAAACCTATACTCAATCAAAAAAGTTCCTATACGTAAAATTGCTTCTGTTACTATGGCTTCTACAGATAAAAACTACACAAAGTTTGTTATGTTTTGGTAAGAAGACATATTTTTCTGTGCAAAACCCCCATTCGTTTTTGTTTTCGTAAACACACCATCGTAGACTAATGCTTTAAACACCCAAGGGGTCACTGTGTCATTTTCACAGAGAAAATCATTAAACCCTGCTATGATTTAACATCACAAAATTTCCCTGTACCCAAAATTTCTAAAATTTGATACTTACTACATATCTTTAGATACCATTTGTGACTATTCACAAAAGATTTGGAGCATTCGTTGTATCAACTATGAGTAATAGGCTGTCACATATTGACCTCCAATTCTCAGAAGTTGTGTGCAAATGCTGCTTTCAACGGGAACTCCATAGAAAATCGCAACCGCTAGTGCTACATGCTACATGATTTTTCTGTATTTTTAGGTCACCTGAGCCTTTAGGCTCATAGGTGAGCTTATAGTATAGCCATGGTCCGTCCGTAAGTCGTCCGTCCGTCCGTCCGTCCACCATTTTCAAAGATCTTCTTCTCCTATACTGCAGGGCCAATCAAAGCCAAATTTCATATGGAGCCTCAGTGGGATGGGGGAACGAAAGTTTGTTCGCGGGGTCTGGATCACATGACCAAGATGGCCGCTATGCCCATATATGGTGAAAAGCCTTCAAAAATCTTCTTCTCCAGAACCATAAGGCCAGTGGCCTTGAAACTTGGCATGTAGCATATGGTACTTGGGCCCATCATGGTTTGTACAAATGGTGACCCCGGGTTGACCTTGACCTATTTTACAGCAATGTCAAATTTGCCGAAGTAGGCTTTTGCATGGGGCAAAGTGAAAATAACGGATTTATAGGAAAACCATTGAAGACAGTGTCACCAAAATTTGTAGATCAGGTAAAGTAACTGAATACATGAAGATCTATGGATCAGGAAGGTCAAGGTCATTCATTGGCCTTAGACCAAGGTCATTCAGGATCCATATTTCAAACATTTTTTTCTCCAAAACTGCTGAGCCAATTTAAGTGAAATTTAATATGGAGCCTTTGTGTGTTGAACAAATGAAAAAATGCCAATACGGTCTAGATCACATGACCAAGATGGCCGTCACGCCTATATATATGGTAAAAAGCCTTAAAAATTCTTCTTCTCCAGAACCGTAAGGCCAATGGCCTTGAAACTTGGCATGTAGCATATGGTACTCAGGCCCATCATAGTTTGTACAAATGGTGACCCCGAGTTGACCTTGACCTATTTTACAGCAATGTCAAATTTGCCGACTTAGGCTTTTGCATGGGAAAAAGTGAAAATAATGGATTTTTAGGAAACCATTGAAGACAGTGTCACCAAAATTAGTAGATAAGGTAAAGTAGCTGAATACATGAAGATCTGTGTGTAAGAAAGGTCAAGGTCATTAATTGACCTTAGACCAAGGTCACGCAGGTTCCATATTTCAAACATTTTTTCTCAGAAACTACTGAGCCAATTGAAGTGAAATTCAATATGGAGCCTTTGGGAGTTGAACAAATGAAAAGCTGCCAACATGGTCTAGATCACATGACCAAGATGGCCACCACGCCCATATATGGTAAAGAAATTCGAAATTCTTCTTCTCAAGAACCGTAAGGCCAATGGCCTTGAAACTTGGCATGTAGCATATGGTACTCGGGCCTATCATAATTTGTTCAAATGGTGACCCTGGGTTGATCTTGACCTATTTTACAGTAATGTCAAATTTGCTGACTTAGGCTTTTGCATAGGAAAAAGTAAAAATAATGGATATTTAGGGAAACCATTGAAGACAGTGTCACCAAAATTTGTAGATTAGGTAAAGTAACTGAATACATGAAGATCTATGGGTAAGAAAGGTCAAGGTCATTCATTGACCTTAGACCAAGGTCACTCCGATTTCATATTTCAAAAAAAACATTTTTTCTCAGAAACTACTGAGCCAATTTAAGTGAAATTCAATATGGAGCTTTTGTGAGTTGAACAAATGAAAAGTTGCCAGTACGGTCTAGATCACATGACCAAGATGGCCGCCACGCCCATATATGGTAAAAAGCCTTCAAGGATTTTCTTCTCCAGAACCGTAAAGCCAATGGCTTTGAAACTTGGCATATATCATATGGTACTCGGGCTCGTCATAGTTTTTACAAATGCTGACCCTGGGTTGACCTTGACCTATTTTATGGCAGTGTCAAATTTGTCAACTTAGGCTTTTGCATGGGAAAAAGTGAAAATAATGGATTTTTAGGAAACCATTGAAGACAATGTCACCAAATTGGTAGATCAGGTAAAGTAAATGAATACATGAAGATTCATGGGTAAGAAAAGTCATCATTCAGTGACCTGGGACCAAGATTAGCCAGGTTCCATATTTCAAACAGTTTTTCTCAGAAACCGCTGGCCCAATTCAAGTGAAATTTGATATGGATCCTTTATATGATGAACAAATGAAAATTTGCTCATATGGTCCAGGTCACATGACCAAGATGGTGGCCATGCCCATATATGGTAAAAACACTTCGAAATTCTTCTTCTCCAGAACCGTAAGGCAAATTACCTTGAAACTTGGCAGGAAGCATCTGGTAGGCCTACCAAAATTGTTCAAATTATAGTGCTGGGGCCAAAAATGCCACCGTCCCGGGGCCCTTTGGTTTTACATGGGCTTATATAGGGAAAATCTTTAAAAATCTTCTTCTCTAAAACTGCAAGGCCCAGGTCTTTGATATTTGGTATGAAGCTTCATCTAGTGGACCCCTACCAAGAATATGTTTGGAACTGATTGTGCTGCTCTCCTGTCCACACTTCGCAATTCCCATTTTACAATATCACTATAATGAACTGGAACTGACCTTTCATCTTTGCTAGGTGGTCTCTGACCACAAAATATGGATGCTCCTTCCTGTCAGGGCTACGGGAAACAGGCCTTCCAGCAGAGCCGAAACTACCAAAAATGAGCACAAGTTTGTTAAACGTTTCGAGGATTCCAGAGTTATAATGAGATTGTTCTGCATATTCATCGAACTACTTTGTTTATGCGTAAGGCGTAGTATGTCATTTCTTCTCAATGCTGGCTAAAAGTCCTATTAAATGTCCAAAATGACATAAAGAGTGTTAACAAGGACGCATAACACCAACATAAATAAATAAATAAACTAAATCTTTATACAGTGAACAGAAGGTTACAAGGGTATGTATTATTACAACTAACATAACTGATAAATACTTAAAAGAAGCGCCTAAGTGAGGTGTTTCTTTCAGGCCTAATACAATCTCGCCATGTAGCACAGATAAGAAAGTCATTCCAAAATTTCAACAGAATAATCACCGTTCAGACTGTTAAGAGCACATTAAGCAAGCAATTGGTCTTAAGCAAGAATGCATTTGGTTCCCTAATTGGGCTAATGCATGACATTTCACCTGTATTAAGCAAACCCCTGTATTAATACAGATTGGACTGTATAGTCAAAACATTTATTTCATTAAACTTTATAATCATTAAAATTAATGATAGTTCAAATGACTTAAAACGATACTTAACTAAAAGTTAATCGATATTATACTTAAACTGTTTTTTTTCGCCCTCTCCTATTGGGGCTTGGAGAAGTTTACTGGGCTGCATGGTACATGTACTTCAGTGTTAAGCTAAAACAGCCAACCATTTGAGTACTGGTAAGTTAAATGCTATTTTTACTAATTCGTTGGTGTATGATAAATGAGTCAGTTCAATATTTTTGCTTTGTGTTTGGTTTTATGGCCCTTTCAAGACTATTTCACTTTTTCCTAGCCGAAAGTTAATCAGAGGTGGGTGAAAACCCAAATACCCGGAGAAAAATCACATTCCCTTCCTTTGCAGAACTTGGCGTCTCATATTTGACCCGAGCCAGTTTCAGAACCATATCTTCTTTATGTTATGTACGTACAAAACTAATCTTGATTTTAAAATGTATTAGCCTGACGTCTACATTCTACCAACCTACAATTCTCAATACATCCAATTTCAGCTTGCGCAACCATTGAACTGAAGGTAGCGCATCTACGTGTACATAGACCTATATATGATCTTTTCGGCTAGATGCCTAGTAGCAATTATTTAGCACCGCAGAGCTCTAACTCTTAATTAAAGGAAAGAATTTGCTCCTCAGGAGCAAATTCTTTCCTTTAATAATAATAACAGCAATAATAATAATAGTAATAATAATAATAAACTTTTTTTATTACATGAAAGGCTCCAATGAACTTATCTGTATGCATTCTTGAAAGTGCTGATTTTTTGTTGTTGTTGCAATCATTGGCCCTTGCTTTGTTTTTGTTAGCTCACCTGTCACATAGTGACAAGGTGAGCTTTTGGGATCACTTTTTGTCCGTCGTCCGTCGTGCGTGTGTGCGTCAGTGCGTGTGTGCGTGCGTAAACTTTTTCTTCAAATGACATCTCCTCCTAAACCACTGATTAGATTTTAACCAAACTTCACAGGAATGATCCTTAGGTGGTCCCCTTTCAAAGTTGTTCAAATGGTTCTGGTCCATTGCACATCTAGGTCACAGGAGCTAAAAATAGATTTTTAAAATGAAAACTTTAAAAATCTTCTTCTCTGAAACCGCAAGGCCCAGGTCTTTGATATTTGGTATGAAGCTTCATCTAGTGGACCCCTACCAAGATTGTTCAAATTATGGCCCTTGGGCCAGAAATGCCCCCGCCCCGGGGGCCTTTTGGTTTACATAGGCTTATATAGGGAAAATCTTTAAAAATCTCCTTCTCTGAAACCACAAGGCCCAGGTCTTTGATATTTGGTGTGAAGCTTCACCTAGCGGACCATTACCAATTTGTTAAAATTATAGCCCTAGGGCCAAAAATGCCCCCGCCCGGGGGGCCCTTTGGTTTTACATAGGCTTATACAGGGAAAATCTTTAAAAATCTTCTTCTCTGAAACCGAAAGGCCCAGGTCTTCGATATTTGGTTTGAAGCTTCATCTAGTGGACTTCTACCAAGATTTTTCAAATAATGGCCCTTGGGCCAGAAATGCCCCCGCCCCGGGGGCCTTTGTGTATACATAGGCTTATATAGGGAAAATCTTTAAAAATCTTCTTCTCTGAAACCACAAGGCCCAGATCTTTGATATTTGATGTGAAGCTTCATCTAGTGGACCTCTACCAAGAGTGTTCAAATTATAGCCCTAGGGCCAAAAATGCCCCCGCCCCGGGGGCCTTTCGGTTTACATAGGCTTATATAGGGAAAATCTTTAAAAATCTGCTTCTCTGACATCACAAGGCCCAGGTCTTTGATATTTGGTGTGAAGCTTCACCTAGTGGACCTGTACCAAGATTGTTCAAATTATAGCCCTAGGGTGAAAAATGCCCCCGCCCCTGGCGCCTTTGGTTTTACATAGGCTTATACAGGGAAAATCTTTAAAAATCTCCTTCTCTGAAACCACAAGGCTCAGATCTTTGATATTTGATGTGAAGCTTCATCTAGTGGACCTCTACCAAGAGTGTTCAAATTATAGCCCTAGGGCCAAAAATGCCCCCGCCCCGGGGGCCTTTCGGTTTACATAGGCTTATATAGGGAAAATCTTTAAAAATCTGCTTCTCTGACATCACAAGGCCCAGGTCTTTGATATTTGGTGTGAAGCTTCACCTAGTGGACCTGTACCAAGATTGTTCAAATTATAGCCCTTGGGCCAAAAAATGCCCCCGCCCCGGGGGCCTTTGGTTTTGCATAGGCTTATACAGGGAAAATCTTTAAAAATCTTCTCTGAAACCGAAAGGCCCAGGTATTCGATATTTGGTATGAAGCTTCATCTAGTGGACCTCTACCAAGATTGTTCAAATTATGGCCCTTGGGCCAGAACTGCCCCTGCCCTGGAGGCCTTTTGGTTTACATAAGCTTATATAGGAAAAATCTTCTTCTCTAAAACCACAAGGCCCAGGTCTTTGATATTTTGTTTGAAGCTTCATCTAGTGGACCTCTACCAAGATTGTTCAAATTATGGCCCTTGGGCCAGAAATGTCCCCGCCCCGGGGGCCTTTGTGTATACATAGGCTTATATAGGGAAAATCTTTAAAAATCTTCTTCTCTGAAACCACAAGGCCCAGGTCTTTGATATTTGGTGTGAAGCTTGACCTAGTGGACCTCTACCAAGATTGTTCAAATTATAGCCCTTGGGCGAAAAATGCCCCCGCCCCGGGGGCCTTTGGTTTTGCATTGGCTTATACAGGGAAAATCTTTAAAAATCTGCTTCTCTGACATCACAAGGCCCAAGTCTTTGATATTTGGTGTGAAGCTTCACCTAGTGGACCTCTACCAAGATTTTCAAATTATAGCCCTAGGGCCAAAAATGCCCCCGCCCCGGGGGTCTTTGGTTTTGCATAGGCTTATACAGGGAAAATCTTTAAAAATCTTCTTATCTGAAACCAAAAGCCCAGGTCTTCGATATTTGGTACGAAGCTTCATCTAGTGGACCGCTACCAAGATTGTTCAAATTATGGCCCTTGGGCCAAAAATGCCCCTGCCCCGGGGGCCTTTGGTTTTAAATAGGCTTATATAGGGAAAATCTTTAAAAATCTTCTTCTCTGAAACCGCAAGGCTCAGATCTTTGATATTTGGTGTGAAGCTTCATGTAGTGGACCTCTACCAAGATTGTTCAAATTATAGCCCTTGGGCCAAAAATGCCCCCATCATTTGGTATTTCATAGGCTTATTTAGGGAAAATATTTAAAAATCTTCATCTCTGAAACCACAAGGCTCAGGTCTTTGATATTTGGTATGAAGCTTCACCTAGTATAGCCCTTGGGCCAAGAATCTACTAGAGACACTGATTCTCAGGTGAGCGATTCAGGGC
This sequence comes from Lucinisca nassula, assembly GCA_963580285.1. Taxonomy (NCBI): domain Eukaryota; kingdom Metazoa; phylum Mollusca; class Bivalvia; order Lucinida; family Lucinidae; genus Lucinisca; species Lucinisca nassula. Next base: position 50,805,112 of record OY757015.1, read on the forward strand.
CCTCTGGGCCCTCTTGTTTGTATTGGAGTTTAACAGCCCGGTCAACACTATCAAATAGGTCTCATCTGCTGTTTCTGGTCACAAATAAGATAAAATGCAATGACCAGGAACTGATAAAACAAATTCACGTTGTGTCCCAGCCACCATACTGCAAAGAAACACCTATAATGTAGATGGTATTAAGTAAAACTGTACAAGTCGAAAATCAAGGAGTCAAGTGCTCTTTCCCAGCACATTGTCAATCAGACATTCCCTAAATAATATGAAAAGTTAAAAAAAAATATGACAAATGGAATAAACCATAATGAAAGCATGGCCTTCGAACTGTCAGAAAGGTAGGAATAGGTGGAAAGTTTTATCACATTGTTAGACATCAAAATTTTGTCCCCACAAGTTGTGTACCCCTGCTCTGAGGCTATATACATATATAAAAACATTAAAATGTACACCAGGACCAGGTGTCAGGTGAGCGTTTACAGGACCACTGGTCCTCTGGTTTAGCATCATGATAAACAACAATGGTAGAAGCAAAGCGTTTTTTGAAAAAATGTCAAAAATTGATTGACAGGAATTAAAATTACAGCAGTTCGAAAATTGCTATATTTTTAGTTGTAAGGGAGATAATTTGAGAATTTCACAAATTGAAACCTCGCTTATAATGCGAGATCACGAGATATTGTAAAAGTAAAGTGTTATCCGATGTTTAGAGGATATTGTCTTCCATCTTAGACAAAAAAAGATTTCTGCGCATGCGCAATGACCATTTTCTACCAAAATCTTTCTACGCACATATTGGAAGACAACTCTGGAGTAGAAAGGTATGGGCAATTGCTAGTTTGAGCATTCTCTAGCTTAACGTCCGATTTACATGTCTACAGCCAAATGTAGTTCATTAGCTGCCAGATATCTAGTGAGTTCCACCCGGAAGTTGGTATAGTTACTTTTTTGACTAAGTATATTTCTTTCATGGCTTGGATTTCTTAGTGAAATAACAATATACTTTCACTAAGCTACAAGTGCGATTTTTTTTTCACTCTTTGTCATTTTGATTAACATCACACAATATCATGTATCCTTTATTTAATGTCATTTAGCTCAGTTTCAGTTCCTTAGTGCTGAGGTTGATATTGTGTTGTTGATATCAGTACTCACATACTGATTTAAATAACTATATTATATCTTAACTTTTTGCAGTATAAAATTCTAAGTTTTCTAAAACTAAGACTGACTTGTCAGGTGAGACATGTATCTTAGCGGATCTGGTTGCCACTTTTTGCTATATTTTAAATTTTGCAAGTCTCGCTTCTTTGGACATCTTCCTGATGCCTGGGACTTCCGTGGAGTGTGGGCCATGTTTGCTGACGTTGGCTCTGTAGGGGATGCCTTTAAGTCCTAGGGTAGGCGTCTCTTGCCTGATGCCTCCAGTTAACCTGTCTCATGAGCTTCTTCGGTCGGCTTGTGCTCGGAGGGGGATATGCTGTGTTTGCCGGGTCTTGTCCATCATCCGTTTCGGTTTCAGAACTTCAGGGTTGAGACACACTGATGAAGATTAAATATCAGAAAGGCCTCTGTGTCACTAAATTTGGTATAGTTACACATTAATTAGCTAAAATGTGGGTTAGATATTACAGTAGGCAAATTTGCATGTCATTAAGACTTGGTGGCATCACTTTTAGCACTGCTCAAAATGGCAGACTAGCCATTACGAAAACACTCCTATACAAATACAGTGTAAATTTTACCGCGGAAAAATGGAGAATTTTAAGATGAAAAATTGCAATATTTTTCTTATTTCTGCTCGAAACATAGATTGGCGGTTCTAACGAGTACTCACAGTCTATGTTTTAGAGCAGAAATAAGAAAAGGCGGTTCCAACAAGTACTCACAGTCTATGTTTTAGAGCAGAAATAAGAAAATAATGTTTACCCCTGCAAACCCCAGTTTTACTCTATAAAAGTGGGGTTCAAGGGGATCAAAATTATACAGACATGTTTTCGTGATGCCAGCTTTAGCTACGTGCAGACATGATTTATTAGCAGATTTCAAGTGAACAATTTGTTAAAGTAACATTACAAGCTTTTTGCAGGTACTGTCCAACTTCAATGGCTCGAACACCTTTGGGACCATGAAAATCTTTTCGAGACAGGGGTAGTTCGAGCCACTGAGGGTTACCGCCATGAAGCATAACAGCCTTAATTTTGGGACATCTTTTCGGTGTTCTATAACCAAAATGTATGCTGTGTGTACTCATTAGAATCGCTTCATAGAGGCGATTCTAATGAGTACACACAGCATACATTTACAAGATAATAGGAAAAAATTCCTTAATTACCCTGCCTTTATCTTATGTGGAGAAATTCCCTCGGGACTCAAGAACGGGTTCGAGTCAGCCATGGTAAACAAGCCATCGGTGTTCGAGCCATAAAAGTTTTACTGTACAAAGTTTTAGTTTACACCCATTATCACCACTAAATGGACGTGAAATTGCCCCTGATAACTGTTCTATAAAAGGGCAATCCCTTGCAAACAAGGACCCCAACACTGAATTGAAAACTATGGAGGTACAAGTTATATATGGGCCAGACCAGATGTTTCGGCCGGTTAGGCCTCATCAGTGAACCTCGATTTATTCAAATTCCATCGTGGAATCAATGATCACAAAGGGCCCACACTATGATGAGGTCTCTTATCTATGGTGACAAATGGTGCTTTTGAATTCCGTAAAACTGTAAAAATTTGGACACCTTGAGAACATCCAGTAATTCTAAAATTTTCACTTTGTTCACTATCCTACAAGGAGTCCTAAAGGTGAAAACAGGATGGCAAACTGTGCAGACCCAGCTCAGACTGCTCCTTCAGGAGCAGTCTGAGCTGGGTCTGCACTGTTGGCACAGGCCTATTTGTCCCAATACTTAGGATCATTAGGGTAATTGCAGTTTATAGGGCTCATTCCATTGAAATTGTCATTAACTCTTATCATGCTGTTCACGACAACCCCTATCTTTGGAAACAGTGTAGATCCAGATCAGATGGCTTCTGAAGAAGCCATCTGATCAGGATCTACACTGTTTGACATTTAGTTTATGGCTTTGTAAGAATAAATTGAATCAAGTAATCTGATTGGTTCAAAGTCAGAAATGGGTGTGGTTAAACTGAATATTCAGCAAGAGAAGGGTTAAAATGAGTTTTTCATTCTGTCGACTGTATGTTTTTTGGCTACCTTTCAGGTGAAGAGTATAGTTTTTGACAAGACAGGAACAGTGACACATGGAACTCCGAAGGTTGCCCGCGTAGCCATGTTTGTTGAAGACAAAGTGTGTACGCTGGTAAAACTTCTTGCAATAGCGGGTACAGCAGAGGGCAGTTCAGAACATCCACTAGGGAGCGCTGTTGTGAAATATGTTAAAGATGTATGTTGTAGTTATTTTTGCTCTTAAGGTAGCAATATGCTGTATCAGGGAATACTACTATTTCATAATACATTATTAAAACATGCCTATTCAAAGATATTGAAAATTTTACCACCAAAAAAAAAAATGTAAATTTTCAGATGAAAAATTCTGATACCTTTTATATTTCTGTGCAAAACATAATTGTGGGTACTCTTCAGAACCGACTCACCTAGAATCCCCTTGTTGAGGTGGTTCAAATGAATGAGTACAATTTTTTTTGAACAGAAATAAAAATAATGTATACACCTTTCTTGCACACCAGACAAGAAAATCCGTGATTTTACCCTGGGATAGACATATATGTTCTAACCCTGATGTTCCGACCCAAAATCGAATATAATCGCGTGTTTGATAAATGCACTGGTTGATTACGACCTCGTATGCGCCGTCGTTAAGGATGACATCACAGCAACGTCACTAAACATTCCTGCAGAGTCAACACAATATGGCGGACGTTGGTAACCGAAGTGACTGCAGCATTAAAAATCCGCGCTAAGAAATGGAAGTTATGCAAGAAAAGAATCCTATATGGGTGTGAAAAATCCGTCCCTCAGGATCACTGTCCGGTATCACTCGGCAAGCCTCGTGATGCCGGACAGTGACCCTCAGGATGGATTTTTCCATCCACCCCTCACACCCATATAAGATTCTTATAGTAAACCCCAATTTTACCATATTAAAGTTGGGTTTAAGGGCTCAGTATTATATAGGGGTGTTTTCGTGATGGGAAGGTTTCTCTGCTGGTAGTGGGCAACTTTTAACCCATTCGTACCTGGAAACCCATAAAAGGGACAGAGGCAAACATTGCAGACACAGATCAGATGCTGTGTAATATAAGAATCTTATATGGGTCTGAGGGGTGGATAGAAAAATCTTATTGAGATGACACTACAGGAATGTTTAGTGATGTCACGTAACGTGCATGACGTCAACCTTAACTACGACACATACGAGGTTGTAATCAACCAGTGCATTTATCAAACACGCGATTTTAATCCATTTTGGGTCGGAACACAAGGGTCAGAACATAAATTTCTATCCCAGGGTAAAATCACGATTTCCTTGTCTGGTATCCAAGAAATGCTGTATCTGATCTGAGTCCACACTGTTTCCTAACAAGATTTTCCATCAAAAACAGAATAGAAAGGAAAAAATAGACTTGACCACTTTGAATATAGCAGTTACTATCAGTTTTGAGTCCACTTCATAACTCTGATACCATTTGAGATATTTTCATTAAACTTCGCTGACATGTAGAGCAGCCTGAGATGACATGCAGAACTTATGAACCATAACTCTGATTTTCTACTTTTGGAGTAGGAACATTGAACATAGCCATTTCTGTCATGTAGTCTGTTTTAAGCATTATATCTCCTGAACTTAACGATTGATTCTGACCAAACTTGCATGGTTACATCACTAGGATGGAGGGAAAATAGCCATTAGGTTTTGTTTGACTGTAATATGGCACTTGCTTGATGTAATTGTAGTGCTGGGGCATCATACAGTGCTTGCAGTTTTATTTATCTGTCTATCACATTGTGATGATTTTTTCAGACCCTTCATGCTGAGAACCTGGGCAAAGTTTCTGACTTTGTGGCTGTACCGGGTTGTGGCCTAAGATGTAACGTGTCCCAAGTGGAGCCTATGCTGACCGATTTGGATATGGAAGAAGTCAATAATAGGAAGAACTATATAGGGAGTTTGCGGGTTAGAATTGACAACGTTACCTGTGAAGAGATTATTGCCATTGAAGGTAAATCAATGTACATGTACTTTCCAAGTTTCATAAAGTGGATTTTGGATGACAAATCATGGAAAAATTTCCATATCTCTCAACAAAAATGTATGTTGTGGGTACTCATTTGAACCGCCTCACTGAGGTGGTTCAAACTAATAGCCACAACATACATTTTCCTTGAGAGATAAGGAAAACTATCCTTCAAGTATCGTCAATTTCTTCCCTTATTTTGTCCACTGTTATTTGTTTTATTCCATCAAATCACGTGAATTAGTCAGTGAAATGAACACACCTCTAAGCCCCATTTTATATAGAGAAAACTGGGGTGTACGGGGATATACATAATCGTTCTTATTTCTGATGCAAGAAATAGGTTGTGGGTACTCACACATGCACCCACAACCTATGTCTGTTGTATAAATAAGAAAAATATCACAGATTTTCATCAAAAAAGTAGCCGTTTTCGAGATGGGAATAAATGCACTTTGTCACACTGTGTTGCACGGATGTGTTGTTGTTATGAGGCGTGAATTTTACAAGATCCTCTGATAGTACTCGTTTATGACTGGGTTGTACAGTTGGATGCTCTTGTAATTGTAAATCCAGGGTTCAAATGTTTGTATTCCAGCATAACCTTCACATAGGTTACCCAAGTGTTTCTGTTGCCATTCTCCTCTGTCCTCTGATCTAAGAAGAGCATTTACGTCTCCAAAATTACCTTAATAGTGTTGACGGGGACATTAAACCTCAATTCAAACAAGAACAAACAGAGAAGGGCAGTTCCTAGCTCCAGATTAGGAGAAGTATCAGAATAATTAAGGGATAATTTTCCATATTTCTGGGTGCAGTTGTACATGTTCAAAGCCTCATTAGCTTAACCAGCTCATTGTACCCCAGCAAAAAGGTTTCAAGGGAGTATATAGGAGTCAGTCGGTTGGTTGGTTGGTCTGTGTATCCGTCCGTGACACATTTTTTCTTGTTATGTGACCTCTTTCCACATTTCTTCACTGATTGACCAATTTCTTCACCGATTGACTTGCTGGCCGAGTCGACGGAGAATGGTGATAAACCAAAAAGCTATGCATAATCTATCAAGGTAGATAAATGAAGGGAGGAAATGTGGTATTAGTTTTATTGTTCTGATTGGTAACAGAGAATTATTCTGATAGTGCTAGTTTTATATGGACTTTTGAAGTTGCTACACCACAACCTGTATATAGCAGTATTAATGGGCTCCAAAGCAGAAACCGTGTTAGTTAAACATCCATGTTATATCCAAACAAAAATGTGTCGATTATATAGAAAAATGACCATTTATGGTCATTTTTGTCGCACCTGCTTTAGCAGGAAGACATAGGTGTGCAAGTTTCCGTCCGTCCATCCGTCCGTCTGTCCGTCCGTCATTCCGTCAACATTTTACACTGGATGTCTTGTCATCGCAACTCCTCCTACACTTTTAGACCGATCATTTGGAAACTTTGCATGTGCTTTCGCCATGGTATGAGGATGCGCATGTGGTTTGGACTTAATCTTCGAATCAATTTTTGTCACTTTTTCCATATTGTGAACTTAGTCATTTTTAGGTATGCGATACGTACCTCTTGTCATCGCAACTCCTCTTGCAGTTTTATACCGATCATTTTGAAACTTTGCATGTGCTTTCACCATGGTATGAGGATGTGCATGTGGTTTCGACATAATTTTCAGAATATTTTTTTCCGCTTTTTGCACATTATGAACTTAGCCATTTTTAAGCTTCATTTGATATACGATAGGTACCTCTTGTCATCGCAACTCCTCCTACAGTTTCATACCGATTATTTTGAAACTTTGTGTGTGATTTTGCCATGCTATGAGGATGCGCATGTGGTTTGGACTTTATCTTCGGATAAATTTTTGTCACTTTTTCCACATTGTGAACTTAGTCATTTTTAACCTTCGATTGATATATGATAGGTACCTCTTGTCATGGCAACTCCTCTTGCAGTTTTATACCGATCATTTTGAAACTTTGCGTGTGCTTTTGCTATGGTATGAGGATGTGCATGTGGTTTGGACTTTATCGTCGGATCATTTTTTTTCACTTTTTCCACATTGTGAACTTAGTCATTTTTAACCTTCAATTGATATATGATAGGTACCTCTTGTCATCGCAACTCCTCTTGCAGTTTTATACCGATCATTTTGAAACTTTGCGTGTGCTTTCGCCATGGTATGAGGTTGTGCATGTGATTTCGACATAATTCTCAGAATATTTTTTTTTCACTTTTGCACATTGTGAACTTAGCCAATTTTAAGCTTTAGTTGATATACAATAGGTACCTCTTGTCATCGCAACTTCTCTTACAGTTTTATATTGATCATTTTAAAACTTTGTGTGTGTTTTTACCTATGGTATGAGGATGTGCATGTGGTTTTGACTTTATCTTGGGATCAATTTTTATCACTTTTTCCACATTGTGAACTTAGTCAGTTTTTTACCTCACATATATAGGCTATGGATTCTTCTCAAAGCCCTATATTCATTTCTTCTGCCTTAAATAAACTTTAATTATACCCCTGCAAACGAAGTTTGAAGGGGGTATATAGGAGTCAGCTTGTCGTCTGTCGTCGGTCCGTTACAAAAAACATTAACATTGCTCATAACTTCCTTATTCTTTGACCGATTTCTTTAATATTCACACACCACACACCTTGCCACTAGTACTTAAGATTGATATACACAAACCTGACCTTGACCTTTACGTTGACCTTCCTCAAGGTCAAATACTTGTAAAAATTTGTCGTCTGTCGTGGGTCCGTTACAAAAAACTTTAACATTGCTCATAACTTCCTTATTCTTTGACCGATTTCTTTAATATTCACACACCACACACCTTGCCACTAGTACTTAAGATTGATATACACAAACCTGACCTTGACCTTTACGTTGACCTTCCTCAAGGTCAAATACTTGTAAAAATTTGTCTGACAACGCATGCGGGGGTATAATTGGCGTCCGTTAGGCGGCAGCTCTAGTTTTTTTGTGTGGGGCAGGTGGGGAGCAGGTGCGACATCAACTTCACCGAAGTTGAATTTCTGGTTCTATATAATCTACACATTTTTTGGGATCCATCTTGAAACTGTGTTATATCCAAAACTGTGATATAGTGAACCATGTTGTAATTAGGAATTATACAGAATTTTGAAGTTCCGTTTGGTATGACAGAGTTATTCTGATATTGCTAGTTTTATAGAGATTTTTGTGGTTCTGATTGGTAACAGACAATTTTCTGATTGTTCTAATTTTTTATACCCCGCCACACGATAGTGGCGGGGTATTATGTTATACCCTCCGGTGTCTGTCCGTCCGTCCGTATGTCCGTCAGTCCGTCCGTCCGCACTTCGTTTCCGATCGATAACTTGAGTATTTTTTCACGGATTTTGTTCAAATTTTGCATACATATTGGTATCGGGGATGAGTGGTTTGGGATTGTTAATGGGCAAAATCCGTTAATTTTTAGCAGAGTTATTGCCCTTTTCAGTATCTGAAAAATGGTTTTTGGCCTCTAATTCCCTTACTATATGGAATATCTGGATGAAACTTCACAGATATATAGAGGACTAAACAGTTCATAATGTGGCCAAGGACTGCTACTCTGGCTGTTCCAGTTCTTGAGTTATCTGCCCTTGACATATTTAAAAAATGCATTTTATACTGTAGTTCGTTTATCATTTACAATATCTTGCTGAAACTTCATAGATATGTAGTAGATGAATTGCTATATACTGTGGCAAAGGAACATGACTCTTGCTTTCCCAGCGATTGAGTTATCTGCCTTTTAAATATCTGAAAAATGGTTTTTGGCCTCTAGTTCCCTTACTATATGGAATATCTCGATGAAACTTCACAGATATATAGAGGACTTAATGGTTCATATCGTGGCCAAGGACCGCTACTCTGGCTATACCAGTTCTTGAGTTATCTGCCCTTGAAGTATTTAAAATGCATTTTAGACTGTAGTTCCTTTATTATTTACAATATCTTGCTGAAACTTCATAGATATGTAGTAGATTAAATGTTACATACTGTGGCAAAGGAACATGACTCTGGCTTTCCCAGCAATTGAGTTATCTGCCCTTGAAATATATAGTCAGACAGGCAGTACATCGAAAAACATGAAATTCTTACATGTACCACATAAAGATACATGTTCCACAGCCATTTAAGGTAAATACTTGCCTCCATAATTTTCTAATAATGTCAACTTATTGAGTTGCCTTCCCATCAAATGTCTGAAAAAGGGATTTTTACATATGCTTCCTACATCTTCTAACAACTTCATCCACTCAAGACATTACACTTGCGGATCATATCTCTGCTATCCCCTTTCTAGTTATTTAGCCTTGATATATTTTCAAATAAGTTACATTGCTTAGCAGTGGCGGGGTATTATGCAGTGTCTGCGGTGCTTTTATTTACAGATATAAACTTTCTGGGGAGAGGTGCAGAGGAGTCACAGACTTTTGAAGTTCTGATCGGTAACAGGGAGTGGATGCACAGGAATGGTCTAGAGGTAACACCTCAGATAGACAAGACTATGATAGAACATGAGAACCAAGGCCAGACAGCTATACTCTGTGCTATAGATGGTATGTAAAAACTTCTTGGATTCAAGAACGAGTTCAACTCATCCATTGTAAAAAAGCCATCGGAGTTCGACCCACTGAAGTTCTACTGTATCCGGCATTCGCACAGGGCATGGAAATGCTTATCTCAACCTGTTTATCTCAGCCTCCTTATCTCACCTCCTCATGCAAAACTTGCAGTGCAACTTGGTAAAATGCCCCCGCCCATAAGGGCTTGAAGAAATATATGGGCTACATGATGTTTCCACCCAGAGCTGAATCCGGCCCGCACACTAGTACTGGTAAACCGCTTAGAGGATCTAAGCCTGTCCAGGAACCGCGGTGCGAGGTGGACGGTCCATGCTAATAAACCCTATTGGTTTCATTCAGCGACAGGGCTTGCGATGTCATTTCATTTCAGTGTTGGATAAAAGTCTCACAAAATTGGAAGCAACGTCTCCAAAATGACCTTTTCAGTGTTGACGGGGATGATAAACCTCAAATCAAATAAACAAAAAGCAACTTGGTAAAATGTTTAAAAACACATGATTGCTCCCCGCCCATCGGGGCTTGAAGATACAGCTTGTGCTGCATGATGCTTACACGCAGAGCTGAAACCATCAGCACTTGGGACTGGTAAACTGCTTAGAGGTACTAAGCATGCTCAGGAAAATTAGTGCGATTCAGACTGTTCATGCATATTAACCCTATTGGTTTCATTGGGTGGCAGGGCTTGAGATGTCATTTCATCTCTATGTCCGGTAAAAGTCCCACAAAATTGGAAGCAACATCTCCAAAATGGCATAAACAGTGTTGACATGGAAGTTAAGTCTCGAATCAAACCAAAAAAAAAAAATAAATAAAATTTCCGTTAATAATAATCATAGGCTGAACCTTCAAGATTCTGGTGAAGTAAATTAACAGCATGGATCACTTGATTGAGAGTTGAGGTATTGTTTCCATGTTTTTAAGAATATTTTGCCTATAGCCACATCTACTTTGAAGCAAACAAAATCTTATAACTTTATAAAAAATGGATGAAATCATATACTTACATTTCCAGTGTAAAGTCTTATGTAAACCTATAGAAAACAATATAGTTCATACTTCAATGAACGCATTGAGTCACTTAATTTTCAGTGACGTCAAGTGACGTCAGTCTAAACCATAGTGATGTCAGTCTAAACCATTGTTATCGATGGGCATTGGTGATGTCAATGCTATTCCACTCTTTGCAGAAAAACTGTGTAAATGTTTTCAGCTTTAAAAGTTTGCGACATAAGCATTTTTCGCCCAGTGATGAGGGGCAAAGAATGTAAATATAAAAATAAACTTAGTTTTTCTGCTTTTCATGAAAGTATGAACGACAGCGGATTGCTAGCAAAGTTTACATGAACCCCTTTGGTGTTCATTTACTTTGCACACATCTCACTGCGTTCATATTTTCATGAACAGCAGAAAAATAAAATTCATTTCTTAAATAGTTTCAATGTAAAAATGACTTGCTCCGCACAAATACTGTTTCTTCTGGTCGTTTGTATAACTATTTCTAGTTGACACCGCATAGAAATTTCCACAAAGAATGCAACAACAAATCTGCTTGAGCACCATCATGTCATATCCACCATTGTTAAAACACATGCATTCACTTCATAAAACTCTGGTTAACAGAAAAAAAAGAACTTATGCATACAGAAAAAAGTTGTAAGCTGAAACTCAGTATTTTAAGTTCTGTGAGCTATCTATGCAATGGAAGTAAAATTGAAAATAAATATACTTGATCTCAATTGCCGGCCTCAGTAGCTCAGTTGGATGGGCATCTGACTGGTGATTAGGAGGATGCTGGTTCGATACCTGCCGTCATCTACAACATTCTTTTGTGGAGATTGATCATGAAATCTGTTTTACGGTCATTCTCTACCATCCTTGATTCAATAGCAGTTGTCAGTTTCTGGCGAAAATATGCACTGTACTGGTTAACCCTTTGGGTATAAGCCTGCCCAGGAAAAGTGTGGATAGGAAAACTGACTGGCCCCAAAATGACCTAAATTAGTGTTGACTGGGCCGTTAAACTCCAGTACAACAAAGTTAATCTAGAAGCCTCCGTGGTGCTGTGTTTACGCTACTCGCATTGTAAACCAGGGATTGCAGGATCGATCCCGGGCTTCTCCAGACTTTCAGATGAGTCTTTAAACCAAGGTCTGGTCTCCGTATCACCTTAGCTGTTGGTGGGACATAAAACTCAAACACTCACTCACTCACTCACAAACTTAAATCTCAATTATGTTCTTGTTTTCAGGTGTGATAGTGGCTATGTTAGCCATTGCTGACACAGTGAAGTCTGAAGCCCACCTTGCCATCAGTACACTAAAGGAAATGGGTTTAGAAGTGATTCTTCTTACTGGAGACAACCAGAAAACTGCCAAGGCCATAGCCAAACAAGTAAGTACATTACCTAAACACGCCTACACAAATACAATGTAAAATTTACCGCCGGAAAAAAAGAAAATTTCAAGATGAAAAATTATGATACTTTTCTTATTTCTGCTCAAATGTAGATTGTGGGTACTGGTTATAACCTCATTGAGGCGGTTCAACTGGTACCCACAATCTATATTATGGAACAGAAATAAGAAAAATAAGGTTTACCCCAGTAAACCCCAGTTTTACTATATAAAAGTGGGGCTCAAGGGGATCAAAATTATGTAGGCATATTTTCCTTACCATTGCCACTTTGTGCATTTTTCCACATCTCCAAAATAGCTACATTTCTGATGAAAATCTGTGATATTTTTAGCTCCACTGGCCAAAGGCCAGCGGGGCTCTTGTCATGGCCCTGTGTCCGTCGTGCGTCCGTGATGTCGTGCGTCCTTGCGTTAACTTTTTCTTTAAACATCTTCTCCTCCTAAACTACTGGGCCAATTGTAACCAAACTTCACAGGAATGTTCCTTACATAGTCCTCTTCTAAATTCCTTCAAAGAATTTTGTTACACCCAGAACTCTGGTTGCCATGGCAACAAAACCAAAAAAAAATAAAAATCTTTAAAAATCTTCTCCTCCAAAACCACCTGTTGGATTTCATTTTTATTTTGCATGACTGTTCCTTGGGTTGACCTCTTTCAGATTCCTTGAAGAAATTTTGATCCAACAAAAAACATGGCCGCCATGGGCGGGGCTTATTTTCCCTATTTAACATATAGTGTAATGCTAAAACATCTTCTCCTCCTAAACTATTGGGCCCATTGTAACCAAACTTCACAGGAATGTTCCTTACTTAGTTCTCTTCTAAATTCCTGCATAGAATTTTGTTACACCCAGAACTCTGGTTACCATGGCAACAAAACAACACAAAATATTAAAAATCTTTAAAAATCTTCTCCTCCAAAACCACCTGTTGGATTTCATTTTTATTTTGCATGAATGTTCCTTGGGTGGACCCCTTTCAGATTCCTTGAAGAAATTTTGATCCGACAAAAAACATGGCCGCCATGGGCGGGGCTTATTTTCCCTATTTAACATATAGTGTAATGCTAAAACATCTTCTCCTCCTAAACTACTGGGCCAATTGTAACCAAACTTCACAGGAATGTTCCTTACTTAGTCCTCTTCTAAATTCCTTCAAAGAATTTTGTTACACCCAGAACTCTGGTTGCCATGGCAACAAAACAACACAAAAAATTAAAAATCTTTAAACATCTTCTCCTCCAAACCCACATGTTGGATTTCATTATCTCCTCGCACAACATAGTTGTGAGGGGGGATATAGCATTTGTCCCGTACGTACGTACGTAAGTACGTACTTTTGTCATCGCTCTAGCGCCACGTACGTACATACTTTTGTCATCGCTCTGGCACCACGTACGTACGTACTTTTGTCATCGCTCTAGCCCCTACATTTCTTGACCGATTTTAATATAACTTCACACAAACGTTCCTTACGACAATATCTGGAGCAAGATCGACTTTCAAGGTCATGACCTCAGGGTCAAGGTCACTATGGCTATTTTTTGAAAAACTTTGTCATGGCTCTAGCGCCTACATTTCTCCCCCAATTTCAATATAACTTCAAACAAATGATCCTTATGAAAATATCTCGAGCGAGTTGGACTTTCAAAGTCATTACCTCAAGGTCAAGGTCACTGTGGCTATTTTTAGAAAAACATTGTCATCGCTCTAGCGCTTACATTTCTTCACCAATTTCAATATAACTTCACACAAATGATCCTTATAAAAATATCTTGAGCGAGTTCCACTTTCAAGGTCATGGCTTCAAGGTCAAGGTCACAGTGGCTATTTTTAGAAAAACTTTGTCATCGCTCTAGCTCCTACATTTCTTCAGTGATTTCAATATAACTTCACACAAATGTTCCTTATGACAATATCTTGAGCGAGTTGGACTTTCAAGGTCATGACCTCAAGGTCAAGGTCACTGTGGCTATTTTTAGAAAAACATTTTCATCGCTCTAGCGCCTACATTTCTTCACCAATTTCAATATAACTTCACACAAATGTTCCTTATAAAAATATCTCCAGCGAGTTCGACTTTCAAGGTCATGGCTTCAAGGTCAAGGTCACAGTGGCTATTTTTAGAAAAACTTTGTCATCGCTCTAGCTCCTACATTTCTTCACTGATTTCAATATAACTTCACACAAATGTTCCTTATGACAATATCTTGAGTGAGTTGGACTTTCAAGGTCATGACCTCAAGGTCAAGGTCACTGTGGCTATTTTTAGAAAAACATTTTCATCGCTCTAGCGCCTACATTTCTTCACCAATTTCAATATAACTTCACACAAATGTTCCTTATAAAAATATCTCCAGCGAGTTCGACTTTCCAACTCATGGCCTCAAGGTCAGGGTCACTGTGGCTATTTTTAGAAAAAACATTTGTCATCGCTCTATCGCCTATATTTCTTCACTGATTTCTATATAACTTCACACAAATGTTCCTTATGACAATATCTCAAGCGGGTTCGACTATCAATATCAAGGCCTCAAGGTCAAGGTCACTGTGGCTATTTTTTAGAAAAACTTTGTCATCGCTCTAGCGTTTACATTTCTTCACCAATTTCAATATAACTTCATACAAATGTTCCTTATGACAATATCTCTAGCGAGTTCCACTTTCAAGGTCAAGGTCACTGTGTCTATTTTTAGAAAAACTTCGTCATCCCTCTAGCGCTTACATTTCTTCATCGATTTCAATATAACTTCACACAAATGTTCCTTATCACAATATCTCACCATTTCGACTTTCAAGGTCAAGGTCACTATGGCTATTTTTAGAAAACTTTGTTATCTCTCTAGCGCCTACATTTCTTCCCTGATTTCAATATAACTTCACACAAATGTTGCTTATGACAATACCTCGAACGAGTTTGACTTTCAAGGTCAAGGTCACTGTGGCTATTTTTAGAAAAACTTTGTCATTGCTCTAGCGCTTACATTTTTTTCACCAATTTCAATATTACTTCACACAAATGTTCCTTATAACAATATCTCTAGTGAGTTCCACTTTCAAGGTCAAGGTCACTGTGGCTATTTTTAGAAAAACTTTGTCATGGCTCTAGCGCTTACATTTCTTCATCCATTTCAATATAACTTCACACAAATGTTCCTTATGACAATACCTTTAGCGAGTTTGACTTTCAAGGTCAAGGTCACTGTGGCTATTTTTAGAAAAACTTTGTCATTGCTCTAGTGACTACATTTTTTCACAAATTTCAATATAACTTCACACAAATGTTCCTTATGACAATATCTCGAGCTATTTAGACTTTCAAGGTCAAGGTCACTGTGGCTATATTTAGAAAAACTTTGTCATCGCTCTAGCGCCTACATTTAATGATGGATTGTAATAGAACTTCACACAAATGTTTCTTATGATAATATCTCGACTTACTTCGACTTTCAAGGTCATGACCTCAAAGTCAAGGTCACTGTGGCTATCTTTAGAAAAACTTTGTCATCGCTCTACCGCCTACATTTATTAACAGATTTTAATATAACTTCACACAAAAGATGCTTATGATAATATCTTGAGCAAGATCTACTTTCGTGGTCATGGCCTCAAGTCAAGGTCACTATGGCTATTTTTAGAGAAACGTCATCACTCTAGAATGTACATTTATTGGAGGATTTTTAAACAAACTTTTCACAAATGTTGCATATGATAATATCTCAAGCAAGTTGGACTTTTGCCATTTCAGTGTTTTCCACACACGAAGTTGTCTAGTGCGAGGGGATTTGTATCACATGCGATGCCTTGTTTTTATTTTGCATGAATGTTCCTTGGGTGGACCTCTTAGATTCCTTGAAGAAATTTTGATCCAACAAAAAACATGGCCGCCATGGGCGGGGCTTATTTTCACTATTTAACATATAACGTAATGCTAAAAAATCATTTTCTGCAAAAGTACTTGTGGGATTTCATTGTAATTTGCATGAATTGTCCTTGGGTGGACTGTTGTCAGATTCCTTGAAAAAAATTTGATCTTACAAAAAAACATGGCCGCCATGGGCGAGGCTTATTTTCACTATATAACATATAGTGTAATGCTGAAAATATTTTCTGCAAAAGTTCTTGTTTTATTTCATAGTTATTTGGCATGCATGTTCCTTGGGTGGACCTCTGTCATATTCCTTGAAGAAATTTTGATCCGACATAAAACATGGCTGCAGTGGGCGGGGTTTATTTTCACTATATAACATGTAGTGTAATGTTAAAAAAGTCTTCTCTTCTTCAAAAGTTCTTGTTTATTTATTTATTTATTTATTTATTTAAAAGTACCTTCCTGTATCTGAATTAATCTCCTCCAATTTTGCTGACTATCACATATCTATAGAGGTCCACCTACAAATTGTCATTCTAAAATTCAAAACATCAGAAATTTCACATGCCCATCACACTGGTGATAGAACTGATGTTTTCAACACAAACTCTATTTATACGACTTGATGTTTCAAAATAAATTCAAAATACTGAGGGAGATTGATTTATTAGACCTAATTATACTACAGTGTCAACAGTTCTCCAGATCCCTGAGGGTTAAAATGACTTAGTTGAAAAGGGAGGCATACCGAATCCGACGGAGGAAAGGAAAAAATAAATAAATAAAGAAATAAAAACATAAATCTGTTCATTTTTTAGCTCCTCTGGCCAAAGACCGTCGAGTCTTATGTTATATGTTATGGCCCTGTGTCTGTTGTGCGTCTGTGCGGTTGTGCATCCGTGCGTTAACTTTTTTCTTTAAACATTTCCTCCTTAACTACTTGGTCGATTGTAACCAAACTTCACAGGAATGTTTCTCACATAGTCCTCTTCTGAATTCCTTCAAAGAATTTTGTTACATGCAGAACAAAATGGCATCGAAAGCAAAAAAAAATATTTAAAAATCTTCTCCTCCAAAACCGCTCAATGGATTTTATTCTTATTTTGCATGAATGTTCCTTGGGTGGACCTCTGTCAGATTCCTTGAAGAAATTCGGATCAGGCAAAAAACATGGCCACCATGGCCATGCCCCACATGACTGCCATGGCCATGCCCCTTGGCTCATTAGCTTTCTAAGACTTATATGGGGAAAAGTTTTAAAAACCTTCTCCAAAACCGCTCAACGTAATGGATTTCATTCTTACTTTGCATGAATGTTCCTTGGGTGGACCTCTGTCAGATTCCTTGAAGCAATTTTGATCAGACAAAAAACATGGCCACCATGGACACGCCCATTGGCTAATTAGCTTCCATAGACTCATAAAGGGATCTTTTTTTTTTTTTTTTAATCTTCTCCTCCAAAACCGCTAAATGGATTTCGTTCTTAATTTTCATGAATGTTCCTTGTGTCTACCATTGTCAGATTCATTGAAGAAATTTTGATCAGACAAAAAACATGGCCGCCATGGCCACCACCTTTGGCTCATTAGCTTCCATAGACCAATAAACGGAAAAACTTCTTCTCTGAAACCGTAAAGCCTAAAGCTAAGACATTTACATGTAGTATGTAGCAAAGTTATGTGGTCACCTACTAAGTCCTGCGAACTATGACTCTTGAGTCCAAATTGGCAACGCCCCGGTGCTTAGTAGCTCCCATAGACTAATAATGACAAAATCTTGAAACTTTTCTCCTCTGAAACCATAAGGCCAAGAGCTTAGTATGTAGCAACTTGAAGTATTCATCTGCATAAATCCTGCCAACTATGCCCCTGGGGTCCAAATTGGCCACACCCTGAGGCCCATAAGCTCCCATAGACTTATACTGGGAAAAACTGACAAAAATCTTCTCTGAAACCATCAGTGCCCAGAGCTTAGATATTAAGTATGCAGCAACGTCAAGTGGTCACTCAAATAAATCCTGCCAACAATGCCCCTTGGGTGAAAAATTGGTCACGCCCAGAGGCATATTAGTTCCCATAGACTTATAATAGGAAAAACTTAAAAAAAGTCTTCTTCTCTGAAACCATAAGGCCCAGAGCTTTAGATATTTAGAACGGAGCAATGCCAAATGGTCACTCACATAAATCCTGCCAACCATGGCTCTTGGGTCAAAAAAATATAGAATGGACATTCCTTGGGTGGATCACTTGTTTCTTTTTTACCCATTGTATGCGGGAAAACCCTAAATGGGTACCTTGGCAAACAGTGCTGGCCCAGACCAGACCCCACAGAACACTATGTCTGATCAGGGCCTGCACTGTTTGCTAACAGAATTTTCCATCAAAAATAGAAAAAAAAATAGGCCTGACACCCCTTATATGACAAATGGACTGGTCCAACATATAGCAATAGAAGAGTCCACTAGTATACCGTTGGTTAATGTAATAAATATGACAATTGCCTGAAGATAGCCGGTGGAGCGACAGGCCCTCTTGGGCCTCTTGTTCTTATTTATACTGCAAACATAAGTTGTGGGTGCTCATTAGAACCACCTCATTTCTTCCAAAATTTATGTCCACAATATTTGTCTAAAAATATCCAAAGCATCAATCTTGGAGTTTTAAATACAGTATCTCAATTAACCCATTGTATGCTTGAAACCCCTAAAGGGGTATCTTGGCAAACAGAGCAGGCCCAGATAAGATGCCACATGTGGCATCTCATCAGTGCCTGCACTATTTACTAACAGAATTTTCCGACAAAAATAGAACAAAAACGAAAGAATAGGCCTGACACCCCTTATATGACAAATAGACTTGTCCAACATATAGCAATGGAAAATCAGAGTCCACACAAGAGCTGATCTATTTCGATTCTAACACACTAAAAATCAACAATCATTTTGTTGTTTCCTTCGAATTCTCTCAATCATCAGCCATTGTTAGAAAAAATCCCATCAACATATTTGAATGTATAGCACACATTTCTGTCCCTATTTAAGGTTTTTGAAGCAAAAAAATAGTGTTTCACTGTCTAAAGTCAAGGCATCTGCGAGTGATGTCATAAAATGGCGGCTTTGAATGATGTCACTTGTCACGTTCTTTCGACTAGTGATTTGTTGCTTAATAAATCACAGTTCCTTTCCATTGCCTATATAGGCACCATGTGTTAGGATATGAGTTTTGTTGTTACAGTCAACCCTCTTTATACCAACATTTGTTAGAACGGCAAAACTCGTTATAACGGCAATTTGAATGAAATGACTACTTAGCTAAAGGCTTAGCCTTGGTTCCGAGTGGCGAGGGCTTCCCTCAGATTGAGAATGCACAAATCGAGTCCATAGTCATGAAAGCATCTTGTAATCTAATTACTCAAGAAACAAGTGTTATAGATATTTGTTAGAATTGCCTCACCGAGGCGATTCTAACAAATGTCTATAAAATTTGTTTCATGGAGTATTGATGGGGAGAATGCCTTTTATTACCTATCATACTCCTAAATGGGATTCTTTATAACAGCAAATTCTTTATAACGGCACAATAAAAGGGAACAAATACTGCCGTTATACAGAGGGTCCTCTACATATTAAATGTCAGAATAAAAAGGGTTGACTGTATTTTCTGTAGGTTGGAATTCAGAAAGTGTTTGCAGAAGTTCTTTTGTATTTTGATTAGGTGGAATTCAGAAAGTGTTTGCAGAAGTTCTTCTGTATTTTCTGTAGGTTGGGATTCAGAAAGTGTTTGCAGAAGTTCTTCTCTTGGTTGGAATTCAGAAAGTGTTTGCAGAAGTTCTTCTGTATTTTCTGTAGGTTGGAATTCAGAAAGTGTTTGCAGAAGTTCTTCTGTATTTTCTGTAGGTTGGAATTCAGAAAGTGTTTGCAGAAGTTCTTCTGTATTTTCTGTAGGTTGGGATTCAGAAAGTGTTTGCAGAAGTTCTTCTGTATTTTCTGTAGGTTGGGATTCAGAAAGTGTTTGCAGAAGTTCTTCTCTTGGTTGGAATTCAGAAAGTGTTTGCAGAAGTTCTTCTGTATTTTCTGTAGGTTGGAATTCAGAAAGTGTTTGCCGAAGTTCTTCCATCTCACAAAGTGAAGAAGATTAAACAAATCCAGAAACTTGGCATTAAAGTTGCTATGGTGGGTGATGGTGTGAATGATTCTCCTGCTCTCGCCCAGGCAGATGTTGGTATAGCTATTGGTACAGGAACAGATGTTGCTGTGGAGGCTGCAGATATTGTCCTTATAAAGGTGAGCAGTCCAAACAAGCAGTTTCAGTTGTTACCATAAAAATCCTAAAAAAATTTTGGACACCTTGAGCACTTGCTGAAATTCTCCTTGAGGACTTGCTGAAATTCAAAAAAATTTTTAAACAGTTTGTTTCATGATCCCGCAAGGAGTTCGAAAAGTTGAGGCGGTAATGGCAAAGAGTGCAGACCCTTATCAGACTGCTCCCTCAGGAGCAGTCTGATCTGGGTCTGCACTGTTTGCTCATGCCTGTCTGTCCCAATACTTATGGTCATTACGGTAAGTTTCAAGGTACAGGTACTATGTTTGTTAAGAGAACTTGCTAATGAAGTCCACAATGGTATTTACTAGTCTTAGGGCTCATTCAAATGATAAGATTTGCACATGTATATTGATTGTGAATGTTGATCTTTCACATAATTATGTTCCACTCTCCTGAACAAGATAGTCACAAGAATTTAAAATACAAAACCTTATAAAAGACTTCTTTCTCTAATAGGACATCTAACAAAACTGCTAAAATACTTTCGCTCCACATGATGGCCACCATAGCTGAAAATATAAAAATCTTAAAATGACTTCTACTCCTAAACAGCTGGACTGATTTTGAAATAATTTCACACAAATGGTTCTTGGGTCAGCTGAAATTGCTTAAACCTTCCACTCCTCTTTATATTAACTTCCATTTCATTTGTATAATTTGGATCAGGTGAGTGATCCAGGGTCATCATGGCCCTCTTGTTATAAAACTGGGAGCACCTTAAAGTGGCAGTTTTAACTATCATAATCAAGGCAAGCACATGAAAAAGTAACTCTGTATTTTTGTCAACTTTTTATAATCCATCCTTCTACGGTGATACATAGAAGGCACTGAATGAAGATTTATTTCTCACTATGACTTACAAGCCCTAACATTTTTAGCTCGGCTGTTTTCGAAGAAAACGACGACGTATTGTCATAGCTCTGGCATCGTCTGCATCGTCGTCATGCAAAAACTTGGACATTTTGTAATATCTCTGTCATTACTGAACATATTTACTTGAAACTCGGACTAGTTTTTCATTATGAAAACTTAGGGGAACTCATACCAATAGGTGAGGTAACCCTCAAAATATTTTTGGCACAGTTATGCCCCTTTTTCCGACTAAGAATTTTTGCAGCCGAGCATTGGCACAGGCATGTGGTGCTCTTGTTTTTTGGTTTAACAACCCTTTCAAGGTTATTTCACTCATATTGAGCTGATCGGTAGTCAGGGGTGGGCGAAATCAGAGTAGCTGGAGAGAAAACGCCTGACCATCCTTTACAGAACTTGGCATCTCACGTGTGACTCATGCCAGGCCCAACCCACAGCAGTGAGAGACCCAATTATGATTAAGAGTCAGCGCTCTTATCCACTAGGCCATGGAGGCCCATCCAAGCCCTATGAATACACACCAACTGATCAGCTAACAATGTTCATACGTTCCAGCCATGTTTTCTTGGGAATGTTAAAGCCTTGGTCAGAGGAAGAAGTGGCAAGCTAAATATTCAATAGATTTTTTTTCCTGAGTTGGCCTACAGACGTAAAACTGGCTGCAGTGACTTGTTACAGATAACTTGTAACCTAAACATTGCAATTGAAAAAATTAATGCATCATTGGCTAGTACAAACTTATGCCCAACTAAATCTACATGAAAAAATATGACTATGCGGGCCATCTTGAAGCTGTATGATGTCCAGGGGCCAGTTGTTCAAAATTAATGACATTGTTAGTTAACATAGAGTTAAAACTTTGATCATTTAATATGGCAAATATGCAAATGTTTTTGCTACAAAAAATGTGAGCAGCTTTTGCAGATGCAAAAGCTGCTCTAATTCTTGCAGCAAAAATACCAGAATTTTATTTTTTATACTTGCTAGAACGGTTAACAGTTTCACCACTAATGAACTTGTTAAGCTAATGATGCTTTGGACAACTGGCCACAGAACTATGTAATTATGATCAGTGATTTAACCCTTAACCTGCTGTTGTCATGACAACCCCTACCTTTGCAAACAGTATAGATCCAGATCAGATGGCTTAGAAGCCATCTGATCTGGACCTATACTGATTGTCATTCAGTTTGTGAATTTGAACAAAACTTTACATCATGATATCTGATTGGCTGATAGTCAGAAATGGGTGTGGCTAATACAGTTATTCAGCAGGATAAGCGTTTGTTTGTTTGTATTGGAGTTTAACAGCCCAGTCAACACTTTTTAGGTCAGTTTTAGCCGGTCACTTTACTATCCACACTTTTCCTGGGCAGGCTTATATACATAAGCGGTTAACAAGTACAGTGCACATTCTTTCGCCACAAACTGACAACTGCCCTTCTT
Organism: Lucinisca nassula; assembly: GCA_963580285.1. Taxonomy (NCBI): domain Eukaryota; kingdom Metazoa; phylum Mollusca; class Bivalvia; order Lucinida; family Lucinidae; genus Lucinisca; species Lucinisca nassula. The sequence continues at coordinate 50,827,886 of OY757015.1, forward strand.
GAATCAGCCGAAGGGAGAGAATCACTGTAGAAAAGATTTCACGATCAATCTCCACGAAAGAATGTTGCCTACCCCGGCAGGTATTGAACCAACGGTGTCCTGATCACCAGCCAGATGTGCATCTGACTGAGCTACCGAAGCCGGTGCAGGAATTTAAGAGGTTTATGTGTACTTGATAGAAAAACAGCCCCCACCCATTGGGGCTTGAAGAAATAGATGGGCTGCATGATGCTTCCACCCAGAGCTGGAACCGACCGCACACGTGTACTGGTAAACCGCTTAGAGGATCTAAGCCTGCGCAGGCAAAGTAGTGTGAGTCGGTCCATCCTTGCTTATAAACCCTATCGGTTTCATTGGGTGACAGGGCTTGAGAGGTCAATTCATCTCAATGTCGGGTAAAAGTCCCACAAAATTGGAAGCAAAGTCTCCAAAATGAACTATACAGTGTTGACGGGGATGTTAAACCTCAAATCAAACAAGCAAACAAAAATCTTGATAGAAAAGTACATTTCAGCTTGATAGGAATGTGAGTATTTATTACTTGAAATGATTTTTTGGTTTTCATGCATGCAAGTGGCTGTAATGGGGCAAATCTGTTCTGATAAAAATATGGTTTATGATTTTAAGACTTCTAATACATATTTTAAATATTAAAATATTTTTTGACTAAATACATGCATTATTCCAGTTTATGATAATATGTTTGCTTCAGTATAACTTTTGCATTTTTAGCTCACCTGAGCACAAAGTGCTCATGGTGAGCTATTGTGATCGGTCAATGTCCGTCGTCCATCGTGTGTCGTGTGTCGTGCGGCGTCAACAATTTGCTTTAAATGCTAACTCCTCCTTAAACGATGAGCCAATTTCAATAAAACTTCATAGAAATATTGCTGAGGTGACCCTCTACAAAGATAGCTAAAATTGTTCTGCTCCACTGAACAAGATGGCCGCCAGAGCTAAAAATAGAACAATCTTTAAACGACAACTTCTCCTGTACCTTAAGGCGAATTTCATTCAAACTTTATAGGAATGTTGCTCAGGCGACCCTCTACCAAAATGGCTAAAACGTTTCCGCTCCAGTTAACAAAATGGCCACCAGAGCTAAAAATAGAAAATTCTTTAAACGACAACTCCTCCTGTGACCTTGGGCCAAATTAATTCAAACTACATAGGAATGTTGCTTAGGTGACCCTCTACTAAAATAGCTAAAACGGTATTGCTCTGATAAGCAAAATGGCCGCCATAGCTAAAAATAGAAAAACGTTGTAAATTGGCTTCAAACACAAACTCCTCCTCAACCCTTGGGCCAATTTGATTCAAACTTCACAGGAATGTTGCCCAAATGACTCCCTACCAAAATAGATAAAATCGTTGTGCACTGACAAACAAGATGACCACCAGAGCTAAAAATAGAAAAAATCTTTAAACAACAATTGCTCCTGTTCCCTTGGGCCAATTTTATTCAAACTTCATAGGAATGTTGCTTAAGTGACCATCTACCAAAAAAGCTGAAAAGGTTCTGCTCTGATGAGCAAAATGGCCACCATAGCTAAAAATAGAAAAACATCGTAAATTTGCTTCAAACATGAACTCCTCCTTAACCCTTGGGCCAATTTGATTCAAACTTCACAGGAATGTTATGTAGGTGACTCCCTAAAGAAGTAGCTAAAATCATTCCGCTCTGACTAACAAGATGGCTGCCAGAGCTAAAAGTGGAAAAATCTTCAAACGACTTCTCCTTTACCCTTGGGCCAATTTCATTCAAACTTTATAGGAATGTTGCTTAGATGACTCACTACCAAAATAGCTAAAACGTTTTCGCTCTGATGAGCAAAATGGCCGCCATAGCTAAAAACAGAAAAACTTTGTAAAATTACGTCAAAACGCGAACTCCTCCTCAACGTTTGGGCCAATTTGATTCAAACTTCACAGGAATGTCAGTTAGGTGACTCCCTACCAAAATAGCTAAAATCCTTCAACGTGCGAACAAGATGGCTGCCAGAGCTAAAAATAGAAAATCTTCAAACGACAACTCCTCCTTACCCCTTGGGCCAATTTGATTCAAACTTCACAGGAATATTATGTTGTTGACTCCCTACCTAAATAGCTAAAATTGTTCCGCTCTGACTAACAAGATGGCTGCCAGAGCTAAAAATAGAAAAAAACTTCAAACGACAATTCCTCCTTACCCCTTGGGCCAATTTGATTCAAACTTCACAGGAATATTATGTCGTTGACCCTCTACCATATTAGCTAAAATGATCCCACTCTGATGAACAAAATGGCCACCAGAGCTAAAAATAGAAAAACATTGTAAATTTGCTTCAGACTTCACAGGAATGTTGCCCAGATGACTCCCTACCAAAATAGTTAAAATCATTCCACTCTGATAAACAAGATGGCCACCAGGGCTAAAAATAGAAAAAAATCTTCAAACGACAACTCCTCCTGTACCCTTGGGCCAATTTCATTCAAACTTCATAGGAATGTTGCTTAGATGACTCTCTACCAAAATATGTAAAATGGTCTCCCTCCGATGAACAATATGGCCGCCAGAGCTAAAAATAGAAAAACATTGTAAATTTGCTTCAAATGCAAACTCTTCCTAAACCCTTGGGTCAATTTGATTCAAACTTCAAAGGAATGTTGCGTAGGTGACACCATACCAAAATAGCTAAGATCGTTCCACTCTGATGAAGATGGCCATCAGAGCTAAAAATAGAATGTACCAGAGACAGTGACAATCAGGTGAGCGAATCAGGGCCCTCTGGGCCCTCTTGTTCACTTTTTGCATCAGTCATATATACAGTAAAATTCGTATATTAAGGCCACGATGGGCCTCCATGGCCTAGTGGATAAGAGCGCAGACGCTTAACCATTAGGTCTCTCACTGCTGTGGGTTTGGGCCTGGCTCAGGTCACATGTGAGACACCAAGTTCTGCATCCGAAGGTCATGTGGTTTTTCTCCGGCTACTTTGGTTTTCGCCCACTTCTGATTAACAATCAGCTCAATATGAGTGAAATAATCTTGAAAAGGCGGTAAAACCAAAACCAAAAAAAAAAATAATAAGATCACCGTTGGGACTGTTCAAAAGTGGTAAAGACCACTTTTGAACAGTCCCAAAGGTGGTCTCTCAATAGAAAACACAAAGGAACAATAGCTGCAACCTTCTCAATAAGCTTTTAAAAGCAGATTTAGACTTAATTTTAGGTGGTCTTAATGGCGGAATTTTACTGTAATCACTGCCATGACCCATGGGGAAATATTGGGGCTTTTGCCGTGTTCCAGCACAGAGGTTCTCTAGCGTAGGCTATTATTTTAAACACCAAAGGGGTTACTTTTGCAGAGAAAATCATTAAAAATGCTAAGATATAACATCATTGAAATCCCACTAAGCTCAAGACTTCTACAATGTAATAGATGTAAAATTTCGTTAAATGCAATGTGTGACTATTGACAAAAGATAGAACTGTAGTTTCTAGCCCCATGTTGAAAAAGTGAGGCTGTACTGGATTTGCTGTGTCCTTCCGTGATTCCATCATTCCATGACTGCAAAATTGAAAAGCATTTGACTTAATAACTTTTATGTCATTGAACCTCATACCACACTTGGTGCCAGCCTGGGTAGCTCAGTCTGATGCGCGGCTGACTGGTGATCAGGCTGGTACCTCAAAGGTCAAGGTCATACTTAAAGGTCAAAGTAAAAAAGGGGCCTTTTTTTGGTGTTTGGTCAATAACTTTCTTATTTGCAGATGGATTTTGAAATTACGTGGCAGAAATGTTAACCACAATGAGTCGATACGTCTCTTGCATGACTCATGTTGATACATCAAAGGTCAAGGTCACAGATAATGAGAGAGCTGAACATTTAAATTAATTAGCCAGTGTTCACTGAACTAAATTTATAGTAACCAGTTTGTTTTAAGAGACAAACTGCTAATTTCTTATTGCACAGAATATTGTTACATAGAGTGTATATACATGTATGTGAAAGAGGAAAGATTTGTTTATATGCAATGGCAGAAATGTTAACTATCATGAGATGATGTGTTGTACCTCAAAGGTCAAGGCCATACTTAGAGGTCAAAGGTAAAAAAAGGGCTTTTTTGTGTACGGTCAATAACTTTATTATTTCTCTATGAACTTTTTTTAAAGTTACTTTGCAGAAATGTTCATCTTCATTAGATGATGTGTTGCACATAAGACCCAGGTCAATACCTCCAATGTCAAGGTCAAACTTAGAGGTCAAAAAGGGGGCAGACATCTGTGTTTTTGTGTGTGTATGTGTGTGTGAATTCGGGTTTAACGTCGCTTTCAACATTTTTTCAGTCATATCACGACGGTGTCTGGTTGCGACAGGGAGCTCATTGCTCACTTTTATAGTGCTGCCTCACTGAAGTATCATGTCCCAGACACATTACATGATACCACACCCAGTCACATTATCCTGACACAGGGTCGACCAGTCCTAGCTCTACCCCGTAAATCTGAGTGCCAAGCGAGGAGTAGCTAGTACCATTGTTAACGACTTTGGTATGTCGCGGCCCGGGATCGAACCCGTGACCTCCCGTTCCCCGGAGCGGACACTCTACCAACTGAGCTATCGGGGCCGGTCTGTGTTTTTTGTAGAAAAACAAGTTCTAGTTACATTTCTTTTTTGTTCATTTAAACAAAATCAGTAGGACATCTGTTTTGACTAAAAGGGATTCACTGTAAGTCACTTTTACTTTTTGATGCCCTTTCAGATCATAACATGAACAAGTCTGTGAAATGAACACCCCATATAGAGAAAACGGGGGTTTATGGGTATACATTATTTTTCTTCTGTCCCAAGACATGGGTTATTGGTACTCATTAGAACAGCCTCACCGAGGTGGTTCTAATGAGCACCCACAACCTATGTTTGCAGTTTAAATAAGAAAAATGAGCCGGTGCACAGCCTTTCCTACAATTTACATGTGTGCCCAGCAAAGACTCAGATCAGCCTTTGCATCGGTGCAATCTGATCAGAGTCTTCATTGTGTGCTCCAAGTGCAGCAAGAGAAGTCTCTGGTCAGATTATATGGATGTGCAGGCTGATTCTATCCTTCGCTAGGGGCTCATATAAATTGTGGGAAATGCTGTGCCCCGTCTCAAATATCAGATTTTCATCAGAAAACCATCGTGGAAAATGGTTTTATTGCGGATATTAGATTATGCTGTAAAGTGTTTAGATTTTTTAACTAAGATGGTGAAAACTGTTTTGCTCTGGGAAATGTGATCACTTTAACTTTGTGGGAACAATGGTTTTGCTTTAGTGGATTTGCCATAGTAATTTTAGCTTGTTCCAAAACTGTACTGATAAATCAATCCATAATGCCACATCATGCAAACATGCCTATATAATTTTGACTCTTTAAGCCCCACTTTTATATGGTAAAAACTGGGGTTTACAGGGGTATTCATTTTCTTTTGTTTCTGCTCAAAAATTTAGATTGTGAGTACTTATTAGAACTGCCTTGCCGAATGTCTTATTTCTGCTCAAAAATATAGATTGTGGGTGCTAATTAGAACTGCCTCACTGAGGAAGTTCTAATGACTACCAAGAATAGATGTTTTGAGCAGAAATATGAAAAAATATCACTGTTTTTATCTGAAAAATTTCATTTTTTGGTTGTGAAATTTTACCTGTATATTTGAATAGGCGTGTTTTCATAATTTTAGGTATTTTTCTTGTTAATGCTTACTGATACATCTGGTGAAATGAACTTTTTTGTCTATATTTTGATATTTGGTACAAATAAAAAATTGACTTATATACAAGGCAATGTTGAAGGCTTTCTACTAAAGAGGGACTCTGGCATTTAAATAGAGATTCCTGAACATCATGTGAACAAGTCTGTGAAATGAAGACCCCTCTAAATAGAAGTGAAGGCAATGATCAGAAATCTATACAATTAACCCACAGCTCCCATCAGAGACACTTCATATAGAGAAAACTGGGGTTTACAGGGGTATACATTATTTTTCTTATTTCTGCTCCAAGACAATGGTTGTGGGTACTTGTTAGAACCGCCTCGTTGAGGTGGTTCTAACAAGCACCCACAACCTATGTTTTGAGCAGTTATATACGGCAGATTTTCATCAGAAAAGTAGCTAATTTTTGAGATGTGAAAAATACACTATGTCACACAGGTATGTTATCGTAATGAACAGCTAAGTTGAAAAACACTCAGAGAGAGGGCAGGGAGGGGGAGTGCTTAGTGAAATTATAATAAGCTGGCTCTTTCCAAACTGCATGGCATCACAAAAGTACACCTTCATAACTTTGTCCACCTTTAACCTCACTTATATATATATAGTGAAACTGGTGTTCAAAGGGGTATACAATATTTATAGCCCCGCTTTGAAAAAGTGGGGGCTATGTTGGATTTGCCTTGTCCTCAGTTTAGAAGCCTCCGTGGTGCAGTGGTTACGCTACTCGCCTTGTAAACCAGGGATCGCAGGATCGATCCCGGGCTTCTCCAGACTTTCGGATGAGTCTTTAAACAGAGGTCCCGTCTCCGCATGACCTTAGCTGTTGGTGGGACGTAAAACTAAAACTCACTCACTCACTTGTCCTCAGTTCTGTGATTCCGTATTTCTGTAAATCTGTAATTCCATTATTCATCATGACTCAAAAACCGTGCAAGATATTTTCATGAAACTTCACACAAATGTAAAGCACTATGAGATGATGTGCAGAGTGCATGAACCATAACTCTGGATTGCCTACTTTTGGAGTAATTGCCCTTTGAACATTGAAAAAACTCTGTTATTCATGATAACTCAAAAACTGTTTGAGGTATTTTCATGAAACTTCACACAAATGTACAGCACTATGAGAGGATGTACAGAATGCATGAACCATAACTCTGGATTGCCTACTTTCAGAGTTATTGCCCTTTGATCATTGAAAAATGGCAGTTTTAACCTTGTCAGCTCCATAACTAAAAAAACGTTTGAGGTATTTTTATGAACCTGCACACAAATGTAAAGCACTATAAGACGATGTGCAGAGCACATGAACCATAACTCTGGATTGCCTACTTCTGGAGTTATTGCCGTTTGAACATTGAAAAATGGCAATTTTAACCTTGTCCTCCCCATAACACAAAAATTGTTTGAGATATTTTTATGAAACTTCACACAAATGTAAAGCACCATGAGACAATGTGCAAAGCACAGTCATTTACCATACGTGACGTGAACAAGTCCGTGAAATGAAAACTCCACTAAACCCCACTTTATATAGAGAAAACTGGGGTTTACAGGGGTATACATTATTTTGCTTATTTCTGATCCAAGACATAGGTTGTGGGTACTTGTTACAACTACCTCAATGAGGCGGTTCTAACGAGCACCCACTACCTATGTTTGCAGTGAAAATAAGACAAAAACTAGAATCGCGCAGTAGATGGCACGCCATCGCATATCCCCACGCTTTTTTAAAGATACGCCACTATATAAGTTCTCAATTGCAACTCCCACCCAATCTTAAGATCAAAATTCCGAAAGTGTCATGCACTCCTCAGACCAAAAACCTATCAGTTCCCAAAGTTTCATGTTTCTATCTGAAACGGCGTAGGAGGAGTTATCCGGTAATCATTAAAAGGGGGTTATCGGGGTGAAAATTCAAGTTTTTGACCTCTGGTGACCTCAAACCTGACCCTAGGGTCAAATTTTGATTGTTATGTATTCTACTCATTATGCTGTTTGATTTGATATGTCACATGACAAGGTTCTAAAAACTTTGATTTTTTACCCCCGGGGCACCCCACCCCCTGGCCTGGCCCCTAGGGGTAGGATCAAAATTCTGAAACTGTCATGCACTCCTAAGACCAAAGACCTATCAGTTCCCAATGTTTCATGTTTCTATCTGAAATGGCGCAGGAGGAGTTATCCGGTAATCGTTAAAAAGGGGGTTATGGGGGTGAAGATCCAAGTTTTTGACCTCTGGGAACCTCAAACCTGACCCTAGGGGTCAAATTTTGATTGTTATGTATGCTACTTATATTTCCGTTCGATTTGATATGTCACACGACCAGGTTCTGAAAACTTTGATTTTTTACCCGCGGGGCACCCCACTCCCTGGCCTGGTCCCTAGGGGTAGGATCAAAATTCCGAAAGTGTCATGCACTCCTCAGACCAAAGACCTATCAGTTCCCAAAGTTTCATGTTTCTATCTGAAACGGCGTAGGAGGAGTTATCCGGTGATCGTTAAAAAGGGGGATATGGGGGTGAAGATCCAAGTTTTTGACCTCTGGTGACCTCAAACCTGACTCTAGGGGTCAAATTTTGATTGTTATGTATTCTACTCATTGTGCCGTTCGATTTGATATGTCACACGACCAGGTTCTGAAAACTTTGATTTTTACCCCCGGGACACCCCACCCCCTTGGCCTGGCCCCTAGGGGTAGGATCAAAATTCCGAAAGTGTCATGCACTCCTCAGACCAAAGACCTATCAGTTCCCAAAGTTTTAAGTTTCTAGCTGTAAAAGTGTGGGAGGAGTTGTCCGGTAAGACAGACAGACGGACGTACGGACGACGGAGACAATTACAATATCCCCACTTTTTCTTCGAAAAGCGTGGGGATAATCACAGATTTTCATCAGAAAAGAAGCTATTTCGACGACGGGGAAAAATGTAATATATTGCACAGGTGTGTTATGGTAATGTTTCTGGATTGCCTTTTTACCACCTTTAATTAGAGGCTGAAAGCTGAAAACATTTTTTTTCTTGTATTTTTCTTTTCTAATAACGCTATAGCGGGGCTATAGTCAGATCCTCTGACAGTTCTAGTTTACTTATTTTTGCTCAAAAGCATAGGTTGTAGGTACTCGTAAGAATTGCCTTACCGAGGCAGTCCCATCGAGTACCTACAATCTATGTTGGAGCAGAAATATAAAAAAAAATGGATTTTTTACCTGAAGTATTTCTCTTTGAAACCCATTTCGGACAGAAAACTCTAAAATAAGACATTGTCATACAGTGAAGGCCCAGATCAGAGGCTGCAATATGTGACATCTGATCAGGGCCCTCAATGCTTGCAAAAAGCAAGAAGGCCAGTCATTATCCAATTCAGTTTTTAATAATTATGCAAAGACACCCCTACATTTTGAAATGTACTCCTGCTATATGTAGTGATCTGCTATAAGATCAAGATTAAGTTACCTTGACATCACGTTAATAAAGAAAGAATGTGCAATGTACTGGTTAAGGGCTTACATATAAGCCCGCCCAGAAAAAATGTGGATAGTTTACCCACTCAAAAATGACCTGAATAGTGTTGACTGGGTTGTTAAACTCCAATACAAACAGACAAACCTCAATGAGGGGGTTCCAACGAGCATCCAAAACCTATAATTTGACTATTAATAAGAAAAATATTGAAAATTTCCGTCAGAAATATAACTGTTTTGAGATAAAAAAAGAATGCACTTGTCACACAAATGTGTTATTGTATTGGAATATTTATGAAAAATAGCAAACACTGAATTGAATGTTAGAGCTTCAGTTGTACCATAGTTCAGTGGAAGTAAAACAAAATACATGTATTTACATTCTCAGTACCTAAACAGAAAACTTCTTAATCCATTGCATGCGGGAAACCCCTAAAGCCTGGTACCTTGGCAAAAAGTGCAGGCCCAGATCAGATGCGGCAGAACACAGCGTCTGATCAGGGTCTGCACTATTTGCTAACAGAATTTTCTGTCAAAAATAGAATAAAAAATGAAAAATAGGCCTGACAACCCTTATGTGACAAATGGACTTGTCCAACATATAGCAATGGAAGAGTCCACTAGTATACAATGGGTTAAACTTTGCTGTTTACTCGATATTGTTCATGAAGGGGTTCCTTAAAACTGTGCTGGTGACTCAATGTTATTTATTCATCAGTGAACATAAATAAATTATGCTCATTTCTTAGGTAACCTTTACTTTCAGAATGATCTTCTGGACGTTGCTGCTGCCATCAAGCTGTCTAAACTGACTGTGAGAAGGATTAGAATCAACTTCATAGCAGCATCTGTCTACAATCTGATAGGAATACCCGTTGCTGCAGGTAATCATAACTGGCAGGAGTAATCGGATAATCGTTTAATCGATCAATAAATTCCACAAAAATGATTATCATTATTGATTTGCTTGGAATCGATTGTTTCAAAAGTAGAATTTATTACCCAAAATTATGTCTACAATAACTGGATGAGTGGCAAACAGGGCAGGCCCTGATGAGACACTGTTCTGTGGCATCTCATCTTGGTCCCCACTGTTTGCTCAGGACAAATACATATTGTAAAGTACAACATACGGTATGGCCCTTGCCCATCGGGACTTGAAGAAATAGATGGGCTGTATGATGCTTCCACTCAGAGCTGAAACCGACCGCACATGAGTACTGGTAAAGCACTTAGAGGATCTAAGTCTACCCAGGCAAAGCCTTGCGAGTCAGTCCGTCCATGCTTTTTAACCCTGTTGGTTTCATTGGGCCACAGGGCTTGAGATGTCATTTCATCTCAATGTCCGGTAAAAGTCCCACAAAATTGGAAGCAGCATCTCCAAAATGACCTACACAGTGTTGACTGGAACGTTAAACCTCAAATTCAACCAACAACAACATATGGTAAGAGACATGCAGACAGGTAAAAGTATGACCAAAGCTTTGTTGATTACTAATCGATTATCGATCACAATGGCATGACTGATAATCGATTATCTTTTCAGCTCCTAATCGGCCAGCCCTAATCATAACTCCTCAGGTATATTATCTGTTATGGTACATTATCTGTCATTTAGATGGTTCTAACGAGCACCCTCAACCTTTGTGTTGAGTATAAATAAAAAGAAAATTACCCTTTTTAAGATATGGAAAACTGCACCAGGTCACATGTGTGTGTTATTGTTATACATCGATGAGGGGACTGCTAAGTACACACACCATACACTTTCAAGAGAAGAAAAAAATAAATATCTATAATTATTAGAAGTATTTCCTGGTGACTCAAGAACGAATTTGAAACAACCATGGTAAATGATCCATTGGTGGAGGAACATGGAGATCATGGGAAGAACGTGCACAATTTGACTTCCGCTACCATGGTATGGTAGATGATCGAACTCCCTCAGTATGACATCATTATAAGCACAAAGATAGACCCCACCCCCTTGAATCCCCCTTAATACAGTAATAATGCAGTTTACGGGGTAAATATTTCTTTTTTCTTTTTTTTCTCTCTATATCCATGCTCAGAACCATTGACTGTTGGCACTCTAGGAACCATCCCAGTGGCTATTTGCAGGTGCAAGTAGTCCGCATTTTGTGCGGCGGTTTGAGTCTGAAGTTTGAAAGAAAGAATTTTTTTTCTCCATATCTGATAATTCTGTTTGGGTGGGTAGACTTCCATTAAACTTGATAAGGCATACTTTTGTGATGGTATTTTAGGCAACAGCACTGACATGCCTTGATGATTTTAAGGTCAAGTTAGAAATCTTTAATGTTTCAAGCCTTAACATGTTTAATAGCTCATATTTTCCAAACCATAGGATGGAATGGGGGTCTGTTTGATAATATGATTAAATAATACCAGCAACCCAAAATATAATAAATGCCAAATACTTAGCATATTGAAGTATAATTTCTCTAAAAAATTGTGGTTACAGTTTAATGTACCATTATGCAGAACTGGAAAATGATGTATTTTATGGTAATCTTTCTCTTCTTTATTTGTCATATAAGTAAGTTTTGCCTTTTTTGCCAGCCTTGTGGTGCCCAACTGTTGTCCAGACATTAGCCAAAATATTGAATCGGTTTACTATATACAAAGTAGATGACAGATGAACAACTTACATTTTTCTCGCAAAACTGCCAAGGTCTATCACTAGCATCCAAAAGAAGGGACTTATTTCATTTTGTTAAAAACAAAAAGTACAACATAATTTGTCTGCAGGATGTACATATCAATAATACAATGGAAGATTTTGTAAAAAATGAATGGGGGTATAAGGCCTATTTCAGTTCATATAGCACAAACAGTCGAGAGGTAATGACCCTAATAAATAATAACTTCGAACAGAAGATTGAACAAGTTAAGGCAGATAAAAATGGCAATTATTTGATTATTAATATTACTATACAGGATAAAAAGATTACTTTAAAAAATGTTTATGTCCTAACCAAGATAACCCTCAATGTTATAGAACTTAGTTTCATAAAATATCAGAATTCGATAATGATCAAATTATAATGTGTGTTGATTGGAATTTTGTACTAAATCCAGATCTCGATTATGATAACTATATGCATATTAATAATCCACGATCAAGACAAGCCATGCTTGATTTTTTAGAGGAAAACAATATGCTAGATATTTGGAGAATTATGAATGAAGATAGAAAACAGTTTACGTGGCGAAGATTAAATCCTGTTAGAAAGCAAGCCAGACTTGATTTTTTCTTATCACTGAAAACATATCTCATTTCGTTACTGATACTCAAATAATTCCAGGTTTTCGTACTGATCATAGTGGTATATTACTAAAGTTAAAACTTCAAGAATGTGTAAGGGGTCCTGGGTATTGGAAATTCAATAATACATTATTAAAAGATAAGGATAATGTTAAAAACATTAAACAAACTATTAATGAGATAAAGCGAACTTATACAATAAATGAAACTGAAATGCAAGTAAATGACAATAATGAAACAATGCAGTTTGATATAAATGACCAGTTATTCTTGGAAACATTACTCATGGTAATTAGAGGGAATACTATCAAATTTAGTTCTGAAAAAAGAAAAGATCTAAACTGGAAGAAAGTAATCTGGAAAGAGAAATAAATATGTTAGTGCAAGAAATCAATGATAATCTGATTAACATTAGTCAAGAGAACCTTCAGCTTTTAGAACAAAAGAAAACAAATTATTTAGTAAATATAAGAAAGCAAAAAATTGAAGGGGTAATGCTTAGGTCTAAATGCAGATATCAAGATTGAGGGGAGAAACCAACAAAATATTTTTTAAACTTAGAAAGCAGAAATTATACAAGTAAAACAAAAAATAAATTGATGGATGATGATAGTAAAGAGTATACAGAAAGTAAGGACATTTTGAATCTTCAAAAAGATTTTTATCAAAAATTATACTCTAAAAATGAAAATATAAATGTAAATGACATAGAATCATTGATAGGAGATAATTCTGAAAAATTGTCTAATGCAGAATCAGAAGATCTGGAAGGTGATATTAAATATGCAGAAATATTGCAGGCTCTTAAAAACATGAAAAATGAAAAGAGCCCAGGACAGGATGGATTTACGGCAGAATTTTTCAAATTCTTCTGGGTTGATATAGGACATTTTATATTAAGATCACTAAATTATGCATATAGAAATGGATCACTCTCTGTAACACAAAAACTTTGTATCATAACATGTTAACCAAAGCCAAATAAGAATAGGCATAGTTTAAAAAACTGGAGACCAATATCATTATTAAATGTCATCTACAAATTGGCATCATCAGTAATAGCCAATAGACTTAAGAAAGTACTTGACAAATTAATCCATGAGGACCAAAAAGGTTTAATTTCAGGGAGATTTTTGGGAGAGAATATAAGGTTATTATATGATGTATTATATAATGCAAAATATCAAGAATTACCAGGATCTATTTTATCTGTCGATTTTGAAAAGGTTTTCGACACAGTTTCATGGGAATTTATCAATGAAATATTAATTTATTATAACTTTGGACCATCTATACGGAATTGGATTAATTTATTTCAGTTGGGAGCTGAATCATGCATTATACAAAATGGCTACATGTCAGAAAGTTTTTTTCTAAAACGTGGGTGCAGGCAAGGTGATCCAATCTCACCCTATATATTTATTTTATGTGCAGAAATATTAGGGAAAATGATTAGGAAAAACGAAAATATTAAAGGCATTGAAATAAATGATACAGAATATAAACTAAGCCAATATGCTGACGACACCCAAATATTTTTAGACAGTAGTGAAAATACACTAAATACAGCATTGTCAGTGCTAAATAAATTTTATAAGATATCTGGTTTAAAGATAAATGTGGAAAAAACTAAAGCTATATGGATTGGGTCACTGAGCCACTCAGAAATACAGTTGTGCCAACATTATAATCTTGATTGGACTCAGGGATCTTTTAGAATTTTAGGTGTAAATTTTTCAAGTGATGTTTTTAGCTCACCTGAGCCGTAGGCTCATTGGTGAGCTTATAGGGTGGTCATGCTGTCTGTATGTATGTATGTATGTATGTATGTATGTATGTCAACATTTTCAAACATTTTCTCCTCTGGAACCGCTGGGCGGACTGAAGCCAAATTTCATGTGGGGCCTCATGGGATGGGGGAACGAAAGTTTGTTCGCGGGGTCCAGGTCACATGACCAAGATGGCCGCCATGCCCATATATGGTAAAAACCCTTCAAAAATCTTCTTCTCCGGAACCGCTGGTCCGATTTTCACCAAACTTGGTATGTGGCCTTGGGTACTCGGGCCTATCATAGTTTCTTCAAATAATGGCCCTTGGATGACCTTGACCTATTTTATGCCAAGGTCAAATTTGGTAATATAGGCTTTTGAATGGCAAAAAGTGAAAACGGTGGATTTTTCAAAAATTGTGGCAGCCTTTGGCCTGAAAGTTGGTAGATGACATCAGCTAAATGAGTTAATAAGTATATATGAGATTTATAGGTCAAGGTCATTCTGTGACCTTGGGTCAAGTTTTTTAATATGTCAAACTTTAAACTTATTTTTCAGGGAAACTACTTGGTCAATTTTGACCAAATTTCATATGCAAGCTTTATGGGAGAAGGACATGTAAATTAAGTTGATGATGTTGGGTCACATAACCAAGATGGCCGCCATGCCCATATATGGTTAAAACCCTTCAAAAATCTTCTTCTCTGAAACTACTGGACGGATTTTCATGAAACTTGGTATGTAGCATCTGGGACGCTGGCCCATCATAAATTCTTAAAATGGTGACCCTCGGATGACCTTAACCTATTTTATGCAAGGGTAAAATTTAGTCACATATGCATTTGTATGGGAAAAAGTGAAAATGCATTATATCTAACAAACCGTTCAATATTCCACCACTAAATCATATATATTCTTGTTCCTTAAGATAGGGCGCATTTATTGACATGGGGTCCACCAGGTCCCTTAAAAAAACCCTTCAAAAATCTTCTTCTCCGGAACCGCTGGGCCGATTTCCACCAAACTTGGTATGTAGCCTCGGGACTCGGGCCCATCATAGTTTGTTCAAAGAATTGCCCTGGGATGACCTTGACCTATTTTATGCCAAGGTCAAATTTGGTCACATTGGCATTTGTATGGGAAAAAGTCTAAATGGCTGATATCTTGCAAATGGTTGAGAATACCACCCCTAAACCATATGTATATTCTTGTTCCTTGTGATTAAGCATGTTTAATGACATGGACCTTGGGAGTCTATGGGGTCCCCGGGGACATGCCCCACCCCCTTCATTTCAAAAAGTGCCCAATATCTTGGAAACTGTTCAGATCCCAACCCATAAACAATATATATTCTAAGGGGCTTTAAGTGACATGCATCTTGAGACCCTGGGGGCATGCCCCACCCCTGCATTACATAAAATGCATCAAATCTCAGAAACTGTTCAGATCCCCTCCCATAAATCATATATTTTCTTGTTTCTTGTGATAAGGGGCATTTAGTTACATGGATCTTTGAACACCATAGGTTAAATTGGGGGCCGACACCCCCTTTAGAAATGGTTAAGCTCTCCACCCATTAACCATATATTTTCTTGTTCCTGACCTTTTAGCCCATCTAAGGCTTTATCTTGGCTAAATATAACTGAAAATTCAAACTCAAAAGTTTTCCAACTGATCTTCAAGAGTCAGGAATGTGATTAAGGACCACTTGGTCATACAGCCAGATGCATTTAGTGACATGGACCTTAATTTGGGCCCCTGGGGGCATGCCCTACCCACATCATTTAATAAAATGCGTAATATTTCCCCACCCATTAACCATATATATTCTTTCTCTATATACTAATGTGGACATTTTCTCTTTTGATAATGGGTTTTCAGAAAAAACTCAATTAAAATTACATCAGGATAAAGAACAAAGTTTAAAACAACTAGCGTTGCAATAATTTAGAAAATCTGTTGACAAATAAGGATTTTATAACCAAAAACACATTTGAATAGGGAAATTTCCATTGTTAAATTGCTAGCAAGGGAGGTAAATATTTCCCCGCAAACTTTCAATTTCTTCATACACTGTTACTAAATAACTGAAATAATCATAAATGATGCAAAACACATCATGAAGTTCAAAACATTTAAATCGAGGCCAAAAAGATTCCAGAATCAAAACTTTATGATCATGGATTATCTCCCCTTTCAATGTAAAATCTCTATTCAAATCTTATTTTGGTCATAATTTTTTTAATAGTGAACCGATTTTCAAAATTTTTGTGGCACATGTTTCAAGAAATTTATAAGCAACTTTTGCTAAAGAAATCATCAATCCTTGTCTTTGTTTACTATAACGAATCTCTGATATATCATTATCAGAGGACAAAAACAGAACATTAAAACACGTTTGGTGACATGGATCTTAGATCCATAAGAGGTCTAGAGGGACCTTGGGTGCATGTCCCTTAGCCCTTTAGACCTAAGGCTGTCAGGTGAGCGTCTTCAGGACCAATGGTCCTCTGGTTGATATCTGGGATTTAAACTCAAATGAAGTATTGAACAAAATAGAAAATTTACTAGCGCACTGGTCTAAAAGAAAGTTAACTTTGCTTGGACGAATTACTGTAATTAAATCATTAGCTCTGTCTAAGTTCACCCATCTATTTTTGGCCCTACCTAATCCACCGGGAGACCTCATAAAACGGCTAGAGAGACTATTTTTAGCTCACCTGTCACGTAGTGACAAGGTGAGCTTTTGTGATCACTTTTTGTCCGTCGTCCATCGTGCGTGTGTGCGTGCGTCCGTAAACAATTTCAAATAAGAATATCTCTAATACCCCATGGTCAATCTTGATCAAATTTCATGAGACGCATCATCAGGTAGGGGGAAAGGCTGCATAAGGTTTTTGGGCTAATCAGATTGGAGTTCTGGTTGCCAAGGCAACATATAGCTCCCATAGACAATGGGAAAAAATTAAAATATCCTCTTCTCTGAAACCACAGGGCCCAGAGCTTAGATATTTAGCATGTATTAACGGCCAGTGGTCACCTACATAATTCCTGCCAATCATGCCCCTGGGGTCCAAATTGGCCACACCCCGGGGCCCCTTCGCTCCCATAGACTCATAATGGAACAAAATGCTTCAAAAATCTTCTTCTCGGAAACCACAGGGCCCAGAGCTTAGATATTTAGCATGTAGCAACAGCAAGTGGTCACCTACATAATTCCTGCCAATCATGCCCCTGGGGTCAAAACGGGTCACGCCCCGGGCCCTTTAGCTCCTATAGACTCATAATGGAAAAAAGCTTCAAAAATCTTCTTCGCTGAAACCACAGGGCCCAGAGCTTAGATATTTAGCCTGTATTAACGGCCAGTGGTCACCTACATAATTCCTGCCAATCATGCCCCTGGGGTCCAAACGGGCCACACCCCGGGGGCCCTTAGCTCCCATAGACTCATAATGGAAAAAAAAAGCTTCAAAAATCTTCTTCTCTGAAACCACAAGGCCCAGAGCTTAGATATTTAGCATGTAGCAACGGCCAGTGGTCACCTACATAATTCCTGCCAATCATGCCCCTGGGTTCCATATGGGCCACGCCCCGGGGCCCCTTCGCTCCCATAGACTCATAATGGAAAAAGTTTCAAAAATCTTCTTCGCTGAAACCACAGGGCCCAGAGCTTAGGTATTTTGCATGTAGCAACGGCAAGTGGTCACCTACATAATTCCTGCCAATCATGCCCCTGGGGTCCAAATTGGCCACACCCGGGGGCCCTTAGCTCCCATAGACTCATAATGGAAAAAAAAAAGCTTCAAAAATCTTCTTCTCTGAAACCACAGGGCCCAGAGCTTATATATTAAGCATGTAGAAACGGCAAGTGGTCACCTACATAATTCCTTCCAATCAAGCCCCTGGGGTCCAAACGAGCCACGCCCCGGGGCCCCTTAGCTCCTAAAGACTCATAATGGGAAAAAGCTTCAAAAAGCTTCTTCTCTTAAACCACAGGCACGCCTACGGAACGATAGAATGCGTAACCATTGGTTAAGAACGTGAAGCAATTAGAGCGACATCCGGTTAGGAATTAGATCGCTAAAAAAGGTAAAGAAACTGTGCAGTTTCTGTGTTTCATAAGTCATATAATTTTTACGAGGAAGTTATTTAAAAAACGGGGAATTACATTCAGGAGCCCATTGATATCGGCATCTTTGGAGTAAATACCAAATCCCGTACTTAACACATTTTGACTAAATTTAGTTTCTCCTGCTGATTGTGAACTCAAGCCTTAGAAAACGAGTGGTTTTTCGAGGTGTTTGTTGCCTTTTATTTATTACTGCGCTTTGCTACAAGTTCAGCGTATTAACATGCACACACAATAAACATATATGGTTATATGTGTTGTGGATATTTTGCTTGCCAATGCAGCACTAGTGAGAAATCACCACGGAAAAGGTCGAAAATGGTTGGTTACGCATTAGATCTATAGAAATGATAACAGAACTTGCAACTATAAAGCGGATCTGTTTTCATCTCCATGGCCCCAGAATCACCCGCACCTTGTTCTACGGAACCAATTTTAGCCAACCTGATAAGCAGTGCGCTATTGATTCGATAATGACATAGTATTTTATGGAAACATTTTCAGTCTCCAGAATCATAGTACCGAATGATTTTCACGGACTTTTACGCTGTGTTTGTTTTATCAATGGTCCGGTAATTGACTGAAATGAAATAAAACAGGTTTTGGAGTTTTAATTTCTACGAAGAACTCATCTGCGAAAATTTGCTGGTTAAGCATTAGATCGTCTGGTTGAGCATTCGATAACCAGAGGAGAAAATCAAACCAGTTGCTGCCTAAGTAAATGCCAGCAGCTTACTACAATAAAAGGTGGTCTACATATGATTTCTAAATTGTGTTAAAATCACCAGAGAAAGAAAGCTGTGATGAAAAATACTTTTCTGGACAAGACCATTAAATGTCTGGGTATCATGCTTATCTGACCGAATGACGCGCCGATTCATAAATAAGAGGTCATTACTTGCTTTTGTAGAAAACAAAATGGCCAGCTTACGCTTTGTAATGGCGATTAAATCTATATCCGGATGGGACGGCCATTAATGAACCGTCTCATCCGAGAATCAAAGCTGTTCGCCATCCTGTAAATGAATTTGACTAAATCCCCTATTAACAAGAATTGCCCAAAATAAAAAAAAAATGGAGAGAACCCGTTTAAGAAACTCAGGCGTGAAAGGCTAAGGGTAAGATCGTTAACACTGCAGATACGAAAGCCTATTTGGCTTATGTAGGAGAAAATAAAATACCGTAAAGGCGTAGTAACGCGACACAAAAGACGTAATAACGCAAAAAAGGCGTAGAAACGCAAAACAAAAGACGCAGTAACGCCAATCAGAAGGCGAAGCTACGCAAAAAAGGCGTAGTAACGCAAAAACAAGGCGTAGTAACGCGAAAAAGTGCATTCTAATGCAAAAGAAAGACGTAGTAACGCAAAAGAAAGGAGGCGCAGTGATGCGAATCAAAGGCGTTTTTACGCGAATCAAAAGACGTAGTAATGCGAAAAAAGGCATAGTAACGCAAAAGAAAGGCGTATTTGTTTTAGCTCGCCTCTGCAAAGCAAATAGGTAGCCGGAATATCCTACTCCTGGGACTGCGCATGCCCCCAAAATATATGTCTGTATCATGATCGATAACCCAGATCGGAGTTCCCGCGAGTTCTATGCTAACTGTCAAAACGATAAGATAAAGATATTGTCTAAAACCAACTTCTTAACGGGCCTCCGTGGCCTAGTGGATAAGAGCGCTGACTCTTAGTCATTAGGTCTCTCACCGCCGTAGGTTCGAGCCTCGCTCGGGCCACGTGTGAGACGCCAAGTTCTGCAACGGAAGGTCAGGTGGTTTTTCTCCGGGTACTCCGGTTTTCGCCCACCTCTGATTAACGATCGGCTCGATATGAGTGAAATAATCTTGAAAGGGCCGTAAAACCCAAACCAAAAAAAAAAAAAAAAAAAAAAAAAAACCAACTTCTTATTAATACAAACAGCGCAAGAATGACACACCATGTATTCTTAATCATGTTAATCAAGACGAACTAGAATCCATTTGTAAAATTTATAAATTTTAAGTAAACAGGAGGACAGGTGCGTTCATTAAATAAATTGAGAGAAGTAAGTAAGTCAGTCAGTCAGTCAGTCAGTAAGTAAGTAAGGACTTTATTTAGTGAGGGTAGCAACATTTAGCACATACAAAAATACATGTAATAGCTAATCTTCCACGAGGCCCTCAGCTAATCTTCCATGATCTAATCTTCCTTCTTAATAAAACATACACGCTATAATATTTTGTTTCATCGGCAGTGTCATTTTTAGATATGAGGAAAAAATATAGATATAATACATTGATAGAACATACAAGTTATAATAGTTTCTTCCATCTGCAGTATCACGTTTAGATATGAGGAACTTTTGAAACCGTTTTGAATCTGGAGCAATATTTTCTCACGGATGTATCTAGGCAGTGATTAGGCAGTTTACATTAAGCCAAAAGTCCAGTTTTTTGTTCACTATCGACCGACTGTTGATAATATTGTATTCAGTACTAAAACGGTTGAAGACATTTGTTTTCTCCACATCATTTTGTTTCTTTGAATAATCATTACGAAAACACGCCTATACAATGTAATCTTTATCGCCAAAAAAACGAAAATTTTAAGATGAAAAATTGTGATATTTTTCTCATTTCTGCACAAAATATAATGTGATTTAAAAAAAAAAAGGACTGGTGGGTCTATTGCCTCCGAGTGTAGGTAGGAGAACTTAATAGTCTTAAACTGTTTCATTAATCTCTTAAATTCCAGTGTCCAATCAAATAGTGTAGATCTTCACCAGACGCCGGATTCTGCAGCGTCTGATCAGGGTCTACACTCTTTGCCAAGCCCATCATATGTTTCCAAGATAACCCTCTTTAGTTTTTCACAACACTCTGACCTCACTGCGACTATTTTCATTCTAATAGTTTCCCGACAAGTCAGTGATATTCACGTGCACTTAAGCATAGAACAGATTTTCTTCTGAGCACCTTTGGGTCGATTGACAAACAATTCCCAGTGGAATTCTTTTCACTGACTGTTACAAGGCGGTTCTTCTTTGGCGGTTTATTTATGTTATTGTTTGTCACTGATTGTATGTATCGCATTTTGGATAGCCAGCTGGTATTGATTCCTGATCATTGCTTTACTTCTATTTTTTTATAAGCACCAAGTTTATAATCATGAGTGTCTTATGCTCAACCTGGCTCTCTAATGCTTGACCATAGAAACACGATATAGATTTAATCGCCATTACAAAGCGTAATCTGGCCATTTTGTTTTCTACAAAAGCAAGTAATGACCTCTTATTTATGAATCTGTGCGTCATTCGGTCAGATAAGCATGATACCCAGACATTTAATGGTCTTGTCCAGAAAAGTATTTTTCATCACGGCTTTCTTTCTCTGGTGATTTTAACATTTAGAAATCATATGTAGACCACCTTTTATTGTAGTAAGCTGCTGGCATTTACTTAGGCAGCAACTGGTGAGATTTTCTCCTCTCTGGCTATCGAATGCTTAACCAGACGATCTAATGCTTAACCAGCATATTTTGGCAGATGAGGAGTTCTTCGCAGAAATTAAAACTCCAAAACCTGTTTAATTTCATTAATGGGCTCCTGAATGTAATTCCCCGTTTTTTAAATAACTTCCTCGTAAAAATTATATAACTTATGAAACACAGAAACTGCACAGTTTCTTTACCTTTTTTAGCGATCTAATTCCTAACCGGATGTCGCTCTAATTGCTTCACGTTCTTAACCAATGGTTACGCATTCTATCGTTCCGTAGGCGTGACAGGGCCCAGAGCTGAGATATTTAGCATGTAGCAACGGCAAGTGGTCACCTACATAACTCCTGCCAATCATGCCCCTGGGGTCCAAATGGGCCACGCGCCAGGGCCCCTTAGCTCCCATAGACTCATAATGGAAAAAAGCTTCAAAAATCTTCTTCTCTTAAACCACAGGGCCCAGAGCTTAGGTATTTTGTATGTAGCAACGGCAAGTGGTCACCTACATAATTCCTGCCAATCATGCCCCTTGGGTCCAAATTGGCCACACCCCGGGGGCCCTTAGCTCCCATAGACTCATAATGGAAAAAAAAAAGCTTCAAAAATCTTCTTCTCTGAAACCACAGGGCCCAGAGCTTAGATATTAAGCATGTAGAAATGGCAAGTGGTCACCTACGTAATTCCTTCCAATCAAGCCCCTGGGGTCCAATAGAGCCACGCCCCGGGGCCCCTTAGCTCCTAAAGACTCATAATGGGAAAAAGCTTCAAAAAACTTCTTCTCTGAAACCACAGGGCCCAGAGCTGAGATATTTAGCATGTAGCAATGGCAGGTGGTCACCTACATAATTCCTGCCAATCATCCCCCTGGGTTCCAAATGGGCCACGCGCCAGGGCCCCTTAGCTCCCATAGACTCATAATGGAAAAAAGATTCAAAAATCTTCTTCTTTGAAACACAGGGCCCAGAGTTTAGATATTTAGCATGTAGCAACGGCAATTGGTCACCTACATAATTCCTGCCAATCATGCCCCTGGGTTCCGAATGGGCCACATTCCGGGGCCCCTTTGCTCCCAAAGACTCATAATGGTAAAAAGCTTAAAAAATCTTCTTCTCTGAAACCACAGGGCCCAGAGCTTAGATATTTAGTACGTAGCAACGGCTAGTGGTCACCTATATAATTCCTGCCAATCATGCCCCTTGGGTCCAAAAAGGGCCACGCCCCGGGGCCCCTTAGCTCCTTAAGACTCATAATGGAAAAAAAAGCTTCAAAAATCTTCTTCTCTGAAACCACAGGGCCCAGAGCTTAGATGTTTAGCATGTAGCAATGGCAAGTGGTCACCTACATAAATCCTGCCAATCATGCCCGTGGGGTCCAAATGGGCCACACCCAGGGGCCCCTTAGCTCCCATAGCCTCATAATGGAAAAAAAGATTAAAAAATCTTCTTCTCTGAAACCACAGGGTCCAGAGCTTAGATATTTAGCATGTAGCAACGGCAAGTGGTCACCTACATAATTCCTGCCAATTATGCCCATGGGTTCCAAACGGGCCAAGCCCCAGGGCCCTTTAGCTCCTATAGACTCATAATGGAAAAAAGCTTCAAAAATCTTCTTCTCTGAAATCACAGCGCCCAGAGCTTAGATATTTAGTACGTAGCAACGGCAAGTGGTCACCTATATAATTCCTGCCAATCATGCCCCTGAGGTCCAAAAGGGCCACGCCCTGGGGCCCCTTAGCTCCTATAGACTCATAATGGAAAAAAAAGCTTCAAAAATCTTCTTCTCTGAAACCACAGGTCCCAGAGCTTAGATATTTAGCATGTAGCAATGGCAAGTGGTCACCTACATAAATCCTGCCAAGCATGCCCATGGGATCCAAATGGGCCACGCCCTGGGGCCCCTTAGCTCCCATAGACTCATAATGGAAAAAAGATTAAAAAATCTTCTTCTCTGAAGCCACAGGGCCCAGAGCTTAGATATTTAGCATGTATTAACGGCCAGTGGTCACCTACATAATTCCTGCCAATCATGCCCCTGGGGTCTAAACAGGTGAGCGATATAGGGCCATTGGGCCCTCTTGTATAAGTTTCTGTGGAATTCTGGTCCAGATAGGATAAAAAGAAGTGTTATTATAAAAAACATGAATGTTGGGGGGCTGAGAATGATACACATTCAACACTTTATAAAAGCTCTAAAAATAACATGGTTTCGGAGAGTCATTCACAATGATAAAAATTCCTTGTTGCATTCACTATCAAATATTGAATTTGGAACTTTATTCAATATGGGATCAGGATACCCAGCACAAATAATGGAGCATATAAGTAATCCGTTTTGGAAAGAAGTATTGCAAAGTTGGAAAGAATTTTGTGATCTAGTAAAAATCGAGACAGTCTGCCAAATTTTAAACTCTCCGCTATGGTAAAATAAGAATTTAAGACACGAAGCAAATTATTTTATTAAAAATTGGTATAATAAAGGCATAAGGCTAGTTTCTGACCTGCTGGACCAAAATGGTAATTTTCACAATTCAGATGGCTTAAAAACAACATACGGGATAGCGGGAACTTTTTTGGATTATCAAAGTCTCTTATTTAAAATACCAGACGAATGGAAAAACACTATAAGAACAAATAGTAATGTACACAGAATGAACATTTTTAATGTAACAAGTAGTTTATACACAAGTTTTTTGTTGAAAGATAAAAAAGGATGTAGAAGATTCTATGACATAATGATCAGAGCAAATGAAATGACTTTCGAAAACAAATGGGTAAGAGAAATTGGGGTACTAAATGAACAAGATTTTAATAATACTAATAGAGCAATGAAAGATTTAAAGGAGGTAATATTTAAAGATTTTCAGTTTAAAATAAACAATAAAATTTTGGTTACAAAATCTTTTCTGTATCGTATAGGAAAGGCAGAAAATAGCCTCTGTTCATATTGTAATCGTGATGTCGAATTTATTTACCATCTTTTTGTGGAATGCGATAAAGTCAAACACTTCTGGGTGGAACTTAGGCAGTGGCTGCTTTCAGTATCAAATGTTACATTAGTTTTGGATGGGAAAAATATTTTATTTTCCTACCAAGGCAGAGACCAGCTTGTGAACTATATTTGTTTACAACAGCTAAATACCACATATATAAAACTAAGTTTTTTGCTGATGAACTCAATGTAAATACATTTATAGCAATTTTAAAAGATAAATTTCGGTGTGAAAAATACATAGCATACTTAAATAATAGCTTAGCAAAGTTTTTGTCGAAATTGGGTTCTTTAAATAATATTTTAAGTTAATACAATGGGGCATTTTGCGAGAGGCTCTTCTTTGTCTTTTCTTTTTAAAAATAATAGCTTCGGAGCACTCTGGGAATAACAATATCAAGCTTCAGCAGCACCACAGGGCAGGCGGATATATGGCAGAAAGTATGTTAAGAAATAAAATTATCTCTTTCACCTTGGAGGTATGTTAAAAAAAACACTATGCGAAAGTGATATTAGCTTTATATCTACAGTAGTGATCCTTAACTTTCGGAGCAATAGGCTGGAACTATTAGTGCAGAGCCAGGCGAGACTCCAAAGGCAGTTTGATTAGGAATATTTGTGTAACACCAGCACCCTTCGGACATAGCTCTGCAATATATAATGACATAGTAAAAGCAAATTTTCCTTGCTATTTTCCCTACTCTTCTTCCAATGCCTGAAACTCTGGGATCTCTACAGTGGATACCTCCATACTGTATTGTGGAGTAAACAATATAAATAAGATTTAGAATTAGTGACCATTTTACACGAGATATACATATACATTAATGTTTTGAAAATTGAATGTAAACAGTTTACATTTTGAAAAATAAAATTACAAAAAAAATGATCCATTGGTGTTTGAGTCATTAAGTTTCACAGTTTTTGCTAATAAGGGTCTAGTTGTTCAAAACTAACAATGTTGTCAGTTAATGTACAAGGGCAAGTCAATAATTAACCCGTTTCCAGTTGACCGAGACAATCAATTTTTTCATGCCTTGTATAAGTTTCAGGCATGAGGGAAAAATTGCAGCCTTGTGTCATTCACTCATAAGATATTGAACATCAGACATGGCAAGCTTTTCGTCAACAGTTGAGTACGGGGCTGTAATTCGGTACTTGTATCTGAAAGGGTAAACAGCTCAGGAAATACATTGCCAGTTGACCAATGTTTATGGGTTTCTGCACCATTATATGCATAAGTTGAATTCTGGGTTGGGGACTTCAAACATGGTAGAATGTGTTTAGAAGACAAAACCAGGTCTGGATGTCCATCACATGTCAACAATGAAGAAATGTGTACCAAAGTATGGGATCTGGTGTACTCTGATAGGTGAATTAAGACGGAAGAAATAGCGAATGCATTAGACAATCACATGGTAGTGTTTCAACAAATTTACATGATCGCTTAGGTATGCGCAAGCTAACAGCCCATTGGGTCCCAAAATCCCTTGGGGACGAGCAAATGGCAACCAGAGCCTCAGTTTGCAGCACATTGTTGGAGTGGTTTAGTTCAAAGGAAGATGATTTTCTTTCATGTCTATTGACTGTAGATGAGACTTGGGTCCATAATTATGAGCCAGTGAATAAAACTCAAAGTCGCTAGTGGGTAGTGCTGAAGTCAAAGAAGTTCAAAACGCAACCCTTCGCTAGTGGCCACTGTACCCACTCTTACAGTGGGTAAGAGTGCTGACTCTTAATCATTAGGACTCTCACCACTGTGGTCCAAACCATGCTCAGGTCATGTGTGAGAATTCAGCAATTGAAGGTCAGAGGGGTTTTCTCTGGGTACTCTGCTTTTTGACCACCTCTGATTAACGCCCAAAGTGATATACTGTAAGTGAAATAATCTTTAAAAAAAAGTCTGATATCCTTGTAGTTTCACTGATTATTTGCATATTTGTTTCTTTTGCAGGTGTGTTTACCCCTGTTGGCCTATCACTGAGACCCTGGATGGCATCAGCTGCTATGGCAGCCTCCTCTGTGTCTGTGGTTTGTTCCTCTTTACTACTCAGACTGTAAGTTTGTCTTTTCAACTAAAATTAGAAAACCATATTTACCCTAAATATTCGGACACCTCAGCTCCTTACAATACTTTTATTACCCATTTTGTACCAGATGGAATATTCCTCCTTATATACAGCAGGAGTTCATTTCAAAATTTAGGGGTGTCAGGTTGTTTTCTTCAAAAACTATATGGAAAATAGCTGAACTTTTTGCAAACAGTGTAGGCCCTGATCAGACGTGGGTTATGCAGTGTCTGATCTGGGCCTGCAGTATTTGTCAGGGTACCCGTTTTGGGGTTGCCGGTACAAAATGGGTTACGATTTGAACAAGTACAATGCACTTCCAGTGAGAAGCCTCCGCGATGTAGTGGATAAGCTACTCACCTCATAAACCAGGGATCGTGGGTTCTGTCCCAGGCTTCTCCAGTCTTTCGGATTAGTCTTTAAACTGAGGTCCCATCTCCGTTCGACCTTAGCTGTTGACGGGATATAAAACTCAAACACACTCGCTGACAATTGACTTCCGGATTGTTTGTCTGAAAATAGCTGGATAAGTTGCAAACAGTGTCGACCCTGATGAGATGCCACATTCTGTAGCAACTGATCTGGCTCTACAATTTTTGTGCAGGCCTTTCTGTTATATATGGTTACTAACCCTTAAGGCACCACAGAAAATTCTGGAGCAGATGACTATTAAGCTTGCTTGGTTGGCTGTGTATAATACAATGCTCAGTCAAGGGGAGATCAGGAGATGACATGATCCTTGCCAGGTCTGGCACCATTCTTTTCTCTTGGCTAATTCAAGAAGGGCAGTTGTCTCTTGCTGGGGAAAAATGTGCACTGTACTGATGTATAAGACTGTCCATGAAAAATGTTGATAGGTAAACTGATCAGTGCAACTTCTCCTAAATAGTGTTCAACTCCAGATCAACCAACCAATGTCTTTCTTACTTTTCAGAGAAATCTCATGGTATTTCAAGGGAATAGTCAAAAGCATTATTTTCTCAGAAGAAAAAAAATAAGAAAAACAGTACTACTTTGAAAATACCATCTGGTGCCTTAAGGGTTAGCTTATACCAGAGTATCTAAACAACACAAAACTTCCGACACTAAAAGGATATAGCAAAGTCCCACAATAGGCTGCTGAATTTGATTGTCTGTTCAGAATGAAGGTCTGACCTTCATAATACCCTTTAGATTCTTCTGAACAGAGAGGAAAATAAAATCAGATTTTGTTATTGTGGAATGTGCAGATTTAGCTTTTTCTCTTATAGTAGTAGCAGATAAGATTGACTAGGTGGACCTATTCTGGTGTTGTCAATATATGTCAAATTCGCTGAGTCCACCAGAAGATTCTGTAGAGTGCCTTTCGCATGCTTTATGGAAGCGGACCAAATAGCCATATACACAACTTTGTGTTGTTTGTGTTATAGTTGAATTCACATAATTGGGTGACTTGGTTTACCTTTTTGTTAGTAGAACATTCCAAAGGCAGGTGCAAACCATAGCTCCGCATTGTCAATCTTATCTGTGACTACTATACAACTGTAAACATTAAACACATCAAGTTATTCAACTGCTGTATTAAATATAATCTTGGCAAGCTTGCAACACATCTCATATGTATAGATTATGAAAATAACCTGCAATGATTGGCACAGATTTCATTGATCTCATTACTTGTGTACATAAAGGAGCAGTCTGATCAGAGTCTTCACTGTTTGCCATCCCAGGTCAGACTGATGGAGCAGTCTGATCAGGGTCTATACTGTTTGCCATTTGGTCTGCACCTTTTGGACCACTAAAATAAACTGTTTGCCATTCCGTCTGCACCTTTTGAACTCCTTGCAGGACCATGAAAAAATTGTTTGCAAAATTTTAGGAGTAAGAGTCCAAAAGGTGAACAGAATGGCAAACAGTGTAGGCCCTGCTCATACTGCAGTCTGATCTGGGTCTGCACTGCTTCAGCCTATTGTCCCAATACTGAGGATCCTTACGGTACTCACCTTGCCCTTGCCAATGACATTGAGGTTTACAAATGTTGTATTAAAGTTTTAAGGAGTTCAAATTTCCTTAATTATGAGGTGAATTGAATATATACTTGATCGTACAGGAAGATACCTGCCTTAAATTTTGTTTAACACCAGACCTGCCCTTGAATAATAAACTTAAGTCTTAATGTGAAGGCCACAGACCTTGGTGTTGTTGTTTTTTTGTCACGCCTGCTTTACTATGCTTACTTTAGCTGCAACATCTCTTCATTCTACTTAAACAAATGACATTGACCAATCAGTGGTCATCCAGGGCATGACATAATATAGTGAACCCTTTGATTATCAAAATATTGCAGATATATGAAACTTGATTGCTGTTCATATCTTTGATCTTTACATAGAAAAGAAACATTTGACAGAAGTGCAAGAAATATAATGTTTCAGTTGAAACAAAATTGGTAGAAAGCATGGCACGATATAGGAGTCCGGATGTCTGTCCATTTGTCCATTCGTCATGTCAGTCATCAAGTTGTCAGCATTTGCACCCACCCTGACTTTCACCCTGATATAAGAGTACATTTCTCAAGGCCTGACATTGCCTTCGACAGAATTCTTGTGCTTAAACGCAAAGCAAAAAACAGGCTAGCTATCCCTGCTGGTGACAGTCTTTCTGGGAGGGTCAATTTATCAGAAAGCAAAACTGAAGCCCCAAAAGTTGTCTCCTATTCACTGAGGTCAGGCACTGGTGTATTTGTTCCCCTTAATGACTTGCTTACCATGTCAACCATAAATAGTCAGACCCTTTTTAACCCTTAAGATGCTAAGAAAAATTAAATCTAAAAAATGTCTTCCGGTTTTGTTGTTTGCTACAATTCTTGCAGACTTTTCAAACCAATTTTTGCATATAGGCAAACGGTGTGGACCCTAATCAGACTGCTCCTAGAGGAGCACTCTGATCTGGGTTCACACTGTTTACCAAAATGACTTTTAATGTTACTAGCAGACAACAAAACAGATGACAATTGTTGTGATTGGCAGTTGAAGGGTTAATGAGACTTGTGCTATCGTTTCGTTTCATTTCTTCTTAGAGTTTGTCCGGTAATTTGTCGGACCACCGCCGTAAATGATTTGTTATATATTTTGGCCACAAAGTCTTCCTCTCAATGATAAACAATGTTGGCCCAGATCAGACTGCTCCTGACAGTTTGCTCTGGCTTATTATACCCCCGGCATACGAAGTATGTCAGGGGGTATATAGTTTTCGTCTTTCCGTCCGTTCGTTGGTTCGTTCGTATGTTCGTTTGTTCGTTCGTTTGTTTGTTCGTTCGTTTGTTCGTTCGTACGTTCGTACATTCGTTCGTCAACCTTTACGTCAAAGTTTTGCGTTAAACCTTTTTGATTGCTCATATCTCTGTAACCACAGGTTGAATTCTCTTCATATTTGGTACAGGATACCTCTATAGCATTACCGTTCATATGGAATATCTAAGCCCCTGGATCAAGCCCCTTGGTGGGTTGTCTGTCTGTCCGTCTGTCTGTTCATCTACTTTTACGTCCAAGTTTTGTGTTAAACCTTTTTCATTGCTGATATCTCTGTAACCACATGTTAGATTCTCTTCATGTTTGGTAAAGGATATCTCTATAGCATTACCTTTCATATGGAATATCTAAGCCCCTGGGTCAAGCCCCTGGGTGGGCTGTCTGTCTGTCTGTTCATCTAATTTTACGTCAAAGTTTTGTGTTAAACCTTTTTCATTGCTGATATCTCTGTATCCACATGTTAGATTCTCTTCATGCTTGGTAAAGGATATCTCTATAGCATTACCTTTCATATGGAATATCTAATTCTCTGGGTCAAGCCTCTGGGTCAAGCCCCTGGGGTCTGTCTGTTCATCTACTTTTACGTCAAAGTTTTGTGTTAAACCTTTTTCATTGTTGATATCTCTGTAACCACATGTTGGATTCTCTTCATGTTTGATAAATGATTTCCTGATGCCTGTCCCTTCCCCCATCCATGGTGACCTTGACCTCAAGGGCACAGACTTAGAAATTTTACATTTGGTTAAAGTTTTATGTCGAACTTTATAGATGCCTGTATGTTCTATTTGATGCCCTCACTCCCTTAGTCCATTTAGAAATTTTATGTTTGGTTTAGCTTTTACAAGCACATTTATAGATTCTTATAGCTTCTTGACTTCATTCATATTACATACAAGCTCGAAAGATATATCAGAGGGTGATGCTGGCCGGGGGTATACGTGACCCACTGGTCACTTTCTCTAGTTTCTTATAACTTTTTTGTGTCCGCATATTTGGGGTAAAATCCAGCATTTATCAGAGGGCCATATGACTGCGGTCAGAAGCTTAAAAACATCCTTTCGTTGTGTGTAATTATTTATGATTGCTGTGCTGATTCACTGAACTTAACTTCCTTGTGCCTCTATTAAATTTGCAATGAAAGTTTTGTTGGTAAAAAATATTTCATACTGTGCAAACTTTATGTCTAGGCATTGAAGACTGACAGTTATTTTAAAATTTCATTGTTTGAGATAGCTTGAAATTATTTAGACTGACTACATTGTCTGAGTTAGACAGTTCATAGCAACAGATAAGGTAGGTATTTTGTGATAACTGAATGATAGTTTTCCCTATTTCTGCATATAGACCTATGTTGTGAGTATTCATTAGAACCGCCTCTAATGAATACCCACATCATAGGTTTTTATGGAGAATTTACAAAAACTGTCCTTTAATAATCACAAAATACCAACATTGTCCATTGCTGTAGCCATTGTGCTTCCGTACATTATGTCAGAGGAAGAACCGTTTTACCTTTCTGTCTTTTTCTTGAAGGCAAACACATGAAGAGGTACTTTCAGTAACAGAAATTAAAATCTACTAAATAAACTACACAGAGAAAAGGCCCGTTTTATGTCTTTTGTATACCGTATTTGACCTATTTACTGCACATGCTCCTATAAGCACTCACCAGAGCTACTTCTGGAAAGAAAATGCAGAAGCACACATATTAACAATAACCTTCTTTCACAGAAATCTTTAAAAACATACTGTTATTTTGTCAACAGTGAAGGCAAGTCTTCATCTTGGAAGCTATGTTTTGTGTATTGAGTGAGAGTTTATTCGGCAGTTTTTTCACCAAGATTTTTCAATGCAATGTTGAAAAAAAACTAAGCGCATGGTGCGGTAAATAGGTCAAATATGGTTTCTCAAAATCATACACTGTATTACCATAAGTATTTGGACAGCAAGACAGACCTGAGTAAAGGAAGTGATAGACCCTGACCAGTGGCATCTCATCATCAAGGTCTACACTGTTCACTTCTCATCCAGCTATTTTTAGACACAGTATTGGGTATTGAATTATACTACCGGTAGTTTAAATTTTAAGAACAAGTATGGAAAAGGGTTGAGGTATCCAAATACTTAGGATAAATATGGTTAATATAGCTAGTTCCAGGATCAAGTATCAGCTGCCTTGATCAGTCTGTGTATTCCTGCAGTCTGTTCAATGTCTGGGCTTATGGTTCGCTATGAAAATATTGAAAAAGTGCAACAACAGTGAGAAGCTGAACATTTTTCACACGGTTATATTTGACTCCCTAAACAGAATGCTAAGAACCTGGTCTTATCTTAATGTTTAAGGGGAGACAAAAAGGGGTCAACATTTAAAAGGAAAGAATTTGCTCCTGAGGAGCAAATTCTTTCCTTTACAAATACCGTAATGATCCTAAGTATTGGGACAGATAGGCCTAAGCAAACAGTACAGACTCCAATCAAACTGTTAAAGGAGCAGTCTGATCAGGGTCTACATTGTTTGCAATACCCTCAGCACCTTTTGGGAGAATTACAGCAAGTCCTAAAGATGTCCTAATTTTTAGGATTTGTATGGTAGACACCTTTTTCATGGTGACACAGTTAAAGGGAAAGCAGTTTGGAAGTCTCCAAAATTGTGTCCCTTGTTAAAACTGGTGGGGAAAAATTCCTGATGTGTATCCATTGGCCTTAATATATGAATATCGGAATCTCTTTTGTAGTTGAGTCTGTTCAAAATATTGGCAATAGAATGCATAGAAATGGTTGAAAATTATCACCTGCTAGTTTCCTACTACGTAATTTTCTTTGCTTATTTTAACTGTTTTCTCTTTCTTCTCAAGATCTTATTACCTCAAGGGTATAACTGGATACTGATCAGACTGCAAGCATATATACAGGCTTATCTTGTCTCCGACAGGTCCTCTTTTCATATTTCTCAAACATGAAACAAGACTAAAAGGATAATTGCTGCGGATTACTAGCTCACACAGGATATAACTTTGAGCATGCTTACTGACCCAAACTGATGCATTTATGTTTTTTTTTTTTTTAGATGAAATTTGATAATATTATGTACACTTAGTACAGATTTGTACCGTAAAAATCCTAAAAGTTTATACACTTTTAGAACTTGCTGTCATTCTTAAAAAAAATATTAAAATATCAAATGTGTTTCACCATCCAGCAAGAAGTCTAAAAGGTTCAAAAGGAATGGCAAACAGTGTAGACCCTGATCTGGGTCTGAACTGTTTGCCTAGACCTACCTGTCCCAATACTTAGGATCATTACGGGAGATCCAGACAAGACCACTTGTAAAGAGTCTTCAGGTTTGAACACCCTATTTATGTTTTTGATTAAACACCTAATTAACATGAATGGATGTGTCCATACTCAACATGGAAGAGTTCACTTCAGAAGCTGGGGGTGGGAGGGGGCAGGTTTAACTGTTATCCTGTTGAATAAATTAATTTATCCACACCCATTTGTGATCATCAGCCATTCAAATTACCTGATATAATGTAATTATTTAGTTCATAAACTGAATGACAAACAGTGTAGATCCTGATCAGATGGTTTCCTTAGAAGCCATTTGATCTGGATCTACACTGTTTCCAAAGGTAGGGTTTGTCAAGGATTAACGTTTTTGCTTCAATTCCAATTTCAAAGCTGAAATGCTATAGACATGTAGTGTAGCAAGTTGTCAATTGTTCACCAACTATACTTTAAGACTGTAAAATCTTTTCACTCTGTTGGCATATGTAAAGGATTTACGCAATGTGCTTCTTATGCAAATTACTTGCTGTGACAACCAAAACTGCAATGTGCTTTCTGAAGAAATGTAACTTTGGCTGTTTAATAAAAGTCGGCTTGGAAATGATGAAATTGATATGTCCATAGGTTCCTCAGGGCTATGATTGTGTTATTGGTCACAGAAAAGGCATGTAATTGTCTTTCCCTAGTCTGGTAAGAAATTAAGTGTTCAAGAAGGGCAGTTGTCACTTTCTGGCAAAAGAATGTACACTGTACTGGTTAACCATTTATGAATAAACCTGCCCAGGAAAAGTGTGGATAGGTAAACTGACTGGCTCAAAAATAACCTAAATAGTGTTGACTGGGTCGTTAAACTCCAATACAAACAAAGAAATTAATCAAACTCCACTTTATATGGAGAAAAGTGGGGTTAGGGGGGTATTCATTGTTTTCCTTGTTTTACTCAAATGTATAGATTGTGGCCATGGCTACTCCATAGAACTGCCTCATTGAGGCAGATGAGGCAGTTCTACATCTAACTAGCACCAACAGTCTATATTGCACGACCCGCAGAAAAAGCGACCAACTGAAGTCGGTTGATTTTCTAAGAGTGCCCTAAAATCACCGTGTCATTCTGTCAGTCTGTCTGTCCGTCCGTAACCCGTTTGTGAAAATTGGTGATAGTTACTTAACCGCTTGGAATATGTAAACAATTTTTGGCATACTGATAGATATCAATGAGATCTAACCAATGAACTTGCGAAATATTACATTCCATTTAGTAATGTACCGTTGGGCCGATTGAAGTCAAATTTCATATGGAGCCTCAATTGGATGGGGGAAACAAAAATTTGCTCATGGGGACCAGGTCACATGACCAAAATGGCCGCCGAGCCATATATGGTCTGTCTGTCTGTCCGTAACCCGTTTGTGAAAATTGGTGACAGTGACTTAACCGCTTGGAATATTTAAAAAAATTTTGGCATACTGATAGATATCAATAAGATCTAACCAATGAACTTGCAAAATATTACATTCCATTTAGTATTGCCTCGCCGAGACGAAAAATGTGAAAATTTTCGAACTGCTTCTCCTCGGAAACCATTGGGCCGATTGAAGTCAAATTTCATATGGAGCCTCTTTGGGATGGGGGAAACCAAAATTTGCTCATGGGGTCCAGGTCACATGACCAAAATGGCCGCCAAGCCATATATGGTAAAAACCCTTCAAAAATAGTCTTCTCCAGAACCATTGGGCAGATTTCCACGAAACTTGATAAATAGCATCTGGGACGTAGGCCCATCATGAATTGCTTAAATGGTGACCCTGGGTTGACCTTGACCTTCTTTGTGCCTAGGTCAAACTGACACATATGCTTTTGTATTGGAAAAGTGAGAATGCATTTTATCCTGCAAACGATTCAGAATACAGTACTAAAGTATAAGATATATTTTTGCTCCTTACGATAAGGCACATTTATTGGGGGAACCATTTAAGGTCCAAGTCACATGACCAAAATGGCAACCATACCCATATATGGTAACACTCATAAAGCTAAAAGCATCCGGCGGGTCGTGTACTTCAGCTGAAGCACTGGTTTAGACTAGAAATAACTTGAATATATCAAACATTTTCACCTGAAAAATCATAGCTCTAAAGAATTTTGCACATGGGTGTGTTATCGTAATCTTCAGACGTAAAATTTTCTTGTTTCTTTTACCATTAACTTTTTGGGTCAGTTTGAGGCCATGCATGTTCTCTACAGTAACCATATAATGTAATGATATTATAGTGTTATTTATTAATTGACACAATTAAAAA
This sequence comes from Lucinisca nassula, assembly GCA_963580285.1. Taxonomy (NCBI): domain Eukaryota; kingdom Metazoa; phylum Mollusca; class Bivalvia; order Lucinida; family Lucinidae; genus Lucinisca; species Lucinisca nassula. Next base: position 50,863,678 of record OY757015.1, read on the forward strand.
CATGATTTGTTAATATGGATGACGTCCGAACTATACAGAATAGTCAATTAATACAGATCAGTATAAGAGATAAGCCTGTAAAACTTGCATGTTGTTCAGAATCAGACACTTGTATATTACAATTTTGGAAGGTTTCATGTAGAAACGTTAGCATGTAATGTTTTGGTTGTCCTGTCCTGGTAGCTCTCTGTTGGACTGCTTGGTTGATAGGCTTCCATTGTGATTTAAAGTATTCATACCTCCAAATAAGGATGTGTAACAAAGATAATTTCAGCATATTTTTAGCTCACCAGAGCCAGAGTCTCCGGGGGAGCTTATAGGATAGGCAGTTGTCCGTCTTCTGCGTCATTTGCATCGTCGTCTGGCATCAACACTTTCAAACGACATCTCCTCTGAAGCCACTGGGCCGATTGGGTCCAAATTTTATCTGTAGCATCCTTGGGCTGGGGGATTGAAAGTTTGTGTTTTTTATGAAAATCGGCTTATTAGTTTGGTTGCTATGGCAGCTTGTAGTTTCCAAAGACTTATCCTGGGGAAAATTGAGAAATGACATTTACTGCCAAGCCTTTGCAGATATTTTGACAAAATTTTTATAGTATTATTCCTTGTGTGAACTTCTTTTAGCCATATGCTTTTATGCCACCCTGGGAGTCCCCCAGGGTGTGCTGGGGCCATGCCCTACCCCCTCCTGTGCATAAGCCATACATCTGAGAAACCATTCAGATCCCCACCCCTAAAGTATGTATATTCTTGTTTCTTATGATACGACACATTCAGTGACACCAACCTGGGGGTCCCCTAGGATGTCCCGGGGCCATGCCCCACCCCCTTCACTTTATAAAAGGCCCAATAGCTCAGAAATCATTCAGATCCCCACCGCTAAACCATATTTATTCTTGTTCCACATGATAAGACACATTCAGTGACTCCAACCTGGGGGTCCCCTTGGATTTACCCGGGCCATGTCCTTCCCCCCGCCCCTCCACTTTTGAAAGGCCCAGTATCTCAGAAACCATTCAGATCCCCACCCTAAACCATATATATTCTTGTTCCTTATGATAAGACACATTCAGTGATACCAACCTTGGGGTCTCTCGGGGATGTGCTGGGGCCATGCCCCACCCTTCCACTTCATAAAATGCCATATATCTCAGAAACCATTCAGATCCCCGCCCCTAAACTATATATATATTCTTGTTTCTTATTATAAGATGCATTCAGTGACACCAATCTGGGGGTCCCTTAGGATGGGCGGGGCTATGCCCCACCCCTCCACTTCATAAAAGGCCATATATCTCAGAAACCGTTCAGGTCCCAACCCCTAATTCATTTAAATTCTTGTTCCTTATGATAAGATGCATTCAGTGTTACCAACCTTAGGGTCTCCCAGGCCGCACCGGGGCTATGCCCCACTCCTCCACTTCATAAAATGCCCAATATCTCTGAAACTGTTCAGATCCCTACCCCTAAACCATATAAATTATTGTTCCTTATGATAAGATGCATTTAGTGATAACAACCTAAGGATCTCCCAGGCCCCATGGGGGCTATGCCCCACCCCTCCACTTCCAAAAAGGTGATATATCTCGGAAACCCTTCAGATCCTCACCCCAAAACCATGTATATAAATTCTTGTTCCTTATGATAAGACACATTCAGTGATACCAACCTAAGGGTCTCCCGGGCCGCACGGGGGCTGTGCTCATAAAAGGAGATATATTTCGGAAACCATTCAGATTCCCACCCCAAAACCATATATATTCTTGTTTCTTATAATGAGACACATTCATTGAAACCAACCTGGGGGTCCCATGGGATGTGCCCGGTTCATGCCTAACCCCCTCCACTTCATAAAAGGTTCAATATCTCAGAAACCAGTCAGATCCCCCAACCCTAAACCATATATATTCTTGCAGCTTATGATGAGACACATTCAGTGATACCAACCTAGGGTTCTCTAGGGGTGTACTGGGGCTATGCCCCACCCTTCCACTTCATAAAATGCCATGTATCTCAGAAACTGTTCTATCTATCTATCTATCTTCTGATACTGCGTCGGTCACATTTGACCATTACCGCAGGTGTATATTACATACACTCCAGTTTTGCAGGATGGAAGCCTACACAGTAATCATGTAATTACGGTAGGGATCTTTAACCTGCACAGGGGATGGTTCTCCCTGCACAGGGGGCCTCCAGTTAACATCCCGATCCGAAGGACAGTGCACTTAATGACATTCATCCCTGCAAATGATGCCAATGGAGCGTGTTCGGACACCGAAATTTTATCGCCGCTGCCGGGGATCGAACCCGGGACCTCTAGCATCAGAGGCAAGTGCACTAACCACTGAGCTATCACGCTCCACTGTTCAGACCCCCACCCCTAAAATATGTATATTTGTGTTCCCTATAACAAGACTCATTCACATACATCAACATGGGGTGTCTATGTGTTAGGGCAACATGCTGATGCCCTTCATAAAAGGCCATATATCTCAGACACCATTAAGATCCCCACCTCATAATCATATATATTCTGGTTTCTTATGATTAGACACATTCAGTCACATCAAATTGGTGGTCCACAGGGGCCATTTCTCTCATCATTTCATAAGAGGGCCTCATATCTTGGAAACTGTTCAGATCCCCACCCCTAAACAATATATTTTCTTGGTCCTTATGATAAGACACATTCAGCGACAACAATCTTGGCTTTCCTGGGGACTGCCAGGGCCATGCTCCAACCCAATGCAGCTTAAAAGGCCCTGTATCTCAGGAACAGTACACATTCCCACCCCTAAACCATATATTCTTGTTCCTTATGATAAGATGGATTCCGTGATAACCTGGGCTGTGTTGGATCCTTGTCCCATCCCTCCTCCTCAGTTATAAAAGGCCTAATATTTCAGATACAGCATCCACATGGGTGCTCATTTGGAAATGGGGGTTTGTTTGGGAGACTTTATAGTCAATAAATTAAAACTTGAAACTATACATGGCTGCCAGTGGGCAGTGCCTGCCTGAGCTCTGGTGAGCATTGCAGCCCATGGGCCTCTTGTTTCTTATTTTTGGGATAGCTGTAATCAAAATTGTCATTTGGGGAGGTAAATCTGCAGTTTTACAGTTGAAAATTTTGTTTTAAGGTGACACATCTGCTAAGCCGTAAAACAGAATTTGCAATGTTAAAACCCACAATTTACCTCAACAACTCAGAATTTTCAATACGGTTATCCCCATTCTAATGCACTTTTTTGGCTGTTTTGTTTAAAGTGTACTATTTTACACAAAGGGACAAGCCCTGTGAGCTGCGTAAAGCCAAATGTTAGCCAATGAAAAGTGAGGTTACATGATGATATCGGGTTTCCCACAGTATAGTGCAGAATATACTGTTGCTGATTTTTGACATTATCCAATCAGATGTCACTTTACATATGCAAGTGCATTAGAATTCCCTATAAGAAAATGTAAGATCATTGAGGTGATTCTAACAAGTACCCACAACATGTTTCTTATAAGAAATTATGAAAATTATCCAGAAATTATCTTGGTTATGGGTCTTTATCTGAGGTTTCGTTGTGAGTCAGCTTGCTTTTATTGGATGTGTAAGGCTTCCTCATAAAGTTAACAAGTTCATGTAATGAATATCCTTGCAAATCCAACTTTCTAAAAACAAACTGTGGTTTATGGGGGTATACATTATTTTGCTTATTTCTGCTCTAAGACATAGGTTGTGGGTACTCGTTAGAATCACCTCAATGAGGCAGTTCTAAGGAGCACTCAATACCAATGCTTGAAGTATAAATAAGAATCACATATTTTTTAGCAGAAAATTAACCGTTTTTGGAGAAATGAAAGAGTATACTACGTGTTATCGTAATATCATGTTTGTGGAAGAAGTCGACAATGTCATGTTTGTCAGAGAACTCGTCACACTTCATATCACACTATTTAAACATTGGCACAGTTGCATGTTTTGGAAATGGACAGGAAAGTTGGGGTTCACTACTCAGGGACAAGCCACATTTTGTTTAACCCCTATGCTGCTGAATACTACAACCCCTACCTTTGCAAACAGTGTACATCCAGTTCAGATGGCTTCTGATCAGGATCTACACTGTTTGACATTCAGTTTGTGAATTTGCAGGAATAAATTACATAAGTAATCTGATTGGTTCAAAGTCAGAAATGGGTGTGGCTTACTTAATATTTTAAATTTTGAGGCACAATAAGGGAATATGCAATTTCAGACAGTTGCTCCTGAGGAGCAAATTCTTTCCTTTAAGTGTAAAGTTGTAAACCCCTTTTTAGCTCACCTGTCACGTAGTGACTAGGTGAGCTTTTGGGATCACTTTTTGTCCGTCGTGCGTGAGTGCGTTCATCCCATAGGGTCTTAAAGAAATATATGGGCTGCATGATGCTTCCAGGCAGAGCTGAATCCAGCCGGCACACTAGTACTGGTAAACCGCTTAGAGGATCTAAGCCTGTCCATGAACCGCTGTGCGAGGCGGACCGTCCATGCTAATAAACCCTATTGGTTTTATTGGGTGACAGGGCTTGAGATGTCATTTCATCTCAATGTCAGGTAAAAGTCCCACAAAACTGGAAGCAACGTCTCCAAAATGACCTTTACAGTGTCGAGGGGGACGTTAAACCTCAAATCAAACAAACACACAAAATCATCTGTGCATGTGTAAACTTTTTCTTCAAACAACATCTCCTCCTAAACCACTGATTGGATTTTGACCAAACTTCACATGAATGATCCTTAGGTGGTCCCCTTTCAAAGTTGTTCAAATGGTTCTGGTCTATTGCACATCTAGATCACAGGAGCTAAAAAAAGACTTTTTTACTGAAAATTTAAAAAATCTTCTTCTCTGAAACCGTATGGCCCCGGCCTTTGATATTTGGTATGAAGCTTCATTTAGTGGACCTATACCAAGAGTGTTCAAATTATAGCACTGGGGCCAAAAATGCCCCCGCCCGGCGGCCTTTGGTTTTACATAGGCTTATAAAGGGAACATCTTTAAAAATCTTCTTCTCTGAAACAGCAAGGCCCAGGTCTTTGATGTTTGGTATGAAGCTTCAGCTAGACACCCTCTAACAAGATTATTCTTATTATAGCCCTGGGGCCAAAAATGCCCCCGCCCTGGGGCCCTTTGGTTTTACATAGACTTATATAGGGAAAATCTTTAAAAATCTTCTTCTCTGAAACCGTATCAAACTCATCATCGATTTTTTTAATACTCATTTTAGCCCATACATCACTATCGGAAAGTTGTAGACCGCACCCTCCGCCGATTTCTCCAACAAGTCGTATACCTCTGCGACAGCCAGGAAAGGCTGTGATTATTTGGAGAAAATTGCAAAATCTAAATTTTCGTTCACAGACTAAGACATTCTGACAGGTTTGACACAGCCTTTTAAACCATATATAGAAGTGGTTACTGCTCTTGTAAATTACAAGGGCGTCTATATTTTATATGCACGATCACTTCATGGAATATCATTAGCTGTGACACCACATCTGATATCGGTATAATTCATTTTGACCACTGTTGACAGTACATCTCACTAGTGGCTCTCCGTTCATAGTGAGCTTCTATCTAGCCATTCGAATGTAAGGTATGTCGTAACTGCATATCTATTTATAAAGTGCATCACATGGATTTGAATATGTATTATTTTACCTGACAATCATCATCAAATGGACTTAGTCTGTGATCTCATTTCTTTGTTTTGCGATTTTCTCCAAATAATCACAGCCTTTCCTGACTGTCGCAGAGGCATACGACTTGCTGGAGAAGTTGGCGGAGAGTCAGGTCTAAAACTTTCCCATAGTGATGAATGGGCTAAAATGAGTATTAAAAGGAAGAAACGAAAAAATCGATGATTCAGATTTTCTGAACGGAGTTTAGGCCCAGTTCTTTGATATTTGATATTTCATCTATTGGACCTCTATCAAGATTGTTCAAATTATAGGCCTCGTGCGATAAATACCCCTGCCCCGGGGGCCTTTGGTTTTACAGACAATCTATAAAAATCTTCTTCTCTGAAACTGCAAGGCCCAGGTCTTTGATATTTGGTGTGAATCTTCATCTAGGGAACCTATATCAAGATTGTTCAAATTATATTCCTAGGGCCAAAAATGCCCCCGCCCCGGGGCTCTTTAGTTTTTCATAGGCATATATAGGGAAAATATTTAAAAATCTTCTCTGAAACCACAAGAACCAGGTCTTTGATATTTGATATGAAGCTACATCTAGTGGATCTCTACCAAGATTATTCAAATTATAGCCCTGGGGCCAAAAATGCCCCTGCCCCAGGGCCCTCTGGTTTTACATAGACTTATATAGGGAAAATCTTTAAAAATCTTCTTCTCTGAAACCACAAGGCCCTGTTCATTGATATTTGGTATGATTAAGCTTTATTTAGGGGACCTTTATCAAGATTGGTCAAATTATAGGCCTAGTGCAAAAAATGCCTCCACCTGTGGGCCCCTTGGTTTAACATTGGCTTATACAGGGAAATCTTTAAAAATCTTCTTCTCTGAAACCGCATGGCCCAGGTCTTTGATATTTGGTGTGTAGCTTCATCTAGTGGATGAATTGGCCAAAACTAGCTAGTCTGGCCCAGAAAACATGTACACTCCATATTTTTCACTTCTGTGATGTATTCCTTGCTTCCAAAGGATAACCCTTTTATAGAACATATCTCTACCAAGATTGTTCAAATCATAGCCCTTGGGCCAAAAATGCCTCCGCCCAGGGGCCCTTCAGTTTTACATTGACTTATATAGGGAAATTTGAAAAAAGTCTTCTACTCTGAAACCACAAGGCCCAGGTCTTTGATATTTGGTGTGAAGCTTCATCTGGTGGACCTCTATCAAAATTGTTCAAATTGTAGCCCTAGGAAATAAAAGTCAAGGCAATGAAAACATTTGAAAATCTTCTTGTTTTTTTTTTGTTGTTTTTCGTTTTACAGCCCTTTCACGATTATTTCACTCATATCGAGCCGATCGTTAATCAGAGGTGGGCGAAAACCGGAGTACCCGGAGAAAAACCACCTGACATTCCGTTGCAGAACTTGGCGTCTCACGAAAATCTTCTTGTCTGAAAGCAGAAGGCCAAGATCTTTGATATTTGGTATGAAGCTTTGTCTTGTGGATTTCTACCAAGATTGTTCTCATTAAAGCCCAGGGGCCAAAAATGGCCCACCCTGGGGACCGCAAGATTTATATAGACTTATATAAGGAAAACCTTTAAAAATCTTCTTGTCTGAAACCAGAAGGCGCCAGTCTTTGATATTTGATATGAAGCTTCACTTTTTTAGACCACTACCAAGGCAATTCAAATTATAACCCAGGGCCAGTAATGGCTCTCCCAGGGGCCCACTTGTTACCCTGTGGATCAGGTGAACAATCCAGGGCCATCATGACCCTCTTGTTCAGTGGTACATGTCTTATAGAAAAGTGAACAGGAAGTCCTGAAAGTTGTCTCCCTTTCAAAAATGGCAGAAAAACCTGCCAGGTGTTCCCATTCCCCTTAAGACAGTTGAATAAGTGGCAAACAATGTAGACCCTGATGAGATGTGTTTTGCGGTGTCTCATCTGGGTTTACTCTGTTTGTTCAGGCATATCTGTCCGATTACATAGGGTAAATAGGGTGCCTAATAACCCAAAGATATACTTTATGCAGGCAGACACTTTAGGAAGACTTTGTTCTTGTTGACTGGCGATGCAGCCTGGACTTATTCTTCTCTGAGTGCAGGGCTTGAGAAACTGCAGAATAACATTCATTTTGGTTCAGCAACTTTCGGCCGCTTTACAGCATTTGCAAAGCGGTGTTTGATAATTTTCAGCATTAAAAATTTTTTGCCGAGCATGATTTTTGGTAATTTTTGTAAAAAATGTTAATTCTTCAGTAATATGCTTGTTTATAGTTAGGGCAGCAAAGTGTTATCTACACCCAATGGCACTCATTTTAGTAAACAACCATATTTTCGAATTAAAATTAGATTAGAAGTGCTCAGTAACTGCACCAAGAATGAGCCATAATGTCAAACAAGTAATTTGAACACAAACCAGTGGATAAACAACATTTACCAAATGGACACCATTTTTATTACTGCTTTGCAATCTAGTGCATGTATTGTCCTTATCTTGAATTATCCTCTGTCTTTGAGTTTGAATGGTAGAAGCAGCAAGATAAGGTTTTGGTTCTGGGCTATTAAAGACCACTTTTGAACAGTCCCATTGGTGGTCTCTCATTAGGAGACACTAGGAAGAAAGACTGAAAGAAACTCAATAAGCTTTTGAAAACAGATTTAGTCTTATTTTTAGGTGGTCTTAATAGCGGAATTTTACAGTACATATGGTAAATTTGGTAGACTTGGCTGTAACTAATGTGTAAATAATTTATGCGTGTTGTGTTTTGTTGCAGTTTCAAGAAACCGAAGAAGGAGAAACTGATAACAAATGCCTACTGGGAGAAATACCATAACGAACAGATGCTCGACGAAATTTCTATACACCGTGGCGTCGACTCCGTTCTCGGTAGCAGAGAAGGAAGTAAACAAGGGAGCCTACTCTCCAAACTTAGTGGGTCCAGGAAACCGAAGACACAAGATCACGCTAGTTTGCTAGAAACTGTCAGTGATACTGACGATGATGGCTCGATGGATTGTAGGTTGTAAAAGATGCCAGAAAAAGCATAAAAGCATCTTAGGTCTGGGCACAAGGGTATAAAATATTTTTCATGTTCAGATCAGTTAGTTTTTGTCAGTTCTCCATAAAAACCTATGTTGTTGGTATTCATTAGAAGCACCTCGATGAGGTGGTTCTAATGAATACCCACAACATAGGTTTCTAGACAGAAATAAGGAAAACTATCCTTCAGTTATCACAAAATACGCACCTTATCTGTTGATCATTATATACATGTGCTATATTTTATATGCTCATAAATTTTAAAATACATACAAATAAGGGACATGTCCTGCTTTGATTAGCAGAAAATATTATTTGTTCTGCTCTTAAATCTTAACCCTTAAGAGGTCAGTTACATTAATTGTCATCTGCTTTGTTGTCTGCTGGTTTGTTTAACCAGTAAGTTGCCAAGAAAAACTGCATCTGAAAATGTTGTCTGTTAATGTCGTCTGCTGAATCTTCTTCCAAATTATTCAAACATATTTTTTGCATACTGGCAAACAGTGTGGATCTTGATCAGACTGCTCCTGGAAGAGCAGTCTTATCTGGGTCCACACTGCTTGCAATAATGACTTCTAAAGTTACCACAAGCAGACGACAAAGCATATGGCAAATATTGTGATTGGCATTTATTGGTCCAAAAAAATTGCTGCAAAGTTCAAACAGCGTGTACACGGATCAGACTGATCCGTTTCACACTGGCTGCAAACAGTCTGGATCCATGCTGTGAGCTGTCTTATCTGCGTCCATGCAGTTTGCAGTCAGTATGAATCCTGATCAGACTATTCCTAGTGCAGCAGTCTGATCTGGATCCACACTGTTTGCAGCAATTATTTTTAGCTCACCTGTCACGTAGTGACAAGGTGAGCTTTTGTGATCACATTTTGTCCGTCGTCCGTGCGTGCGTCCGTGCGTTCGTCCGTAAACAATTTGTTGTCCGCACGATAGCATCTTCATTTATGATTTGATTTTAACCAGACTTGCACACAACTTGTACCCCCATGAGATCTAGGTTCCTTTCTTGAACCAGCCATATTCCATCATGTGTTACTGAGTTATGGCCCCTGAAAGGGCAAAAATTGCCTATTTTGGTCTTGTCCGCAGGATAGCATCTTCATTTATGATTTGATTTTAACCAGATTTGCACACAACTTGTACCACCATGAGATCTGGGTTCCTTTCTTGAACCAGCCATATCCCATCATGTGCTACAGAGTTATGGCCCCTGAAAGGGCATAAATTGCCTATTTTGGTCTTGTCCGCACGATAGCATCTTCATTTATGATTTGATTTTAACCAGACTTGCACACAACTTGTACCCCCATGAGATCAAGGTTCCTTTCTTGAACCAGCCATATCCCATCATGTGTTACTGAGTTACGGCCCTTGAAAGGGCAAAAATTGCCTATTTTGGTCTTTTCCGCAGGATAGCATCTTCATTTATGATTTGATTTTAACAAGACTTGCACACAACTTGTACCCCCATGAGATCTGGGTTCCTTTCTTGAATCAGCCATATCCCATCATGTGCTTCGGAGTTACGGCCCCTGAAAGGGCAAAAATTGCCTATTTTGGCTTTGTCCGCACGATAGCATCTTCATTAATGATTGGATTTTAACCAGACTTGCACATAACTTGTACCACCATGGGATCTGGGTTCCTTTCTTGAATCAGCCATATCCCATCATTTGCTTTGGAGTTACAGCCCCTGAAAGGGCAAAAATTGCCTATTTTGGTCTTGTCCGCACAATAGCATCTTCATTTATGATTTGATTTTAACCAGACTTGCACACAACTTGTACCACCATGGGATCTGGGTTCCTTTCTTGAACCAGCCATACCCCATTATGTGTTACGGAGTTACGGCCCCTGAAAGGGCAAAAATTGTCTATTTTGGTCTTGTCTGCATGATAGCTGTTTCATTTATGATTTGATTTTAACTTAACTTGCACACATTTTGTACCACCACAAAATATCTCGGTCAAGATCGAATATGGGTCATGTTGGGTCAAAAAGTAGGTCAGTAGGTCAAATCAGGAAAAAACCTTGTGAAGACACTAGAGGCCACAGTTTTGGTCCGATCATCATCAAACTAGCCCAGAATAATCATCTTGACAATACCTCAGTCAAGTTCGAATATAGGTGTTGTCGGGTTTAAAAGTAGGTCATTAGGTCAAATCATAGAAAAACCTTCTGAACACATTAGAGGCAACAATTTATGTCCAATCATCATCAAACTTGCTCAGAATGATCATCTTGATAATATCATAGTCACGTTTGAATATGAGTCATGTTGGTTCAAAAAGTAGGTCAGTAGGTCAAATCATAGAAAAACCTTGTGAACACACTAGAGGCCACAGTTTTGGTCCAATCATCATCAAACTTGCTCAGAATGATCATCTTGATAATATTTTGGTCACCTTCGAATATGGGTCATGGCAGGTCAAAAAGTAGGTCAGTAGGTCAAATAAGAGAAAAACCTTGTGAACACACTAGAGGCCACATTTTTGGTCCAATCAGCATCAAACTTGCTCGGAATGATAGTCTTGACAATATCTCGGTCATGTTCGAATATGGATCATTTCAGGTCAAAAAGTAGGTCAGTAGGTCAAATCATAGAAAAACCTTGTGAACACACTAGAGGCCACAGATTAGGTCCGTTCATCATCAAACATGCCCCAGAATGATCATCTTGACAATATCTGAGTCATGTTCAAATATTGGTCATGTCGGTCCAAAAAGTAGGTCAGTAGATAAAATCATAGAAAACCCTCTGAACACACTAGAGGCCACAGTTTTGGTCTGATCATCATCAAACTTGCTAAAAATGATCATTTGACAATATCTCAGTTAATTTTGAATGTGGGTCATATCTTGCCAGTAAGTAGGTCAGTAGGTCAGATTGCTGAAAAACCTTGTGTACACACTAGAGACCCCAGTTTTGGTCCGATCATCATCAAACTTGCTCAGAATGATCATCTTGACAATATCTGGGTCAAGTTTGAATATTGGTCATGTCGGGTCAAAAAGTAGGTCGGCAGGTCAAATCATAGAAAAAGTTTTGAACACTCTTAGAGGCCACAGTTTTAATCAAATCATCATAAAACTTGCTCAGAATGATCATCTGGACAATATCTCAGTTCAGTTCGAATATGGGTCATGTCAAATCAAAAAGTAGATCAGTAGGTTATTTTGTCATAACTTTTGAACTGTTTTAGATAGAGCCTTCATATTTGGCATGTAGGTTCCTTGTGACAAGGGCTTCCCACTCATATAAAGATTTGACCTGTGACTTTGACCTGTGACCTACTTTATCATAACTTTTGAACCATATGAGATAGAGCCTTCATATTTGGCATGTATGTTCCCTGTGACAAAGTTTTCCCAATCATTCAAATTTTTTAGCCATGACCTTGACCTTTGACCTACTTTGTCATAACTTTTGGAGCATTTAAGATACAGCCTTCATATTTGGCATAAAGGTTCCTTCATAGGAGTGAGTGTTTGAGTTGAAGTCTCACCAAAAGCTAAGGTCATACAGTGATGGGACCTCTGTTTAAAAACCAATCTGAAAGTCTGGAGAAGCTTGGGATCGATACTGCTACCCCTGGTTTACAAGGCAAGTAACATGACCACAGTACCATGAAGGCTTCTAAACTTCATTGGAATGTTGTGTAAATGACCCTCTAGGAAAATAGCATAACGATTAACAAATGGTCACAAGAGCTAAAAATAGAAAAAACATTGTGAATTTGCTTCAAATGCGAACTCCTTCTAAACCTTTGGGCAAATTGGATTTTAAACTTCACAGGAATGTTGCCTAGGTGACTCCCTACCAAAATAGTTAAACCATATTCCACTCCAATGAACAAGATGGCTGCCAGAGTTAAAAATAAAAAAAAAATCTTCAAATGACAATTCCTACTGTACTCTTGGGCCAATTTCATTCAAACTTTGAAGTAATGTTGCTTAGATGACCCTCTACCAAAAAGGCTAAAACAATCCCATTCTGATGAAAAAAATGGCCACCGGAGCTAAAAATAGAAAAATATTGTAAATCTGATTCAAACGTGAACCCCTCCTAAACCCTATGGCCAATTTGATTCAAACTTCACAAGAATGTTACCTAGGTTACTCCCTACCAAATAAGCTAAAATCACTGCTGATGGCCACCATAGCTAAAAATAGAATGTACTCGAGACAGTGACAGACAGGTGAGCGAATCAGGGCCCTGTGGGCCCTCTTGTTAAAGTAACACACAACATTTTCAGACATCTTAACTCTTGTCCTGCTGAGCACGGATATGTCTTATCTTTCAAACAATGAAGATCCAGATCAGATGGCTTCTGAAGAAGCCATCTGATCAAGATCTTCAATGTTTGTTATTCAGTTTATGAATTTGTCGCAATAATTTCATCAAGTAATCTGATTGGTTGATAATTGGGAGTGGGTGTGGCAGATTAAAATATTCAGCAGGACATGGTTAAGGGGTAAAATGAGAATACATTCTGTCATTGTTACACTATAATGTTACACATGAGAAAAAGTTTTATAACCTTGGGGCCTGGGCTCAAGCAAAATCTTATGGGACCTATATATTTCTTGGTTTAGTTATTATCTGTGATGATGCATAAAAGCAAAGGTGCACAATAGCAAATATATCTGTTCATTAGAAGCAACCAGTCAGAGAAGGAACACTTTCTCTTCAATTCTCATCAAGTTTTATCCTAGTTTTTGAAGAGCATTCATAACTATAACGTAAAAATAATTAAAATTCGCATGCATTTATGACTTGCTGTAAAACTCCTAAAATTTTAACGTTCAATGATCCAGCAAAGAGTCCAAAAGGTGCAGAAGGGATGGAAAACAATGTAGACCCTGATAAGACTCCTAAAGGAGCAGTCTAATCTGGATCTATACTGTTTGTTCAGACCAATCTGTCCCAGTACTTAGGGTCGGTATATGATAAGAATGGATACAGCTAGTAGTTTTTTGCCACCAGTTGTAAAAGAGACTTCTATCCTGTTTTTTTTCGCATACACTGAGTCTCATTTGGGAAGGCTTGTATTCTTATCCTGCTGAATACATTTATTTAGCCACACCCATTGCTTACTGGCAACCAATACTATATTTGTTCAGTTCACAAACTGTGTGACAAACAGTGTAGATCATGATCAGATGGCTTCTTCAGAAGCCATCTGATCAGGATCTACCCTGTTTGCAAAGGTATGTGTTGCCGTGTTCAGTAGGAAAAGTGTTAAAGATAGGAATTGGCTCCTGAGAAGCACATTTTTTTTCCCCTTTTAGAGTACCATATTTACCTTAAGTATTCAGAAGCTCCAACTCCTTGCCATACTTGTTCTAAAATTTGAACAGTGTTGTGTCTAAAAATAGCTGGATAAGTGGCAAACAGTTTACACCCTGATGAGATATGCCTCATTTTGGGCATCTCATCTGGGTTTACACTGTTTGCTCAGGCCTGTCTGTCAGAACGCATACCGTATATACGTATTTTTACTTGCAAAGTAAATCCTTCTCAGAGAAAGTTTTGTTTTCTTGATTTTTCCTTGTATGTAATAGTATGTTCCTTTTGCCTATGCCACTGATATTTTATTTGTAATTGCTTTGTATAAGATGGGGACACAGGGATTGAAGAAATAGATGAGCTGCATGATGCTTCCATGCAGAGTTGAATCCGATCCACACACGAGTACTAAGCCTGCCCAGGCAAAGCGGTGCGAGTGTTGGACCGTCCATGCTTATAAACCCTATTGGTTTCATTGGGCAGCAGGGCTTGAGATATCATTTCATCTCAATGTTGGGTAAAAGTCCCGCGAAATTGGAAGCAACATGTCCAAAATGACCAATACAGTGTTGAAGGGGATGTTAAACCTCAAATCAATCAATCAAATGTAAAATTTTAACAAGTTTAATTTACCACCATGAGTGGCAAACATTTTACACCCAGATGAGATGCCTCATTTTGGGGCATCTCATCTGGGTCTACACTGTTTGCCCAGGCCTGTCTGTCAGAACACATACCGTAAAAACTTGTTTTTTACTTTCAGAGTAAACCCATCAGTCTCAGAGAAAGGTGTGTTTTCTTGATTTTCCTTGTATGTAATAGTATGTTTGGTTCCTTCTGCCTAAGCCACTGATATTATATTTGTAAATGCTTTGTACAAGTTGGGGACATGGGTGTCCCATGATATTCATTGTCTGTGTTATGTCTACTTAAGTACTCAGTAGCAATATAATTATAATTCAGGGCATACCATATTTGAACAAGTACAATTTCCTATCTGATATTCTGTCTAAAAATAGGTGCATGAGTGGCAAATAGTGTAGACACTGATGAGACGCCGCAGTTTGCGGCGTCTCATCTGGGTCTACGTTGTTTGCTCAGGCCTGTCTGCCAATCTGAATACATATGATAAATATGTTTTTTGTTTGATTTGAGGTTTAACATCCTCGTCAACACTATGAAGGTCATTTTGGAGAGGTTGCTTCCAATTTTGTAGGACTTTTACCTGACATTGAGATGAAATGACATCTCAAGCCCTGTCGCCCAATGAAACTTATAGGGTTTATTAGCATGGATGGTCCAACACTCTCAACCCTTTGCCTGGGCAGGCTTAGATCTTCTAAGCAGTTTGTGGGTCGTATTCAGCTCTGCGTGGAAGCATCATGCAGCCCATATATTTCTTCAGGCCCTGATGGGCGGGGCCAAATCATAAGTAGGGTAGAGCAGTGAAACTTGATTGACTTGATCACTGATTGCTCAATTACCAGACTTGTTGTTGAGTCCCTAAGAACTTCTTCCATAGCCCTGACAACAGGGCCCAGTTGTTCAAATAAGTTCTAGAAAGGGTTATCCTTTGGAAGCAAGGAGTACACCACAGAACTGGAAAATATGGAGTTTACATGTTTTCTGGGCCAGACTAGCTACTTTCGGCCATTTAGGCCTCATCAGTGACCCTCAAATATTTTCAAAATTCCACAATGGAATCAATGATCCCAAAGGACAAGAAAATATAAACTACACTATGATGTAGGGCAGGGAGACTTTTTATGGCCGCCACACATTCCCAGACAACAGCTGTAGTGACGTTAAATAAGTTCTGGAAAGGGTTATCCTTTGGAAGCAAGGAATACACCACAGAGCTGGAAAATATGGAGTGTACATGTTTTCTGGGCCAGACTAGCTAGTTTAGGCCATTTAGGCCTCATCAGTGACCCTAAAATATTTTCAGAATTCCACAATGTTAGCTTAATGAGCTCATTAGTGGTCATATTGTTAGCTTTTCTAGGAAGTACAATACCTATTATAACGGTATTTTTGCTGAAAAAATGTATCTTTTGCATATGCAAAAGCTACTCACATTTTTACAGAAAAAATACTATATGAAGAACATTTGCCATATTAAGGGGAATGGGAACATCTCACACAGTTTTCTGCCATTTTTCAAAGGGGTACAACTTTCGGGACTTCCTGTTCGCTTTTCTGTAAGCCCTGTCCCACTGAAAAAGGGGTCTACTCTTAAAAGAAAGAATTTACTCTTCAGGAGCAAATTCTTTCCTTTAAGAGTTTACCCCTATTGACTTGGGAGACAAAAATACTTTTGCAGGAGTTGCCTCCCCTGAAGGTGTTCCCATTCCCCTTAAATGGTCATACTTTTAACAATTTCATCAGGGTCTACACTGTTTTCTTCTCATCCAGCCATTTTAGGCACAACTTTGGGTAGTAAATTATACTAATCAAATAATCGATTACAAGCAAATCAGTAATGATAATTATTTTTGTAGAATTTGTTGATAGATTAATCGATCATCCGATTAATCGTGCCAGCCTTACTCTTCATACATGTATGTTTGTCTGTGATATTTGTATGTTGATCTTGTAAAGATATGATTGTGTTTTATTTTTTTTAGTCAGATCATATGTTAAGCGATATTTTGTAATAATTTTGATTATTTTTATTTTCTCTTTATTTCAAACAATGGAAGTATGCCTGAAGCCTTCATGGTGTAGTGGTTATGCTACTCGCTTTGTAAACCAGGGGTTGTAGGATCGACCCCGGGCTTCTCCAGACTTTCGGATCAGTCTTTAAACCGAGTTCTTGTATCTGTATGACCTTAGCTGTTGGGGAGACGTAAAATTCAAATACTCATGACAGTATGCTATGGGTTTGTGCTAGAAGGGAGACACAGTTGGGTACCCATAATACCCAGAATTGTGTCACAATGTCATTGTGTCACAATGTCACCAAACATACTCTTTGACAATTACTTTGGCCCTACCTTATAAAACTTAACCATATTCAGCTCAGTTAACAATGAAATTTGACATGCTCTCAAAATTGTAAAATGCCAACAGTTGGTGTAATTTTAACCCATTTAGTACCAGAAACCCCAAAACGGGTAGTTGGCAAACAGAGCAGGGCCAGATCAGATGCTGCAGAATGCAGCGTCTGATCAGGGCCTACACTGTTTGCAAAATGTTCAGCCAATTTCCACATAGTTTTTGAAGAAAACACATGCTGACACCCCTAAATATTGAAATGGACTCCTGCTCTATACAAGGTGGAAGATTACATTTGGTGAGTGTTTGAGTTTTATGTCCCACCAACAGCTTAGGTCATACGGAGACGGCACCTCGGTTTAAAGACTCATCCAAAAGTCTGCAGAAGCCCTAGATTGACCCTGCGATCCCTGGTTTACAAGGGGAGTAGCGTAACCACTACACCACGGAGGCTTCTAATTACATTTGGAACATTAAGGGTTAAGACTTAGGTTGATGACAAATACTATTGCTAATAAGAGCAAAAATTCATCATCATTTGTTTGTATTTTGATATTTGTGATATTGATGAGCATAAGAGATGTCATGCTCAGTTGAGTAGAGAATGAAAGTTTCAATAGTTTAGCCCATATCCTGCTGAACACCATAACCCCTACCTTTGCAAACAGTGTAGATCCAGATAAGATGGTTTCTGAGGAAGCCATCTGATCAGGATCTTCACTGATTGCCATAGAGTTTGTGAATTGAACAAATACATCAAATAAAGTAATTTGATTGATTAATCATGAAGTGATGTCAAATTAAACCATGGGTCTCACCAATATGGACTCCAATGCATGAGATGATCATTAAGTGATGTCAAATTAAACCATGAGTCTCTCCATTATGATTGGATGATGGCATTATTATGATGTCAACGGAGCTCTTGTTATGAAAACAAGCATATACAAATACGTATAAATTTTACCGCCGAAAAATATAAATATTTTTAGATGAAAAATTCTGGTACTTTTCATATTTCTGCTCAAAATATAGATTGTGGGTACATGTTAGAACTGCCTCTTCGAGGTGGTTCTAACAAGTACCCACAATCTATATTTTAGAGCCTCATCAGGCAATTCTAACAAGTATGCACAATTTATATTTTAGAGCAGAGATAAGAAAAATAAGGTTTACTCCTGTTAACCCCAGTTTTACTATATAAAAGTGGGGGGTTCAAGTGGGGTCATAATTATATGGGCTTGTTTTCATTATGTTCTGCTGTTAATTGGAAAAGGACGGGTTACAGTTTTCTATTGCAAAGTGCCTACTGAAAGAGCTAATTCTTGAAGTAAACAAAAACTGATTAAAACACACTCATAGGGTGACCAAACATCTCTGGTTTGTTGAACAATG
This sequence comes from Lucinisca nassula, assembly GCA_963580285.1. NCBI lineage: Eukaryota > Metazoa > Mollusca > Bivalvia > Lucinida > Lucinidae > Lucinisca > Lucinisca nassula. The sequence continues at coordinate 50,882,079 of OY757015.1, forward strand.
TTTTACATTTTCATCTGCATGCATTACGTAACACAATTGCTGGTTAAATACGTGCACTACTGGTCATGTGTAACATTGCGCCTACGGAAAAACTGAAGACCCCTGTGGAGTTCAAACGAAAATTGCATGGTCGTCCACATTGTTAACCGAAGAAAACTACACACCACTTTATTTTAGAAACAATAATGCTTGAAAAATGCTGATGTTTTGGCAGTTAACATTGTGGAGGGTGTTGATAAATAAACTTTTACCGATAAAATAATGTGAGAAAATCAATGTAATCAAAGTACTGTGCATACTCCCACAGGAAAAAGTCAATTTAGTCTACATATATACAGAATGACAGTGGCTGGCCATCTATTTGAGCACATCCATGATTCCTTGCTGGGCAAACGGGAATGCTTTTCATTGATAAAGTAAACAACTATCATGTTACAGCTGTCACATGCTGCGCATGTTACTTGTATGACATACATTCATGTTTACCTTCCATTACTAGACACCGTCTTATATTGTTTACAGAGTAGGTTACATTTCATCTTTTCTGCAGACGTACCCTGAATGCTGGTATAAATAGACATTTTTTCAGAGGAAAATAATGTCCCCTCACCATAAATATATCTTAAACACCCATTTGACTTTAATAACTTGATTAAAGTCAACAAAATGTAAGCTGCAAACAAGCCATTTTTGGCCAAAAAACTGACAGTTTTTGTAGGAGCCTATGACCTAAAAAAACAAACAGTCATTAAAAAGCTCAGATCACCAGACAAATTTGGTAGACTGTAATTTAATATTGTACCGATTTTGACCAACATTCATAAATTCTAAGATGATTTAGGTTATAGATAAGCCATTATTGGCCCAAAACTAACAGGTTTCAGGAGACCTTGGCCTTAGAGTGCAGACAATAAGTACTTTCTCTCATCTACTAACTTCTAAAATATGTTCTAGAAATGGTTATCCTTTGGAAGCAAGGAATACACGACAGAATTGGAAAATATGGAGTGGACACTAGCTAGTTTTGGCTAATTGGGCTTCATCAGTGACTCTAAAATATTTTCAAAACTCAACAATGGAATATTTTTGGTTTGTTTGATTTGAGGTTTAATGCCCCCGTCAACCTGTCAACACTGTTAAGGTCATTTTGGAGACGTTGCTTCCAATTTTGTTGGACTGTTACCCGACATTGAGATGAAATCACATCTCAAGCCCTGTCGCCTAATGAAACCAATAGGGGTTTTAAGCATGGACCGTACGACTCGCACTGCTTTGCCTGGGGAAGATAAGATCCTCTAAGTGGTTTGCCCGTACTCGTGTTCGGGTCGGATTTAGCTCTGCGTCAAAGCATCATGCAGCCCATATATTTCTTCAAGCCCCAATGGGCGGGGGTGGGCGGGGGCCATCAACAATGGAATCAATGATCCCGAAAGGACAAGAAAATATAAACTTTACTATGATATAAGGCAGGGAGACTTTTTAAGGCCACCACACATTTCCAGACACCAGCTGTAGTGACGTTAAATAAGTTGTAGAAAGGGTTATCCTTAGCCATTTTTGGACTAAAATTGACTGTTTGTTTGGGGTTGGTCGGGGGAGCTGTGTCCTTGACAAAAGGTCAAGGTCACAAAATTCTAATCAAATCTGCAATTTGTTGTAACGATATATTGTACCAAGTTTGAATGCAATTAATCAATTTGTTTATGAGAAATTGTGCAGACAAGCCTTTTCTGTCCCAAAATCGTCCGTTTTGGGGAGCCTGTGACCTTGAATAAATGTCAAGGTCGACAAAATATAATCAAATCTGTGTCATGTTGTAATGATATATTGTACTTAGTTTGACTAAAATTAATCATTTTGTTAATAAGACAGAGTGCAGAAAAGCCATTTTTGGCCCAAAATTGACTGTCTTTGGGGTGCTGTGACCTTGAAAAAAAGGTCAAGCTCACCAAAATCTAATCAAATCTGTGGTTTGTTGTAATGATATATTGTACCAAATTGGCGAAAATCATCAATTTGTTAATGAGATAGAGTGGAGACAAGCCATTTTTGGCCCAAATATGATTGTTTTGGGGGGCCTGTGACCTTGAAAAAAATGTCAAGGTCATCAAAATCTTTTCAGATTTGCGGTATGTTTGTTTTGATATATTGTGCCACGGTTGACTAAAATTAATCAATTCGTTAATGAGATAGAGTGCAGACAAGCCATTTTTTGCCTAAAAATGACAGTTTTGGGGTTGCTGTGACCTTTAGAATGAGGTCAAGGTCACCAAAATCTAATCAAATCTGCGGTATTTTGTAGTGATATATTGTACTGTTCTAGACTTTCTGCCTATATTTTAAATATATATTTCAGAATCAAAAACAAATTCCGTATAATTAAGCACTTCTAACATATTATACTAAATACATAAAAGTTCAACACAATATTTTTTTTTATGCACATACTGTACATAAAAGAAACAAGAAACACAGAGATTATGATATGGGCAGATAGATCAGCAACAGATGCCTATTATATGTAATGTTAGCACGCTTTAATGCGGTTAACTGTTAAAAAAAATGTCATATTACTTTAGCAAATCACCAAAACTGACAATTACCCCACTTGTAGAAAAACGGTAGTCACGTGACTGCACATGTCATGGTTAATTAAATATTGTTGTCAAATGAACGCGCATATATTGGACTATGTTGCATATAAGTTTCATCAAGATCACTCGTAGGCACAAATATGGCTAACTTGTAACTCGTCCTTTGTTTCAGTTTTAGCTTTCAAACCAGAATTGTTCATCACATAATGGCTGGAAAATAATGCAAATATAAGTAAAATTCCTATATTAAGACTACCTTTGGCACTGTTCACATTAGCTCCCCTGTAAGGATGAACAGCATCAGGACATAAGCAAAGATTAAGTCAACCTATTTGTGTTCATTTTCTTTGCTCATGATCAAGTGTTGTTCATACTTTAATGACTACTAAAAGAATTACAGTACCTTCATTTCTTAAATAAGCATGTTTTGTTTTTTGTGATTTATTTGTGCCTCTGTGAATTTAGTTCATGTTTGGTCCAATTCAAGGCTTATGGTTTAGCAACAGTAACCCACCTCTGAATACAAATATGATAGAAATTTAGTCTTGATAGAAATTAAGTCTTTATTTGCTAGCCTACCTCTGTATACAAATACAATATTTAGAAATTTAGAGCCTTTATTTCCTAATCCATGTGCCCACCATAAGCTCACCGTAAGCCCACCACCTGCCCACCATGAGCAACATAATCAAAATGACCAAATAATAATGCTAATAAAAGTTGACGGACATAAAATTTACTGTGTGTAGTTGGACGGCCAGTCCTGTGCAAACTGTGTAGATGAAGTTGAAATGCCACACAGAATATAAAAATCTTATATGGGTGTGAGGGGTGGATGGAAAAATCCGTCCCGAGGGTCACTGTCTGGCATCACGAGGTTTGCCGAGTGATGCCGGATAGTGATCCCGAGGGACGGATTTTTCTATACACCCCTCACACCCATATAGGATTCTTTTTCTTGCATACCTTCCATTTCTATTGCGAATTTTTAATGCTGCTGTCCCTTTGGTTACCAACGTCCGCCATTTTGTGATGACACGACAGGAATGTTTAGTGACGTCACGCATGACGACGCCACGCATGAGGTTGTAATCAACCAGTGCATTTATCAAAAAGCGATTATATTCGATTTGGGGTTGGAACACCAGGGTCAGAACATAAATTTCTATCCCAGGGTAAAATCACAGATTTCCTTGTCTGGTGTGCAAGAATACAGCTTCTCATCAGGATCTACACAGTTTGCTATTCTTCCAGCTATTTTTAGCTCGCCTGTACAAAAGTACAGCAAGAGCCATAGCAGTCAGACTGGGTCGGCGTATATGTGTATGTCACTCAAAGTTTTTGGTTAAAGTTTTCTGTTGTTTTATGTCTCTAAAACCACTTGATGGATTTAGTTAGTTCTTAGACTGATGTTACTTATTGGTCTAAAGTTTCGAACACTACCAGCCCCATCCCCTCAATGACCTTGAGGACAAGGCCACAGACTTAGAAATTTTATGTTGAAGTTTTTGGTTAAAGTATTGCTCTATATCTCTAAAACACTTGATGGATTTAGTTACTTCTTTGACTGATGTTACATATTGGTCTATAGTTTTGCACAGTGCCAGCCCCAACCCCATCTCCCCACCTCCTTAGTGACCTTGAGGTCAAGGGCACGGACTTAGAAATTTTATGTTGAAGTTTTTGGTAAAAGTTTTCTTTTGCTCTATGTGCCTGAAACCGCTTGATGGATTCAGTTACTTCTTTGACTGATGTTGCATTTTGGTCTAAAGTTTTGCACTTTACCAGTCCCGCCCACATTCCTCCCCCTCCTCAGTGACTTTAAGGTCAAGGTCACAGACTTAGAAATTTCATGTTGAAGTTTTTGGTTAAAGTTTTCTATTGCTCTTTATCTCTAAAACACTTGTTTGAATTAGTTACTCCTTGGACTAATGTTACATACTGGCATTGGTCTAAAGTTTTGCACAGTACCATATGTCTGGGACATGATACTTCAGCGAGGCAGCACTATAAAAGTGAGCATTGAGGTCCCTGTCGCAACCAGACACCGTCGTGATATGACTGAAAAATTGTTGAAAGCGACGTTAAACCTGAATTCACACACACACACACCTCAACCTCCCCCACTTCTCAGTGACCTTGAGGTCAAGGTCACGGACTTAGAAATTTTATGTTGAAGTTTTTGGTTAAAGTTTTCTATTGCTCTATATCTCTAAAACCACATGGTGGTTTTAGTTACTTCTTGGTCTTGTGTTACATATTTGTCTAAAGTTTCACACCGTACCAGCCCCAACCCCCTATTTTTATCCCCCGACCGAATAGGTTCGGGGGATATAGCGATCAGCCTGGCGTCCGTCCGTCTGTCCGTCCGTCCGTCAGTCCGTCCGTCCGTCCATTCGTAGACGCAACCTTGTGATGGCCATAACTCCTATACCCTTTGAGATTCATTGATGGTTCTTGGCACAATTGTTCACAAGGCCGAGACGGCGTGTCATGCGCAAGAACCAGAACTCTGGATGCCATACTTTTTTAGTTATCTCCCCTTTTAATAAAATAGAATGACTACTTTGTGATGGCCATAACTCCAATACCCTTTGAGATATATTGATGGTACCTGGCACAGTTGTTCACAAGGCTGAGGTGGCGTGTCATGCACAAGAACCACAACTCTGGTTGCCACGGTTTTGGAGTTATCTCCCCTTCCAATAAAATAGAGTGACAACCTTGTGATGGCCATAACTCCTATACCCTTTGAGATTCATTAATGTTTCTTGGCACAATTGTTCACAAGGCTGAGACGGTGTGTCATGCGCAAGAACCAGAACTCTGGATGCCATACTTTATTAGTTATCTCCCCTTTTAATAAAATAGAATGACTACTTTGTGATGGCCATAACTCCAATACCCATTGAGATATATTGATGGTACCTGGCACAGTTGTTCACAAGGCTGAGACGGCGTGTCATGCACAAGAACCACAACTCTGGTTGCCACGGTTTTGGAGTTATCTCCCCTTCCAATAAAATAGAGTGACAACCTTGTGATGGCCATAATTCCAATACCCTTTAAGATATATTGATGATACCTGGCACAGTTGTTCACAAGGCCGAGACAGTGTGTCATGCACAAGAACCACAACTCTGGGTGCCGTGTTTTTTTAGTTATCTCCCCTTCCAATAATATAGAATCACTACCTTGTGATGGCCACATCTCCAACACTCTTTGAGATATATTGATGATACTTGGTACAGTTGTACATGAGGTTAAGCAGGTGTGTCACATGCAAGAACCACAACACTGGATGCCCTGGTTTTTTAATTATCTCCCCAGACAATATAACCTTGTGATGGCCATAACTCAAATACCCTTTGAGATATATTGATGGTACTTGGCACAATTGTATACAACGTTGAGACGGCGCTTCATGCCTAAGAACCACAACTTTGGGTGCTATGATATTTGAGTTATCTCCCCTTCCAATATAACAATATGACAACCTTGTGACCACCGTACCTCCAGTACCCTTTGAGACATATTGGTGGTTCTTGATGCAGATGTTCATGAGGTTAAGCAGGTGTGTCATGCTCAAGAATTACAACTCTGGGTGCTCTGGTTTTTTATTTATCTCCCCTGGCAATATAACCTAGTGATGGCCATAACTCCAACTCCCTTTGAGATATATTGAAGGAACTTGGCACAATTGTATACAAGGTACAGAAGGGATGTCATGTGCAAGAACCACAACTGTTGTTGCTGTGGTATTTGAGTTATCTACCCTTCCAATATAACAGTATGACCAGCTTGTGATCACTATATCTCCAATACCTTTTGAAACATATTGATGGTACTTTGTGCAGAAATACATGAGCATAAGCAGGCATGTCATGCGCAAGAACCACATTTCTGAGTGCCCTGGTTTTTTAGTTATCTCCCCTGACAGTATAATCTTGCGATGGCCATAACTGCAATACTTTTGTGATATGTAGTTTAATTCTGGTGCACTTTCTATTGGTGAACAATCTTCTGAAGGCCATATTGGCTTTTGGTCGGGGGATTTGCCATCTCTTCCGATGGCTATTTTTTAGAGTTGAGATGTGCAAATATTTAGATTAAATACAGCAAACTATGTTAGATGGGAAATGTGAAGAAGAGTCTCTGGCATATAGTGCTGTTACAAGGCTTTTTCACTGTTTGCAAAAAGTTCAGCCTTTTTCTAAATACATTTCTGTAAATCACTCCATCTGACACCCATAAAAATGAAAATGGATTCTTTCAATATAATAAGTGGAAGATTTCATTCCTGATAAGGTGGGTTATTATTTTATTACCTTGTATGTTTATGTTGCCTTAGTAGATGTTCAAGTTTGGACTGTTTTTGGTATTGAACCAACATTAGGATAATACACATTGTGAGATTGTAAGAATTGTAATTGTAAGAATTGTCAGTATTGGCATTTTAACCCTTATCCTGCTGTTCACGACAACCTCTACCTTTGCAAACAGTGTAGATCCAGATCAGATGGCTTCTTTAGAAGCCATCTGATCTGGATCTACACTGTTAAGAAGCCATCTGATCAGGATCTACACTATTCAACATTCTGTTTGTGAAATTTCATTAATAAATTACATCAAGTAATCTGATTGGTTCAGTCATATATGGGTGTGGCTAACTTAATTATGCAGCAGGATAAGGGTTAATTTTATCCAGAGGATGATGGCAGATCTGAACCAAGGCTATTAAGTGGAATGGATACACCTTCAGGGGATGCAACTCCTGCAAAAGTATTTTTTGTCGCCCATGTCAATAGGGGTCAAGTCTTAAAGGAAAGAATTTGCTCCTGACAAATTCTATGGGAGTCCCCATTTATGAATTCTTGACCTTAAGTTAACTTTGGCTGTTTAGATTTAGCCGCTGCTGGCTAGCCTATAGGACAGAGGTTGCTGCTCAACATAGTTTAAATCTACAGGAAATTGTTTGTGAGATGCTTGTGGCTGCTGAAGGGAGATGGCCATTTATGAAGGTTTTATTTAAGTAAACCTCACTTTCCCCTATAGAATGTGAGGATTAAATAATAAACTAGGTGATCATGGCATGGACTTGTTAATGTGATGAAACTTTCATTCAAACAATTACAGCAGTGTGTATATGTTAATCAAAAGGTTTGTATGTTAAATATTTGCATGTAGTAAATATGTGATAGGCTTGGCATACAAGGACTGTTCAAATATGAATGCAAGTAGAAAGTTTTCTCATGCACTAATGCGAAAATCACCTGGAAATAAATATCACAGCGTAGAAAAACATTTTACCTATACATTGATACCAAACCTGTTAAAATCCGTCCACTTTAGCCATGTATATCGTTCGATAAACACTGTCTACTCTTGTATACTAATACAAAACATGGTTGGAAGAAGGTCAGAGTACGCCGTTGAAATACGGTCCTATATTAAGAATCATTTTATTCTTGGTATACGGTGCAAAGACATTTTTGATGACATATGTACTGTTTATGGGCATAATGAAATGTCTTTTCCGACAGTTTTTCGTTGGTGTATGAAATTCAGCTCTGGGCTAGGCTTAACAGAAGATGCACCACATGATCGTCGGCCGAAAAGAGCAACATCTGCCAAGATGGTTGCTAGAGTGAAAGAAATAGTTGCTACCGATGCACAATACACCACTAGGCAAATAGCTAGTATGGTTGGCATCTCATTAGGAGCAGCTCATACAATTTTGAAACGGGATTTAAAAATGAGAAAGATCTGTGCTAGATGGATTCCCCATCTGTGGACAGATGAGCAGAAAAAGACACGCGTTCATTGCGCCAAGAAGTTGCTTAAAAAGTTTCCAAATTACAATGCACGGTTTTTCGCTCATGTCGTCACAGGTGACGAGACATGGGTTCTATTTTTTGAGCCAAAACGAAAGATTCAGAACAAAATATGGGCAACAAAGTATTGCAAAAGACCATGTATTGCAAAGCATACCATGAGCGTCAAGAAGGTAATGTATGCCATATTCTTTTCAAATCAGGACCCTGCTATTCAGGTTGCTGTGCCTAAAGGCAAATCTGTAAATGCGAAGTTTTACGAGAATTAAGTTCTTCAAAAATCGAAGAACTATTTTAAAGAATGAAGACCCGCAACTGGTTTGGCCAATGTCAGATTGCTACATGACAATGCGTCATCCCACAAGGCGTTCATTGTGCAAGACTATCTGAAGCAGGAAAAGGTTGTTGAACTCCCTCACCCCCCGTATTCCCCTGACCTTGCCCCGTGTGACTTTTTTTTGTTCCCGCGGCTGAAAAAACACCTTTCTGGTCAAAAATTTGTACAGCGCAAACAACTCTGTTCTGCAATATTCCAGTGCCTTCATGGTATACCTTGAAAAGACTACCAAAATGCATTCATTGATTGGATCAGAAGACTGAAAGTTTGTATATCTGTTAAAGGGGAATACTTTGAGGGGACAAAATAAATTTTTTATCAAAATCTATCACAGAATCATTTTTAGCTCACCTGTCACGTAGTGACAAGGTGAGCTTTTGGGATCACTTTTTGTCCGTCGTGCGTCCGTGCGTGCGTGTGTCCGTAAACTTTTCCTCAAACGACATCTCCTCCTGAACCACTGATCGGATTTTGACCAAACTTCACAAGAATGATCCTTAGGTGGTCCCCTTTCAAAGTTGTTCAAATGGTTCCGGTCCATTGCACATATAGGTCACAGTAGCCAAAAATAGATTTTTTTCAACGAAAACTTAAAAATCTTCTCCTCTGAAACCCCAAGGCCCAGGTCTTTGATATTTTGTATGAAGCTTCATCTAGTGGACCCCTACCAAGATTGTTCAAATTATAGTGCTGGGGCCAAAAATGCCCCCACACGGGGGCCCTTTGGTTTTACATGGGCTTATATAGGGGAAATCTTTAAAAATCTTCTTCTCTGAAACCGCAAGGCCAAGGTCTTTGATATTTGGTATGAAGCTTCATCTACCAAGATTGTTCAAATTATAGTGCTGGAGCCAAAAATGCCCCCGCACGGGGCCCTTTGGTTTTACATGGGCTTATATAGGGAATATTTTTAAAAATCTTCTTCTCTGAAACCGCAAGGCCCAGGTCTTTGATATTTGGTATGAAGCTTCATCTAGTGGACCCCTACCAAGATTGTTCAAATTATAGTGCTGGGGCCAAAAATGCCCCCGCACGGGGCCCTTTGGTTTTACATGGGCTTATATAGGGAAAATCTTTAAAAATCTTCTTCTCTGAAACCGCAAGGCCCAGGTCTTTGATATTTGGTATGAAGCTTTATCTAGTGGACCCCTACCAAGATTGTTCAAATTATAGTGCTGGAGCTAAAAATGCCCCCGCACGGGGGCCCTTTGGTTTTACATGGCCTTATATAGGGAAAATCTTGAAAAAACTTCTTCTCTGAAACCGCAAGGCCCAGGTCTTTGATATTTGGTATGAAGCTTCATCTAGTGGACCCCTACCAAGATTGTTTAAATTAAAGTGCTGGGGCCAAAAATGCCCCCACACCAGGGCCCTTTTGTTTTACATAGGCTTATATAGGGAAAATCTTGAAAAATCTTCTTCTCAGAAACTGCAAGGCCCAGGTCTTTGATATTTGGTATGAAGCTTCATCTTGTGGACCTCTACCAAGATTGTTCAAATTATAGCCCTGGGGCCAAAAATGCCCCCGCTCCGGGGCCCTTTGGTTTTACATAGACTTATATAGGGAAAATCTTGAAAAATCTTCTTCTCTGAAACCACAAGGCTTAGGTCTTCGATATTTGTTATGAAGCTTCAGCTATTGGACCTCTATAAAGATTGTTTAAATTATAGCCCTGAGACCAAAAATGCCCCCGCCATGTGGCCCTTTGGTTTTACATAGACTTATATAGGGAAAATCTTTAAAAATCATCTTCTCTGAAACACAAGGCTTAGGTCTTTGATATTTGTTATGAAGCTTCAGCTAGTGGACCTCTATAAAGATTGTTCAAATTATAGCCCTGAGACCAAAAATGCCCCCGCCATGTGGCCCTTTGGTTTAACATAGACTTATATAGGGAAAATCTTGTTTTACATAGACTTCTGTATGCAGGGTAAACCTTTAAAATCTTCTTCTCTGAAACCAGAAAGCCCAGGTCTTTCATATTCGATATGAAGCTTCATCTTGTGGACCTCTACCAAGATTGTTCAAATTATTTGCCCTGGGGCCAAAATTGACCCTGTCCGGGGTCCACTTGTTATACATTGGATCAGGTGAGCGAACCAGGGCCCTCTGGGCCCTCTTGTTATGTGCTTAGTTGCATTCATATTTGAACAGTCCTCATACAACACTTATTCTGCTGAAATCAACAACCCCTACCTTTGCAAATATGGTAGATCATGATCAGATGGCTTCTGATGAAGCCATCCGATCAGGATCTACACTATTTTGCATGCAGTTTATGAACTGAAGGAAAACATATCAAGTAATTTGATTGGTGGAATGGGTGTTGTTAAATTTATTGATTCAGCAGGGTAAAGGTTAATGAAAAAATAAATGACAGTAAGCACATGTACATGTATTTGTATATTTTATTGTTCTGGTAAGAGCACTCATTTGTAATCATGCTTTTGAATGTATAATCACAACAACCTCTCTATAACACCGTTTATGGGATCCAGAGCGGAAACAGCCATGTTGCTGCTAAACAAAAATCTATAGATTATATAGAAAAATGACCATCTATGGTTATTTTTCTACTTAATCTATACATTTTGGGATCCCATCTTGAAACCATGTTATACACATGTATCCAAAATTATGTTTTAATGAACAGTGTTTTAAAGAGGTATAATATGTGTACTTAATTTTGAGATTCTCTTTGCAGTTGAATCATGTCAAATACAGATAAAAACTCTCAGTAGTTTTGAAAGAACATGAATAATGATATTTTTATAGAGATACTTGTGGCTTGACAGAAACCAAATCAGGTGTCTTAATAGTTATCTGTTGTTATACAAATAAATTGATGAATGAACTCTTGTTCTTTTTAAAGTTTATACCCCGAACAATTGCACTTTTCATTGAGGTTCCCATTAAACTGGCCAGTCTTGATGGTTTGGACATTTGCCATTGCACACATAGTTGTTCTTTTCTGATATGTCATTTTGGGAATGAATTTCATGTTTGTGGATTTAATCGGTGTGTAAACACCAGCAAATCACTTACAAACTGCATAAAGCCTTTGGGCTTTATGCAGTTTGTGAGTGATTTGTTGGAGTTTACACATTGATAAAGTCCACAAAAATGATAATTCATTCCTTATAATTCCAACTTTGTCATCCAAATATAAAAAATGCCACCAAAATGGTACCTTTCAGGAATTCTTTCAAAAGCGCAAGCATGAACTTACCAAGGGCCACGGCAGAATGATTATTCAATTAGAAGCTGCCATCTTTGAAAGAAACCCAATTCTAACACTGGTCGCCTCTGTAGCCAATGGTTAAATCCAGTGATATATTGAGTGACATTTCACTTGGCGAAATAGTGTGATGTGGAAATCCGCCATTTTATGACGTTTAATTACGACATCAATCAATTTCTTGATGTTAGAGTAAATTCTTTTTCACGCATAAAGTATGTTACAGTCAAACATGTTGGCGGGATTCTTCAGACAATGGTGGAATGTAGCGAGAATGTGAAGGAAACAAGAGCATTTAGTCGACATTAAGTGTGTTAGAATCGTAATAGATCAGCTCTATTGCATGATTTTTAGCTCACCTGTCACGTAGTGACAAGGTGAGCTTTTGTGATCACTTTTTGTCCGTCGTGTGTGCGTCCGTCCGTCCGTGCGTGCGTGCACCCGTCCGTAAACAATTTCAAATAAGTATATCTGTAATACCCAATGGTCAATCTTGATCAGATTTCATGAGAAGCATCACCAGGTAGGGGGAAAGGCTGCATAAGGTGTTTGGGCTGATCAGATTGGAATTCTGGTTGCTATGGCAACATATAGCTCCCATAGACTTACAATGGGAAAAAATTAAAATATCTTCTTCCCTGAAACACCAAGGCCCAGAGCATAGATATTTAGCATGTAGCAACGGCCAGTGGTCACCTACATAATTCCTGCCAATCATGCCCCTGGGGTCCACATTGGCCACGTCCCGGGGCCCCTTTGCTCCCATAGACTCACAATGGAACAAAAAGCATCAAAAATCTTCTTCTCGGAAACCACAGGACCCAGAGCTTAGATATTTAGCATAAAGCAAGGGCAAGTGGTCACCTACATAATTCCTGCCAATCATGCCCCTGGGTTCCAAACGGGCCACGCCCCGGGGCTCTTTAGCTCCTATAGACTCATAATGGAAAAAAGCTTAAAAAAACTTCTTCTCTGAAACCACAGGGCCCAGAGCTGAGATATTTGGCATGTAGCAACTGCAAGTGGTCACCTACATAATTCCTAACAATCATGCCCCTGGGGTCCAAATTGGCCAGACCCCCGGGGCCCCTTAGCTCCCATAGACTCATAATGGAAAAAAAAAGCTTCAAAAATCTTCTACTCTGAAACCACAGGGCCCAGAGCTTACAGAATAAGCATGTAGCAACGGCCAGTGGCCACCTAAATAATTCCTGCCAATCATGCCCCTGAGTTCCAAATGGGCGACGCCCTGGGGCCCCTTCGCTCCCATAGACTCATAATGGAACAAAAAGCTTCAAAACTCTTCTTCTCGGAAACTACAGGACCCAGAGCTTAGATATTTAGCATATAGCAAGGGCAAGTGGTCACCTACATAATTCCTGCCAATCATGCCCCTGGGTTCCAAACATGCCACGCCCCGGGGCCCTTAAGCTCCTATAGACTCATAATGGAAAAAAGCTTCAAAAATCTTCTCCTCTGAAACCACAGGGCCCAGAGCTGAGATATTTGGCATGTAGCAACGGCAAGTGGTCACCTACATAATTCCTGCCAATCATGCCCCTGGGGTCCAAATTGGCCACACCCCGGGGCCCCTTAGCTCCCATAGACTCATAATTGAAAAAAAAGCTTCAAAAATCTTGTTCTCTGAAACCACAGCGCCCAGAGCTTAGATATTTAGCATGAAGCAACGGCAAGTGGTCACCTACATAATTCCTGCCAAACATGCCCCTGGGGTCCAAAAGGGCCACGCCCTGGGGCCAGTTAGCTCCTATCGACTCATATTGGAAAAAAAACCTTCAAAAATCTTCTTCTCTGAAACCACAGGGCCCAGAGCTTAGATATTTAGCATGTAGCAATGGCAAGTGGTCACCTACATAAATCCTGCAAATCATGCCCATGGGGTCCAAATGGGCCAACCCCCGGGGCCCCTTAGCTCCAATTGACACATATTGGAAAAAAGCTTCAAAAATCTTCTCTGAAACCACAGGGCCCAGAGCTTAGATATTTAGCATGTAGCAATGACAAGTGATCACCTACATAAATCCTGCCAATCATGCCCCTGGGGTCCAAACGGGCCACACCCCAGGGCCCTTTAGCTTCTATAGACTGATAATGGAAAAAAGCTTTAAAAATATTCTTCTCTGAAACCACAGGGCCCAGAGCTGAGTTATTTTGCATGTAGCAAGGGCAAGTGGTCACCTACATAAATCCTGCCAATCATGCCCCTAGGTTCCAAATGGGCCACGCCCCGGGGCCCCTTAGCTCCCATAGACTCATAATGGAAAAAAAAAGCTTCAAAAATCTTCTTCTCTGAAACAACAGGGCCCAGAGTTTTGATATTTAGCATGTAGCAACGCCAATTGGTCACCTACATGATTCCTGCCAATCATGCCCCTTGGGTTCTAAATGGGCCACGCCCCGGGGCCCCTTCACGCCCATAGACTCATAATGGAAAAAAGCATCAAGCAAGGGCAAGTGGTCACCTACATAATTCCTGCCAATCATGCCCCTGGGTTCCAAACATGCCACGCCCCGGGGCCCTTAAGCTCCTATAGACTCATAATGGAAAAAAGCTTCAAAAATCTTCTTCTATGAAACCACAGCGCCCAGAGCTTAGATATTTAGCATGTAGCAACGGCAAGTGGTCACCCACATAATTCCTGCCAATCATGCCCCTGGGGTCCAAAAGGGCCACGCCCCAGGGCCAACTAGCTCCTATAGACTGATAATGGAAAAAAAAAAAGCTTCAAAAATCTTCTTCTCTGAAACCACATGGCCCAGAGCTTAGATATTTAGCATGTAGCAATTGCAAGTGGTCACCTACATAAGTCCTGCAAATCATGCCCATGGGGTCCAAATGGGCTACACCCCGGGGCCCCTTAGCTCCCATTGACACATAATGGAAAAAAGCTTCAAAAATCTTCTCTGAAACCACAGGGCCCAGAGCTTAGATATTTAGCATGTAGCAATGACAAGTGGTCACCTACATAAATTCTGCCAATCATGCCCCTGGGGTCCAAATGGGCCACACCCTGGGACCCCCATAGCTTCCATAGACTCATATTGGAAAAAAACCTTCAAAAATCTTCTTCTCTGAAACCACAGGGCCCAGAGCTTAGATATTTAGCATGTAGCAATGGCAAGTGGTCTCCTACATATTTCCTGCTAATCATGACCCTGGGGTCCAAATGGGCCACGCCTCGGGGCCCCTTAGCTCCCATAGACTCATAATGGAAAAAAGCTTCAAAAATCTTCTTCTAAGAAATTGTGAAGCACAGAACTTAGATATTTAGTGTCTACTTACATAAAATAGCCAGCTTCATAAATCCTGCTTACCTTGGCCCTGGGGTCAAAATTGGCCACGCCCGAGCTCATCACCGCCAATAGATTTATAATGGAAAAAAACTTAAAAAATCTTCTTCAATGAAACCATAAGGCCCAGAGCTTAGATTTTTAGTATGTAGCAACGTCAAGTGGCCACCTACATAAATCCTGCCAGTTATGCCCCTGGGATCCAAATTGGCCACACCCCAGGGGTCTTTAGCTTCCATAGACTTACAATTGGAGAAACTTCAAAAATCTTCTTCTCTGAAACCACCCTTATTAAAGGAAAAAAAAAAAACAAAAAAAAAAACTTAAAATGGGGAAAAAAATCTTCAAAAATCTTCTTCTCTGAAACCAAAAGTCCCAGAGCTTAGGTATTTAGCATGTAGCAATGTAGAGTGGTCGCCTACATGAATCCTGCCAATCATGCCCCTGGGGTCCAAATCCTGTGGCCCCTTAACTCCAACAAACTTATAATGGAAAAAAGCTTCAAACATCTTTGAAACCATGAAATACAGACCTTAGATATTTAGTATATAGCAACACAAAATGGTCGCCTACATAAATCCTGCCAACCGTGCCCTTTGGGTCAAAATTGACCAAGTACCCAGGCCTCATTAGCTCCTATAGACTTATACTGGAAAAAACTTTAAAAAAATCTTTTTTTCCAAAACCATAAGGCACAGATTTTGTTTGATTTGAGGTTTTACATCCCCGTCAACACTGTATAGGTCATTTTGGAGATGTCTCTTCCAATTTTGTGGGACTTTTACCGGACATTGAGATGAAATTACATCTCAAGCCCTGTTGCCCAATGAAACCAGTAGGGTTTATAAGCATGGACACGGCTTTGCCTGAGCTTAGATATTTAGTATATAGCAATGTCAAGTGGTCTCCTACACGAACGATTTTCTGGTACACAGGTGGGTGATATAGGGCCATTGGGCCCTCTTGTTTGAGTAATATATCACAGTTTATTGGTCAGTTGTTAGTAGACAAATGACTCTTGCTACATGCTCCCGATTTAATCTACCTTACAACTGACTTCCAAACAGTGATATATTACTCAACAAGTCACTGCTAGAGTGATCTGTTACTTAAGCAAAAAAATGCCAAGACTTTAAATTCTGTTTATTTGTCTTCTAAAATTTGCTTTTTAGAGAAAAATTAGACTTTAAGTCAAAAGTCAGGTCATATATATACAGTTGACTCCCGTTTTACCAAACACTGATATCTCAAACTACTGTTTCAGTCAAACTAGATTTTGGCAATCGTTAAGTTTTGCCATATGTTCCCTTGATTTTTTAATCCTTTTATCTCAAAATGCTGTTATTTCAAACCAAATTTCCAGTCACTTGGAGTTTGATGTTGCATTTATGCCATGTGCCTGATGGGTTTTATCAGTTCCTGCTCGAGATATAGTGTCTAAAGAGGATCCCCTTTCATGGGCGCAGCATAAATGAGGGAAGAAAAAAGACAAATATAATGAAGTATTCTCCTCAGAAAACACAAAAAATAGCCATTGGAAGAGATGGCAAATCCCCCGACCAAAAGCCAATATGGCCTTCAGAAGATTGTTCACCAATAGAAAATGCACCAGAATTAAACCAGCAATATATCACAAAAGTATTGCAGTTATGGCCATCACAAGATTATGCTGACAGGGGAGATAACTAAACAAGAGGGCCCAGAGGGCCCTGGTTCGCTCACCTGATCCAAAGCATAACAAGTGGGCCCCGGGCAGGGCCAAATTTGGCCCCAGGGCTAAAATTTGAACAATCTTGGTAGAGGTCCACAAGATGAAGCTTCATATCGAATATGAAAGACCTGGGCTTTCTGGTTTCAGAGAAAAAGATTTTAAAGGTTTACCCTGCATATAGAAGTCTATGTAAAACAAGATTTTCCCTATATAAGTCTATGTTAAACCAAAGGGCCCCGAAGCGGGGGCATTTTTGGCCCCAGTGCTATAATTTGAACATCTTGGTAGAGGTTTCATAACAAATATCAAAGACCTAAGCCTTGTGTTTCAGAGAAGATGATTTTTAAAGATTTTCCCTATATAAGTCTATGTAAAACCAAAGGGCCACATGGCAGGGGCATTTTTGGTCTCAGGGCTATAATTAGGGCCCCGCACTGAAAGTGTGGGTGCCCTATAGTAATCACTCTGTCCGTCCGTCTGTCTGTCGGTCTGTCTGTCTGTCTGTCCGTCTGTCCGTCCACAAATTTTTTTATCCTCCATAACTTTCTTATTCCTGGATGGATTTAAATATTACTTGGCAGAAATGTTAACCATAATGTGATGGAGTGTTGCGCGCAAGACTCAGGTCCGTACCTCAAAGGTCAAGGTCATACTTAGAGGTTAAAGGTCAAAAAAGGGTCTTTCCTGTGTCCAATTAATAACTTTGTTATTATTCCTGGATGGATTTAAATATTACTTGGCAGAAATGTTAACCATAATGTGACGAAGTGTCACACGCAAGACCCACAGCCGTACCTCAAAGGTCAAGGTCATACTTAGAGATAAAAGGTCAAAAAAGCGTCTTTTTTATTGTGTCCAATCTATAACTTTCTTATACCTGGATGGATTTAAATATTACTTAGCAGAAATATTAACCATAATGTGACAGTGTGCCGTATAGTAATGCCCTGTCTGTCCGTCTGTCTGTCCATCTGAAGCTGAAGTTATTGACAGTTGCCATATAGTAATACCCTTTTGTTTTTAATTCATAACTTACAAACAGTCAAATGCATCAACTTCGTCCGTCTGTCCATCTGCCCGTCTATCCATCAACATTTTTCATGATTACAAACTGAAGCTGCAGTTATTGACAGTTGCCATATAGTAATACCCTTTTGTTTTTAATACATAACTTACAAACAGTCAAATGCATCAACTTCAAACTTAAGATATATGGTCACAATATCATTACACAACCGACGTAACTCTAGCTACAATACTCTAAGAGTAATAGCCCTTTGAAAAAAAATCCAACTCCTCTGATGGCACTTCCGGGGCCCTAGTCAGTTTCACTGACAGTTCTAGTTTGAACAATCTTTATAGAGGTCCACTAGCTGAAGCGTCATAACAAATATCGAAGACCTAAGCCTTGTGGTTTCAGAGAAGAAGATTTTTCAAGATTTTCCCTATATAAGTCTATGTAAAACCAAAGGGCCCCGGAGCAGGGGCATTTTTGGCCCCAGGGCTATAATTTGAACAATCTTGGTAGAGGTCCACAAGATGAAGCTTCATACCAAATATCAAAGACCTGGGCCTTGCAGTTTCAGAGAAGAAGATTTTTCAAGATTTTCCCTATATAAGCCTATGTAAAACCAAAGGGCCCTGGTGCGGGGGCATTTTTGGTCCCAGCACTATAATTTGAACAATCTTGGTAGGGGTCTACTAGATGAAGCTTCATACCAAATATCAAAGACCTGGGCCTTGAGGTTTCAGAGAAGATTTTTCAAGATTTTCCCTATATAAGCCCAAGTAAAACAAAAGGGCCCTGGTGCGGGGGCATTTTTGGCCCCAGCACTATAATTTGAACAATCTTGGTAGGGGTCCACTTGATGAAGCTTCATACCAAATATCAAAGACCTGGGCCTAGCGGTTTTAGAGAAGAAGATTTTTCAAGATTTTCCCTATACAAGCCCATGTAAAACCAAAGGGCTCCCGTGCGGGGGCATTTTTAGCTTCAGCACTATAATTTGAACAATCTTGGTAGGGGTCCACTTGATAAAGCTTCATAACTAATATCAAAGACCTGGGCCTTGCGGTTTCAGAGAAGATTTTTCAAGATTTTCCCTATATAAGCCCATGTAAAACCAAAGGGCCCCTGTGCGGGGGCATTTTTGGCCCCAGCACTATAATTTGAACAATCTTGGTAGGGGTCCACTAGATGAAGCTTCATACCAAATATCAAAGACCTGGGCCTTGCGGTTTCAAAGAAGAAGATTTTTCAAGATTTTCCTTATATAAGCCCATGTAAAACCAAAGGGCCCTCGTGTGGGGGCATTTTTAGCTCCAGCACTATAATTTGAACAATCTTGGTAGGGATCCACTAGATGAAGATTCATACCAAATATCAAAGATCTGGGCCTTGCAGTTTCAGAGAAGAAGATTTTTAAAGATTTTCCCCATATAAGCCCATGTAAAACCAAAGGGCCCCCGTGCGGGGGCATTTTTGGCCCCAGCACTATAATTTGAACAATCTTGGTAGGGGTCCACTAGATGAAGCTTCATACCAAATATCAAAGACCTGGGCCTTGCGATTTCAGAGAAGAAGATTTTTTAAGTTTTCGGTGAAAAAAATCTATTTTTGGCTACTGTGACCTATATGTGCAACGGACCGGAACCATTTGAACAACTTTGAAAGGGGACAACCTAACGATCATTCCTGTGAAGTTTGGTCAAATTCCGATCAGTGGTTTAGGAGGAGATGTCGTTTGAAGAAAAGTTTACGGACGCACGCACGGACGCACGACGGACGACGGACAAAAAGTGATCCCAAAAGCTCACCTTGTCACTACGTGACAGGTGAGCTAAAAACCAGGGCACTCAGAAATGTGGTTCTTGCGCATGACATGCCTGCTTAAGCTCATGTATTTCTGTACAAAGTTCCATCAATATGTCTCAAAAGGTATTGGAGATATGGTGATCACAAGCTGGTCATACTGTTATATTGGAAGGGTAGATTACTCAATTACTACAGCACCAAGTTGTGGTTCTTGCACGTGACATCCCTTCTGTACCTTGTATACAATTGTGCCAAGTTCCTTCAATATATCTCAAAGGGTGTTGGAGTTATGGCCATCACAAGGTTATATTGCCAGGGGAGATAACTAAAAAAACCATAGCACCCAGAGTTGTAATTCTTGAGCATGACACACCTGCTTAACCTCATGTACATCTGCATCAAGTACCACCAATATGTCTCAAAGGGTATTGGAGGTGCGATGATCACAAGGTTGTCATACTGTTATATTGGAAGGGGAGATAACTCAAATATCATAGCACCCAGAGTTGTGTTTATAAGGCATGAAGCGCCGCCTCAACGTTGTATACAATTGTGCCAAGTATCATCAATATGTCTCAAAGGGCATTGGAGTTATGGCCATCACAAGGTTATATTGTCAGGGGGGATAATTAAAAAAACCAGGGCACCAAGAGTTGTGGTTCTTGCACGTGACACCTGCTTAACCTCATGTACAACTGTACCGAGTATCATCAATATATCTCAAAGAGTGTTGGAGATGTGGCCATCACAAGGTAGTGATTCTATATTATTGGAAGGGCCTTGTGAACAACTGTGCCAGGTATCATCAATATAATATCTTAAAGGGTATTGGAATTATGGCCATCACAAGGTTGACACTCTATTTTATTGGAAGGGGAGATAACTCGAAAACCATGGCAACCAGAGTTGTGGTTCTTGTGCATGACACGCCATCTCAGCCTTGTGAACAACTGTGCCAGGAACCATCAATATATCTCAAAGGGTATTGGAGTTATGGCCATCACAAAATAGTCATTCTTTTTTATTAAAAGGGGAGATAACTAAAAAACTATGGCATACTGAGTTCTGGTTCTTGCACATGACACGCTGTCTCAGCCTTGTGAACAATTGTGCCAAGAACCATCAATGAATCTCAAAGGGTATAGGAGTTATGGCCATCACAAGGTTGTCACTCTATTTTATTAGAAGGGGAGATAACTAAAAAAGTATGGCATCCAGAGTTCTGGTTCTTGCGGATGACACACCGTCTCAGCCTTGTGAACAACTGTGCCAGGTACCATCAATATATCTCAAAGGGTATTGGAGTTATGGCCATCACAAAGTAGTCATTCTATTTTATTAAAAGGGGAGATAACTAAAAAAGTATGGCATCCAGAGTTCTGGTTCTTGCGCATGACACGCCGTCTCGGCCTTGTGAACAATTGTGCCAAGAACCATCAATGAATCTCAAAGGGTATAGGAGTTATGGCCATCACAAGGTTGCGTCTACGGACGGACGGACGCCAGGCTGATCGCTATATCCCCCGAACCTATTCGGTCGGGGGATAAAAAGCTTAATATGTACCATGCATATATTTTTCTCAACTTCAACGACAGCATCATCTTGGCAAGAGCGAAGGGTCAAAGATCGATTACAAAACTGATTGAAGAGTATATTTCTGTTTATTTTTGTTCAACTATAGCAACATTAAATATGATGAACATATAAAAATTTCAGTGCAAGATACATTTGAACCGTGCCAAACGGGGTCTTCGAACACGGGGCCCAGCAAATGTGTGGTATTTTCGAACATAGGTTGTGGGTGCTAAGAGTATCCACAACCTATGTCTGAGAGCAAAAATAAGTAAAATAATGTATACCCCTGTAAACCCAAGTTTTCTCTATCTACAGTGGGGTTTACAGGGTTGTTATTATACAGACTGATGTTTGTACAGGCTGGTTTGGAACTTCGTTGAGCACTTATGAACTTAAGACCTTTTCGTCTGGCACGGCCCACTATACAGGTGATTAAAGAAAAGGCCATAATAGATTATTTGTTCAAACAGGAGTCTTCATTCAATAGAATGCCTAAAGAAAGGTCGGGCACTGCTCGGGCCAAAAGAGACAATCCCAAATTTGCAATTTATGGGTGGTATGTGATTTTTCTCCGAATTCTCCGGTTATCGTCCTTCATTGATAAACGAAATATTCTTGAAAGGGTCGCAAATACCAAACCAACACTGCGATTTGACGAGTAGGCTCGAAATAATTCATAAATCAAGTAAAAATATTTAGGGATAAACTATGTCTATATATACTTATTAAAATCCCTTCTACCAGACAAAGCTAATTGGTTTTTGTAAAGATTAAAACATAGGACCCTCGTTATAACGATGTATTTGTTCCCTAATGTTGTGCCGTTATAAAGAATTTGCCGTAGGAGTATGATAGGTAATAAAAGGTCTTTTCACCATTATTACTCCAAGAAACAAATGTTATAGACATTTGTTAGAATCATCTCGGTGAGGCGATTCTAACAAATATCTATAACAGTTGTTTCTGGGAGTATCAGAATACAAGAATCTCTCATGATTATGTACTCGTTTTGTTTTGTGCATTTTCAACCCGAGGGAAGCCCATGCCGCTCGGAACCGAGTCTACGCTTTTAGCTAAGAAATCATTCCATTGAAATTGCCGTTATAATGCGTTTTACCATTATAACGAATGTCGGTATAAAGAGGGTTAACTGTATTTATGCTCATTAGGGCTTCTTACCAAGAGCTTACATTAACCCTTTCATTACAATAACACATCCGCGCAACATAGTGCAGTCTTTCATATCTCAAAGCCATTTAATTTTCTGTTTACAATTTGTGATTTTTTTTAGCTCACCGAAGGCTCTGGGCGAGCTTAAAGGATAGGCAGTCCTCCGTTAACACTTTTAAACGACATCTTCTTTGATTGGGGATCAGTTTGTAAACAGATGGATCAGTTTGTAAACTGATGGATCAGTTTGTAAACAGATGGATCAGTTAAAGATTATATTCGTTAAGATAACATGGTTTTATAAATTTCCGCTACATTTCATCACGATAACAAGTCCATGTAATACACCTCAAAACCCAACTTTCTGTAGAAAACTGGGGTTTACAGGGCTAAACATTTTTTCTTATTTCTGTTCCAAGTCATAGGTACTCATTAGAACCACCCTAAAGAGAACCCACGACCTAATTTTGGAGTGCAAATAAGAAAAGTATTGCAAATTTTCATTAGAAGAATTTACATCATCATGCACTTGACAGATTTTCAGAATGTGTCGCAAAAGACCACAAGCTAATTTCGAATACCAAGATTGTGTTTAATCCCATCAATACTTTTTAATAATAAAGTGAACTTCATTTGTTAAACCAAACTGCAATAGCCACATATGATATATTCTATAATTCATCTTTATTGTTTCAGGCTAAAAATTTGTGCCAATTCCATAGGGCTCCATCATTTCCCTGGCGAGCCTTCACTTGTATGACCATCTGAACCGCCAACTTCTATGTGGCAAAATTAATCATAAAGATAACACATCCATGTGCCAATCCGTGTGCCAATGTGCATCCTTTCATATCTCAAAAAAAAGAGTTATTTTTCTGATGATTTTTTTCTTATTCATACTCCATACATAGATTTTGGATGCTCGTTAGAACCGCCTCGACGAGGCGGTCCTAACGAGTATCGACAGTCTTATGTGTTCATTAAGATAACACTCCCGTGCAATAGAGTGCATTTAATCACATCTCAAAATGGCTACTTTTCTGATAAAAATCTCTGATATTTTTCATATTTCGACTGCAAACATAGGTTGTGGGTGCTCGTTACATATTCTTTGATCGTATTCGTATATTTCCGCACGGATCACTACATAAAATTCAAGCGTCTGTCAGTAGCATTTTTACCGAGTTTCTGCTATTGCGAGTACCCATAACCTATGTATTGGAGCAGAATTAAGAATAATACTTTACACCCCGGAAAACCCCAGTTTTCTCTATATAAAGTGGGTTTTAGAGGGGTGTTCATTTCACGGACTTGTTCACATGATGTGGAGCAGAAACAACAATGTATACCCCAAGCCAATCCCAGTTTTCCATATAAAAGTGTAGTTTATAGGGATGTTCATTACATGGACTTGTTAGCAGGGTGTCTTTCAACCCTGTAGCCCGATACAGTTACTTAGTACGCAAACAGGGTAGATCCAGATAAGACCACTACGTCTCATCAGGATCTACACTATTTGTCATTTCATCAATATTTACTCAACCCTCCAGGTGTCCAATTTCAGCTGGGAGAGTCCACATCAGAAATAGAGGGTTGAAAGTGTTACAATCACAATGAGCTGGTCCAGCAGAGGATATCT
Source organism: Lucinisca nassula (assembly GCA_963580285.1). Taxonomy (NCBI): domain Eukaryota; kingdom Metazoa; phylum Mollusca; class Bivalvia; order Lucinida; family Lucinidae; genus Lucinisca; species Lucinisca nassula. Next base: position 50,906,306 of record OY757015.1, read on the forward strand.
ATTGGAGAGATATCTAAGTTGGTGACTTGTTCCACATTAACATGCTGCGCTCTATCGACTGCTATGATGCGTTAAAGGCTGAAAAACCTCCACTGTCAAAAGTCACGAGTGGTGCAGTTACTAACGGTTCCTGGCCCACTGGCGGTGAAAAGCCACCATACTGAAAAAGATTAAAGCGAATTTTGATAAATTCTCTGCTTCACTGTGTTACTATTGTTGACCTTCAGTTTACTTTCATGCTAACTCTACCTTATCCTGCTGTCCACGATAAACCCCACCTTTGTAAACAGGGTAGATCCAGATCAGATAGCTTCTGATAAAGATCTACACTGTTTGTCATTCAGTTTGAAAATTTGAATGAATTAAATACATCAAGTAATTTGATAGGTTGAAATGTTAATGGGTGTGGCCTAAATTAATTTATGCAGAGGGATAAGGGTTAAGGAGAGAGTGATGGTTCAGAACAGTACTTCCCAAGAAGGAAGTAGACAACTGTCTACAATTTGATCTACTTAAGGGGAATGGATACATCTTCAGGGGAGGCAACTCCTTCAAAAGTATTTTTGTCTCCGATGCCAATAGGGGTCAACTCGTAAAGGAAAGAATTTACCCCTAAAGAGCAAATTCTTTTCTTTAAGAGTAGATCCCTTTTTCAGTCAGACAGAGCTTATAGGAAAGCGAACAGGGAATCTCCAAACTTGTCTCCCATTGAAAAACGGCAAAACAATCTGCCAGTGTTCCCATTCCCCTTAGGGCTAAGATGAGTCTGGCCCAGAAAATATGTACACTCCATATTTTTCAGTTCTGCTTCCAAAGGACAACCCTTTCTAGAACTTATTTAACGTCACTACAGCTGATGTCTGGGAATGTGTGGCGGCTGTAAAAAGTCTCCCAGCCCTACATCATAGTGTAGTTTATATTTTCTTGTCCTTTTGGATCATTGATTCCATTGTGGAATTTTGAAAGTACTTGATGGTCACTGATGAAGCCTAATTGGCCGAAACTAGCTAGTCTGGCCCAGAAAATATGTACACTCCATATTTTCCAGTTCTGTGGTGTATTCCTTGCTTCCAAAGGATAACCTTTTCTAGAACTTATTTAGTCAACGTTTAATAGACTAGAAAAAGTGTTCATAGGACACGGATGCCCCCGCCAAATCCCATTCATAAAAAATATTACAAATGTACTTCAACTCAATCATAAAATATATGCATCAAGGGCAGATAATCAAAAAACCAAAAATGCAAGAGTTGTCTTCCTTGTTCATGACACATCGTCTCAGTGTGATGAATGCACCTGTGAAGTTTCATGAATATATTCCATACGGTTTAGGAGTTATGGCCCGGACACGGTTTACTATATGGTACTAAGTCAAGGGCAGATAATGCAAAAACCAAAAATGCAAGAGTTGTCTTCCTTGTTCATGACACATCGTCTAAGTGTGATGAATGCACCTGTGAAGTTTCATGAATATATTCCATACGGTTTAGGAGTTATGGTCCGGACACGACATACCATTTGACTATATATGGATGTAAGTCAAGGGCAGATAATTCAAAAACTAAACAAGCAGGAGTTGTCTTCCTTGTTCATGACACATCGTCCAAGTATGATGGATGCACCTGTGCAGTTTCATGATTATATTCCATACGGTTTAGGAGTTATGGCCCGGACACGGTTTTCTATATTGTACTAAGTCAAGGGCAGATAATTCAAAAACCGAAAATGCAAGAGTTGTCTTCCTTGTTCATGACACATCGTCTCAGGGTGATGATGCACCTGTGAAGTTTCATGATTATATTCCATACGGTTTAGGAGTTATGGCCCGGACACGGTTTACTATATGGTACTAAGTCAAGGGCAGATAATTCAAAAACCGAAAATGCAAGAGTTGTCTTCCTTGTTCATGACACATCGTCTCAGTGTGATGAATGCGCCTGTGAAGTTTCATGAGTATATTCCATACGGTTTAGGAGTTATGGCCCAGACACAGTTTACTATATGGTATTAAGTCAAGGGCAGATAATCCAAAAACCAAAAATGCAAGAGTTGTCTTCCTTATTCATGACACATCGTCTCAGTGTGATGAATGCAACTGTGAAGTTTCATGAATATATTCCATAAGGTTTAGGAGTTATGGCCCGGACACGATGTCACCGGACGAACGGACAAACGAACGGACGAACGAACGGACAGGGGTAAAACTTAATGCCCTTCCGCTATTCTTCGAATAGGCGGGGGCATAAAAAGCATGCAAAATTCATAAGCAAATTTAATTTTAATTTTTTCCAGGTGAAAGATGGACTTGAACTTTTATGTGAATTTACTGTCTCCAATGCAGACTTTCCCTGTTTATGTGCAGTGCAAAGGCATCCAACACTTTACTTTCTAAAGACATGAAAGACGCCTCAACTGTAATTTTGAACAAGCCATCTAAGGTGACACTAAATATGACTGCACTTTGGGGATAGCTGTCTTAAAAATGGTCCACTGGGGAGGTATATCGGCGGTTTAACGGTCAGAAATTTCGATTTACGGCGACGCGTTCGCGACTGTAAAATCGACAACTGATCTCCCCAATTGACAACTACCACTACAATGATCTCATTGAGAATTAATTTACTTGTTTTGTAAAAACTGTCCTTTTTGCACAAAGCGACAAGCACAGTTGGAGCGCAAAAGCAAGTACCATCCAATGAAAAGCGACGTCACTTGATGACGTCGCGTTCCCGACATGTTCGACGTTATCCAATCTGACGTTGCGTAACATACACAAATGCACAGGAATGGTATATATAAGTACTTCACGGTTGTCCTAACGTTCCCATGCCACAACCTGCCAAAGGCTCTCTTAAATTCAAGAATATCAAGAATATTGTTGGAGGTCTGAGATCTAATTCTATTTCAGTAGTACTTGTTTCTACGCGACCACCATCCTTATGCCCTCAACTTTGAAAATGTTGGGGGTGGGGGTGCATATTGCTTCTGGCCTGTCCTTTCGTTCAATCGTTCGTCACATTGTCTTCTGCATATCATAACTTAAGAACCATGTATCCTAGTGTTTTTTTTGCATTTCAGATATGGAGTCCTCGTTCGTTCTTTCGGTCGTTCATTCGTCACGCTGTCTTGTGCAGTGCATAAATTAAGAACCGTGTATCCTCGTGTTTTGAAATTTCATAAATGGATTCCTCATGAAAAAATAATTGACCCATATTGTTTTCTTATCCGAATTATCTCCCCATTTTTAGTTATTTTCCTTTTAATTAAATAATAAAGAAAGCTCGTTAGCAAGATATCTCAAAACGTATTTGAACTAGAGCCATGGTGTTTGGCATACGGACTGGGGCTGAGGAGGATTTACTTTTCAACCAATTTGATGAAATTTTGTTAGAGTTATATGGCGCTTTGCAATTTCTGACCATTTAACTGTGTTGTTTTCTTGTGCATAGCATATATTAAGACCCATGTATGCTTGTGTTTTGAAATTTCGTATATGGATTTCTCATGAAAAAAATAGTTCACCCGTATTTTTTTTCTTTTCTGAATTATCTCCATTTTTGAGTTATTTGTCCTATAATTAAATAACATGGAAATCTCGTTAGCAAGAATCTCAAAAAGTATTTGAGATGGAGCCTTGATAGTGGGCATACAGATTAGAACTGAGTAGCAGACCACCGGATTAAATTTTAACCAGTTCAATGAAATTTTGTCAAGAGTTCTGGCCCTTTGGAATTTCTGGCCATTTAATTGTGTTACTTTCTTCTGCATAGCATAACTTAAGAGCTATGTATGACAGTGTATTGAAATTTCATACATGAAAAAATAGTTGATCCGTATTTTTTCTTATCCGAAGTATCTCCCCTTTTCAAGTTATTTCCCTTTTAATTAAATAACATACCTCATGAAAACACACCTATATAATTTTGACCCCCTTGAACCCCACTTTTATAAAGTAAAACTGGAGTTTACATGGGTAAATCTTATTTTTCTTATTTCTGCTCTAAAATACAGGTCGTGGGTACTCGTTAAAATTGTCCCCTTTCGGTGGTAAAGTTTACAATGTATTTGAATAGGCGTGTTTTCGTAATGGAAATCTCGTTAGCAAGATATCTCAAAAAGTATTTGAGCTAGAGCCTTGATATTTGGTATACTGATAAAATTTTCAACCAGTTGAATGATAAATTGAGTTATGGCCCTTTAAAATGTCTGGTCATTTAATTGTGCTGCTTTCCTGTATTACTTAAGAACTACATGTATGTATGCTAGTGTTTTGAAATTTGGTTTAAACAGTATTTATAATTTATATTTACATGGTATATGATGCAAGATAAATTGTACAGGATCTGACGGTAAGCATTTCATAATTGAGCCCCGCCAAGCGAATTTGTGTATTCGAGCATTCCGTCATGACAAATTTTAACTGCGCATGCCCAGCCTTTCAGAGGGGCCAGGGATATGGCTTTCTGTCCGAAGGTTCCTCATGATTCACTGCTTGTATGAGCGAGCAGCGAAGGTTCTGGCGAGACTGCGCGGATGCGCAGGTTCGCCTGAACCTTCGCTGCTCGCATAGGCGAGAAGTACCAAAATCGCTTGACGGACTCATATAAGGTGTCCTCATGAAAAAATAGTTGACCCGTATATTTTTCTTGCCTGACTTATTTACCCTTTAAGCATTATTTCCCTTTTTCATAAAATAACAAAAATCTCGTTAGCAAAATATCTCAAAAAGTATTTGAGCTACAGCCTTGATATTTGGTATATTGAATGGGACTGAGGAGGACAGGACATCACCTGATTTAAAATTTCAACCAATTTAATTACATTTTTGGAGTGATCGCCCTTTGCAATTTGAGGTCATTTTATGGTTTTCCTTTCTTCTGCAACGCATGACCTTAGAACCGTGTTTTGAATTTTTTTTACATGGATATCTCATCAAAGTTGACCCCTATTTTTTCTCATCGGAAATATCTCCTATTTTTTTTAATTATTTCCCTTTCAATAAAATAACACTGAAATCTCATAGGAAGCTATCTGAATAGGTATTTCAACTTGAGCCTTGATATTTGGTATTCTGATTAGCTCTGAGGATGAGTTTTCCTGATTAAATTTTCAACAAATTTAATGAAATTTTACTAGAGTTATGGCCCTTGCAATTTCTGGCCATTTAATTGTGCTTTGTCTTGTAGGAAGATAGTTAAAACCCTATTACATGAGAAGGATTTACTAATACATGATCTGATAAAACATTTGAAAAAAAAAATCTGAAAAAAAAAAAATCTTCGCTAATGGCCTTTTGAAAACATTACAAAAACACGCCTATACAAATACATTGTAAATTTTACCGCCGAAAAAAGGGAAATTTTAAGATGAAAAATTGTGATATTTTTCTCATTTCTGCTCAAAATATAGATTGTGCGTACACATGCATTTTCAAAATGCATGGCCCAGAATGTATTCTAGTTATCGAAGTTCGTTTGATGTACATATCATCATGTACGCTTGTATGTCTGTCTGTCTGTCTGTCCCATTTAACCCTTTAATCCACTGACCATGAAGCTCAAACCTGAAATGGATGACTAAAACGATAACTCTGTCTAGTATTGTGTTTGAATTATTTCCACTTGCCTAAAAGACGTGTACGTGTCTAACACCAAAACTGTATTTGAATTTTATCATAAAAAATCAAAGATATAACCCAGAACAAGAAATACAACTTTCGATGATTTGGTTTTGAATTATTTGTCTCTTTGTGAAATTGTCACATAGAGTTACATGTAATTTACCTGCACTTGCCTTAAATCCTTGTCAAAGCCATATGGATTGATACCATGAAACTCCACAGTTCGGTTAATCTTAACAAGACAATTTGTTGCACGTAAGAAAGAAAACTAACACTGTTTTAATTTATGAATCCGACATGTGAGACCACTCTGGGTTGTTATTGTTGTTTCAAAGGTATCCCTTTACCAAAGATCAAATGTACCTGTTCATTTACGAAAACAATGATTTTAAACCCAGAAAGCTTTTTAGCATGGTTATCACATTTCAATTTATAAGGGTGTCCGTGGCATTTTGCCAGAGAATAATGTGTTCTTGCACACCAGACAAGGGAATCCGTGATTTTACCCTGGGATAGAAATTGATGTTCTGACCCAAGTGTTCCGACCCAAAATCGAATATAGTCGCGTGTTTTATAAATGCACTGGTTGATTACGACCGTCGTTAAGGTTGACGTCACAGCAACGTCACTACACATTCCTGCAGTGTCAACACAATATGACGGACGTTGGTAACCGAAGTGACTGCAGCATTAAAAATCCGCTTTAAGAAATGGAAGGTTTGCAAGAAAAAGAATGCAATATGGGTGTGAGGGGTAGATAGAAAAATCCGTCCCTCGAGATCACTGTCCTGCATAACTCGGCAAGCCTCGTGATGCCAGACAGTGTCCCGCGGGACGGATTTTTCCATCCACACCTCACACCCATATAAGATTCTTATATTCCATGAACATGTGTACCCTTCTTCTTTTTAACCCTTATCTCGCTGCATAATTAAGTAAGCCACACTCATTTTTGACTTGAACCATCCAGATTACTTGATTTAATATATTGATGCAAAATTGACAAAGTGAATGTCAAACAGTGTAGATCGATCGAGATCAGATTGCTTGTGAAGCCATCTGATCTGGTTCTACACTGTTTGCAAAGGTAGAGGTTGTCGTGAACAGCAGGATAAGGGTTAAATTTCCATCACAAACTAAGTCAGTAAGTTTGTTTTGTTTGATGGTGTTTTAACGTCCCCGTCAATAGTGTATAGGTAATTTTCGAGATTTTGCTTCCAATTTTGTTGGACTTTTACCCGCAATTGAGATGAAATGACATATCAAGCCCTGTCGCCCAGTAGAATCAATATGGTTTATAAGCATGGACGGTCCGACTCGCACTGACTGCCACGACAGGCTTAGATCCTCTAAGCGGTTTACCAGTACTCGTGTTTGATCTATTTTAGCACTGCGTGGAAGCATCATGCAACCCATCTATTTCTTCAAGCCCCGATGTGCGGGGCGACCTATTGCACAATGCTTTGCTCACTTTTGCATGAGTTGACTTAAATGTTAACAAACCTGTGTGGTTTCTTTGTCATTATATCCAACCTCTTTTAACGCCTCTTGTGTCTGTTTTCTTACTATTCTCACAGCAGGTGGCTTATCCTATAAAAACAAACTGATATACAGTAGAACTTCGATGGCTCGAACACCTATGGCTCGTTTACCAAGGACGAGTCGAACCCATTCTTGAGCCCCTAGCGAAATCCTCTACATAAGAAATAGTAGGGGATAATTAAGGAGATTTTAGACTTTAATCTTGCAAATGTATGATGTGCGTACTCATTAGAATCGCCTCGATGAGGCGATTCTAATGAGTACACACAGCATACATATTCATTATAGAACACCGAAAAGATGTCTAAAAGTATCTCGTTATACCTCCTGACAGTAACCCTCAGTGGCTCGAACTACCCCTGTCTCGAACAGATTTTCGAGGTCCCAAAGGTGTTCGAGCCATTGAAGTTCGACTGTAGTTCAACATGAAAATTTCAATAGTATTTAAACTTTTTTTATCGTCTGAGAATGTAATAACGCCATGTAATAAATTCGGTAATCATCCACTAGTCGATTAAATATGCAAATTAGTTAGATACGTCCCATAACATTACATGTACGACGTCCTTAACGGTGTTGAAGCCTCTGTATTGTAGTGGTTATGCTACTCGCCTGATAAACCAGGGATTGCAGGATCCATCCCGGGCTTCTCCAGACTTTCGGATGAGTCTTTAAACCGAGATCCCGTCCCCGTATGACCTTAGCTGTTGGTGAGACCTAAAACTGAAACACTCCTTAACGACGTCGAGTTTACTAATGGCGGATTGCTGACATTTTTGTAAAACAATCGTCAATAAAATGCGTTTTAAATGTTATATGATAAATATTGCATTCGTGCTCATGTATGATTGAATTTATTAATAAATTCAACGGAGTGTCTATTGCCAGACGTCTGGCAATAGCAGAAACTCGTAAAAATGCTATTGACAGACGTCTGGCAATAGCAGAAACTCGGTAAAAATGCTACTGACAGACGCCTGAGTTTTATGTAGTGATCTAAGCGGAAATATATGAATATGATCAAAGAATATGTAAATGTCGCTGGTTTAGGCTGTGTCTTCCACAGTCGAAATTCGAAAGTGGGTGACTTTTTGTTGTTGTTCTTCGCGTAACCCATGGGTTTCTATTTGTCTTTTCTTTTCTGACAGAAACCGAATATATTAGATTCCGTTTAACATTTTTTCTCATAATCATATTACTCTGTTTGTGTATTTTCCCCTACGATCCAAAGATACATTTTGATTTGTTTGTTTGTTTGTATTGGTGTTTAACGGCCTAGTCAACACTATTTTAGATCATTTTTGAGTCGGTCAGTTTACCTATCCACACGTTTCCAGGACAGGCTTATACGTAAGCGGTTAACCAGTGCAGTGCACATTCTTTGGCAAGAAACTGACAACTGCCCTTCTTGAATCAGTGGAAGGGAGAGAATGTTGACGACACCGGCAGATAAGAAAAAGCATGTGCGAACTATTTTTCATGAGGAATCCATATATGAAATTTCAAACCACTAGCATACATACTTCTAAAGTTATGCTATGCACAAGAAAGCAATACAATTAAATGACCAGAAATTGCAAAAGGCCATAACTCCAACAAAATTGCATTAAAAAGGTTGCAAATTTAATCAGATACTCTCTTCCTCAGTCCCAATCAGTATACCAAATATCAAGGCTCTTGCTAAAAGATTTTTTCAGATATCTTGCTAACGAGATTTCAGAGTTATTTTAATAAAAGAGAAGTAACTCGAAAAGGGGAGAAAATTTGGGTAAGAAAAAATATGGGTCATCTTTCTCATGTGGAATCTATATATATGCAATTTCAAAACAATAGCATATATCGTTATATATCGTTATAAAGTTAACATGATGCACGAACGAACGGAAAAGCCAGAAGCAATATGTCCCCCAACTAGTTGGGGGCATGAATATGGGTCAACTACTTGTCATGATAGTCCATATATGAAATTTCAAAACACTAGCATACGTGGTTATAAAGTTATGCTATGCACCAGAAAGAACACAGATAAATGGCCAGAAATCGCAAAGGGTCATAACTCTAACAAAATTTCATTAGATTGGTTGAAAATTTAATCAGGTGATCTCTTCCTTAGTCCCAATCAGAATACCAAATATCAAGGCTGTAGCTCAAATATTTTTTAGATATCTTGCTAATGAGATTTCTATATTATTTAATTAAAGGGGAAATGACTTAAAAAGGGGAAGTGATTCGGATAAGAACAAAAATTATGGGTCAACTATTTTTTCCTTAAGAAATCTATATATGAAATTTCAAAACACTAGCATAAATGGTTAGCACAAGAAAGCAGCACAATTAAATGGTCAGAAACTGCAAAGCGTCATAACTCTAACAAAATTTCATTACATTGTTTGAAAATTTAAACAAGTGATCTCCTCCTTAGTTTCAATGAGTATACTTAATATCAAGGCTCTAGCTCAAATACTGTTTGAGATATCTTGCAAACGAGAATTCTATTTTATTTAATTTTTGGGGGAAATAACTCAAAAAGGGGAGATAATTAGGATAAGAAAAAAAATGGGTAAACTATTTTTATGAGAAATCCATATATGTAATTTCAAAACACTGGAATACATGCTTTTAATGTTATGCTACACACCAGAAAGCAGCACAGTTAAATGTCCAGAAATCGCAAAGGGCCATAACTCTGACAAAAGTTCATTAAATGAGATCTCCTCCTTAGTCCCACTCAGTATATACCAAATATCAAGGCTCTAGCTCAATTACTATTTGAGATATATTGCTAACGAGATTTCTATGTTATTTAATTAAAGGGGAAATAACTCAAAAAGGAAGATAATTCGGATAAGAAAATATATGAAATTTCAAAATAATAGAATATATGGTTATAAAGTTATGTTATGCGAAAGCAATCGTGACGAACAAACGAACGGACAAACCAGAAGAGCAAAATGCACTCCCCCCCACACCCACAACATTTTCAAAGTTGGGGGCATAAAGACGTTCATGTAGTACACATCATAAACTGTTATGGAATTGCTGTAAAGTGGGTCTAGGGTCATTATTTGCAAAAAAAAACTAGGTAGTACTCAGACATATGATGCAGTATACAAAGTTTTAAACCAACACTTAGAGCAGTTTTGTTTCAAGGTTTTGGCGATATATGAGGATGACGGTCATCCTCATATATCAAATGACCTAGACCTTTTGCGCAAAATCGCGCCTCGCTCTGCCAGAAAACTTCAGAGACATTACGCAAACACGCCTATACAAATACATTGCCATATTTATTGCCGAAAAAATGAACATTTTATGATGAAAAATTGTGATATTTTTCTTATTTCTACTCAAAATATAGATTGTGGGTACTCGTTAGAACCGCCTCTAGGGTTCAAGGGGGTCAAAATTATATAGGCGTGTTTTCGTGATGTTGAACAAAATCTCACCTCGCTCTGCCAGAAAACTTTAGAGAAGAAGTCTTTTTCAAACATTGAGACATTTCATCCTGTTAACTGGGGCAAGGGAAGTGAATGACCTCGACCAGGTTTCCTAACGCAAGGAGGCTGTTTTGTTTGTCTGGTTGAGGTTTTACGTCCAAGTATACACTATTTAGGGCATTTTGGAAATGCCGCGTCCAATTTTGTGGGATTTTTACCCGACATAGAGATGAAATGGCATCTCAAGCCTTAAAGCCAAAAGAAAGCAAACATGGTGTTTTATACAGGGACGGTCCGACCCGCACCCACAGGCTTAGTCCTTCTAAGCGGTTTACCAGTACTCATGGGCAGTCGATTTCAGTTCTGCGTGAAAACACCATGCACCCCAATCTATTTCTCCAAGTCCTGATGGGCGGGGGCCCGCCAGTAGGCTGCAGACGAAACTGAATTGAAATGGACACAGTGGTTGCAGAGACAAAGTTCTCGTTCATTCAGTCCTAGAGACTTTGGGTTGTCCAATACCATCGACCTACAGTCAAGGATAGACTACATCTTACGATAGAAGACATCTTTAAATGATTTCTCCCCACGATTTCGTGTTTTTTTTTTTTTTTTTCATAATCTTTATATCAAATTAAATGGAAAGACATTGGAGTTTTATCGAACTTATTTTACTGTCATTTATTTCAATGGTAGCATCACGAAAACACGCCTATATAATTTTGACCCCCTTGAACCCCAATTTAATATAGTAAAACTTGGGTTTCCGGGGGTATACCTTATTTTTCTTATTTCTGCTCTAAAATATAGATTGTTGGTACTCGTTAGAACCGCCTCGATAAGGCGGTTCTAACGAGTGCCAACAATCTATAGTTTGGGCAGAAAAAAGAAAAATGTCACAATATTTCATCATACAATTTTCATTTTTTCGGCGATAAAGGTGGCAATGTATTTGTATAGGCGTGTTTGCGTAATGCTTGTTATACTTATTTAGGATTAAACGAATTGGTAAAATAACACATCGTAGCCATAATTTACTTTTATGGATTCGTCTTTTTATCAACATCTTGAAAGGGGCATTTTTCTCAGCTCTCTTAGCTCTCTTATTAGCTCTGACAACCAGTTTACTCATCGGAGCAAACAAAACCGTTTAGCCGTTTTGGTGGAGGGTCACTTAAGCAACATTCCTATGAAGTTTGAATGGAATTGGCTAAAGGGTATAGCTGAAGTTGTCGTTTAAAGATTTTTGTTCTATGTTTGGCTCTGGTGGCCACCTTGTTCAAAGCGGAACAATTTTGGTTATTATGCTAGGGCGTCACCTAGGCAACTTTCCTGTGATGTTTGAATCAAATTGGCCTAAGGATTTAGAAGGGATTCGCATTTGAAGGAAATGTACGATATTTTCTATATTGAGCTCTGGTGGCCATGTTTCTCATTGAAGCACAACCGTTTAAGCTAATTTGGTAGATTTTGTTTGATTTGAGGTTTAACCTCCTCTTCAACACTGTAAAGGTCATTTTGGAGACGTTGCTTCCAATTGTTTTAGGATTTTTACCCGACGTTGAGATGAAATGACATCTCAAGCCCTGCCGCCCAATGCAACCAATAGGGTTTATAAGCATGGACGGTCCAACTCTCGCACCGCTGTGCCTGGGCAGGCTTAGATCCTCTAAGCGGTTTACCAGTACTCGTGTGCGGGTCGGTTTCAGCTCTGCGTGGAAGCATCATGCAGCCCATCTATTTCTTCAAGCCCCGATGGGCGGGGGCCGCTAATTTGGTAGAAGGTAACCGAAGCAATATTCCTATGAAGTTTGGATGAAATTTGCCCAAGGGTACATGAGGAGTTGTTTTATTTTAGCTCTTACGGCCACCTTGTTCATTGGAGCGGAACGATGTTATCAATTTTGGCAGGGAGTCACCCAGACAACAAACTTGTGAATTTTGAATCAAATGGGCCCACGAGTTTCAGGGGAGTTCGGTTTTCAAGCAAATTGACGACGCTTATGGCGGCTATTTTGCTCATCGGAGCGAAACCGTTTTACCTATTTTGACACAGGGTCACCAAGGCAACATTCCTGTGAAGTTTCAATGGAATTGCCTTTTATTTAGCCAAGGGTACAGGAGGGGTTGTCGTTTAAAGACTTTTCGATCGACCCGAAACAACTTTAGCTAATTTGATAGGGAGCCACCCAGGAAACTTTCCCGTGAAGTTTGAATCAAATTGGCCAAATACACACGTCGCACGACGCACGGCGGACATTTACTGATCACAATAGCTCACTATGAGTTCTTCTTGCTCAGGACACGCCAAAATTCAAAACCCTAATAGACCTATTCAAGAACTGTGAAATGTAAGGCTTTAAGATGATAACCTTTCTGGCTTTACTTTTCTTCTTCAGAACTCGAAGTCGTTTATGTATAAAGTATTCTAGTAGAGCAACAACCATGGCTAGCACCAATCCTCCTACTAGGATATGAAATATCCCAGATACGTTGCTTAAAGTAAGGGCACTTGTTGTTGCATCCTGTAAACAAAATTAAAATACATATGGGAACTTGTTGCATCTTGCGCGAAAAGAACAACATACGTTAGTTATTGCATTTTGTATTAAACAGATCAATAAAGGGCACTTGCCATTGCATGCTATAAAATGTAAAAAAAAAAAAAAAAATCAATAAAGAGTTCTTGTTGAATCTTGTGCACAAAGATAGAAAATGGCATTTGTTGCATTTTGTACAAAGAAGATCAATATTGGGCACTCGCCGTTGCATCGTGTAAGCAAACATGAAAATGATGAATAAATGTCTTTGCTGTTCGGATTCCATCCTGTAAACAAAATTATTACACGAAAACAATTGTAATTGCATCCTGCAAACACATAAAAGTCGCACTAGGGAACTTGTTTGTGCAACCTGTAAACAAATACTAATACTGGTAAGAAAGATGTCACATAGGGACATTTGACGTTGCATCATGTAAACAAAATTTACATTTCCAGTGTAAAGTCTAATGTAAACATACATCAAACAATTTAGTTCATATTTCCATGAACGCATCCAGTCATATGATTTTCAGTGACGTCAGTTTAAACCATGGTTCTGCACGTGTAGTTGCATCCTGTAAACAAAATGTTATGTAAACAAAAACTCCTGTTTGTTTGTTTGAATTGAGGTTTTACGCCCTCGTCAACACCAAACGAATCTATTATATGAGGACATTTGTTGTTACATCCTATTAACAAATTGCTGTTGCTTCCTGCAAATAAATTGAAAAATCACACAAGGGCACCTTTATTCCCTAAATAAACAAAAAGCTGAAGAAAGAAAGGGTGGCTCATGTTGGTATATCATTTAAACAAATCCAGGCACTTTTTTTTGTATTCTATAAAGAATAAGAGAAGACCAAGAAAGAGTACAGTAAAATGTCTATATTAAGACCACCTTTGAGACTGTTCAAAAGTGGTCTTTAAGACCACTTTTGAACCGTCCCAAAGGTGGCCCCTGAGCATAGGACTGAGCAGAGGACATTGTTTGCAGGAAATTCGAAGAAAGAATAATTGCATCCTTCTAAATAAGCTTTTTAAAGCAGAATTAGTCTTAATTTCAGGTGGTCTTAATAGCGGAATTTCACTGTACTTTGTATGCCTGTAAACAAAGGAAACGTTAACAGTCAGTCAAGCAATTTTTGCTTCCAAAGGAAAAATGTTAAAACATCAAATATTTGGTTACATCTTGGTATGTTATGAATCGGAATATACCTAGACAAATTCTGATTTGGTCTAGACTGATTGGGACTTCTGATATGGTCCAGGAAAATACTGGATCTGTCTAGGCAAGATCAGTATCTTGCTTGAATGATGTAAAGAATGGTGTGACATTATTTGCCAATATTCAAATATGACACCAGAATTGATTAGTTTTAAAAGTTCTATACATATTTTGTATATAGAGGATCTTACATGAGTGCTCATCTATTATTGAATTTATTAAACGAGTTGAGGAAAAGGGATACAATGCTCGGCTTCAATAATACATGGGCACGAATGCAAGATTCTATTAATCATATGACATTAAAAACACATTTTATTCACGATTTTTTAACGGAAATGTCAATATTCAGTAATTAGTAAATGAACCGTCATTAATGACGCCGTGCTGTAACTTTACGGGGCGTATCTTTCTAATTTGCATATTTAATCCACTAGTGGATTATCGAATTTATTACATGGCGTTATTGCACTTTCAGACGCGACGTCATATGATAAAAGAAGATAACTGTCGTGTTGCACACTGGGGTTAAAATTGTTGAATTTCAAAATTGCACGAAAGGGAGGACACACTTATTCTAAAATTGTTTCCCTACTCTTAGTTTTCATCTATTCACAAATTACCCCTTCAGGGGTAGGAATTGGAAACACATCTAAAAATTGCTACTTTTCTGATGAATCGGAACATTTTTTTATTTATGCTGCAACCATAGGTTGTGGGTCGCCTCGTTGAGACGGTTCAAACGAGTACCCACAAACTATGTCTTGGAGAAGAAATAAGACAAATTCATAGACCCCCGTAAACCCCAGTTTTCTCTCTATATATAAAGTGGGATTTAAGGGGGTGTTCATTTCACGGACATGTTCACGTGGTGCTGTGCACCTATGTGCAGGCTCGCCTAAGTAGTTCTGGTCGGCTATGCAATAAGTATCAGGTTCTCATAAGATCATTTATTTAATAATTGGGAGAAAACGGCGGTAAGTGTGTTTATCTGTATCTATAAAACAACACACACTGAAAAAGAAAACGTCTGTCTAGACGATCATGCATAAATAAGAGTTTAAAGTGAATTTTGTTAAGAAGGTCCACAGAATAAAGCGTAAACCCATCCCATTAGATGCTTTTCTGATAAGTCAGAGAAACATCATTCTAATGCACTTGCGTATGTGGCGCAACGTTGGATTACTTGAAATATTTGCGACATTATATTCTTCGACATACAGTCGGAAACCAGACGTCATCACGTAACGTCGCTTTCCATTGGTTGCTTTTTGGTTTTACGCAGCTCACAGCGCTTGCCACTTCGAGCAAAATAGTACAATCTTTAACAAAACAACATTTGTAAGTGCATTAGAATGGGTTTCTGTATTGGTAATTGTCATACGGGGAGGTAAATCGTCGGTTTTACCGTCATAAATTCGAAATCTCAGACCGTAAAAGTGCCGATTTACCTCCCCGAATGACAATTATCAATACAGTTATCCCCTGAATAATAATCATTATTTCTTATGCCGGAATGTTACGGATAAATTCTAAACAATTACTGTCAAGCAACCACTGCAACAAACATTATGACGTAGCACACTACTGAGGTGACGTTTTGTGTGTAAAGATAAAGATAAAGAAGCTTTATTTAACGTCGCATATTCGAAACAAGTAACATAAGCTCTGTAGAACTTTTATTGCGACAAACAAAGTATCCTCTAACAAATACTTACCTGCCTTCATTTATCTTCCTAGGACAACACCTGATAATGCGAGCGTCAGCAAAGGGAGCTCCTAGTACCATTTTTCACGCCTTTGGTTTAGCGCGGCCGGGGATCGAACCCGCGACCTCCCATTCCCGAAGCGGACGCCCTACCACTGAGCTGTCGGGGCCGGTAGGTAAAGAGGAGTAATGTGCTTAATAAGAGGATGATTTTCTTTGCTGGGTACATGTCAAAAATCATTACTGAGGCGTTGAAACAAGTACCCGTAACATGGCATTATGATAACGGACCCGTGCGACATAGTGCATTTTTTCTCATCTCCAAAATGGCTACTTTTCTGATGAAATCCCGTGATATGTTTTCTTATATTATACTGCGAACATAGGTTGAGGGTGCTCGTTAGGTTGATCCGGTTCTAACGAGTACCCACAACCTGTCTTGGAGCAGAAATAAGAAAAATAATGTTTACCCTCATAGCCCCCAGTTTTCTCTATATAAAGTGGTGTTTAGGGTGTGTTCATTTTACGGACTTGTTCACGTGTCTCAAAAGAAAGAAAAAATATCCCAATATGATCGCCGTTATTCCTCAATACCTTCGTCCCCGCCCACCGGGGTTTGGAGAAATGGATTGGGCTGCATGGTGCTTCCACGTAGAGCTGAATCTTGACCACACACGGGTACTGGTAAACCAGTCAGAAGGACTAAGCCTGCCTAGGCAAAGCGATGCGAGTAAGATCGTCCAATGCATATAAGCCTTCTGGTTTCATTGGGCGGCAGGGCTTGAGATGTCATTTCATCTCAGTGTCGGGTATGGTAGTCGCAGATAAGATTGACTAGGCGGAGCTATCAATTGTATCTGCCTTTGGATTGTTCTATTATTAAAAAAGGTAAACTAAGTCACCGGACTGTGTGGATTCAACTGTAACACAAACAAAGCTGTAGCGTGTATGACCATTTGGGTCAGCTTGCAGAAAGCATGAGAAAGGCACTCTAACGGCTCAGCGAATTTGACAGATATTGACAACACCTGAATAGCTCCGCCTAGTCAATTTTATCTGCGACTACTACGAAAGTCCCACAAAATTGGAAGCAACGTCTCCAAAACATCCCATGCTACTACCCTACCTTTTGATCTGTCCCGCACTCTCCTTTTGCATACCACCATTTCTGGTGAAGTTTATGCAGTTCTCCAATCTCTCTCAAATGTAAAACTGCCAGATTGAGATGATGCCTACAAAATGAGTAGTTAACCCATTCAGTACCAGAAACTCCTAAAGAGGTACCTCGGCAAACAGTGCAGGCCCAGATCAGACGCCGCAGAACGCGGCTTCTGATCAGGGCCTACACAATTTGCAAACTTTTCAGCCAATTTCCAAATAGTTTTTGAAGAAAACACAACCTAACACCCCTAAATTTGGAAAAAAGACTCCTTCCAGCAGGCACACATCGCTAGGGCAACGTCGATGCAAGGTCATGACGTTGACAGACGTTGATGTGACGTTCCTTCATCGTCGTGACGTTGTATCGACGTTGATGTGACGTCACAATTACGTCATGTGTTTGCTGAGCTGCTATATATAAGGTGATAGATTCCATTTGGTACAAAAAGGGTTAAATTAAATGCGTAAAACTACTTCAGGAATTGATCAACTAGGCACCCTAAACCTACCCCAAACATTAAAGAGAAAGACGGATGAACAAATCTTAGCAAAAAAAAAAAAAAAAAAAAGACAGGCGACAAACCCAGCCACAGCTCTTGCCCAAATTTGAATACTTTTCAAATACTTATAACAATTTGTTTATGCCAATCCCATCTCAATGTTTCATCTTGGAAAAACATATAGGTGACTGGCACAGTATTGATATGTTACTGGTAAACTCACAAATTCCAAATTTTCCAAGTTGACCATTAAGAATATGTTAAGGTGGAGGGAAGCCTCCACGCTGTAGTGGTAAAGATACTCGCATTGTAAACCAGGAGTCGTGAGTTGATTTTTGTTTTATTATGAAAGTGACTTCATGGTGTCCCTTTCCGTTGAAAACAAATCTGAAATCAGTGAAACTTTTTGCTCGACTTCAAGATATTTGGATGGATAAAACCTACTTCGATGGCTGATCAGTCCAATTTACATCCCTAGAACTTCAGTTAAATAAAGCAAAATTCTTCTGATACCTAAGCCCCAATTTTTTTATTTACATTTATCTATTGTAAATGGGTTTGTTTCGTGCAAAATTTATGATAAACGTGATCCTTTTGATTTTCAGATTGGAATTTTCCTTTCGTGGATGGTGATGTTCCTCATGCGACTTCCCTCGTTGTTAATATTTCGCAATGAATTCGATTTGCCAGAGGGTCTAGTCATGTAACTGACTTCATCACTCGTAATAAATTGTTAACTGCTAAACGTCTTAAACAGGATTATCGGTATCATAAACTACACAAAGCCTTTTCAAAACAAGGCAAACTAAAATACGTTTATTCCAACCTGTACGGAACCATTAACCCATAAATGCCAATAGTTTCAATACTTTGGCTTTCGGAAACAGTTAAGACAGATTAGAGGTCACAGAATGTAGCGTCTGATCGGAATCTTCACTAATTGCTTAAAGTACGGAACTTGATTTAAAACTCACAGCTTAAAGCCTTAAACGACACATATTTTGTAATAAGAGCTCTCGAAAGCAGGTAAATAAATGTGTTCGATGTCGGTCAGTAAAGGGTTGTATAGTCATAGAGAAGCGAGCTTACCCTTTTAACCCTGTAGACCGGTGCAGACGCCGAGGTAGAAATACACTATCTATGCAAACCTTGCAGATCCTGATAAGACGGCACGTAGCTAGCACGTCTTGCCAGAATCTACATTAACACTGTTTGCCATCATGTCAATGAACTACTCAGAAATCCCTTTCTTTTAGAATATATTTAAAGCGAGAAGAGTCGTGTTCAGAAACTCAGGGATGACAGAATAATTTCTCTATTTTCAATAGTTCATTTGGACTATTTTATGCAACGAACGAACAGCGGAAGTGGAATAACGCGGTCCAGTACCGGATGTAGAAATGTAATGACAAAGAAACTTGATTTTAAAAATCAACTTTCAATCAAGTACGTAAATTTGATTGATAAAACCATTGACAAAGGTATTGTCAGTATTTAATATATCATCCGAATATCTAGAAGTCGAGCTACCCTGCTAGCATTCTACATAAATCTACAGCGGGCCGTTAGCGGCCCGTCAGCTACCCTGACGGGCCGCTAACGGCCCGCTGTAGATTTATGTAGAATGCTTACTGGGTAATGGCTTCAGTGATTTTAGATTTGTTTGCAACAGAAAGGGACATGATGAAGTCTCTCTCATAAAACAAGAGCAAACAGCCACAAGGGTCTGCGCAATTTGTTCCCATCGGAATACCCACAACCTGCCTAAATAACTTGGTACCAAATCTTATGTTCATATTGTCAAGTAGAAAGGTGAGAGCTTCACACACTTACTGACATGACTATAAAGTGCAATTTTTATGTTCTTCAGAAGTGAAAAAAAGCATTTCTAACATTATATGCATAATAGAGAGAGTCTTCCCTATGAAATGTCCATTCAGTTAAATAATAAAGTTCTTCTTTTACAAGATTATGAGGAAGTTTAAAGGGTGAAAAAATCATAAGAAGACAGACTTGAAGCACAAAAACGTCTGGATTTCAATTTAGTTTAAACTTCATTAGACTTTTAATAGACTAAAACAGATTTCTCTCTGATCTTTCAAAGACTTGGTCGCAAAATTTAATCACATGTTTTTTGATGGCAGTAAAACATGAAGTTCATAATCTGGCGAGTTCAGTGGTGGTATAAGCTCTTATATTTGCAATAAACCGTGCTTTGTATGGTCTTTAATAAAGTTAAGGCAACAAATATCACGTAGAAAGCTTGTCTAGGCCTTCTGGTAGCTGAATGATAAATTTTGGTCACCCACTAAAGCCCTCCCTACAGCCAAAGGCTGGTGTTCATAGGCCTCAGTACCACAAAGTTCTTGCTGAAGAGTGCTAACATAGTGAAGCCGTCAAACAACGACCACATTGTTAATGGCCTGATCTGCTGGGGCCAAAACAAACTTTTTATGAACTTCTTGAATGCCTAGTTTAAGGTGACGTAAAGACGTCTTAAGTTTTGGAAGCCTTCATGCGGACTGAACAAATTATTTGGCTCTGCTACGACAGAAATAAGGTGAGGATTGTGGATACGTTTCACTGAGAGTTCCGACGTGGTTCTTCTGTCACAGTTTAGTTTTGTTATTGTATTATTCGTCTCTGAAAGAGTGTATTGCTTATATATTTTTGTTTTGTAAATCCTTATTTTGCTTCTTGAGATGCCAATAGTCGTTATGAATATTGGACATGGCAAGAGGCTTGCGAAGCACTTTTCGTTTTACTGGATAATATCTATATAAGGCTTGGATCTAAATTATGTAGACAAGTAGTTGGCATTCCGATAGGTACAAACTGTGCTCCTCTTGTTGCAGTTTGTTTCTGTTTTTTTTTTATATGAAAGAGAATTCATGTTGTCCCTTTCTAAAAATAAACAAATCGATGTTAATCAGGCTTTTAACTGTTCCTCTTGATATGAGGATTTTATTTTAAATATTGACGATATTTATTTTGACCAAACGGTTGGTAGACTATATCCGGAAGAACTGCAGATAAATAAGCTAATTCTGATGACTCTGAAGCCCCTTGTTTAGCTCACCTGATCGAAGGTCATGGTGAGCTTTTGTGACCGTGATATGTTCGGCGTCGTCCTCGTGCGTCGTGAATCGTGCGTCGTGCGTAAACTTTTCTTGTTAACAATCTAGAGGCCACATTTTTATCCAAGTATCATAAAACTTGGTCAGAATGATCAACATGACAATATCTCGGTCAAGATGTCGGTGTCAGCTCAAAAAGTAGGTCAGTAGATCAAATCATAGAAAAACCTTGTTAACACTCTAGAGGCCACAGTTTAGATCCATTCATCCTCAAACTTGCTCAGAATGATCATCCTGACAATATCTTGGTCATATTTGAATCTGGGTCATGTCGGATTAAAAGGTAGGTCAGTAGGTCAAATCATAGAAAAAAACTTGTTAACATCTAGAGGCCACCATTTTGATACATTCATACTCAAACTTGCTCAGAATTATCAGCCTGACAATATCTCAATGAAGTCAGAATATGGGTCATGTTAGGCAAAAAGGTAGGTCAGTAGGTCGAATCATAGAAAAAACATTGTTAACAATCTAGAGGCCACATTTTTTGTCAAATCATCCTCAAACTTGCTCAGAATGGTCATCCTGACAATATCTTGGACAAGTTCGGATATGAGTCATGTCGGGTCAAAAAGTAGGCCAGTAGGTCAAATCGTAGAAAAACTTGATAACCATCTAGGGGCCACAGTTTTGGCCCAATCATCCTTAAACCTGATCAGAATGATCATCCCGACAATATCTTGGTCAAGGTTGAATATAGATCATATCGGATTAAAAGGTAGGTCAGTAGGTCAAATCATAGGAAAACCTTGTTAACACCCTAGAGGCCACAATTTTGATCCAATCATCCTCAACCTTGCTCAGAGTGATCAGCCTGGAAATATCTCAGTCAAGTCAGAATATGGGTCATGTTAGGCTAAAAGGAAGGTCAGTAGGTGGAATCATAAAAAAAACCTTTTGAACACTAGAGATCACAGTTTCGGTCCGACCATCATCAAACTTGCCAAGGATGATTGTCTTGATAATATCTCGTTCAAGTTCGAATAGGGGTCATGCCAGGTCAAAAAGTAGTCCAGTTGGTCAAATCATAGAAAAACCTTGATGACACTCTAGAGGCCACAGTTTTGGTCCAATCATCCTCAAACTTGCTCAGAATGATCAACCTGGCAATATCTCCGTCAAAATTGAATATGAGTCATGTCGGGTCAAAAGAAGGTCAGTAGATCAAATCATAGATAAACCTTGTAAACACTCTAGAGGTCAAAGTGCAGTTCAGTAATCCTCAACCTTGCTCAGAATGATCATCCTGACAATATCTTGGTCAAGATTGAATAGGGGTCATGTCCGATTAAAAGGATTAAAACCTTGTTAACACCCTAGAGGCTACGGTTGTGATCCAATCATCATCAATCTTGCTCAGAATAATTATCATGACAACATCTTGATCAAGTTTAAATATGAGTCATGCATGGTGAAAAAGTAGGTCAAATCATAGAAAACCTTTTTTTCTCTCTAGATGCCACAGTTTTAGTCAAATCATCATCAAACCTTCAAAGAATTTTCATATCGACAATATCGAGGTCACGTTCTAAAATGGGGTAAGTCGGGTTCGAATGTAGGTCAGTAGGTCAAAGCATAGAAAAGCTTTGTTAACTCTCAAGAGGCCACAGTTCTGGTCGAGTCATCGTCAAACTTGCTCAGAATTATCATCATGACAATATCATGAGAAGTCTGTAAAGGATATGAGGGTGTCATCAAACGAACTACCCTTTGTCACATAACAGCCATGCGATAACCATGTTGTCGACCCATTTAGAGTGGGCAACTCTGCTTCGGTCTTCGGCTGCACGGCGGTGGGTTGGACTTCGGACTGATTGACTGTCCAATTCTTAACCTTTTGAATTCGAGTAGGGTGGAAAATAGAAGTGAGGCAATGATCAGTAATCGATACACTTAACCCACAGCTCCCATCAGAGACACCAAAGGGAAAGAAACACAAACATGTAACAACAGACCCTAATGGAAACATCAATAGCGGAAAGCCAAAAGGACAGTTACTTTCCCACAAAATGGCCAATAGGCTATCCAAAATAAAATAATACAAGCGACAAAAACACCCAAAGACAAACCAAAACAAAAAAAAAACCGCGACAGAAGAACCGCCTGGGAACGGTCAGCGGAAACGAATTCCACTGGGGGGGGGGGGGGGCTTAAATCGATTTTGATTCTTTCCATTTGGTGTCTCTGATGGGAAAGGTTGGGTAATTTATCGATTCCTGGTCATTGCATTCATTTCTATTTTGTCGCACCCTGGAAGGTTTTACATGGGCATTTATATAAATTAAATACAAAAACAATGCGTAAATCTCGCCTACAAATGAGTTCACGGGGCATCCGTGTTGCACGACAATATAGTTTTGCACACAAGAACAAAAATTCAGCAGTAATTACGGGACGAGAAGGGCCAGCAATAGCCACAACCTCCATTTTTGCCCGACCCCTGGGATGCTTTTCCATTACTTTGCTGAAAAATTGCTACCTGGGTGTCGCTACAAATTTAGAAGCGCCCTTGATAGCTCGGTGTATCAGTGTCCACATGATATGACATAAAAGGGCAACAGACTAACGTCATTTTGATAGATTTTAGCAAAGCTTTTGACAAGGTTAACCGTGAAAAAAATGTCACCGTTATGGCGTTCGTGGACTTGTTTCCATTGGCTCAAAACCTTCCTTTCAAATAGATCGCAGACTGCAAGGGTACCAAAAGACTCAGTGTTGGGATCAATTTAATTTTTGGTCTTCAGAAATAACCATCTAGATCACATTAGGGTCAAAGGTGAGGTTGTTTGCCGATGATACAGCTGTTTATCTGTCCGTGTCTAATCTAGAAGATGCGAAAAGTCTCCAAGAAGATCTTGACAGCCTAGTACAATTGTCTTAAGTATGGGCTATGGATTTTAAGCAAATCAAGTGCACAGGTACCCACGTAACACGCTCCAAGTCGGCAGTCCCCTCTGAGTATACAGTATATGGACAAGTTTTGAACTCTGTTGGCAGTTCCAAGTATTTGGGAGTGACTCAAAATGACCATCATGCCTGGAACCTCAGCAAACAAGACCCTGGGCTTCCTGAGAAGAAACCCGTACAAAGACCCAGGTTCAGTGACGTTGCCTGTGAAGTCCTTGAGTATTCATCCCCTGTTTGGAGTCCCTACACCAAGTCAAACATCCACAGCATAGAGATGGTCAAGAAGAGAGCTGCATGCTGGACTCTAGGTCGTTTGTCTTCCCATGACAGCGTTCCAAGCATGTTAGGTGATCTTTGGTGGAGGTCTCTTGAAGATATGCGTACAAATGCAAGATTACGACTGTTTTATATAATAGTGCACAGTCTTGTAGCCATACTTGTTTGAAAATAATGATGTTTTACAGATAGGATAAAATTATTTTCAAACGACTTTCTAGTCGTGAAACAACCATTTGTATGGATTAAGGTGTTGTTCAAGTATGATAAAATGCAAAAATAAAGAGAAAAAAAAAATCAAAGAGATTAGTTTTGGACCATCCGCTCCACCAACAGCAAGAAAGCTCTACTGACCCCAAGTATCTATGGGATGAACGTACTTACGTCCATATGTTCGTACAGTCGTATGTGCGGTCAAAAGTAAAACTGCATGCTTTTCCTAATTTTGTGGCTGGGGCTTATATAAAAACGGTGAGCAATGCGGAGCATAACTTTATAAGAAGTTTCTACTGCTCACCTCAGATAGAATCCCATTGGGGTCGCTATTCCGTATCCTTTACTGTCTAAGGCTTCCCCAGCTTGCATCGTATTACACGGTTTTCTTTGATTCTGGTATGCATTATAGGGTGACTCTAACATAAATGCATATCTTCCTTTAGAATTGCGGACTTTCGCAACCCCCTGTTTCGTGCTTTCAACCAATACCGTGTCAGCGTTTGCTTCCATAAATTGCCACATTCGATGGTATGTATTGACTTTTGAAGTCTGAAACAAAATACATTTATCTAAACTGCCAGTTTTGACAAGATAATACATATACGCGAAGGAATAAATACAAGTAGATAAAAGAGTCTGTTACATGTATATTTAGCATTTTCCAAAGCGAAATCATCGACACTACATGGATTCAAAAGCGCCTCATGCAGTATCTTAGTTCATCGCGTAAAAGCTGTCATAAAGGCTAAGAACAGCTTTATCCTTTACGGACTGGAATTTTCAAATTGAGCTTAGTGAATTAAAACAAACAAACAAACAAACAAACAAAAACAATAATTAAGCTCCCAAAATGCATGCCGGATTATCCCCGAAGTCTAGCTTTGCGGTAACCCATCGAGCTACTAACCACACTCTCCGTTGCTTTACTTCGTGAATAAGCAACACCACATCTGTAAAAGTGACATATATCAATAAAATTTTTGGCCCTCATCTTTTGGCTTCGTCCCGAAGTCACACATTCTTCTAATGAAAAAAAGCCACTCTGCCGGTGGGTTCCTACAGCGGGACAGTTAAGGTGGTGTATGATAAAATTATCTTTACGTAAGCGATAATTTAATGTTTCAAGTGTTTGAGACAAGATTACAGTAAGTTACAAATAATACTTTTATATGTACCTCCAAATGGATTAGGAAATTCCACGGCCTCCAAAGTACGTACCTGCTCACCATTACGAAAACACGCCTACTCAAATAAGTTTTCATAAACAAGAGTCTGATTTTTTTTTATATTTCTTCTCAAAACACGATTCTAACGCGTACCCCTAATCTAGTGTTTGAGCAGAAATAAGAAAAAAGAATGTACACTTCTGTAAATATATTCTATGAAATGGTTATCCTTTGAAAGCAAGGAATACACACCAGAACTAAAAATAGTATTTTATTATATAAAAGGGGGGTTTAGGGGTCAAACTTATATAGGTGTGTTTTTGTGATGCGTTACTCTGACAAAAACACATAACGAAAACATGCCTTTCAAGATATATTGAAATTTTTACCACAAAAAATGACATTTTTCGACAAAAAATGTGCGATATATTTTATATTTCTGTTCTGAACATAGGTTGTGGAAACTCGTCAAAACCGAATCCGTGAGGTTTTTTTTCTAACGAGTACCTAAAATCTATGTTTTTGCGCAGAAATAAGAAAATAATGTATACACCTGTAAATCATAGGGATCCAAATTGTATGCTATTATGATGAATATAAAGAAGCTTAAGACGAAGCGCAATCGCGAAACACTTTAATATTGTTCTTGTTGCATCAAGCTTTGTTAGAAGGATTGTTACGACCTGCATTACTTCAGTTACATTTTGAAACAAAAAAAAAACACGGATGTTGAAATTAGAAACTAATAAGATTGGTTTAATAGACATCTTCTGAACAAAGATACAAACTTAATGGTAGTTAACCCAATCACGGTTGGCAACTTTGCTTCCCTCTTTAATTGCACGCCGGTGGGTCAGGCCTCAGATTCTATGACGGCTCCAACGTAAAGGCTTATTGAAAATTAAAGAGATAATGTTGGTTGGTGCCTGATGCTCTGTCTCTGGTCGGGCTCATCGGAGTCTAACTGTTGGTTTTCTTTTGCTCCAGCATTTCAGTGGTTTCTTGCTGTCGAGTCCTCACCGTTGTCTCACCTCTGTGGTTCTTTGATTTCTGTGTTCACGGAGATGTTGCACTGATGAGTTAGGAGGCCTTCATGCGGACTGAACAAATTATTTGTCTAAATCGCGACGGAAGTAAGGGCGAGGATTGTGGCCACGTAAAATCGATTTAAGCCCCCCAGTGGAAATCTTCCACTGACCGTTCCAAGGCGGCTCTTCTCTGGCGATTTATTTATGTTGTTGTTTGTTACTTACTGTGTGTATCACTTGTGTCTTTTAATTTTGGATGGCCATATGGCCATTTTGTGGGAAAGTAACTGTCCATATGGCCTTCCTTTGTTTAGGTTTCCATTATGGTCTGGTCGCTTAATGTTTGTATTTCTTTCCCTTTGGTGTCTTTTATGGATGGAGTAAGTTAATTGTATCAATTCCTGATCTTTGTTTTACTTCTACTTTGGGATTGTATTTGCCTAATTTTTGGGCAAAGCATTAACGGATTGAGACTCTCTTTATACTTCATTCACTGGGATTTAGCTTTTTAATCCATTAATTATGTTTGTTTTTCGTTTCTGATATCACAAGATATTTAAAATTGTTAAATTTCATTAAATCAGGCACGCGAATTGGTCAGCACATGCGCACAGGTCTTCTAAACGAAACAGGTCATCTCAATGAAAAGTATATTGAAACTCTAAAGTGTCCGCAAAGACGGGCTTCAACTGTTGGTTTCCTGTTTTATCTTAAATTTTTAAGATTCTAAATGGTCATATATTGATTTTCAAAGGCCAAAGTTAGGGCTTTTATCCCTATTTGCTCATGGTCTCTGATCCGTTAGGATTCTGGCCTTCTTAGGGTCATTTCGTTTATCCTTAAAATATTTCAAGTCGACCTGTTTCCCTTGAACATTTTATCAGAAATCCGTTAGGGTTTCACAATAACCCACATTTAAGTATTAATCTGGTAGCTTTTTGGGCATGTTATGGTTTGTATGCCTACTGAGACACTCATGAATTTTTCATAAATAAATTTGTAGAGACAGATCTTGATATAAATGCTAGATTGTAATATGTTGAACCTTCCAAGCACTTTCAACTGTCACAAAAGTCTCAGTTTTTACTGTGATAACTCATAATACCTGTCATGCTCAGGGGACGCAGTAAACAAAGCCAATAATTCTGATATCGAAGCCCCGTTTTTGGATTTGCACTTGAACATTCCAAATGGTTTTGTTTCAACTAAAATTTATAATAAGCGCGATGATTTTGATTTTAATATAGTTAACTTTCCATGTTTAGATAATGAAGTCATCTTATGGTGTTTATATTTCACAGCTTTTTCGCTTCGAAAGAGGGTCAAGTCATGTCGCTGATTTTAACACTGGGAATTAAATTTTAACTGTTAAACTGCTACATCAGATGTATCGATATTATAAATAAACCACGGAAAGCATTTTCTGTGTTTTATCGCCGACAATATCAATTAATTTCTAAATTTAAGGTTGCTGCAGGGGATGTCACAGCCTAAGTTTTTTTGTGACATTATATATAAATTAAGAAAATTTTAAAGGCAAACCTAATTTTTCGGAACAATTTCAGAATATTTTTGAACGTTACAAACGCATTGGGTATAATATAAATTCTATTCAACAGTCTGTATGATTTGTATTTGACCCAGTCACGGTCAGACCTCATGTTTTCCTCTTTAATTGCACACCGGTGGATTGGGATTCAGACTCCATGATAGCTTTGGCTTAAATCTATTTATTAAATAATCGGAGCCGTCACTTTTTTGCCTGTTGCTTGGTCCAACGGGCTTCAACTGTTGGTTTCCTGTTTTACTGTCGAGTCCTCATCCTAGTGTCACTTGGCTTTAATTGTGATTTCTTTGTTTACCAAGTTGATTCACTGATGAGTTAGAAAAGCTTAACATGGACAAAGCAAATAATTTGTTGAACCTATGTGAAGTGAGGGAGAGGGTAGGGATCCCGTAAAGTTAACTTAAACCCTCCAGTATTTTTACTGACCGTCCAAGACGGGCTTTTGCTGTGGTTCTTTTATGTTTTGTGTTGGTGGTTCTGATTCTTTCCATAATCATATATGTTGGTACGTCGGTGATTCGTAGTCTTCCCCGTTTTTGGGCTGTTCATTTTAGTTACGTTTGTCCTTCCAGTTTAAGGTTTGTCTTGTTGGTGAATCAGATTCTTCCCCCCCCCCATTATGTATATTGCTCCTTTTTAGTAAGGTTTGGATATTCTGAGTCACCACCTGTTTGGGAAAAAGCTGCTTACTCGTTATACCTGTTGTACATTCCGTTTACTGTCGTCAATCCACGTTTCGAGGATGAATTTCAATGTGGAGTGGGAGAATGTCATAGGGTATGGGTATATAGCATACTTGAAAAGCTTAATGATTTAATTGAATGGGCTTTTCACAGAGAAGATTCTCTCTATCTTGCATGTAATGTCAGAAATGCATTTTTCACTTCTAAAGAGCATAAGAATTATACACTTTGGTCATGTCAGAAAGTGTGTGATGCCCTCACCTTTCTACTTGACAATATTTATATTAGATTCGGTACTAAGTTATTTAGACAAATTGTGGGTATTCCGATGGGTACTAATTGCGCACCTCTTGTGGCTGATCTGTTCTTGTATTGTTATGAAAGAGACTTCATTTTGTCGCTTTCCATTGATAACCAATCTGAAATTATTGAAGCTTTTAGCTCTACTTCTAGATATTTAGATGATTTATTAAATATTGATAATACCTATTTTGATGGTTTGATCAGTCAGATTTACCCCCTAGAACTTCAGTTAAATAAAGCAAATTCTTCTGATACCGAGGCCCCGTTTTTGGATTTACATCTATCCATTGTAGATGGATTTGTTTCGTGCAAAATTTATGATAAACGCGATGACTTTGATTTTGAGATTGTAAATTTTCCTTTTTTGGATGGTGATGTTCCTCGTGCGCCATCCTATGGCGTTTATATTTCGCAATTAATTCGATTTGCTAGAGTGTGTAGTCATGTAACTGACTTCAACACTCGTAATAAATTATTAACGGCTAAACTCCTTAATCAGGGTTATCGGTACCATAAACTACGCAAAGCCTTTTCAAAATTTTATAGACGCCATTCTGATTTAATTTCAAAATTCAATATTAGACTTAAATCTCTTCTGCAACAAGGTCTATCGGAACCCGAATTTTATGGTGACTTAGCATATAAATTCAGAAAAATATATAACCGCAATGACTTCAGCACCCAATTTCGTAAAATCATTCTTCGATATAAAAAGATTGGGTACAACATGGATATTATACGACAGACTGCATGCATGGTAGTTAACCCAATCACGGTTGGCAACTTTGCTTCCCTCTTTAATTGCACGCCGGTGGGTCAGGCCTCAGATTCTATGACGGCTCCAACGTAAAGGCTTATTGAAAATTAGAGAGATAATGTCGGTTGGTGCCTGATGCTCTGTCTCTGGTTGGGCTCATCGGAGTCTAACTGTTGGTTATTTTTTGCTCCAGCATTTCAGTGGTTTCTTGCTGTCGAGTCCTCACCGTTGTCTCACCTCTGTGGTTCTTTGATTTTTGTGTTCACGGAGATGTTGCACTGATGAGTTAGGAGGCCTTCATGCGGACTGAACAAATTATTTGTCTAAATCGCGACGGAAGTAAGGGCGAGGATTGTGGCCACGTAAAATCGATTTAAGCCCCCCAGTGGAAATCTTCCACTGACCGTTCCAAGGCGGCTCTTCTCTGGCGATTTATTTATGGTGTTGTTTGTTACTTACTGTGTGTATCACTTGTGTCTTTTGGTTTTGGATGGCCATATGGCCATTTTGTGGGAAAGTAACTGTCCTTATGGCCTTCCTTTGTTTAGGTTTCCATTATGGTCTGGTCGCTTAATGTTTGTATTTCTTTCCCTTTGGTGTCTTTTATGGGTGGAGTAAGTTAATTGTATCAATTCCTGATCTTTGTTTTACTTCTACTTTGTACTGCCTTGGGGTAC
The DNA here is from genome assembly GCA_963580285.1 of Lucinisca nassula. Taxonomy (NCBI): domain Eukaryota; kingdom Metazoa; phylum Mollusca; class Bivalvia; order Lucinida; family Lucinidae; genus Lucinisca; species Lucinisca nassula. The sequence goes on from OY757015.1 coordinate 50,936,759, forward strand.
AAGCCGGCTTTTATAGCGACGTAGTAGAGTGTTTGCTTACCAATCCCGCGGCCCGGGCTCGATCCCCCGCCCGGCCGAAGGTATGTCGCATTTTTTCATCTGTTACATTTGGCGCCCACCGTAAATAACCCACTTGTGAATTAGAACTCATTGAGCATCATTTCGCGTGATTCTCGGACTCCCAGAAATTCGAGGACGAATTTGAATGTGAGTGGGAGAGGGAGAGAATGCCATAGGGTATATGTATAAAGCACACATGTACTGCCTTGCGGCACAAGCCGGCTTTTATAGCGACGTGGTAGAGTAGTGGCCTGTCACTCCGGCGGACCGGGTTCGATCCCCGGCCGGGTAAAGAGTTAATTTTTTTTACATCTGTTAAATTTACACATATACCTGCATACTTTATGTACGGGTCAAACTATTAAATTTCACCTAGTTGTCACCTGAGATTGTTTGAAGCTGTTGCAGAAAATCTGGGGTCTGGGTAAAATCCTGATGATTTTTATCAAAACACAAAATATAAATCAAAATGGCTACGAATTGTCACAAACAATGGCGAAAGACGGATTACCATTGACCCTAAATCGAAAAGCAAATAAATACTAGCCTAGAGGACATGTACTACAAAAAGCAAAATCTCTCAACACGTCTCTATAATTTTGGCCCGATTATATGCCACGTTTATGTAGTAAATATGTTCTATAAAAGCGTTTTCCCCTGGAAGCAAGGAATACACTACAGAACTCGAAAACATGGAGTGTTCATGTTTTCTGGGCCAGACTGGCTAGTTTCGGCCAGTTTGGCCTCATCAGTGACCCTCAAATATTCTCCACCCAGGTGTAAATGGGTAGCAGTGGTGTAAAAGCCCGGAATGAGTGTTCAAGAGCGATACAATAAGCTTGAAGCTTTCATCGCAATCTAACTAAAATAAATTAGTATAAACTAAATTCCAATATTGAATCAATGATCTTTAAAGACAAAAACTAGAAACAACACCCTGAGTTTTAGTAGGGAGACTTTTTACGGTCGCCACACATTCCCAATCACCAGCTGTAGTGACGTTAAATAGTTCTATAAAAGGATTTGCCTTTGGAAGCAAGGAATTCAACACATAACTGGAAAATATGGAGTATATATATTTACTCGACCTGACTAGATAATTTCGGCCAATTAGGCATAATCAGTGACCCGCAAATATTTTTAACTAGGGTTTTGCTTTGTTTGATTGAAGTTTAACGTTCCCGTCAACACTGTATAGTCATTTTGGAGACCTTGCTTCCAATTTGTGTTGGACTTTTACGCGACACTAAGGTGAAATGAGATCTTAAGCCCTGTCACCCAATGAAACAAATATGGTTTATAAGCATGGACGGTCCGACTTCCAACGCTTTGCCTGGGCGGGCTATAATTATGTTGGTTGGTATCTGATGCTCTGTCTCTTGTCGGGCCCTTCGGTGTCTAACTTTTGGTTTTCTTTTGCTCCAGCAGTTCAGTGGTTTCTTGCTGTCGAGTCCTCACGGTTTTTTCATATCTGTGGTTGTTTGATATTTGTGTTCACGGGGATGTTGCACTGTAAGGAGGCCTTCATGCGGACTGAACAATTTATTTGTCTTAATTGCGGCGGAAGTAAGGGCGAGTATTGTGGCCACGTAAAATCGATTTAAGACCCCCAGTGGAATTCGTTTCCGCTGACGTTTCCAAGGCGGTTCTTCTGTCTTTATTTGTTTGTTTGATTTGAGGTTTAACGTCCCCGTCAACACTGTAAATGTCATTTTGGAAACGTTTCTTCCAATTTTGTAGGACTTTTACCCGACATTGAGATGAAATGACATCTCAAGCCCTGTCTCCCAATGTAACTAATAGGGTTTATAAGCATGGACCGTCCGACCCGTGCGCACCGCTTTGCCTGGCAGGCTTAGATCCTCTAAGCGGTTTACCAGTTCTCGTGTTTAGGTCGAATTCAGCTCTGCGTGGAAGCATCATGCAGCTCACAAATCTATTCAAGCCCCGATGGGCGAGCTTCTTCTGTCGCGGTTTATTTTTGTTATTGTTTGTCTTTGGGTTTTTGTGTCGCTATTGTTTTGGATGCGTTACATTATATTATTTTATTTTGGATAGCCTATTGACCATTTTGTGGGAAAGTAACCGTCCTTTTGGCTTTCCGCTATTGGTGTTTCTATTAGGGTCTGTTGTTTCTTGTTTGTGTTTCTTTCCCTATTGTGTCTCTGATGGGAGCTGTGGGTTAATTGTATCGATTCCTGATCATTGCCTCCACTTCTATTGAGATCATCCAAGCGGTTTACCAGTACTCGTGTGCGGTCTGTTTCTGCTGTGTGGAAGCATCAAGCAGCCAATCTTTTTCTTCAAGCCCCAATCAACTGGGGTTTGATTCCATTGTGGAATTTTGAAAATATCTGAGGGTCACTGATGAGGCCTAATTGGCCGAAACTAGCTAGTCTGGCCCAGAAAACATGTACACTCAATATTTTTCACTGCTTTGGTGTATTTCTTGCTTCCAAAGGATAACCCTTTTATAGAACATATTTAACTTCACTACAGCTGGTGTGTGGGAATGTGTGGCGGCAGTAAAACGTCTCCCTGCCCTACATCATAATGTAGATTATATTTTCTTGTCCTTTGGGATCATTGATTCCATTGTGGAATTTTGAAAATATCTGAGGGTCACTGATGAGGTCTAATTGGCCGAAACTAGCTAGTCTGGCCCAGAAAACATGAACACTCCATATTTTTCACTTTTGTGATGTATTCCTTGGTTCAAAAGGATACCCCTTTTATAGAACATATTTATATTAGGTATACATTATTTTCTTATTTTTCTTATGAATCAACAATACTTTAGGGTTCCCACAATCTATGCTTGGAGCAGAAATATGAACAAATATCGTTTTTTATCCAAATTGTTTTAGTTTTTTAGTGGTGAAATTTTCAATATATTTGAATAGGCGTGTTTCCGTAATGTTAACAGACGAGGCGATTACAATCATATAAAGGAAATAAAAAAAAAAGTGCATCAAATAGGATCCAAAATTAAAACGTCCCTGCAGCTTCGGAGCACACATATTAACAAACACAAGAACCACCAGACCAGAACGACCAGCAGAAAAAATCACTGGCGGAAGAATCGATCATATACAGACGAAACTGTTTGGACGTTTTTATACAATTTCCAGACATCACGAAACCATGCCTATACAATTTTGACCCCCTGAAACCCCTGTTTTATATCGTAAAACTGGGGTTTACAGAGGTATATAATAATTTCCTTATTTCTGATCAAAAACCAAGATCAACGGCGCGGTTCTTACGAGTACCCACATTCTATGTTTTGAGCAAAAAATTGGAAAATATCAGAGTTTTTATCAGAATTTTTTCTTTTTTTTTTGTGGCAAATTTTCCCAATATATACTTGTATAGGCGTGTCTTCATGATGATTATATCGAAAACGTTACATAAATGTTGATGAACCTCAAAAAATCTTCTGCTTGAACCACTCTTTAGCGTGCCATATTCTATCTTATTTTGATTGACAAGATCGTCCGCTGAATCGATTGGTGGAAGAAGACGTTCAATAGTCAGGAAAGCTGCAAGGTTAGCTGTGTAGGAGGAAATTAGTATTAAAGTAAAAAACCACCAGGCACTTCCTACAACTCTACCAGAATAAGACCTGGAATAAAATTTGAAGAAATATTCGCAAAATAAATAAATAAACATTTGAATAATCGATGTTTTGCAATAAAAATACGCAATATACAATTACACAGAAATAATTAATAACTAATCGACTGTGTTTTATCGTTTTAACCTGTGAACAAGCCACATGGTCTTAAAGAAAGAAAACGAAAGATAATTGATAGATTCGATGAATTTGCAACAATTTGAATTAAATGCATGCAACAAGACTTCTATGAGTAATATTTAAAAGTAATCACGGCTTTGTCAAATGACATGTATAAGTAAATCATAAAAAAGATTAAATGAATCAGAATAATTTATAATAGATATAATAATGCTTTCGTTTGATAAAGTAATGTTACAGACTAATAAAGTTATAGACTAAACATACAATCAGAAGTTTTATAATGCACCCAGGGTCTGATAATTTCTCAAACGTTAGCGATAGTATGTTTCTATGTAGGAACTGACCTTGTATAATGGATTTTAAACAGCATTATTTAAAAATATATATATTGCAATGATAAGCCAAAAATGCTAAATATGCTTCAAATATGTTTTTGTCTTGCCAATATTTCAGAAGACGCTATAGCAAATCTTTGCTGCATTTTGTTATGTCATGATTATTTTTCGGACTACAGTAAAACAGTTTAGGCCCATTATTTGAGGTCAGTGTTTTCACTATCAGTGTGTTTGGCGAGTTGTGCATTTCGATAGTTGTAAGAAAATCGTGACTTAATAAACAAAAAGCATAACGCCTTTATAAGACGAACAAACACGGAAACAAAACGTCAGAAAGAACTCTGTGAAATAACTAGCGACTACTTGGCAATACTAACATGCAAACAGATAAAAACATAATTTGTCTATCGAAAAATCATCAACGCCCATTGCTGATTAAATAAAAACTACATCCAATAACACATTAAAAGAAAAAATTCAAAAGTCATGTTTTTTTTTATTTCTAATTGCATATTGTCTAATTGTCTAATTATTTAAATCAAGAGTTATGCAGGAAGCAAAATGAAGGTGAAGACGGAGTTCGGGAATCGATACATAGAGGATCTTACATGCGTGTTCATGTATTATTGACTTTATTAAACGCGCATTTTATCCCTTTTACTCGACGAGTTTAATTAATTCAATAATACATGAGCACGAATGCAAGATTCTATTTGTCATATGACATATAAAGCGCATTTTATTCACGATTGTTGACAAAAATGTTAATATTCTGCCGTTATTAAACGCGACGTCGTTAAGGACGTCGTACATGTAACTTTACGGGATGTATCTAGCTAATTTGCATATTTAATCCACTAGTTGATTATCGAAAATATTACATGGTGTTATTACACTCTCAGACGAGACGTCATATTATGAAATCATTAATCCATTCATCTAAAACACAAAAGGCTAAGAAGTACAAACACAAAGCAACGGTGCCGTAATTCAAACAATAAAAGCAAAAAGCCAAAAGGACAGTTTCTTTCCAAAACAAAAATAGCAAAACGGCTTTTCAAAATAAACGATATTACCAGCTCATACATACAAAGACAATGACAATAGTAGACCACAACAGACGGCCACCGCCCATCAAGGCCTGACGAAATATATGGGCTGCATGATGCTTCCACGCAGACCTGAAGCTGACCCACACACGAGTACTGGTAAACCGCTTAGAGGGTCTTAGCCTGCCCAGGCAAAGCGGTGTGAGTGTAGGACCGTCCATGCTTGTAAACCCTATTGGTTTCATTGGGCGACAGGGCTTGAGATGTCATTTCATCTCAATGTCGGGTAAAAGTCCCACAAAATTGGAAAAAAAAACGTTTCCAAAATGACATTTACAGTGTTGACGGGGACGTTAAACCTAAAATAAAACAAACAAACAATCCACAACAGAAGGGCAGACTTGGAACGGTCGGTAACATATTTTACTGGGAAATGGATTAAATCGATTTTAAGTGACCACAATTGATAGAGAGGCATGCTATTATTAAATAGTGACCAACGTTGCTTATAAAGTACAGGTTTATCGTTCCAGCGTGAAGTTGTATGTGTCACTGATTGAGCTAGGAAATCGATAGGTATTTCTGTTTTGAATGACGCATTATCATAGAGTGAAGGATTTGGCCCTGTAAAATCGCTTCAATCCCCAAAAGCCGGCCTCGGTAGCTCGGTCGGATGCGCATCGGACATGTGATCAGGCGGACGCAGGTTCGATACCTGCCGGGCTTGACAACATTCTTTAGTGCAGATTTATCATGCAATCTTTTCTACGGTCATACTCACCCTTCTGCTGCTTCAAGAAGGGCAGTTGTCAGTTTCTGTCGAACGTATGTATTGCACTGGTCAACCGCTTACGCCACCCCAGGAAAAGTGTGGATAGTTAAACTGACCTGGTCAAAAACGACATTAAAAGTGATGACTGGGCCGTTAAGCTCCAAACCAACCAAACAAACAAATAATCCCCAATGGATATCACCAGTGCCAGTTCTAAGGTGGAGATTTTGCTGCCCATTTTATTCAACCATCGCTACAGGTGAGTATCGTTGATATCGTTGATACATTGTCGCAATTTGTATTTGCCATGCGACACAGTAATAACCTCGTCAGAAGAGAAAGTTGATTGCTCTGTTGTTTTCGTCCTGATATGTACTTTTTAATACTATTTTGTTTACTCTTTCTCTTTGTTCTATGATTACGTCACTTTCTTGTCATCTCCGTTGTTACTTCGCATTGCTATAGCCGGTTCTTATGTCGCTACTATTGTTTTGGTGTAAATGTGTTGTGGCAATTTTGGTATGTGTTTTACACATTGTCAAACAGCAATTACCACGTAGAACAGTTTTGATTTAAAACGCAAGGAATGTTGTTTTGGAATTGAATGATGAAAATATATCATGATGAGTACTGGCACAGTATTTGCAGATCATATGAACTTAAATCTACATGTGCCGCAGTTTGTACATTTTGTGGTGTCCTCACATAATAATAATTGACACCTGGCAAGGTCATAAATATATTTGACTAAAAATATGTTATGAGTCTATGTAAATCTCGCCCACTTTCAAAGTGACAGTGTCGAATGCAGCAAGACTGAAAGTAAGGACATTTAGCTAAGCAAATGTGTAAATACTGAACTCGACAGTGATATATATGGGGACAGTGGTCAATTCTATGCCCTTTGAAATTCTCTGTTTTCCCTGGTCGCTGGTCGTGCATAACTACAAAAGTCGGTTCCAAAATAGTTAACGACACCCAGAATACTAAAATAGATTACATAAACTGACGATTGTCGCCTGTGCTAATGTTTGATTGCCCTGCAAAGTGTAAGGTTTGATTGAGGAAAACAGCGCATGCAAATCTGTAAATAGACCAATGTCGAGTTTAAAAGTGAACAAGAAATAAATTAAACTTGATTGAATTTTCCCTTTGTAATAGTGTAACGCATCCAAAAATCGAACGAATTTCTTATTAATTATATAACTGTAGTTACCACAGTTATGCAAACAGAAAAAAACAACTGTAATTAAATAAATAAGGTTAAACTGAATTGTACACTGGACATGCAGATATCGAGAAGAAATAACTACGAAACTAAACAGTTATTTAGACTGTGTGTGTGTTTGTATTAAAAAATAATGATTTATTTTGCCAAACAAACTTATTTTATAATATATTCTCAACACGCATTAAGCTGCGAGAGTGCTAACTACTCAATGAAAACATTTAATATATGACATGAGAGACAACGTGAAAACATTGACGGAGCGCTTTTTGTTTCGTCGATATCTAAAATACTTTTTTCTGCTAGTTCACCCACACATAGTGGATGCGCACAGGTGGACTTCAAAAATCACAACACTTTAAGAAACTATACGCGTTTGCATGATGAAGTGTGTATTTGAGCTCCGGGCTTAATGACAAGAGAATCCGTGTGGATCAAAATGGTTGCAAGTTAATTTTGTTCTTATACAAATTCACGCAACTAACTATGATTTTTATCTTAAGGGAAAGTGTGCAGCTTCCGACGCACAATGTTGTTTTTAGCATGGGTCTGCATCTCTTGTCACTTTGGATCTAGCCTCAGGAAACTTATTTACTTTGAGAGGCAAGTTCTTTCCGTTTATGGTAGCCTGTTTCAGGCGGCCTCCGTGTGCAGAACAACTATAGGCAAACCTTTACCAATTTCGTTTCCGCTAGACTAGAAATAGGGCGGAGATTCTGCATATAGTATCTGTCTACTTCAAAATCAATGTAGTACTTCCAAAGTTATTATGAGAAAAAACATCTTTTTGCGATATCTCCAAAAAAATATTTAAACGGGATTACTAAATTATTATTTAAAACGCCTGTCATCTTCAAACATAACATCCGATAACAAATCTGAGCATAAAAGACAGTGAATTTAATCCTAGCGAATTTTTAAATTTTGAATATTATCAAGACTGTTATGTTTGATAAATAAAAATCTTGAATAAGATTAAGACAGTGAAGAAAAAGTAAGTTATCTATGTTTGTAAACCTTCAAATGTGAGGGCCGCTTATAGATCATTTATAAAAATGTTTCAGCTGTATCACACAACATCCCAATAAAAATCAACTGTAGTATTAAGAAATGGCACGATTTATATCTGACGACGTGATCGGAAAGTGTTGCGATTTTATAGTCCACAATATAAACTATGTTTGAATATGATACTAATCACTAATTTCATTAGCACCCCTACCAACCTTGGGAAAGTATCAGAGCCCTGCTGCATTAAAGCACCGAGTGAAAACCAAAATGTATTGAAGAGAGAAAAATCATTGTGTGGACTCCCTCCTTTAACATCGACGTCTGTCCATTCGTAAGGGCTCCATCGTCCAACCAGGAAAAGAACAAAACTGACGGCTACAAAGGCGACCATCACACAGAACCAGACTTGATTGGAGAGTGGATACATAAAAGAGAAGACACCAGGTTTTTCTTTGTCAGGTTCCTTGATCATTATGCTGATACCAGTCTTCATGAAAGGCTTTGTAAAATCTACGACTCTTTGTCTTTCTTCTGTGATTGTTAATGGAGCTATGGCCATGTCAGCTTTCTGAAATAAACAGATAAAATTGCATGAAATTATTGCACTTTCCATGGTTAACTCGATGATGTCTTATTACTATACACAACTTTTGTTTAGACACTTGAAGATAATGTTTAAAGGATACCATCCCATCGTAAGTGTTAAAAGAACGGCAAGTATCAGAGTCGCCCCAAAGTTAATATCGAACATGCGTTCGTCTCACTCGAGAATCGCAGTCGCAGTGACAGTGCAAGCCAATCCGATCGTACATCTCAATTCGACTAATCTGCTGCAAGGCAAATCGCGGTACTGCACAAAAGAGATTAGACCAACCACCACAGGTCATTCAATAAATGATGTCTCTCTTCAACTTGTGGAAAAAAATTTACTACGATATAAATGCTACAGTTAGATTTAAAATTATTAAACGGAACGAAACTGAATTAAAATGAACTAAATTATTACAGACACCTTTTCCGGAGGGGGGGGGGGGCTTCAACTACAACATTATCATGAAGGTAATATTTCAAAAATGCTAGATTTTGATATTTTCTCGCTTATGGAATGTCAAAAACGTAAAATCAGATCTCAAGGCACCTTAAAAATGGCAACTATAAACGTAAATTACGCGCTATTAAAAGAAACAATATAAGGCTGAAGCGACTGTACATAATATGTTTGAACAGTAGAGGCCACTCAAAGCTGGCATTTCTAAGTTCATTACCCATTTCTGTATTACGTATTCCGGACACCGAGGCGAATAATTTCTACGATGGTTCTAATCAGTTATATGATGCTACTCTTTTAGCTACATGTTATACTCGGCATGCTCTTCGTCCTTTCATCGATTTTGATATTAACTACAAACGTCATTACATCAAAATATCTTTCATTAATAAGGGCTTTGATTTTATAGATTTGCCTAGTATTTTCCGGTAAAAAATATTTCAAAATACTGAAACGCCCATAATTAGCCATAAATACAATAAACCTGTTAGATCTATCATTTTTATTTTCAATTAACTTGTTTCAGACTTTGATATTGATACTAACACTCTTGATACATGAGAGTGTAAAAACTCAGTGCATTTTTATCCTGCTGCTGATCATATAATTACTGGCAATTTAAATTTTTTCCTGATTCTAGTTTACGAAAGATAATTCCTAAAGGACCGAAATTTCGATTTCCTTCTAAAATTAATTTCAATAAATCGCTGCTAACTTGAATGAATTTTCGTATTCAGTGGTGTAAACGAGATTATGTGGAGCATAAAGCCCTAAAAGAAAGGCAACTTAGCATTCTGAAACTAGTAAACAGACGCATTTCTTTCTACTCGCAAAATACTAACTTATACTAACTTATTACCTCCTAGATAAAAGTGAAATACACAAGAAAAGAACACAAAAAATAAATGAAATGTCTTTTCAGTTAAATAATTAAGTTTTATTTTATTTATTTTTTTTTTTGCGGGGGGGGGGGGGGGCGTGGTTTTACGGCCCTTTCAAGATTATTTCACTCATATCGACCCGATCGTTAATCAGAGGTGGGCAAAAACCGGAGTACCCGGAGAAAAAACACCTGACCTTCGGTTGCAGATCTTGGCGTCTCACATGTGAGTTTTAATTTTATAAGATTGTAGTGCAAAGCGTGGAAAAGTCATAAGTAGACAAACTTGAATCCCGAAAAGTTCTGGATTTCAATTTATTTAAAACCTTATTAGATTTTTCTCCACAATCTTTCCAAGACTTTGTCGCACTATTTAATCACATGATTTTAATGGCTGCAAGACATGAAGTTAATAATTTGGAAAGTTCACTGGAGCTTGAACTTACAATAAAACAGGAATCGATACAATTAACCCACAGCTACCTTTTTGATATTCAAGTTTGACATACTTATGACTTTTCCACGCTTTGCACTACAATCTTACAAATTAAAAATTAATCATTTAATTGAATAGACATTTCATTTAATTTTTGTGTTCTTATCTTGTGTATTTCACTTTTATCTAGGCGGTAAGAAGTTAGTATTTAATTTTTGTGTTCTCGGAGATGTTGCACTGATGAGTTAGGAAGCCTCCATGCAGACTGGACAAATTATTTGTCCAAATCGCGACGGAAGTAAGGGTGAGTGCTGCGGCCGCCTAAAATCGATTTACCATCCCCGCCAAACGCCACCCAAGTGGAATACCTTTCACTGACCGTTCCAAGGCGGTTCTTCCGTGGCGGTTTATTTTTGTTATACTTCGTCTTTGAATATGTGTATTGCTTTTATCTTATTTCATTTGGATAGCCTGTTGGCAAGTTTGTGTGGGTCTAGTTATTTTATGCTTGTGTTTCTTTCCCTTGCTGTTGTTGCTACAGCTACTGTTGCTGCTTTTACTGCTTCTTCTTCTTCTACTACTACTACTACTACTACTGTCAGTACTACTACTACGACTAACTTGCAAAATCAATCCTCATTTTCTTAATATATAAGGTAAATGTGCATGGACTTTATCGAGTCTGATTGTTTGAAATTGCCTCACATACAATACATACGTTTTCGAGAGAATTTAACGCGTTTTGGAATCTAATTTTGTTGTCAGTCAGTTAATACCTTAAAACCCACTGGAATGCGATGAAATACGTATTGAATAGCAATTATTTCACTCGAGTTGACTTGCAGTAAAAACGCGAACGTGTGTAACTTTACGCCATCTCTATTGTTGAAAAGTTTTGATATATGATTGAATGATATTGAATTTATTAAACGTTTGAAACTTAAAGAAGCGCAACAAAAATTAATATGTTTGCACTTGGAAGGTTACTACCTTTCTGGGCTCTCCCGTAGCACAGTCGTAATCAGCAGTTAGTTCTCCTATCATCCCATTCCAACATCCTTTGTCAAGATCCGCCTTACCATATTTACCATCTCCTACTAAATCTATAATATAGTCAAACTTAGTGAGGGACACCTCCTTTACTTTTTCTGCTAGATCTATGCAATAGCCCTGCAGATGAGAAAATGATAAAATAGAAGTAGAGGATAAAGTCATTCGGTGTGCTTGAAAGTAGAAGCATGTCTGTAGCAAACTATTTTTAGTACTTCTTAGGAATTAACAGAACTTTCATGTCCAGCACCATAAACACCTGACAACAGCCAACATGACTAGTACGAATACTACATATATTCAGTCTCATACAACATAGGTAAAGATGTGCACTGTCCCCGATTTTACCGAGAGCATAAACATAAGTGGATGGCGAATGTTTTTTTAAACAAAGTTGTGCAAAGCATTTAGTCAGTTAGACTGGATTCACGGCACACGATTCATAGAGAAAACTTTGTTTTGACTTTGACTTTGTTCCATAGTTCATGGACAGAGACAGAGGTGACAACAACTTTGACTGATAAGAATCCACCATAGGTTCTGGAAAATCTGAATGATGTTGCTGATTCGGAAGCATCTTAAACCCACCTTTAGTATCCTACAGCCGGTGACACCTTAAGTAGTGTTATTTGTGCAGGGAGGAAAACGATAGAGACAATGTATACGAAATCGTCCAATATAAAACTAGAAGCAAATTGGTACTTAAAAGAAGCTCTAAATAGTTTAATTCAAACGCTGTCAAACAAGGTATGCATATACCTGACTATTCAGGTATACATGTTTTCAAATTTATCCTTGATACATTTTTCGTTCAGAGACCTTTATTTAGGAATAAGAAACAAGCATGTATTTTGAAGTATTCAGGTATACCCTATTCAGGTTTTCTCTGATATGTTTTTGACTTACCTCTAAATATTGACCATTCACCATAGGGGCTCCATTTGCATCCATTGACTTCTTGTAACTCACAAAAGGATCTTCCTAGAAAAATGTATCCATACAGTTCCTTCACTTAAATTTCTTATAACATTATTTCGTGATTATTTCAACTAATGAAGACCATGTATAAAGGACGCAAAGGCAAGTTTAAAAATTCCGAATTACCAATTATAACTCAATGTTAAGCTCAGGATTTTCGGTCATGTATCAGGCGCTGATCAAAACGCTGCCAAATGCGATCTGACTTCAACCGATTTCAAGCAGACATACGGTATAAAGACAATATTTTGCAAGAACGGTTCCTCTCACTGTCCTTATGTCTCCTTTCAAACTGTGTTGCAAAATATAAGCTGGCTCTTTCTCAGTGTTATTTTGCTTTAAATGTACTAATGAAATTTTCAGAAGTATTCAATTTTCAGGTAAGTCACATCTTATTTCTTAACACTGGTTGCTCTATTCATTAATTTCTTTAGAACTCATATGTTTGCCAATCATCACGATAGCACTCCTATATATATAGTTCTGGCCGCTTTAAAATAAAAATGAAGGCAATGATCAGGAACCCCATTTTGTAGAGTAAAACTAGGGTATACAGAAGTAATTCTTATTATTCCTATTTCTGCTCTAACATATAAATTGTGAATACTCGTTAGAACCGCATCGATGCCTCGATGAGGCGGTTTTAAAGTGTACCCACAATCTTTATTTATTTTAGCAGAAATATGAAAATATATCAACATTTTCATCCTTAAAGTTTAGTTATTAATCTTTTTTTCCGCCGTAAAAGTTTTTAAAATATGTCTTTGTATATGCGTACATTCGTGATGTGCAAAGCAGAAAACTATCAACATTTAGATTGAAAAAGGAGAAGAAACCTTAAGATATTGCATGCTGTTACAGCCGCTTTGATATGTTGAGTATATTTATCTTTTAAAACAAAAATATTCCGGCAGATGATTAGAAGACATGGTTTTAAGAATACATGGTGATTCTGTGGCATTTAATTTCATTACTGACTGAAAATGGAAGAAGCATAAATCTTAAATTGAAATCCTCCTATACTCACTAGAATTGTTGTAACTCTTAACGTTCTGTTTTTAATATCTATGGGTTTTTCACGTGGCGCAGATTTCGGAAGGGTCGTCTCCAGTCCATTTTCAGGGGTATATTGTCCAACCTTTAGTGAAAAAATAAAGTTGCAGGTTTTTGCACTACCGAGTTCAGATATTTTATCTGAAAGACGAGTATAGCTATTCCTAAGCGTAAGAATTTGAAAAACAGGGAGAATCTCAAATCCATCTATCAGAGAAATCCAAACCCGAGTGTTCAGCATAAAAAGTGATAAAGTCGGAAACGAGGAAAAGTTGGATGTCTCAGCCTGTATTTGAGATGGATGTTTGTTTACTTGACATAGCACGAAAATATATTCGTAATGTGTTGTTCTTTTTGTTTTCTTCTTTTCTTCGATATTACGTAAAAACCTCTTTCGTTTGTTATTTGGTGTTTATGTAGAGGCGAATGTGATGTCATTTATGAAAATTAGAATTCTGACGTCATTCCTAGTTTCGTGTGAACTGCCTTAGCTCTTGGCTTGGGCGAAATAGAATTTCATAGCAATGCAAAGATAAAAAGCAGTCTGATGGGTGAGGTATTTGCAGTGCCAATTTCAGTCATGAGTAGTCTCAATCTATTCGACTGTATTTTTTGTGGTTGGTTTGTTTGTGGCCGAAATTAGCTAGTCGTGTCCAGAAAACATGTACACTTCAAAATCTCCGGTTCTGTTGAGTATTGCTTGCTTCCAAAGAATAACCCTTTTAAAGAACATATTTAACGTCCCCGTCAACACTATTTAGGTCATTTTGGAGACGTTGATTCCAATTTCGTGGGACTTTTACCGGACATTGAGGTGAAATGACATCTCAAGGCCTGCCACACAATCATATCAGAAGGCTTATGCATCTGTCTCACACTGCTTTACCTGGCAGGCTTAGTCCGTCGAAGCGGTTTACCAGTACTTCTGTGTGGTCAGATTCAGCTCTGCTTGGAAGCATCATGTAGCCCAATCTATTTCTCCAAGCCCTGATGGGCGGGGGCAATTTTGTTGTCGTTTTTTTACAATTATGATGTTCTCTGTATTTTAACGTGTACGGTGTAACAGTGTACGGTGTTGTATCTGAAGTATTCACGAATTGATAGAGTTACCTTTTGAGGAAATGCTATTAATCGCCTGTGCGACAAATGACGGCTCAGGCGAACCTGCGCATTAGCGCAGTCTCGCCAGGGCATTTGCTGCTTGTATCTAGAGGTACGTTCATACAAGAAAACATGTGTATAGCCCAGTCAGTTCTGTGTGCAGGCTTGCCACAGCCTTTGCTGGATGCCTTTCTTTCAGGACATCTTTGGTTCTAGCTTCGGCAACAACATGACTTATTTGTTATATGGCAAGGAAATGTGTAGGCTTTTGTTTGTTTGTTTTATTCGAGGGTAAGGGTCAAGTCTTTTCAACACTATATAGTCATTTTGAAGAGGTGCTTCCAATTTTGTGGGATTTTACCCAACAGAGATTAAATGACATATCATGTCCGGCCGCCAAATGAAGCCAGGATAGGCTCATTTCCTCAAAGCGGTTTACCAGTAATCAAGTGCGGTCGATTTCAGCTCTGCGTGAAAGCACCATGTCGAATCTACTTCTCCAATCCCCGATGGGCCGAGACCCTTGTTGGCTTTTGATAGAACAGCACAATTATAATTATTTGCATATACCCCATGAGCAAAAGCTATTATCCTCCCGCGCTCGCCTTCGCTGAACTTCAATGTCTTGGATTTACTACACAGTTTATAAACAAAAGCAAAATATTTTTAGACCATAAATTAATACATAAAACTTTTGTTTTCAATTCATTCAGTGCTTTATTTCATTGTTATACATTATAAAACTCTTATTCTGACATCCCACTAAGCACCGTGATCAACATAGTGTTCGTGCGGAAGGGCGCGCTTGATGACATCAACTTCTCCCGCCGACCGCTACGGAAAATATTGCAGCACAGTACAACATGTCGTGAAACAAAATGCAGTATAACAAATTCGTTATTTTGATTCTTGACAGAGAACATGTGATCAAATCCACTGCCTGAGAGCGTTTTTAACCCTAGCCATATGGTTCGGGCAACTTTTGCTCTCAGGCGGGGAATGTAATCTCACGTTTATCCAAGAATTAAGAAGACTAATAATGTTAGCGAAAGCGATTTACAACCGAATTCCAAAAGCTTTCCAGTTTAAACTTAAATCATTTGTCACACATTTTGTTTCTTTGTATTTTGTGTTAAGGTCTACGTCCCCGCCAACAATATTTTGGTCATTTTGGAGCTGTTGCTTCGTATATTATCGGACTTTTATCCGATACTGAGATGAAATAACATCTTGAACCTAACCACCCAAATAAAGGCCAAGACCTAAGAGTTTGCCAGTACTCAGGTTTGGTCGGTTCAGTTCTGCGAGGAAGCACCAGACAGCCCAATCTATCACTCAAAGTCCCGATGGCGGAGGTGCACCACAAAATTTGTTCCCCCCCAGCCAAAAAGATTAAAAAAACTGTTGTTTTGCAAAACTACTTTGCTAGAAAGCTTGGTTTCAGAATTTACCAGCTCAATATTGATGTTCTTAATGTAAACTGGGCTAGGAGGAACTTAGTGTAAACTAGAAGTGAAGGCAATGACCAGGAATCGATTCAACAACCAGACACCTCCCATCCATGACATCAAGGGGAAAGAAACGCAAACATAAATAAGTTCATGAAACTGTCACAAGCGGAAAGCCAAAAGGACAGTTAATTTCCCACAAAATGGCCAAAAAGGCTATCCAAAATGAAAAGATATTAGCAATACGTACGCACAAAGACGAACTATGACAAAAACACGACAGACGAACCGCCTTGGAACGGCCAGTTAGAAATTTATTAGTGAGTTTGGAGGGGGCCTTAAATCGATTTTACGTGGCCACAGGCATCGCCCATTAGCAAGACCTTCTGACATGATATTTTCCCGAAACCTGTAGCTGAAAAAGGGCACTGCCTGGCGGTTCGGGTAAATATCGCTCTCATTCGGGAATCCATGTTTCTCGTCAAGAACCAAAATAACCAATAGTGTTATCAAATTGTCACGTGGCACCTTCATGCTTTTCAAATCGTTTTGTTTATTGACCTTGCATATGAATACTTACGTATCTTAGTGGTCTTTTGTGTTCAAGTTGATAAACCTTGAAGGCAAACTTTTTCCTAACTCCTTCGCTATCAAATTGAATTTTGCCTGTCAAACCATAAGTATTTACCTGATTTGGAAAAGCAAATATCAGTTATACAATTTAGTATTAAAGCTGAAACAAAATCCACAAGTGTTTGTCTCTGTGCAAGGATTACTTCAGGCCATGTTGGTAAAAACATTTTACGTCCAACTCAACAGAACATGTTAAAAGTTTGACCCTTAGAATAATAATTAAAACATCGTTTATTATTGTTTTACCCATAGAAAATAAAAAAACATCGTTTCTTTAATTTTTTTTTTTTGTTACATTTAAGAGCTGGATTATCATTTTCCAGAATTGTGTATAATATGCAATTTGATAACTTCGCACGATATGTTTTAGCTTACATATTTCTTATATTTCTGCTGCCAACATGGACGCTCGTTAGACCCGCCTCATTTAGTATTCGTTATAAGGAATTGTAAAAGTGTTGTAAAGATCCTGCTTAATTGGAAATATAATATATTCTCTGCTAACGACCCAGTGTTGTTCATAATTTGAAAAAAAAAAACTAAAAAAAACCCCCTCCTATTAGCACTGCAATCATAATTTGATGATTAATCTGGTATGAGATTTAAAATTAAACCAAAAAGAAAGTAGCTTTACGCAGTTTCTCTATAAACACCAAAAACAGCGTGATCAAGATAATAATGTCGGCAACCTTCAATCAAAGTCTCGAAAACCATAGTATGAAAAACATGCGGCGTTGCATGACGCAATGTATTCACTAAGTACGAACCTAAAACTTCAATATTAGCCTTTGCTTTCATCACGAAAACACGCCTGTACAATTTTGATCCCCTTGAACCCCTGTATTGAATAGTAAAACGGGGGTTTCCGGGGTATACCTCATTTTTCTTATATCTGCTCTAAAATATAGATTGTGGGTACTCGCTAGAACCGCCTCGATAAGGTGGTTCTATCGAGTGCCCACAATCTATATTTTGAGCAGAAATAAGAAAAATATCACAATTTTCATCCAAACAATTTCGTTTTTCGGCAATAATGGTGGCAATATATTTGTATAGGCGTGTTTGTGTAATGAAATACACCGGGAATCTGAAAAAAGCTTTAGTCTGCTTGATGGTACTCATTGTATCTAATATTCTTCGACGAAAGAAACATATACATTTTTCAATGCACAACAACGCCAACCAAAAGACCTTCGTCATAAACAACGATATAGGTCTGACACAGTCTGATCAGAATCTTAAGAAATCGCAATTTGAAAAGCTCAATGACTCGACAAGCGGAGACTGATCAGATTAGCGGGATGAACTGCATAGTCGCAGATCGCATCCTTCCTCTTGTTGTGTCTGTCGTGCAACGACTTCATGTTCTCACATATATGAATTAATTTGTTTTGTTTGAATTGAGATTTAACGCCCCCGTCAACACTTTTTAGTTCATTTTGGAGACCTTCCTATTATATGGAACTTTTACCCGACATTAAGATGAAATGACATCACAAGCAATGCCGCCCAAAGGAACCAAAAGGCTTGTATGCACGGTCAGACACACCACTTTGCCTGGGCAGGCTGAATCCTTCTAAGCGGTTTGCCAGTACCAATGTGTGTTCACACCATGCAGCGCAATCTATTCGCAAGGCCCCGATGGACGGGGGACGTCAAATTTGAATTAAATAGGAAAATACAAATACATTATATATAATATGTTCTGATATATTTACTTGTTTCAGCATGTCTAACACCATTTTTCCATCATATCTCGGGTCGACTGGCTGACCACTGCAATTGCAGCAGCTGCTGCCAGCCTGGCATCTATTATAATCTCTGCGGTCACGATTACTTCTACTCCGGGCTCTGCCTGTTGGGACAATAGTATCGTGATACAGAAGGTTTAGAGCTTCTTGGATGACTAGAACAGTGTCCACTATCAAAGCTTCTTCAGTCTGCAACAAGAGTAAAGGTTTCAACATACCTATAGCAAATTAAGTGTGCTAGAGTAACTTAATCAACTGCATCGAGATCTCATTAACGATTTGTTTACAAAACTGCCTGGTGAAAAATAAAATATAGTAAAATTCCTATATTAAGACCACCTTTGGGACTGTTAAAAATGGTCTTTAAGACCACTTTTGAACAGTTCCTGTGGGACTGTTAAAAAGTCTTTAAGACCACTTTTGAACAGTTCCAAAGGTGGTATCTGACAAGAGGACATTGTATGCAGTAACACAAAGAAGGAAAAACTGCAACCAACCAAATAAGCTTTATAAATAAGAATAAGTCTTCATTTTAGGTGGTCTTAATAGCGGAATTTCACTGTATCTAATGACAATTAAGAGTTTTCTTTCTTGATATAAGTTCTTTAAAAGTAAGACTAACGCGCTTCCACAGAAACAGTTATTGATACTGGCAAAACGTTTTCCTGGACATTTAATGTTTGGCTTTGGTTAATTACAAGCGGTTCAATACATCATAAAATTTTCAAATCGTTTAGAAAATAGCTAAGCAGAAGTAAAGGGTAATCGCCTCACTTCTATTTTGCAGACAGTTCAAAAACAATTTAAAACTACGATTTTGTGGGAAACTACATACGACACCCTCAGCTGAAGGCAAAACAAAAAGAATAATCGACCATAAAACTCGGCACAGACGGTGTCAAGGAAATGTGTAGCGGCCGTAAGAAGTCTCTCTACGAGTCATCATATACTATATACTACAGGCTCCACTTACCAGTAGAATGACTTATCACAGGTGAAACTAATAGAGGATCTTACATGAGTGTTCAGGTATTATTGAATTTATTAAACGAGTTGAGGAAAAGTGATAAAATGCGAGGTTTAGCCGAGCATTTTATCCCTTTTCTTCAACGAGTTTAATAAATTCAATAATATATGAGCACGAATGCAAGATTCTATTTATCATATGACATTTAAAATGCATTAAATTCAGATTTTGTAGCAAAAATGTCAATATGTCGCCATTAGTAAACTCGACGTCGTTAAGGACGTCGTACATGTAACGTTACGGGGCGTATCTAACTAATTTGCATATTTAATCCACTAGTGGATTATTGAATTTATTACATGACGTTATTTCACTCTCAGACGTGGCGTCATATGATATAAAATGTTATTGAGCTATGTTCAAGTAAATTTGACTCAAAGAAGTTTGCTGAGCATGTAGTATAAAGTACATGGTGTGGGTTACATTTTCTAATACATGTACTTTCGGATCATGTGTTCCACTGCAAAATTTTAAAGTATTTGAGGGTCACTGATGATGTCTAATCTAATTGGCCGAAACTAGGTAGTCTAGAAAACAAATACTTGTACAGTCAAAATGACATTTTTATTGAACTTTTAAACTGGTTCCATCGAGGTCAGGGGATAATGCAAAACAGTAAGTAAGAAACATCCCAAAACTTAAAAAAATAATTCCATTATATTCATCGACTAATAGCAAGTGAGATAACATGTATAATGACAACACTTTAATTGCATCTTGTACTCATAATATACAATTTGTCATTTATGAATATCACCAGAAAATAAACCGAAAGGGCAAAAATGTTACACTATAGTGGGCTAGAATCGTTTACTATGGTCGAAAACGAAATTTCATCTGATGAGTTTCGAATATGCGTATCTTGTTTTTGATCAAAGCAATATCTTTTTTATTTCATAAATTACGTTATGGCGATATGCACGCGAATCACGAGTTGTTAAAATAACCGGTCGTGTTTAAAGCAATTAATGCGTAACTATACCAAATTAAGTGACACAGAGGCCTTTCTGATATTTAATCTTCATCAGTGTGTCTAAACCCCAAGTTTTGAGACCGAAACGGATGATGAACAAGACCCGACAAACACAGCACATTCAAAATTAATGTTCACGGATTGACAAATGGACGAACAAATGGAAGAACGAACTAAACACCGGACTTCTATATCTCGCCATGCTTAAAACAGGCGCGACAATGTTTATATACAACTGAATATAAAAAAGCTTGCCTAAATATTTTACGCGATCATGTGTGTAAAAGATATGTCTGATAATTCCATTCTGAAGGGTCCGTTATACATAATCTGGCAACACTTCATTAGCTCACTGTAAACGTTCGAGGGCCGTCCCACGTATAAGAATACGCAAGAATTCGTGAACAGAGGCATTCCATATGATTTATCTCCATGCACTACATTAGAATTATTTGTTAGATGACCCATGTTTTACTTTTCTGTCAAATCGTTATGTACATGCTGCTCACCGTATCACAGTAAGATATTCGAAAGAAAAATAAGAATGAACAAAATTTCGCATCTGATAACCTGCAAAAAGTAAGTCCTATTTCAGTCCATTTTTTTTGTGGATATTGATCGTGACATATTCTCTACATTTTCTATATGCCATCTGTCCATTTCGCCGATTCTGTCACAGTAAAAAAATATGCTCTGATTACTGGTTAACCGCTTATGTGTAACACGCTTATAAGCCTGCCCAGGAAAAGTGTTGTTAGGTAAACAGATCGGCTCGACATGACCTAAATAGTGCTGCCTGGATCGTCAAACTCCCAACCGAAGAGGCGAGATATACAAATTAAGAACAGAGGGCATAGTTAAAAGATCGGATGGAAGAGTAAAAATCGAACGTCTGCTGGTAAAATGTGTATCTAACAATACTGATACATGCCCTGTTCATATAATGATATGAATATACTGGTGTGACTTTTGAATTTTTTTTAAAAAAAAATCTCTCACGAAAAACACAATCTAAAATGTTATAAATATAGAGTTAGTGCAATTTGACATGAGACTGACCTTTATGCAAGGAATAAATTAGTTAGTGTTATCGCCTAATAGGTCGGGCTTCGTAACCTTTTTGTGAATTTTCGTGAATTGCGGCCCATTTACCAACCTCTATGTATTGAAAAGCAATATCGATCTCTTCGGAAAACGACAAAGATAAATATATGCACTCAGTCGGGTGTGATATTATGATAACAGAGGTCGCCAGTCTTATGTCAAATTACATTAGCTATAATACTCTGTATTCCCATGTTTTACGATGGGGTATATCCTGCTAGTTATACTATCGCATCTTGAAAGCATGTTTTACCCTTATTTGTCCGAGCGGATGGATAGCGTATTTCTGGGCTGCTTCTAAAAGAATGGCGTTGTCGTGGGAAACGTTGTCTATCACAGAAAAACCAGTTATGTTAACACCACCGTAGATAAATGTTGTTAGGTCAAGTTCATCTATCCCCTGGATCAGAGACAACCAAAATTGCTATATCTGCATTTAATGTTCTGAACATATTAAAGAAGACTGAATGAAAAAAAAAACTTCGTATAAAGAACATAAACACTTCATTCATTGAAAAATGAGAGGAAGCCCAAACAAAACTTACATTAGTGAAGGCATAGACAAATTATATTACAATTTTGAAGACCATTCCAATAAGTCTCCAATCGGCAGGTAAGGAAAACGTGCTAACCTTGCTGCTGAATAGACTCTCAAAATATCATAGTCTATTATTGTATGGTTTGTATACTTTGCATAAATTAATCGGCGTGTCTTACAACGAACAAGCAATGGGTATATAAATTAAAAGTTAGAACATCATTTGCTATAACTTCGAGCAATTCTTAACTGTGATATCCGAATCCGAAGCGTTTGAACCACTGCGAAAACGAATATCATTCGCATATCTGCTTCTTCTGTGTATTCTGGAAAGGTGTGCTAAATGTAACAAATGTGTTGTAATTTCTGTTATATACGAAAATTTTACAGTACAATATTTACCTACCTTATTTCAATAAAACTATGGCACATGGCATTAAAATACTTGCAGAGTAGTTAGATGCGCATTTCAGGTGGTCATCGGGTCGATTATATGTCAGGTGTATTAAGATTAAGTTTCATTAAATGTTTTAAAGGCCAATTCTCTCTGAAGGGCAGTTGGCAGTAACTAGGGAAAATGTACACTACATAGTGGCCCAGCTAAGCATGTCCAGTAAAGAGTTTTACGTTTTCGTTTTGGTGTAATAGTTGGGCGTACAACAACAGCGATCACAATGGTCTGGTCTGTAAGTTACGTCCTTCAAAACAATAATGCGAACTCTTGTGTTTTAGCTCCAAGACAATTTGAACTCGGATTTTTATTTCTGCACTAACGGTTCAAACGCGTCTGTTTTGTGTTAGCCTTCGTATTACCTACATCTTTACTTTCTATTTAAGGTGGCTGAAAAATTGTATTTTTTTATCTGTGTTTGAACATTCCTCATTGTTTAATTGGATTACCATATACTAACCAAACCACCCAATATATAATGGTAGCCTTCTCTGTTCATACCCACATCGACAATCTGAAGTAGAAAACAAAAAGAAATTGGTGACACAAGCATTGTCTCATACTGTTAAATAAGGTGAATATGGGAGTGAATGTACAGTATCAGTTTCCGTGAAAATATATATTCTTATTCTGGCGTTGCTTTGGTGATGTGATCAAGGTGTAGTATATAATTCGGCATCGGAAAGTCCAACTAATATTTACTTAAGGTCGGTTTGTCATTGCAGACAGTTTACACGTATTCTTCATTTCTTCAGACTTCCGTATCCGGCTTAAATGTCTGGTGTCGTGGAATGTGTGGTGGCCGTAAAAAGTCTCCCTGCCCTACATCATAGTGTAGTTTATATTTTCTTGTCCTTTGGGATCATTGATTCCATTGTGGAATTTTGAAACTATTTGAGGGTCACTGATGAGGCCTAATTGGCCGAAACGTCACTACAGCTGGTGTCTGGGAATGTGTGGCGGCCGTAAAAAGTCTTCCTGCCCTACATCATAGTGTAGTTTATATTTTCTTGTCCTTTGTGATCATTGATTCCATTGTGGAATTTCGAAACTACATGTATTTGAGGGTTCCTGATGAGTCCTTATCGGCCGAAACTAGCTAGTCTGGTCCAAAAAAACATGCACACTCGATATTTTCCAGTTCTGTGGTATATTCCTTCCTTCCAAAGGATAACCCTTTTATAGAACATATTTAACGTCACTACAGTTGGTGTCTGGGAATGTGTGGCGGCCGCAAAAAGTCTCCCTGCCCTGCATCATAGTGCAGTTTATATTTTCTCGTAATTTGGAATCATTGATCCCTTTGTGGAATTTTGAAACTATTTGAAGGTCACTGATGAGGCCTAATTGGCCGAAACTAGCTAGTCTGGCCAAGAAAACATGCACACTCGATATTTTTTAGTTCTATGGTGTATTCTTTGCTTCCAAATGATAACTCTTTTATAGAACATATTTTTATGCCTCTATTATTTCTGTTGTGGACCTTGTTTGACACATATTAACCCATGATTGATATTTGACGTACCAGTACATAAGGCTGCCACGATTAATCGTATAATCGATTAATCGATCGATAAATTCCACAAAAATAATTATCATTTCTGATTTGCTTTTAACCGATTACTTAATAGGTACAATTTACTACCCAAAGTTATGCCTAAAATAGCTGGATGAGTGGCAAACAGTGCAGACCCTGATGAGACGCCGCATAATGCGGCGTCTCATCTGGGTCTACACTGTTTGCTCAGGCCTGTTTGTTCAAATATACATATGGTAAAGTGCAACATATGGTAAGAGTCATGCTCAGACAGAAAGCCAGACAGGTAAAATAATGACAAAATCTTAGCGATTACTAATCGATTATCGATCGCAATGACAGGACTGATAATCGATTATCTTTTCAGCTCCGATTAGCCAGCCCTACCAGTACCTAACACAACAGTTTCGTACCTTCAGAAAACTAAATAAAAACGAAATATATGAAGACTTTTTCTTGAGCTGCCTCTGCACTACCTTGAAGCTTAGGCGTGACAAGGACGTTTACCGGGGAAATGGGCTTTTCAAGAGTAGTTTGCTTTCTACTTTACCTGTCTTTGTCCATAAAAGTCCCATTGATTAATTCATGTGTTTAATCAAGATTAAGATCGTCTATGAATTGATATTTATACTTTATTTTCAAACCGATTATATGTGTGTGCTTGTTTTTTACGTCCCACCAACAACTAAGGCCATATGGAGAGGGGCCAACTTTTTGTAAATCGATACGGTAACATGTTTTATTTCTGAAAAGCTACTTGCCTTAAAATAGTTTTACAAAGTGTAAATAACTATTTCAATAATGAATATTCATAATCTCAAGAATGAATATTCATACTGAATTAGTATTTATAATATCGCGCTGAAAAGTTTTCAATATAATGTTTTGGAAAGTAGCATGACTCACCAAGGGAAAAGAAAAGCAATATGAGTCAGCTTATTTTCAAGTTTGCATGTCTGGACCAAAGTACAGACGGTTTTATATATCGTGTCTAGTCATGTAACTGACTTCAATTATTAACTGCTTAACTTCCTAATCAGGTATCATAAACGTGGCAAAGCCTTTGCTAAGTTTTTTTGGTGTTTGGTTTTACGGCCCTTTCAAGATTGTTTCACTTATTTCGAGCCGATCGTTATTCAGAGGTGTGCGAAAACTGGAGTACCGGGAGAAAAACCACATGACCTCTCCGTTGCAGAATTTGGCGTCTCAATGTAGCGCGAGCGAGGCGCGAACCATAGAAGCGAGAGACCTAATGATTAAAAGTCAGCGCTATTACCCATTAGGCCATGGAGGCTTCTATTTCTAAGTTTTATAGACATCAGTAGAAGCCTCCGTGGTGTAGTGGTTACGCTACTCCCCTTGTAAACCAGGGGTCTCAGGATCGATCCCGGACTTCTCCAGATTCTCTATTGAGTCTTTAAACCCGAGGTCCCGTCTCCGTATGAACTTAGCTGTCGGTGGGACGTAAAACTCAAACACTCACTGACTTACAGACATCAGTAAATTCAATTTTGGACTTAAATTTCTACAGCAAGGCATATCAGAACCTGAACTGTATGGTGACTTGGTATATAAATTTAGAAAAAAAAATATGTCTCCAATGATTGCCGTACGAAATTTCGTAAAATCGTTCTTCGGTACAAAAAGATTGGGTACATCATAAATGTTATAAGACATTCATACGACCGAGCGCATGCAAGGTAGTTAATCCAATCAAGGTTTATAACTTTGCCTCCCTCTTTAATTGCACGCCGGCTGGTCAGGCCTCAGACTCTATGACGACCCTAGCCCGAAGACTTACTTGAACTTTTTAAATTATGTCGGTTGGTGCATGTTGCCCTGTCTTTGGTCGGGCACAACGCAGTCAAACTGTTGGTTTTCTTTTGCTCCAAAATTTCAGTTATTTCATGCTGTCCAGTCCTCATCATTGTTTCATCTCTTTTTTTATTCGTTTCAATGTTTAATGTTCCCAGAGATGTAGCACTTATGTGTTAGAAATCTTTCATGCAGACTGGACAAATTACAGTAAAATTCCTATATTAAGACCACCTTTGGAACTGTTCAAAAGTGGTCTTTAAGACCACTTTTGAACAGTCCCACAGCTGGGACCACCTTTGGAACTGTTCAAAAGTGGTCTTTAAGACCACTTTTGAGGCTGGTCTCTGACAAAAGGACACTGCATCCAGAAAAGACAAAGAAAGAGTAACTGCAACCTACTAAATAAGCGTTTAACAGCAGATTTTGTCTTAATTTTAGTTGGTCTTAATAGCGGAATTTTACTGTATTTGTCTAATCTACGACACAACCAGGGGGTGATGATTGTGGCCACGTAAAATCGATTTAAGTCCACCCACCCCATATCCCCACACCCCATAAAACGTTTTACTGACCGTTCTAAGGCGGTTCTTCTGTTTTTGTTTAAGAAATAGATAAGCTCTAGCTGTGATTTGTTGAGAAATAAATCACAGTTTGGAGGTCAGTTGTAAAGCAGACAAATCACGAGCGCGTAGCGCGCGTGATTTGTCTTCTTACAACTGACCGACAAACTGTGATTTTTTACCCAACAAATCACTGACTAGAGCAGATCTATTTCGATTCTAACACGCTGAAAATCGGCAATAATGTTGCTGTTTGTTCAAATTCCAACAACCTTTCACCAGTGTTAAAAATACTGACTGTAATACATATGCAAGAAAGTGACGCTAGGCCGTCTAACGCCAAGGAATCTACGAGTGACGTCATAAATTGCCTGCTTTTAATGACGTCACTCGTCACTCTCTTCCGCCCCGTGATTTGTTACATAATAATTCACAGTTCTTTCCATTGCCTATATAGGTGCGCTGTGTTAGAATTATAATTGTTATAGTTCTTCATTGCATGTATGTATTGCTTCTTTTTATTTTGGATAGCCATTTGGCACATTTTGACCATTTTGCGGGAAAGTAACGGTTCTTTTGGTTTTCCGCTTGTGACGTTTTATTTATGGTGAAGTTGTTTTATGTTTATGTTTCTTTCCCTTTGGTGTCCATTACGAAAACACGCCTATACCAAAACATTGTAACATTTATTGCCGAAAAAATGAAAATTTTGAGATGAAAAATTGTGATATTTTTCTTATTTCTGCTCAAAATATAGATTGTGGGCACTCGTTTGAACCGCCTCAACGAGGCGGTTCTGACGAGTACCAACAATCTATATTTTTGAGCAGAAATAAGAAAAATAAGGTTTACCCCTGTAAACCCCAGTTTTACTATTTAAAAGTGGGGTTCAATGGGGTCAAAATTATATAGGCGTGTTTTCGTAATGTTGGTTGGGAGATGTGTTTGTTTGTTTGATTTGAGGTTAAACGTCCCCGTCAACACTGTAAATGTCATTTTGGGGACGTTGCTTCCAACTTTGTGGGACTTTTATCCGACATTGAGGTGAAAAGACATCTCAAGCCACGTCGCCTAATTTCGCCCAACGAAACCAATATGGTTTATAAGCGTTGACGGACCGACTCTTACCGCTTTGCATGGGCAGGCTTAGATCCTCTTAGCTGTTTACCAGTACTCGTATGCAGGTCGGTTTCAGCTCTGTGTGGAAGTATCATGCAGCCCATATATTTCTTCAAGCTCCGATGGGCGGGGACTGATTGGGAGATGTGAGATGATTGTATCCATTCGTAATTGTCTTTAATTCTAATTTGTGTTATATATGAGATTACCCAAAGCGCTATAGAAAGAAGAGAATGTCCAGTCCAAAGTGATACGATGATGCCACTTCAAATTGTCCCAGATTAAGCGCAATGTTCCTATTGTTTGTACCGGTCTCAGCTGAAAGACGGGTTTCCATGTAAGTAGTTAAATTATCAGTGTGTGTTTCTTTAAATGTTCAGTTGCAAATAATATACAAAGGCCCTATCGCAACTTGGCGTAGAGCATAGAAGTGTGATGTGATTTATGTGCTAAACGATACTTGCTTTAAACATTTTATTTTATACTCTGCAGTGAAATCAATGCATATCTGAAGCAAATAAAAATGATATTTTCACACTGAGGAAACGTGAAAGAATAACATGACCTTGTTATTTTCACAGTAGCTTGCCGGACTACTTTTTTCTCGCCTAAATTCATATGTTATCGATAAAACAATTCTGTAAAATACCCTGAAAAGCACTCTTTGAATTGTAAAAATGCTGTTTTCAAAATGGCGATCTGTTTATGTTTTGAAACTGACAGATGAGAAGTCATAGCCAGGTCAAAGTTGTGACGTACGAAACGACTGATCAATTACCGTAAATATCCGTCAAAAATGATAAAATTAAAAAGAAAATTTACTATTTTTCGGCGGATACCAAACATATTTCATCTCGTGTGTTGAAAACATCCAAATTTTCACTCGTGCTTCGCACTCGTAAAATTGTGGATGTTTTCAAAACACTCGATGAAATATTTTTAGTATCCACCTCAAAAAGTAAATATCCTCTTTTAACTAAACTCATTTATAAGACCATAAAGAGCTGTTTAAAAACAGAACAATAAATAAATTTAGGGTATGGGAATATCAAACATTTGACTTGTGCTGGGAGCAATTTACTTTAGAATGACCATAAATTGAAAAACTGTGTACGCCAATGCAAAATGACTTTAGAATGACCATAAAATTTACTTTAGAATGACCATAAATTGAAAAACTGTGTACGCCAATGCAAAATGAAATATATTACAAATGACATGTCCCAAGGATCTAAAGAGTAATGGTTCATTTTTCATTGACAGAAAAACAAAAAAAAAACTATATTCTATTGGTGTTCGAATCATACCTGATGTAAAACACTCTCGTAGGCAGCCCTGCTAGATAGGTCCAGAATTATTCTCTTTGGCGACGGGGGTTGAATGTCGAATGGTGGGTCCTGGTGGTCGATTTTACGTAACATTTCATAGCAATCGTCCACGTTATTTATGCGACGTGCCCGGATAATCAGATTGTCAAAGCTGGACTCGTTAAACGACTGGTATAACTTTTGCAACCGTAAAAGACCTATAAAAAGGAAATCAAAATAACAAAGTAAAGGTTACAAAAATATATCTCTTCATGTCCTAATTTTGATCTGATATCCCCCCAAAAAAGACAAGTTTATAATTCGTCCTACAGAAAAATATAGTCGTCTAAGACTCCAATACTGTAATCTCTCTTTGGAACTCGACTATCGTAAAATATGTTCTAGAAAGTGTTATCCTTTGGAAGCAAGGAATACACCACAGGACTGGAAATTATGGATAGTACATGTTTCAGTTCTGGGCCAGACTAGCTAGTTTCGGCCAATTAGGCCTCATCAGTGACCCTCAAAAATTTCAAAATTCCGCAATGGAATCAACGATCCCATAGGACAAGAAAATATAAACTACACTATGATGTAGGGCAGGGAGACCTTTTACGGCCGCCACACATTCCCAGACACCAGCTGAGACGCCATGTTCTGCAACGGAAGGTCAAATTTGATCAAAATCGAGCTTTTGAGATATGGATTTAAGCTTACAACTATATTGTATATAAAAATAGAAATACCATCATTCGTATCCCAGAGATAGTAAATAATTGTGTTCCACTGAAAGTGTTTTATGAGAGCAACTATGGCGTCTGTCGTTGGCGGAAGAAGCGTGATGTCATAATTGTAGGTGTCATTGGGACTGTTTCCGCTTCCAGATGGAATCAGAGTAGGCATGCACATATTCTGGGCATATGATTGGACGCTGCCATATGACGTAGGATCGTTGTCGACAACCATCATTAGAATACCGTCAGCCATCTTGGAACACACTTAAAAAAAGAAGTAAAATTAAATTTAATAGCAAAAATTTAAACTTAATTCATATGAAATTGTTACCAACACAGTTCTGACATAATTTTCAAATGGTCGACGAAGTAATAATTCACCCTTGTCCTGTTGAATATTTTAATCTGTCACACCCACTGCCGATTTTAAAACAATCAGATTACTTGATTCAAATTATTCACAATCCGAATGACAAACAATGTAGATTCAGATCAGATGGCTTCTGAACAGTATCTACATTGTTTCAAAGGTAAGGCATATCCGGGCTCAGCATGGCAAGGGTTAAGATAAGACTAATGTTAAACATCTATTCACTACAGTTTAACTTTAATGACACGAGCAAAGCTTCCTCCTTTGCGAGCATAGCTGCCTCCTTTGATTCGAGTTGTGCTTGAGTACCTAAAAAGTTCCTTTTATAGTTTAATGGAAATTTTATGGGACTTTTTCTTTATCTACCTTGTTAATGCATGATTTTGCTCCAATTGGAGTTGCGTCATTGATGTGATTCTAATGTGTTACACAGCATTACTTAATCTTTTTTTTTTAAATAAAATTCGAAAAGATACCATAACGCCTCCCTGACCTGGCGTTTTGATTAACCCTTATCCTACTGAATACATTACGAAAACACGCCTATAGAATTACATGGTGAATTTTACCGCAGAAAAAATGCAAAATTTAAGACGAAAAAATGTGATTTTTTTCTTATTTCTGCTCAAAATATAGATTGAGGGTACACGTTAGAACCGCCTCGTTTTTATCTATATTTGGAGCAGAAATAAGAAAAATATCACATTTTTTTTTCATCTTAAATTTTTAGTTTTTTCGGCGGTAAAGCTTACAATGTATCTGTATAGGAGTGTTTTCGTAATGCGGGCTGCCCTTGTAAACGACGTTTTATGAAAGGAAAATTTAGGTTTCGCATGATACACATTATTTTTGCTCTGGTCTTTTTTTTTAAATTTGTGGGTCATGTGCGCCTTAGCGCACGTGTGCCTTAGCACACGTGTACATGCGGGTGTATGTATGTACTCGTTTGTCCTAGTTGCGAAATCTCTACTTATGCTCCGTATTCAGTTTATTATTAGCAGTTTGTTAGAAGATGAACCGTAGAATTCAATCATACAGTGTTTTTACCTTTCTTCTGTATTTACAGAAACGCCTGAATGACGTAATTGTTGTTTTCGTAAACAAGCAAAAACTCTTAAATTAAGTGTCTCTTGATATAATAGTTGTTGGGGGAAAAAGAAAAGTATCGCATAGTCTTTTAAAATGAATTACAAGCAGCCGATCATGTACCTACTAAGTAGCTTGCAGAGACTTGGTTGAGCATTGACTGCTGACCCATAAAACATTCTGTTAAGGGAATATATGGAAATAAATTAGATAAATAACTGGTCTGTGTTCATAGACAGGATAGAGATCAATACAGTACTATCCAAATTACTGAGAATGATATTTCTTGTCAAACTGGGCAGCATCGTCTGAGACGTTATCAATAATCGCCCCGCAAGGAGGAAAATATCGAATAAAATGATTCAAAACAACAGACCACGACTAAAACAACTTAAACATCTTACAACCCAATCAATATCTAGAATAGCAAACAAAAAGTACTTTGTAGTAGATCCTGAGGGCAAACATTACGAGCCATAGGGGCATGAAGAAATTTATGGGCTGCATGATGCTTCCACGCAGAGCTGAATCCTGCCCGCACACTAATACTGGTAAACCGCTGAGAGGATCTAAGCCTGTCCAGGAACCGCGGTGTGAGGCGGACCGTCCATGCTAATAAACCCTGTTGTTTCATTGGGCAACAGGGCTTGAGATGTCATTTCATCTCAATGTCGGGTAAAAGTCCCACAAAATTGAAGCAACGTCTCCAAAATGACATTAACAGTGTTGACGGGGACGTTAAACCTCAAATCAAACAAACAAAACAAAACAAACATTACGAAAACACACCCGTGCGAAGTAGTGCATTTTTTTTTTTCAGATCTCCAAAATGGCTACTTTTCTGATGAGAATCCGTGATATTTTTCTGATTTATGATGCAAACATAGGTTTTGGGTGCTCGTTAGAACCGCCTCATTA
The DNA here is from genome assembly GCA_963580285.1 of Lucinisca nassula. NCBI lineage: Eukaryota > Metazoa > Mollusca > Bivalvia > Lucinida > Lucinidae > Lucinisca > Lucinisca nassula. The sequence continues at coordinate 50,968,894 of OY757015.1, forward strand.
AGGCGGTTCTAACGAGTACCCACAACCTTTGTCTTGGAACAGAAATAAGAAAAATAATGTATACCCCCGTAAATCCCAGTTTTCTCCATATAAAGTGGGGTTTAGGGGGTGTTCATTTCACGGACTGGTTCACGTGATAGCATTTCGGTTACATCACACATCGACCCTCAAAGTCCGAACTAAGAATTATGTTGTGTAAAACCAGACTGTTAGTTTTGTTTGAATTGAGATTTAATGTCCCCGTCAACACCATTTAGGTCATTTTGGAGACGTTCATCACGAAAACACGCCTCCACGCTTCCAATTTTGTGGGACTTTTACCTAACTGGAAATTATATCTCAAGTCCTGCCGAAAGATTAAAACCAAAAGGCTTGTATGGATTGGACAGTCTGACTCACACCAAACTGCCTGGGCAGGCTTAGTCCTTCTAAGCGGTTTAACAAAAAATTCGAACAAGTCCGTGAAATGAACACCCCCTTAAACCCTACTTTATATAGAGAAAACTGGGGTTTACTGGGGGTATACATTATTTTTATTATTTCTGCTCTAAAACATAGGTTGTGGGTACTCGTTAGAACCGCCTCAATGAGGCAATGAGGCGGTTCTAACGAGCATCCAAAACCTATGTTTCCAGTATAAATAAGAGAAATATGCCGGATTTTCATCCGAAAAATAGCCATCCATTTTGGGGATGTGAAAAATGCGCTATGACGCACGGGTATGTTATTGTAATGAGTTATTGTAATCAGTTATGTTATTGTAATGAGTACGCATGTGCGGTCAGATTGTTGGTACTCGCCAAGTTAGTACCGCCTCAATGAGGCGGTTCTTATGAGCATCCACAACCTAAGTTTGGAATATAAATAAGTAACATATCACAAGTCGCCATCAGCCAGGTATATAATGAGATCTGATTGATAGATCTCACTACTCTGCCTGGGAACGCTCGTCCTTCTAAGCGGTTTACCAGTGCTTATATATGGTCTGTTTCAGCCTTGCAGTGCGTGAAATCATCATGTAGCCCAAAAATCAGACTGTATAAATCAAATTTTGATAATTAAAATATGTTTCGGTTCATAGTTATATGTCACAGTTCTTAAATACGTTTAGTAAATTAAGAACTGTGTAATATAAAGCTTAAACTTTAATGTGTGAAGTGAGATTTTTGTTTGTTTGATTTGAGGTTCAAAGTCCCCGTCAACACTGTAAAGGGCATTTTGGAGACGTTGCTTCCAATTTTGAGCGACTTTTACCCGACATTGAGATGAAATGACATCTCAAGCCCTGTTGCCCAATGAAACCAATATGGTTAATAAGCATGGACGGTCCGACTCGCACCGCTTTGCCTGGGCAGGCTTAGATCCTGTTAGTGGTTTCGGTCGGTTTCAGCTCTGCGTGGAAGCATCGTGCAGCCCATCTATTTCTTCAAGCAACCATGGGCGGGGGCCGTGTGAAGTGAGAACTAGTTTTTTTTTTATCAAATATGAATCATGCAGTTTGGTATGCAATCTAGGAGCAAAGAAGTAAACTATGGAGTTTGAAAACACAAACAACGGATTTTAAAATTAGCTCAAATATACTAAAGAAAAACGTTTTAGTTTATGATTTAATCAGTAGATCAGGTCTAGGAATGTTGTAACCCATTTAGTACCAAAAACCCCAAAACGTGTACCCTAGCAAACAGCGCAGGCCCAGATCAGACGCCGCATTCTGCGGCGTCTGATCAGGGCCTCCACTGTTTGCTAAAAAGTTTAGCCATTTTCCTTTTTTTTTTCATGAAAACACAACCTGATACCCCTAAATTTTGAAATGAACTCCTGCTATATATAAGGAGGTAGATTCCATTTGGTACAAAAAGGGTTAAAACAAAAATGAATGAGCTTTGAGGTCAGTATACTACTGTTTAACTGACCGACAAACTTTGAATTATTGCTCATTAAGTCACACAGCAGAGATCGCACAATTCGAAAGGTTCAAAAAAAAAAAATCGATAAAAAATACTCAATTGTAGATTTTTTCCATCAGTAACCAGTTGTTTTACTTCAACTCTTTACCAAATTTTCGAGGGTCTCCCCTCTTCATAAGGGTTATATTAGACTTGCCCAAGTCCCTACATTTACATTTTTTATTTTTAAATGAAAGCCCCTTTAAACAAAAAATATGTAAAAGTCTCTTTAGTCTTCATCTGTGAATGTAGGTGTTAATTTCACAATTTTCATAAAAGACTGTATTGCTATTTCATTTACAATGTATTTATTTTTTATTTTTGTAAACAATTATTTTTACAATGGACACCTAATTAACAGACTTGGGCAAGTCTAGGGTTATATGGACACCACACTCTACATGACTTTCAAATATGGCCTGCCAATACTGTTTTTTTTTTTTTTTTTTTTTTGTTGTTGTTGTTTCAGATCGTTTATTGAAAATACGTCAAAACGCTTGTCTGTAAAGATCTCTTGCTATGAACGAACGATTATAATTTTCTATCCATACATTGAGTTATTTGTTTTCAAAGGTAAATTTTATAACACTATTTCTGTAACTGTAAGACCACCAAATAAATAGTTTTACAGTAAAAGTCATTAATATAACACATCAGTGTGACAGTGCATCTATCAGAGCTCATTATATGCCACTTTTCTGTTGGCAGCTTGTAAAATGATTCTTATTTATATTCCAAACTTAGGTTGTGGATGTTTATAAGAACCGCCTCATTCTTGGCGAGAAATAGATATAGGCCCGTATAAAGAGTTTCTCAGTTTATGTCGAAAAAAAAAAAATACATTGCCTGTACTCATTAGAATTGCCTCGATGGAACGACTCTTAAGAAGTACTGACGGCATACCTTTATTTTACAGAATTCTGAAAACATATACCTCTGTCAACTCAAATTCATCAGTTACCCCCTTTATTAATTGCTTTGTAGTACACTGACCTGATAAAGATGTGGTATCTCAGGACAAATGAGCTTTATCAGTTCAATGTAACATTGCACGTTTATGAATGAACCGGACTACTAGAAAAAATGGCAAAATGTTATTATTACTGGAAAAATGGAAAACATACTTGCAAAACAATATTAAGAAAACAAATGGTCAGCTGATACGAAATATATCGACCGCCGGAATGTTGGGACGCGCAAAGGACTATAGTTAACCAAACGTAAATTGCTAATGTAAGGGTGTACAAGGGGATAAACTGATAAATAGAATAACAGATTCGTGTAATTTGATATCAAGTTTATCAGGCTCGGCTTTGAGAACACATGTAAAATCGCTCGGCAAGCCTCGCGATTCTACATGCGTTCTCGAAGCCGAGACACGAACCTGGTAGTCTCTATTTACCTTGAACTATGGTTAACTTGCAGAGGCACGAACTACCCCTGTCTCGAACAAATACAGGCAAACATTTTTTTCCGGCATTTCATATAACGAATAAATAAAACAAAATAATAAACAAGAGGGCCTATGGGCCCTATATCGCTCACCTCTGTACTAGAAAATCATAAGTGATGTTTAGAATGCCCATCAGGGTCGGAAGAAATACGTTGGGTTACATGGTGCTTCCATGCAGAGCTGGAACCAACCGCACACAAGTACTGGTAAACAGCTTAGAGATTCTAAGCCTGCCCAGGAAAAGTAGTGCCGGTTGGACCATCGAAGAATATTAAACGAATTGCTATCACTGGGCAGCAGGGCTTTAGATGTCATTTCATGCCGATGTTGGGTAAAAGTCCCACAAAACTGGAAGCAATGTCTCCAAAACGATCTACACTGTGTTGACGGGGACGTTCAACCTCAAATCAATAACACGGTCTTGTAACTGGAAAACCACTGGTCAGATTCAAGTCAACTTCGAACTCGCTCGAGATTTTATGCTTGTCCTCTTTACCTAAAGTTACAAAATGATCAAATCAAAAACGGCTGAGAAAAGCTGGAGACACCATTTTTCACTTACATTTATGCTCAAGGGCAGGTAACTCAGAAGCTGTTTGTCCCGTGCAGCCCAAATTTGAACTCAACTTAGACTGTAAGCCCCTCCTGGTTATCTGCAAGTTTCATGACGATCGGATCAGAAATGGCGGAGAAAAAGTTGAGACGTCTTTTTCCCCCGTTATAAGTATATGGGAAATTTTTGTCACGCTCAAGGGGATGTAAATGAAAAAAAATGCCCGTCAGATTCAAGGCTTATTCGAACTCGTCCAAGATTTTATGCTTGTTCTCGTTTATGAAAAGTTAGAAAAAGATCAGATCATAAACGGCTGAGAAAAGCTGGAGACACCATTTTTGCACTTATATTTATGCTCAAGGGTAGGTAACTCCAAAGCTGTTTGTCCCATGCATCCCAAATATGACCTCGACGTAGACTGTAAGCCCATCCTGGTTATCTGCAAGTTCGATGAAGATCGGACAAGAAAGGGCTGAGAAAAAGTGGAGACGTCGTTTTCCCCATTATACATGTAAGTCTATGGGAAAATTTTTCACGCTCAAGGGGATTTAATTGAAAAACCGTTGGTCAGATTCAAACCAAATTCGAACTCGTCCGAGATTTTATGCTTGTCCTCGTTTATGAAAAGTTTCAAAAGATCAGATCATAAACGGCTGAGAAAAGCTGGAGAAACCATTATTCACTTATATTTATGCTCAAGGGCAGGTAACTCAGAAGCTGTTTGTCCCGTGCAGCCCAAATTCGAACTCAACGTAGACTGTTGGCCCCTCCTGGTTATCTGCAAGTTTGATGAAGATCGGATCAGACATGACGGAGAAAAAGTTGAAACGTCGTTTTCCCCCATTATAAGCCTATGGAACCTTTTTGTTTCCATGGCAACCAGAATTCCAATCTGATAAGCCCGGGAACCTTATGGAGCCTTTCCCACTACCTGATGATGCTTCTCATGAAATTTGATTAAGATTGACCATGGAGTATTGGATATATACTTATTTGAAATTGTTTACGGACGCACGGGGTTTACAGGTGTATATACGTTTTGTTTCTTCTTTCTGCTCCAAAACATAGGTTGTGGGTACTCGCTAGAACCGCCTCACTGAGGCGGTTCTATCGAGCACCAACAACATATGTCGCACGAAGGTGTTATCGTAATATTAATGCAACAAACCCAAGGTGGATTGGGTTAAGATTGAGATTGGATTGAGATATTTATACTATTGTATTTATTACTCCCAGAAACAAACGTTGAAGATATTTGTTAGAATCGCCTTGCTGAGGCGATTCTAACAAATATCAACAACATTTGTTTTTTTTTTTTTTTTGAGTAACTAAGGGGAAAAAGCCCTTCATTACCTGTTATACTACTCCCTGTCGGGGCTCTTTCATAACGAAAACACGCCTTTATAATTCTGACCCCCTTGAACTTCACTTTTATAAAGTAAAACTGGGGTTGTCAGGGGTATATATTATTTTTCTTATTTCTGCTCTAAAATATAGATTGTGGCACCGCCTATTCTAACGGGTACCCAAAATCTATATTTTGAGCAGAAATAAGAAAAAGATCATAATTTTTCATCTTATTTTTTTCGGCAGTAAAATAGAAGTGAAGGCAATGATCATGGCCCACAACTCCCATCAGAGACGCCAAAGGGAAAGAAACACAAACATGAAACAACTAGACGCTAATAGAAATATCAATACTTTCCCGTAAAATGACCAATTAGCTATCCAAAACGAAATAACATCAGGAAAACAGGCCCTTATAATTTTGACCCCCTTGAACCCCATTTGTATATAGTAAAACTTGGGGTTACAGGGGTAAACCTTGTTTTTTCTTATTTCTGCTCTAAAATATAGAGTGCGGGTACTCGTTAGCACCGCCTCGATGAGGCGATTCTAACGAGTACCCACAATCTATATTTTTAGCAGAAATAAGAAACATATCACAATTATTCATCTTAAAATTTTCATTTTTTCGGCGATCAAGATAACAATGTATTGGTATAGGCGTGTTTTCGTAATGAATGTAAGCAATACAAACACTCAAAGACAAACCTTAACAAACATAAACCACGACAGAAGAACCGCCTTGGAACGGTCAGCGTAACGAATTCCACTGGGGGCGGGGTGGGGGGGGGACTTAAATCGATTTGTAAAGGCGTGTTTTCGTAATGATTAGTGCCAATTCTTTAAAATGGTAAAATGTCGGGGTACAAACACTATCGTTATAACAAGGTTCACTGTATTCATGTTCCCAAACATGAGTTTTTTGAAGTTAAGACTGTAATATAAGTTCAAAGAAGTCTCCAGAAATGTCATAAAGCATTTTCATAGAACGCTAAATGTTGCATAGCTTAAGGACATATATTTATTCTAATAATGCAATGGGTTGGAGTGCTTCCGCCGGGCATCTGATATAATTAGATAGCTACTGAATTCCTTGACACAAATTGGATTTGTTGATCTAACAGGATAAAAGCTTTCAGTCGTTAATACTCGAACCTATGCAGAGCTACATTTATTGACTTGTCATCACTTCCGACAATGGAATCTTTATGTCTGTTAGTTGGTCCATTAGAGGTTACAGATGGCCAATCGAAATAAGCTTTGGAGGGGGGCGTATGAGCAACTGAGTCCGCTCCAATTGTAGCGCTAGGAATATAAGAATCTGATGTGGGGTTCTGTTGTAGATGAGCGTTTCCAACCCGAGGGATGACCGTGCTGAGCGGAACCAAGGCTACGCCGAGGTTCCGCTCAGCACGGTCATCCCGAGGGTTGGAAACGCCCATCTACAACAGAATACCATATTGGATTCTTTTTCTTGCTAAACACCTCCAGTTAGTTTTGACAGCTCGCACATGTATATTGTTTACAAAATAAAGTTGTGCGGAAGTAGTTCCGACAGTTGAATAGAATTGAAGCGCATTTATGTTAGTTGCCTGGGCCGGAACATCAGGGTCAGAACATAAAATTCTATCCCAGGGTTAAATCAGGGATTTCCTTGTCTGGTGTGCAAGAATAAAGAAATAACGGGGAGGGGGTTAATAGGGATATATTTTCGATATCCTACAAAATAACCCTTTGAACATAAAGTAAGAGACGTCCACAGTATTAGTTATCTCGAGCTACTTTACGATAACACATTCGCGCGCGACATAGTGCATTTTTTCATATCTCCAAAACGGTTCATTTTCTGATGAAAATTTGTGGTATTTTTCTTATTTCTACTCAAAATATAGGTTATATTCGTTAGAACAATCAGATCCCAATTTTTTTTTCATACAGTATCACTAGAGAAAGAAGTCGAAACATGGAGTGACGACAGTAAATAAAACGGACAACAGGTAAAAAGAGTCCGAGCTCTTTCCCAAACAGGTGGTGACTCAAACTACCCAAACCTAACTAAAAAGGAGCAATATATACAACAGGGGAAAGAATCAGAATCACCAATATGACATTCATTAAACTGGAAGGACAAATGTCACTAATAATGAACAACCAAAAATAGGGAAGAATCAGAATCATCAACGCTACAGCATATATAATTAGGGGAAAGAATCAGAACCACCAACATAAAACACGAAGAAACCACAGCAAAAGCACCGACGTGGAACGGTCAGTAAAATTACTGGTGGGTTTAAGTTAACTTTAAGGGATCCCAACCATCACCCTCACTTTCACTGTGGTTCAACCAGGCTATGCTCACTCCAACTATATGGTTTCTGCCAAAGATTTGATCATTCCAACTATATGGTCTATACCGAGGTTGATAATCGCAACTGTGTGATCCTTCCGAGATTTTATGACTGCACTTGCGTCGTTTGTGGTCTCTGTATTGTTACTCGCAGACTGATAAAGGAACACCCTACGATGAAAGTTTAAACCCCTCTTTCAGAGGTCAAATACAGTCCAACCTGTATTAAGCAAGCACCTATGGAATAATCAAAAAGTGCTTGCTTAAGACAGGCGCTTGCTTAACACAGGTGACTTCTAATACATTTTCCTTTTCTAGGAACTGAAAGCCTGCTTGCTTAAGCCAGGTTGCTTGCTTAATAGAGGTGGCCACTAAGACAGGGTTTACTGTAAAGATTGGGAATGTGACACAATAATCAGGTTTTCATTTAGAAGCAATGATTACAACCAAGAACTTAAAACTGCGGAGAGTACAAGTTTTCTTTTCTTGGCCAGACAGACTAGTTTTGGCCAATAAGGCATCATCAGTGATCCAGTATCGCAGTGGAACCAATGATCCCAAAGGACTAGAAAATATACCTCACACTATGATGAAAGGGGCCACAGATTCCCTTACTACACTTTGTTCCAGGTAACGTACATAAGCAGAACCATATTTTCAAAATACAATAATTTGGAAAGATTTCTTAATAAATACAGAGAAATTCCGCTATTAAGACCACTTAAAATTGAGACTAACTCTGCTTTAAAAAGCTTATTTAGGACGATGCAGTTATTCTGTCTCAGTGTTTTCTGCACAGAATGTCCTGTGGTCAGCGACCACCTTTGGATCTGTTCAAAAGTGGTCTTAAAGACCACTTTTGAACAGTCCCAAAGGTGGTCTTAATATCGGAAGTTTACTGTCCGTGAAAAGGTTTAGCTCGTTTTAAAGGGCATTATTCCATGTAGTATTTCGTGGCGTTCACCTGTGTACAATGTACCACTCACAGAAGCCAACTATATTTTAAGAAACGATATTAAATAACACTCAAAACGATATGAATCCCTGCTACTTCACATTGTACTTTAAGAAGCAATGTCGTTATGAAGCTAACTAGAACTTTTAATCAAACTCTTTGACGGTTGAATACGTCTTTGTATAGAAAATTAGAGTGCGTCTCTATGGATCCCTTATAAATGCCACAATAACGCTTAATTAAGCACTATTCGAAGAAGAGATCCAAATAATTACGGAAATCCGCATACTGTGTGACATTTACAGACTATGTCTTTATAAAGAAACCCACGGATAATTACATGTATGCATCTGTCTTCACTTTTCGCTGTCGTTGCACGTCTGCGTCGTATACAGTTCCTGTGAATACCTTAGGTTGTTAAACAGAAGTGAAAGCAATGATCTGGGATCGATACAATTAACTCCCTTCTCCCAACAGAGACACCAAAGGGAAAGAAACACAAACATGAAATAGAAACATCAAAAGCGGAAAGTCAAAAAGACTGTTACTTTCCCACAAAACGGCCAACTACCAAAACAATAACAAAAAAAAAAAAAAAAGATATAAAAGATACAGACATTCAAAGACTAACTATAACAAAAATAAGAAGAACTTGGGGGGCTTAAATCGATTTTACGCGGCCGCAATCCTCGCCTTTTAAATTTTCAGCCGATTTCCAAATAGGTTTTGAAGAAAATACAACCTGACACGCCTAAATCTCGAAATGGGCTCCTGCTATATATAAGGTGGAAGATTCCACTTGCAACAAAAAGGATTAAAGACCTGATATTCTAAGATAGACAGAAGGTGGGTTTAATATTATTATAGTAATTACCAAATAGTGTTTTGATAGCGATAAAACAGGTGAGTCTGTAAAACTCCCAGACTTGTTAGTTTGACACAAACTTTAAGGCCGCACGTTTTGGCAGATTCTCACAGATACACTCTCAGAAAGAATTGTTACCGTAGGATAAAAAGTCATATTGGGCATCAAAACATTAGTTCAATATAAAGATGATCGTGCGATCCTGGTCGCTGCTAACAGCCTTGACCACTATTTATTCAAATTTCTCCGTGTGATCGTTACCTTTGGTACTCAGGCCCGCGTAAAATAGGTGACATTCTTTTCACTGACCGTCTCAAGGCAGTTCTTCTGTCGCGGTTTATTTTTGTTATGGTTGTATATCGCTTATATCTTTTTGTTTTGGATAGCCAATTGGCCACTTTGTGGGAAAGTAGCTCCTTTTGGCTTTCCGCTATTGATGTTTCCATTAGGGCCTAGTTATTTGATGTTTGTGTTTCTTTCCCTTTGCTGACCCCCCTTGACCCCCACTTTTATTCAGTAAAACTGGGTTTACAGAGGTAAACCGTATTTTTCCTATTTCTGCTCAAAAATATAGATTGTGGGTACTCGTTAGAACCGCCACGATGAGGCGGTTCTAACGTGTGCCCACAATCTATATTTTGAGGCGGTTCTAACGAGTACCTACAATCTATATTTTTAGCAGAAATAAGAAAAATATAACAATTTTTCATCTTAAAATTTGCGTATTTTCGGCGGTAAAATTGATAGTGCATTTGTATAGGCGTGATTTCGCAATGAGCTCATCGCGTTTGCTTCTTTTGTGCATTTTCGATTATACCCAAAGTTTATATAAGTCTTCTATGCGTTTGTTTGATTTAAGGTTTAACGTTCCCGTCAACACTGCATAGGTCATTTTTGAGACGCTGCTTCCAATTTTGTGGGACTTTTAGACATCTCAAGCCCTGTCGCCCAATGAAACCAATAGGGTTTATAAGCATGGACGGTCCGACTCGCACCGCTTTGCCTGGGCAGGCTTAGATCCTCTAAGTGGTTTACCAGTACTTACATGTATGTGCAGTTAGTTTCTGCTCTGCGTGGAAGTATTATGCAGCTCATCTATTTCTTCAAGCCCCAATGGGCGGGGCCAAAATTATATGAGTCTAGCAAATACATTGCGAAAACACGCCTATCCAAATACATTGTAAACGTCATGACCGAAAAAAAACTAAGTTGAACAATGGTGATATTTTTCTTATTTCTGCTTAAATATAGAATGTGGGTACTCGTTAGAACCGCCTCATTGAGGCGGTTCTAACGAGTACCCACAACCTATTGTTTAGAGCAGAAATAAGAAAAATAAGGTTTCCCCCCTGTAAACCCTAGTTTTACTGTATACAAATGGGGTTCAAGGGTGTCAAAATTATATAGGCGTGTTTTCGTGATGCTTTGCGTTCTGACATAAACATAATGTGTTTCATAGCGCAAACAACACTTGGAAAAAGTAACACCAGAAAATGACACTTAAAAAACAAGCGTTTGTAAAAACAAACACAATTTGCTGATTAACACTTTCAAAGTTCCCACTACACCAAATCATGATATAACCGTGCGCATTGCTGCCTTAATTACATTTTCAGGTCCCTTGTGACTACGAGGCTCATGCATTTTAAATGGAAGTTAAATGAACGTGGAGCAAAACGTTTATTCGGATATGTGGATATGTGCGCTGAGCAAAACCACAGATCAGCCTGTCCATCCGCCAAGTGTAATCCGAAACTTTTTCGCGCACACTTGGAGGACTGTGACCTTTCTGAGTGGAGAAACAGGACTGTGTCTTTTCTGAGTGGAGAAACAGACTGATATGCTCCAAAACACACTTACACTGTCGGTTGTTGCGGTTCGAATACAGCTTTTAAGAGCCTGCTAGATTCTGCGCGAGATGCAGAACAATTTGTGAGTCATTTATGAACATTCTCTTATCAAACGTAGGCCGCATTTTTCACTTTTCAGCGGTTCTCTCGTCGTTTCAATTGTCCCTCTTTCTGGCATAGGCGTGTGGTTAATTTGCCCCGATTCAATCTAAGTGATGGATACAGTCAACTCAATATGACAACACCCCAATTTGACAGTATACGAAACTTCCATGACTCGCATGGCAACAGATAAAATTCGTATTTTGTGACATAGTTCTAACAAACTGACCTGAAACTGGTGAACTAAATTAACATTATTTCACACCAGACTGAATGGATGTATTTATAGTTTATCAACGACCTTTGCGAGTTCAACGTTCAAGCGTGCTAAGACTATTCCATGTTTTAGGGGAAGCAGGTTTCGGATATCTTTTTTCACAGTATTTTAAAATTATAAATAAGTTTTTTTGATAATGCCAATATGTAGAATTCGTGGCCAAGTGGTTAATATGATGCAATACGATCCTCAGTAAAACTATATCGCCCAACATAAAATCCCAACTGAAGGCGATTTACCTAAAACGCGGACTAGTCCAAAATTAAAAGTGCATTCATGTCTCACTGCGTTTTGAAAGACTATATCTTCGCCGTCTTCCGAAGATGACGATATTGTTATTCAATACATAGAGGTCTGTAAATGGATCGCAATTCACGAGATTCCGAAAATTCCCGAGAAGTTTACGAAAGTCGTCGTAATAGGCGATAGCATTGACTAATTTATTCCTTGCATTAAGGTCAGTCTCATGTCAAATTGTTCGCACTATATAATTGAAGGACAGGTTTTGTCAATTCTCCACAGAAAATTATGTTATGGGTATTCATAAGAACCGCCTCGCCGAGGCGGTTCTAATGAATACCCACAACATAGATTTAGATGAAGAGCTCAAGGCAGCAGTTTGAGGGTAGACTGATTCGAAAGACCCTGAATACTACAACAATGGATTCTCAGCCTTGGAACATTGATGGAGGTAGTGCTTATCACTGCGGGGTGACTATGTGAAACAAAAGTCAAGCGTTGTTCTAAGTAAGTAAGGGCACATACTTATTAAACGACCCTCGTACCTGTAGTGAAAATTCAAATATTCCTACACTTTAGACGCCCCATATAAACCTGTACTTTAAGATTATACAAGCTCTACATAGGTTATTGATACTCTATCAAAGTGGCGGTTCTAACGAGTGCCCACACAACTAGTTTTTGAGCCAAAAAAAAAAAAAATAAATCGTATATGCGACTGTAAACCTCACCTTTCTCTAGGTCATTACTTGGACATGTTAACCTGATCATATGTCGTATTTTCGCTTGTCTGGGTTCATTTGTTTGTATTGGAATTTTACAGTTCAGTCAACACTATTTAGGTCATATTGAGCCGGTCATTTTACCTACATGTATATACACTGTGAATTTTTCTGAACAGGATAATATGTAAGCGGTTAACCAAATGACAACCCTACTTCTTGAATTCCGCCCCCGCCCATAGGGGCTTGAAGAAATATATGGGCTGCACGATGCTTCCACGCAGAGCTGAATCCGGCCCGCACACTAGTACTGGTAAACCGCTTAGAGGATCTAAGCCTGTCCAGGAACCGCGGTGCGAGGCAGACCGTCCATGCTAATAAACCCTATTGGTTTCATTGGGCGACAGGGGTTGAGATGTCATTTCATCTCAATGTCGGGTAAAAGTCCCACAAAATTGGAAGCAACGTCTCCAAAATGACCTTTACAGTGTTGATGGGGACGTTAAACCTCAAATCAAACAAACAAACAAAACTTCTTGAATCAGCGAACGTAAATGATCTGATGATTTCGTGATCAATCTCCATGAAAGAAGATTGCCAAATCCGGCAGCTATCGAGCCTGTGTCCTACTGATCTCCAGTCAGAGCTACCGAAGCCGGGATCTGTATTCATTTGAGGGGAATGGGAACACCTTGACGATTTTTCCGCCATTTTTCAAAGGGAGACAACTTTCGGGACTTCCTGATCGCTTTTCTATAAGCCCTGTCCCAGCGAAAAAGGGCTTTACTCTTAAAGGAAAGAATTTGCCCCTCAGGAGCAAATTCTTTCCTTTAAGAGTTGACCCCTATTGACATGGGAGACAAAATACTTTTGCAGGAGTTGCCTTTTCTCTGCTTGGGGCTTGGATTGTGGGTGCTCGTGTGGTCGCCTCAGTGGGGCGACTGTAGCGAGTACCAGCAGTCTGTGCTTTGTGGGGGGATTAGGAGTAATATGTATGCCCCTGGCATCCTTTTTTCTACTAAGTGGGAGTGGGGTGTAGGGGGGGGGGGCGGGATTGCACAGGCGTGCTTTTGTGATGTTTCCCCGGCTGAGCTCTTGTTGTTTCGCTTTCGGACAAGATCTCAACTTAAACTGGACCTAGCCCATTTTATTCAGTTTCTATGTTATTTTAATTTGTGTACACGTTTATATGTACTTTAACATTCATCTTTTTCAGCCATCTGTGATTATATATATATATATATAGTTTTTTTTTATCTTGAAATGCATGTTCTGTGATACTTGTTATTTTACTTTTGTTTGTCGAAATACAAGCCCTACTGGGCTTATGTTAAATATGTTGCTATATTCGACAGAAAATAAATCTTCTATGTCTATGTCTATGTCTATGTCTATGCCTCCCCTGAAGGTATCAATTCCCCTTTAAGTGAGCCTATTTAATACTTACTGCTAGTGATAAGCTTGTGGTTGTCACTGATGTCAATGCTGTCAGCTGGGTCATATTTGGCGCTCAGTTTGTAATGCTGCCAAGCAAAAGCTAGAATCCCAAGACGGTTAGGCTTCTCATGTAATATTACCCCTGAAATTAGAAGATAAGAAAGATATATTCCTAGCATACGCACGACGTGATTGTGACGTCACATCAACGTCGGAACAACCTCATTACGTTTATGCAACGTTGCACCGACGTTGATTTGACGTTGCCCCAGTGACATGTGCCTGCTAGGATTGCAATGACACACATGCGTGACAGAGTGCTGCAAAACAGTCAGTAACTTCTTATATTTCTTATTTATACTCCAAAAATAGGTTGTGGGTGCTCGTTAAAACCGCCTCATTGAGGAACGAGTACCCACAACCTTTGTTTTGTAGAAAACAAGAAAAATAATTATACCCGAGTGAACCGCAGTTTTCATCATATAAGGTGGGATTTAGATCGATGCATTGACTTGTTAACGTGATTGAATGACTTTCAGGATATGTTTGTCATTCTATTCAGGATATTTTTGTCATGCTATCGAGGATATACTTGTCATTGCTATCCAGCATATGTTTGTCATGTAATTAAGGATATGTTGATCATGCTATCCAGGATATGTTGGTCATGCAATTCAGGATATGTTTATCATGCAATTCAGGATATTATTGTCATTCTTTTCACGATGGATATGTTTGTCATGTTATCCAGGATACGTTGGTCATGCTATCCAGGATATGTTTGTTGTACAATTAAGGATATGCTTGTCATGTTATCAAGGATATGTTTGCCATGCTATCTAGTGCATGTTTGTCATGCAATTCAGGATATATTTGTCATTCTATTCAGGATATATTTGTCATGCTATCCAGTATATGTTTGCCATGCAATACAGGATTATAGTCATGCTATACAGGATATGTTTGCCATGCAATCCAGGATCTTTGTCATGCTATCCAGGATATGTTTGTTATGCTATCTCGGATATGTTTGTCAAGTTATCCAAGATATGTTTGTCATGCGATTCAAGATATGTTTGACATTCTATTCAGAATACGTTTGTTATGCTATCCAGGATATGTTTGTCATGCAATTCAGCATATGTGTTTCTACATGCATGTCAATGAGTGAAAGGGTGAAATCTAATTCGGTATCTTCACTACAGTGAAAATACGATTTGCTGTTTGTTAACTCGATGTATCCTCAAAAATAACCTATACTCTCTGTAAAAAGTCATTAGCTAAACCTTATCAATGTGTGACAGAAATTACTTCACGCACCTTTAAACGTCATTTCGACGTTGATGACGTCACTTTTGCACATTCGAAAAGTAAATAATGCACGCGACGCCAGATAAGCTTAGCAACTGCTGACATTATTTAAATGCAAATTTCAACTGAACCATTTGATATAGTTACATACCAAGCTGTTTTCCATGTGCAAACCTTTTGTTTATACCCAATATTATACCCAGTTAACACGCTGGACACCTCTAAATCGACACGAAATCGCCCTGGAAAAAGTTTGGTCTCTGCGATGATGACTGGCGCTTTGAATTTGCGTTACAAATTACAATTAGAAGACTGAAAGAAACAGAAAATTTGATTTTTTTTTCAGTGTAAGATCAATTTTTATTTCACACATGAACATAAAAAAAAGTATTTTCAATCGTGGCTTCGCCACTCGTGAAAAATACTTCTTTCGGTGTTCATTCGATGAAATAAAAATCGATCTTACACTGAAAAAAAAAAAAAAACAATTTTCCTCAATGTCATTCTGTTCAGGATATGTTTGTCATGCTATCAAGGATATGTTTGTCATGTAATTCGGGATATGTTTGCCATGTAATTCAGGATATATTGGTCATGCTATCCAGGATATATTTGTCATTCTACCCAGGATATGTTTGTCATACTATTCAAGAAAAGTTTGTCATGCAATTCAGGATATGTTTGTCATGCACTCAAGGATATGTTGGTCATGGTATCCAGGATATGTTTGTCATGCACTCAAGGATATCTCGGTCATGCTATCCAGGATATGTTTGTCATGCAATTCAAGATATGTTTGTCATTCTATTCAGGATATGTTTTGTCTTGCTGTTCAGGATATGTTTGTCATGCAATTCAGGGTATGCTTGTCATGCAATTTAGGAAATGTTGGTAATGCAATTCAGGATATGTTTGTCATTCTATTCAGGATACGTTTGTCATGCTATCCAGTATATGTTTGTCATCATATCCAGAAAATATTTGTCATTCTATTCAGGATACAATTTGTATGCAATTCAGGAAATATGGCCATGCAATTCGGAATATGTTTTTCATTCTATCCAGGATATGTTTGTCATGCTATCCAGAATATGTTGGCCATGCAATTAAGGATATATTTGTCATTCTATTCAGGATATGTTTGTCATGCAATTCAGGATATGTACGTCATGCTATTCAGGATAGTTTATCATGTTATCCAGAATATGTTGGTCATGCAATTCATGATATATTGTCATTCTATTCAGGATATATTTGTCATGGTATCCAGGATATATTTGCCTTGCAATTCAGAATATGTTTGTGATGTTATACAAGATATATTTGTCATGCAATTCAGGATATGTTTGTCATGCTATTCAGGATATATTTGCCATGTTATCCGGGATATATTTGTCATGCTATTCAGGATATATTTGCCATGCTATCCAGGATATATTTGTCATGATATGCAGGATATATTTGTGATGCTATTCAGGATATGTTTGTCATGATATACAAGATATATTTGTCATGCAATTCAGGATATGTTTGTCATTTTATTCAGGATATGTTTGTCATTCCATTGGGGATATGTTTGTCATGCAATCAAGTACATGTTTGTCATTCTATTCAGGATATGTTTGTCATTCTTTTCAGGATATGTTTGTCATTCCTTCAAGGATATATTTTTATGCAATTCAGCAGTATATGTTTGTCGTTCTATTCAGGATATGTTTGTCATGTTATCAAGGATATGTTTGATATGCTATGCAGGTTAAGTTTTTCATCCTATTCAGGATACGTTTGTCATGCAATTCAGGACATTTTGGTCATGCAATTCGGGATTTTTTGGTCATGCCATTCGGGATATATGTGCCATTCTGTCCAGGATATGTCCGCCATGCGTTTTGAGATATGTTTGTCATTCTATTAAAAATATTCTTGTCATGTAATTAAGGATATGTTCAACTGTATTGATGCAACATGACAATGCTACAGTCCACACTTGCAAAGATTCTGCGGATGCAATTAAGCGGAACGGTTTCAAACCCTTACCCCCATCCATCCTACTCTCTTGATCTGGCACCCAGTTTTTGTTTTTGTTTCCGAACTTGAAGAAAGAATTGCGTGCATGTCACTTTCGGTCAGGTAAAAAGCTTAGGGCAGCGGTTGGATTGACTCTGAAGATTCTGAATTCTACACAAATGGCATTTCAGCCTTGAAACATCGATGGATGAAGTTCCAATTGCTGCTGGTGACTATGGTAAAATAGAAGTAAAGCCTGATAGGGCACGCGTCGTCACTGAGAACCTTCAACGGCAAAATATTCGGACAATACCATGACCTACGATTAGTTCAGACCTATCTCCCATCGAACACGTATATGACATCCTCGGGAAACGCGTCTGAAGCCGCGATCCACCCCAAGGACCCTGGGTGAGCTTGGTGCAGTATTTCAAGAAGAGTGGCGACGGATCCCTCTGTTTATCTATTTCCCAATATTCAGATTGAAAGTGAAATATCCTTTACCTTTTGTGAACAGTATATATTATGGGTACTCGTTAGAACCATCTAATTAAGATGTTCTAACGAGCCGCCGCCGTCTGTGTTAAAAGCAGAAAATGAATACCATATTACAAAATTTCGTGATTAGAAAAAAAGAAGATTTTTTGTGACATTCATGATACCAATATTCACATAGAGGTGGTGACTTAATGAGCTCCGCAAACTTCTTCAAAATGTGTCCAACTCCTCGTCATGTTAATAAATCCATACAATGAAAAGCTGTACACCCAACTTAACCTGAGAAGAGAAAACTCGGGTGTTTTTTTTTTTTTGTTTTTGTTTTTTTAATTGATGTTTTACGTCCCCGTCAACACAATGTTGGTTATTTTGGATACGTTGCTTCCAATTTTGTGACACTGAGATGAAACGACATCTCAAGCCCTACCCTCCAAACAAGCCAATAGGGTACATATTTATATGCAGGGATGGTTCGACTCGCACCGCTTTGCTACTAAGCGGTTTACCAGTACTCATGTGCGCCGGTAAGCATCACGCAGCCCTATGGGGCGCCCTTTTACTATTTATTCCCTATTTATAGATATCCATATTTATTTATAGAAATCTATAAATCGAATTATGGATATCTATAAATATGGATTAAATGGCATAACGCACCCCATACAGCCTAATCCATTTCTCCAAGCCCTGATGGGCGGTGGCCCAAGAGAAAACTGGAGTAAACAAGGGTATACACAATTTGTTTTGTATTTTAGCTCCAAGATATAGTGTGTGCTCGTTTTAACCGCATCAATAAGACGGATTTAACTACGTGTGGAGCATTAAATAGGCATAAAAGTAGTTATGTTTCTACTAACATGCTGAAAAAAAAATTTGGTCGGTAGGTAGGAGAATATTTTTTCTCCCGAAAAAAAAGGGGGTAGAGCCTGTATTTTTTATGTGTTTTTGTTTTTGTACATGCTTTTTGTTAACATTTTCATGTGGAGACATGCACTGAATATGCACATCATAATTCATTTTCGATGTCCAAAACAGCCAGGTCTGTATTTTGGAAGGTACTAAATGCCAAAAACTACAAAAATGTCCTTAAAACGCGAAATTACTGTGGAAAAATGCAAAGACGACACGGGGTAGGGTCTGAAATTTAAAATGGTAAGGTCGGTCATTCAATTTTTATTTTGTTCTTTTATTGATAAAAATAGTAGAGCCGGGGGTCTGAAGCTGGGTCGGACGGGATCGGAAACATGGTTTTTCGTTTTTAGGCCTAAAAAAGGAATATCACAAATTTTCATAAAATAAGCTTTTCAAGATATGAAAGAATGCACTGTGTCTCACGACTGTGTTATCTATTTGTCCTTACTGTCTAAGTAGAGCTGTAATCAGACGGAGATCTATGTCATTTCCATTTTTCGTGATGGTTTTCTGTTTCCGCGAATCCTGCTTGTCAATTTGCCACTTTCAATACTTAACTGAATAATAATTCAGCTGGCAATGCAAATCTCCCTTTACAGAAAAAAGTAATACACATTACGAAAACACGCCTATACAAATACATTGGAAACTCTATCGCCGAAAAAATGAATATTTTAGGATGAAAAATTGTGATATTTTTGTTATTTCTGCTCAGAATATAGATTGTGGGTGCTCTTTAGAACCGCCTCATCGAGGCGGTTCTAACGAGTACCCACAATCTATATTTCAGAGCAGAAACAAGAAAACTACGGTTTACCCCTGCAAACCCCAGTTTTACTATATAAAAGTGGTGTTTAATGGGGTCAAAATTATATAGGTGTGTTTTCGTGATGTTGAATTTGACTGAGTCTAGCATGCCTTAAACAATTATTAATTCTATTGATTGATTGATTTATTAACTGATTGATTGATTAACTGATTGATCGATCGATTTGTTTAGAGTTTGGTATCGCAGATGAGCATGCAAATAAAATAATTCAAATTAAATATTAATAATATTATAAATTAAATATTTAAACATAAGTGAGTGAGCGCTTGAGTTTTACGTCTCACCAACAGCTAAGGTCATACGGAGACGGGGCCACGGTTAAAAGGTTCATCCGAAAGTCTGGAGAAGCCCGGGATCGATCCTGCGACCCCTGGTTTTCAAGGCGAGTAGCATAACCATTATACCACGAAGGCTTCTATTTAAATATGAACATTGAAAATTTCTCAATGTTGTGTGACTTGCTTAACAATTCCAAGAATCGGAACACAAACAAGAGACCCAAGGCCACTATGCCCACCAGAGCTTAGGTGGACACTGCCCACTGGCAGCCATGTATTTTAACATGATGTGATTTTAAACTACCAAAAAGTTGCCAAATGCATTTAAGTTTTATAACGTTGAACAGAATCTTGACACTTGTATATCAAATGAACAAAGGGAAACATCAAAAAGGTATACATCTGCAATTTTCTCTGTGAAGAATAAACCATCTGCTATAATAATTGTTATTCACTATAAACAGTTTCGGTCCAAATTACTTCCGCAAGAATATTTTACACTGCATCCTTACAATCGTATATATTTTTGCAAAATCTTTTATTTCATTCTAATATAGCTTGATACATTTCAATGACAAGCATTTATTAAATGACATAAGAATGTTTTATGAACATCCTTGCGGTACTTTTATCCCGGAAGAGTCTTTCTGCCCAGAGTTACTTGATTTATCGAGGGCCTCCTACCCAGAAGACGGCGAATCAAAGAAGAAGTAAAACAAAGATCAGGAATCGATACAATTAACTTACTCCACCCATAAAAGACACCAAAGGGAAAGAAACACAAACATGAAGCGACCAGACCATAATGGAAACCTTAACAATGGAAGGCCATAAGGACAGTTACTTTCCTACAAAATGGCCTAATGACCATCCAAAATAAAAAGACACAAGTGATAGACACAGTAAGTAACACACAACAACATAAGTAAACCGCCACAGAAAAACCGCCTTGGAACGGTCAGTGGAAAGAATTCCACTGGGGGGCTTAAATCGATTTTACATGGTCATATTCCTCTCCCTTACCTCTGTCGCGGTATACACTAATTTTGTTTAGTCCGCATGAAGGCTTCAAAATAATATATTACCGCAATGACTTTAGGACCCAATTTCGTAAAATCATTCTTCGATATAAAAAGATTGTGTACAACATTGATATTATACGACAGACTGCATGCAAGGTAGTTAACCCAATCACGGTTGGCAACTTTGCTTCCCTCTTTAATTGCACGCCGGTGGGTCAGGCCTCAGATTGTATGACGGTTCCAACGTAAAGGCTTATTATTGAGAATTAGAGAGATGTAATTCAAGGTAATGTTGGTTGGTGCCTGATGCTTTGTCTCTGGTCGGGCCCATCGAAGTCTACTGTTGGTTTTCTTTTGCTCCAGTGGTTTCTTGCTGTCGAGTCCTCACCGTTGTCTCACCTCTGTGGTTCTTTGATTATTTGTGTTCACGGAGATGTTGCACTGATGAGTTAGGAGGCCTTCATGCGGACTGAACACATTATTTGTCTAAATCGCGACGGAAGTAAGGGCGAGGATTGTGGCCACGTAAAATCGATTTAAGCCCCCCCCCCCTCCCCGTGGAAATCTTTCCACTGACCGCTCCAAGGCGGTTCTTCTGTGACGATTTATTTATGTTGTTGGTTACTTACTGTGTGTATCACTTGTGTCGTTTTATTTTGGATTTTATTTTGGCCATTTTGTGGGAAAGTAGCTGTCCTTATGGCCTTCCTTTGTTTAGGTTTCCATTATGGTCTGGTCGCTTAATGTTTGTGTTTCTTTCCCTTTGTTGTCTTTGATGGGTGGAGTAACTTAATTGTATCGATTCCTGATCTTTGTTTTACTTCTACCTTTCCTAACTCATCAATGTAACATCTCCGAGAACATACAAATAAAAAAACTACAGAGCTGAAACAAGGGTGAGGACTCGACAGCAAACAACAACAGAATTGCTGGAACAAAAGAAAACCAACAATTAGACTCCGAGGGGCCCGACCAAAGACGGAGCATCAGGCGCTAACCAACATAAAGAATACTAAAATAAAATAAAATTCCATTTATGTTTTTACACTGGAACCGTCATATAATCTTAAGCCCGACTCACCGGTGTGCAATCAAAGAGGGAAGCAAAGTTGCCAACCGTGATTGGGTTAACCACCATGCATGCAGTCTGTTTTTAATGACAGATTCTATCTGTCATCTCTAGCTGTCCTGCGTGTTGTAAAGTAGTTCCGGCTTTCTTACGACTTTATTCCGGCTTTGACCGCCAAAGAAATATAAGTCCGCACAAAAATGTAGTCCGGTTAGGCGCAGTTATCAAAATTGTACATCCTATAATCGCAATACAAACTTTTGAAGCAGACGACATGACGATTTTATCTTACCTTTCAGAGAATATATTCAGCACTTCATATGAATCAGCTGCATCATGCGAGACTGTATACCTAGATCAATGCGGCATCTGCTTAGACGTCTGCTCAGGTTTTACACTGTTTTCTAACAGTGCTGTCAATATTTAATTCTTAAAGACCAGCCGATCAGCTGCAGACCAGAATATTTATGGGTTTTCCGACATTCGAGGTCAAGTCTAGGTCAGTTACAACTAGGTGTATATCAGACTTTGCGAGAAAGGCTGTCCCTTTCAACCCTGGAATATGGTACAGATACCTATGCAAACAGTGTAGGTCCTGTGATATAATTCTAGGTGTCATATTTAGCAGAATGGACGAGCCCAACTTCAGTGATGGAAGAGTACACTCCAGAAACTCAAGGCAGTGAATAAATCAAAACACTGACAACACTCATGCCGATTGTCTCTAAATGCAGCAGGCTGGTCATGAACGAGGACTTGGACTGATCCGTTTAAACTTAACGGAAGTTTAGTAACTGATGCAAAAATGTAGAACAAGATCAGCACCGTGTTCTGTGGCGTTTGATCTTAGTCTACATTGTTTGCCAGATCGAACATTTTTTCAAGTGCAGATTTTACAGATAACACTTACATGTAACCAAGACTGACAAACGACCCGGCTATGTTTGGGTTGATTGTTTGGCATTCGACCCGAAGTTACTGATAAACTAGAAAAAGTCTCCATAGGACACGGATGCCCCTGCCAAATGCCATTCATAAATCAGGCTCTACCTGTTACAAAAACTTTAACCTGAGGTTACAGGATCACGTACGTACGTAAACACACGTACAGACGGACGTACACATGTACGCACGTACGAAAAACCGAAAAACTATATGCCCCCGGCATCGTATGATGCGGGGGCATAAAAAAGCAATTCAGAGCTAACGTATACGTGACTATCACTGACTTCTCAGAATAACCTTTTTCTTGCAGAAAATAGCCGCAGTGAGATCAGGGTATTCCATAAGACTGAAGAGGGTCATCCTGGAATCATAGGGTGAGCTTGGCAAACAGTGTAGTTCAAGTTCGGACGCTGCAGAACGCGCTTCTTATCAAAATCTTCACTATTTGTTTGGAATTTCAGAGTTAAATTAAACAGTTTATTCTCAGCCCAGGTCTTTTACCCCAACCTAAATCCCACCAACACTTTCGGTGCTTTGATTTTGAAACCAAACGTTTGCATGATTACAACACGCTTAGGCACCATGCCCTTAAGCTAAAAAGGTTAAATCAATCAACCGTGACGTATGGTTAACAGTCCGGCCACGATCCTGTGTTTTGTATGTTTGATTTGAGGTTTAACGTCCCCGTCAACACTGTATAGGTCATTTTGGAGACGTTGCTTCCAATTTTGTGGGACTTTTACCCGACACTGAGATATAATGACATCTCCAGCCCTGCCGCCGCCCAATCAAAACCAATAGGGTTTATATGCATGGACGGTCCGACTCTTTGCCTGGGCAGGCTTATATCATCTAAGCAGATTACCAGTACTCGTGTGCGGGTCGGTTTCAGCTCTGCGTGGAAGCATCATGCAGCCCATCTATTTCTTTAAGCCCCGATTGGCGGGGGCCAACGATCCTGTGTACCACCTTCACACCAGCACTGATAGAAACCACATGTTCAGGATCAAACTTTTGATGTGTGATGTAAGGTCGTGCCTAGAAAAGAAGAAATTGTATTTTGTTCTCAAAAAGCATCAAGTGAGAACGTATTACAACACTTTTCATTGAACCCTGGACAGTTAGAGTTAGTGTGTGAGTGTTTGAGTTTTACGTCCCGCCAACAGCTAAGGTCATACGGAGACGATACTTCGGTTTAAAGACACATCCGAAAGTCTGGAGAAGTCCAGGATCGATCCTGCGATCCCTGGTTTACAAGGCGAGTAGCATAACCACTACACCACGGAGGCTTCTAATGGACAGTTAGAAGCTGGTCGGAAAGCAGATGGCGTTGACTCTGATTTTGGGTGCCACATGTGTGTGATCTATTTGTCTGTTGGAGCGACATCTTACTATCAACAGAAGACGCTAGTGGACGTCGGCGTAGCGGAAGACCGACGTCAGTACGTCAAGATCGATTCATCCGACAGACGCATATGCGAAGCAGATTTCCAGCGGCATCTGCTACACTGTACCTGTAGATAAACAAAGGGTTTCAACTACCGACTAATAAGCACTGACACTGTTCGTCGCCCTTATGCGATGCACTTTTGAGAGCTAGACGTCCCTGTCGTGACCAAAATTAAGACGTCGACACAGTACGAACACTTACGCTGGTGCATGAAATACGTACATGTATATTTGCGTCTAAGCGACTCGCGTGATATGCGTTTCAGTGACACATCGCACTTCAGCGTGAATCACGCCGATTGTCGTTTCGGGATGTTTCGACACATAGGTGTAAGGTATGCCGAGGCGACGCGTGCGTAATAAAAGCATGACATATCGGATGGAATAAGCGAAATGGTATGTCGAGCTATTGTAGCTAGCGACATTAAGAACATTCAAGATCATGGCTGAGACGTTGGTTGGTTGGTTGATTTGAGGTTTAACGTCCCCGTCAACACTGTAAAGGTCATTTGGAGACGTTGCTTCCAATTATGGCTGAGACGTTAACTGAACAGCAAGACGTTACATCAATCAAGTGCGTCGGCCTCACGTGGTTCCATTTATTTGTTTACGCTCAGAATCCGGGATATCTAATCCAGCAGGATTACGCGCGTGTTTATAGTGGTGTTCTTACTCAAAAATGTCTTCAAGCCAATGGAATTCATGTACTGGACTGACAAGCATTTCTCCTCCGATCTCTTTGTGAAAAATAGAGTATCTTTTGGGGGGAGGTATCCACAACCGACCAGACAAAAATGTTACTAATTGCCAGTAGTATTGTTAAAACTTGGATTTTAATGTTTGGTTTTGAAAAAAAGTAAATAGTTTCTTTCCAAAATTTGAAACATCGAATGACATTTCATGATACCATCGGTGTATAGACAACTGCAAACATATCATACACTGGAATTTGCAGAATAACTTTTCTAAATTTTAAGATCTTTTTAGAAAGGTTGTCTGTAAGTTTTCACAGTGTTTTGATTCTCATAGAATCTGTCATTTCAGTGCCTTTGGCGCTTTGATATAATATTGATGTTGTACCCAATTTTTATATATCGACAAACGATTTTACGAAATTGGGTTACCGTACTAAAGTCATTACAGGCATGTATTTTTCTAAATTTATATACTAAGTCACCATAGAATTCGGGTTCCGATAGGCCTTGTAGCAGAAGTGTTTATAGCCCAACATTGAATTTTGAAACCAAATCAAAATGATGTCTGGAGAGTCGTCAAATCCGACACTGGAGAGCTCAGCTTTGGATGTCATTGACACAAATCACGGCAGGGCTATTATTGGTACCAAAGCTGAACAGCGAAAGCGGATGATTAGCCTACAGCTCTGATTAGCAAATGTAACTGTAAGATGCTTGTCTTTAATAGAATTTATGATGGTAATGAGACCGAGACAAGGAGATCTCAGGCAAGTTTTCTGTCCCATCTTAATCTTAAATACAGTGAAAACGACTCCGAGATACCCTTGTCGAGGTCCACGATTATGCATTAAATGATGAAATTCTTCTCGAGCAGTCATGGTCACTAGATTGCTAATATACTGCAAAAGTGTGCTTTACACAAATGTAACGAAGCAGAGAAGCTAAAACCTTACTATTCTTACCTTCTTAAAGAAGATGTTCAACCGTTTCTTTCTTTTTTTTTGTGGAGATTTCCGTGAGTTATAATTTGTGTGAAATTTGACAAACACTTAATGGACCTCCGTAGAAAAGATACCATTGTGACGTAAGGGTTATCCTTTGAAAGCAAGGAATACACCGAAGAACGGGAAAATATGGAGTGTACATGTTTTCTTGGACAGTCTAGATAGTTTTGGCCAATTAGGTCTCACCACACCAGGACAAAGCCGTACAGTCATATACTCCTTTCAATGAATCTTTTTGCATCGAGTTACTTTTCCAATTCATCAAAAAATGTAAACCATCTTGTATTTTGAAAGCATAAGTGGATAACCTTTGACGGAAATGATGTATGGGTATAGTTATAAATGTTTCAAATCAAAATGAAATGAGGTCCATCAAATTTTGAACACTTTTCTGTCCATAAGACTGAGTATCTGCATCCAAATTGATATACGCTGCACAGCGGTCTGTTATAGTATCAAAATGATAGATGCCAAAAACATTGCGAAAACACGCCAATACAAATACATTGTAACCTTTATGCCGAAAAAATGAAAATTTTAACATGAAAAAGTGTAATATTTTTCTTATTTCTGCTCAAAATATAGATTGTGGGTACTCGTTAGAACCGCCTCGTCGAGGCGGTTCTAACGATTACCCACAATTTATATGTTAGAGTGGAAATACGAAAAATAAGGTTTTCCCCTGTAAACCCGCAGCTCTACTATATAACTGTGGTTCAGGGGGTCAAAATTATATAGACGTGTTTTCTTGATTGAGCGCGGTGGTACAGTGGTAAAGCATCGGATAAGAGATCGAGAGGTAGCCGGTTCGATCCCCACAAGCGCCACGTGTTGTTTCCTTGAGCAAGAGACTTTATCCACATTGCAAAGTACTGATGCATGCCCTAGAAAACAGGGCCATATGAAAGATTAGTACTGGTACTAAATGTGTTACCCTCTATAAATAAGGTCGATTATTATTATTTTATATTATTATTATTATTATTATTATTATGAAAGGGTCAGTAAAAACATACATATTGCTTATAAAATGCCAGGGGCCCTTTTCCAAGTCGATGGTAAGCTGAAAGTATCATGCGGCTGCGGGATGTCTCTGTCCCAGACACAAGCTTCCACGCAATTAAAGTAACGGCTTGCTCGAAGATAGTATAGCTTTCCCACCACTGTTAACCCATTTAGTACCAGAAACCCCAAAACAGGTACGGTACAAACAGTGCAGGCCCAGATCAGACGCCGCAGAACGCGGCGTCTGATCAGGGCCTCCACTGTTTGCTAAAAGTTCAGCCATTTTCCTAATCAATTTCGAAGATAAGACAACCTGACACCCTTAAAATTTGGAAATGAACTCCTGCTTTATATAAGGAGGAAGATTCCATTTGGTACAAAATGGTTAATCTCTTTTTAAAGACAAATGCAATCGAACACTATAATTGAAGGACCACTGAGAGAGCTCTATCGAGATAATGCAATTTCGTAGAAAGTATTTACTGATAAGGGTATTTTGACCCTTTTTGTGCCAAATGGAATCTTCCTCCTTATATATAGCAGGAGTGCATTTCAAAATTTAGGGGTGTCAGGTTGTGTTTTCATCAAAATTTATTTGGAAAATGACTGAAAATAAATCAAACAGTGGAGGCCCTGATCAGACGCCGCGTTCTGCGGCGTCTAATCTTGGCCTGCACTGTTTGCCATGGTACCCGTTTTGGGGTTTCTGGTACTAAATGGATTGAAGCCATACGCAAAAACAGTGAATAGAAAACAATGAATTATTTTTGCAATGAGAGGCATCTGTTTTCTAATGTTCCACATTCCATAAGGCGTAAAAAATAGCTGTGTTCAAAAGTTATGACAAAAAATATCAAAGGTCAAGGTCACAGATTAAAATTTGTGTATGGTAGGGAAGTCCTTGTCACAAAGAATCTACATGCGAAATATAAAGGCTCTATCTGAAATTGTTCAGAAGTTATGACAAAGTAGGTCAAAGGTCCGGGTCACAGGTCAAAATGTTTGCATGGGCGTGGGGTATACATTATCTGCCTTATTTGTGCTCAAAATCATAGATTGCGGGTACTCGTTAGAACCGCTTCATCGAGGCGGTTCTAACGAGCACCAACAATCTATGTTGAAAACAGAAATGAGAAAGATTATTTTACTGATGTTTTTACTAATATTGTCACTTCTGACACCATGTTGGACGCCATTATTTCACACCGACATGTTTTCCTAATGTCTCACCAAACTAGTATTGTATTGCTGGTCATGTGCTGCAATTAATTACATTTTAGGTGACTTTTCCTCTTTCGCAAGATCAGTGATAGTTGCAATTCGAAACTTCTAATTCAGCTTAGTCAATGCGGCCCCCGCCCAGCGGGGCTTGCAGAAATATATGGGCTGCATGATGCTTCCACACAGAGCTGAATCCAACTGCACACGAGTACTGGTAAACCGCTTAGAGGATCTAAGCCTGCCCAGGCAAAGCGGTGCGAGTCGGGACGTCCATGCTTATAAAACCGATTGGTTTCATTGGGCGACAGGGCTTGAGATGTCATTTCATCTCGATGTCGGGCAAAAGTCCAACAAAATTGGAAGCAACGTCTCCAAAATGACCTATACAGTGTTGACGGGGAAGTTAAACCTCAAATCAAACAAACAAAAGCTCAGTCTATGTACACTGTATCTTGAGAACCTTTGAAAAGATAACGATTATATTCCCGTGCGCTAAAATTGCGTCTTTCATATCCTAGAACTAGCATTGTTCAGGTGAATTTTTATGTATTTTTCCAAACACAGATTGTGGGTGTTTTTTGCCGGTTGATTCGGTTCTAATGAGTACACATTCTCTATGTTTTAAAGCAGAAATAAGGAAACTAATGTTCACCTCTGCAAACCTCACTTTTATCTCTATAAAGTGGGGTTTACATGGGTGTTCATTTAACAGAGTCGTTAACCTGATGAGATTCTAACTCCGTAACCCAAACACGCCTATACAAATACATTGCCACCTTTATCACCGAAAAAATGAAAATTTTAGGATGAAAAATTGTGATATTTTTCTTATTTCTGCTCAAAATATAGATTGTGGGCACTCGTTAGAACCGCCTAACCGAGGCGGTTCTAACGAGTACACACAATCTATATTTTAGAGCAGAAATAAGAAAAATAAGGTATACCCCTGGAAACCCCAGTTTTACTATATAAAAGTGAGGTTCAAGGGGTCAAAATAAATGGGGGGTCAAAATTATATAGGCGTGTGTTCGTAATGTCGATAATCTCGGAAGTAATACAAATAAACGGCTTACGGGAACATCGGGCCATTGTTTGTTTGTTTGTTTGTTTGATTTGAGGTTTAACGTCCCCGTCAACACTATAAAGGTAATTTTGGAGACGTTGCTTCCAATTTTGTGGGACTTTTACCCGACATTGAGATGATATGACTTCTCAAGCCCTGTCGCCCAATGAAACCAATATGGTTTATTAGCATGGACGGTCCGCCTCAACATCGGGCCATTACCTTAGGATGGAAAGAATATTAACAAAGAGGTCGGTCGGTGTTCCTTTTCAACTTTCAAAGTGTCAACGTGTTTTTTTTTTTTTTTTTGTTTTTTTTTTTTTTTATTTTTTATTTACGCTTAAGACGAACTGTTTATGAACGGGTAAATTACTACCCCTCAAAGGTGTGTCTGCCAGTTTGGTACGAGTATCAATATGCAGATGATCTGGTTTACTTGTGACGAAATTTGAAAATTATTTGGCCGATTTATGATTAGATAAACCTGGCGTAAACCATTATCACCTATCGCGACAAAGAAGCCAGAGCGACCTCTTTTGGGTGAACAGGTGCGCTTCATCGGTGAGGGTGTGTGTTGTGGGGCTGGGGGTGGGGGCGGGGGCGTGGGGGGGTATGGGTTGTAAGTCTTTTAAAAGTTGTAAATAAAGATCCCATTTCTCAGAGGGTTTCATTTCACAGATTTGGTTGTTTGTTTGATTTTGAGGTTTAACGTCCCCGTCAACACTGTATAGGTCATTTTGAAGACGTTGCTTGCAATTTTATGACTCTTCTACCTGACATTGAGATGAAATGACATCATAAGCCCTGTCGCCCAATGAAACCAATAGGCTTTATAAGCATGGACGGTCCGACTTGCACCGATTTGCCTGGACACGCTTACATCTTCAAAGCGGTTTACCAGTACTCGTGTGCGGTCGGTTTTAGCTCTGCGTGGAAGCATGCAGCCCATCTATCTTTTCCAGCACTTTTATTTCACAGATACTTAAACAGAATGCCCTGGGAGTTTTCTGCCTTGAACAATGGGGAGAACCTTCCAAGTATTGACATTCACCCTTCATATACTGAAAGCTCAATAGCTCGAACACTTACGTACAGCCACCACCAGCACAAAACAGCGGGCCAACGTCAGGTCGACAGCGATACGACGTTGCCACGTCGTATTGATGTCGACCTGACGTTTGCCCGGCCTCCTTTGTTGACAGGGGGCCTACTTACCATTACTGATACGAACTTGATCTTATTTTTCAGTGAAACTTCAATATCTCGTATACTGATTGCTTTTTTACCATGGCTGATCCAAATCATTATTGAGTCCAAAGGAAATACTTTCTATAACTAGGTATATACTTAGACGATACAGTAGAACTTCGATGGCTCGAACACCGACGGCTCGTTTTCACGGCTGAGTCGAACCCGTTTATGAGTCCCTCGGGATGCCCTCTACATATGAAGTAGTGCGGGATAATTAAGGAGATTTTCGACTTTTATCTTGCAAATGGATGTTCGATGAGGCAATTCTAATGAGTACACACAGCATACGTTTATATTAAAGAACACCGAAAAGTTGTCCGAAAACTGATCCCGTTATGCCTCCTGGCATAAAGCAGGTGCGACAGAAAAGTATTTCGTGGTACTCATGGCTCGAGCTACCTCTGTCTCGAACAGATTTTCGTGGTTCCAAAGGTGTCCGAGTCATTGAAGTTCGACTGTATTTCATTATGTGTACATCTAATATATATTTACATTATGTAAGCTGACATATTACTATGCATGATCCTCAGTGACTCTAACTACCCCTGTCTCGAACAAATTTCATGGTCCCAAAGGCGTTCGAGCCTTCGAAGTTTCACTGTATCATGAAAACGTTACTTCGTTGTGTACGCATTTGTATTGTTCCATGAGTACCGCGAAAACATGCCTATATAATGCTGACCCACTTGAATCCCATTTTTATATAGTAAAACTGGGGTTTACAGGGGTAAACCTTATTTTTCTTATTTCTGCTCCAAAATATAGATTGTGGGTACTCGTTAGGCGGTTCTAACATGTACCCACAGTCCATATTTTGAGCAGATATAAGAAAAAATATCACATTTTTTATCTTAAAATTTTCGATTTTCAGCGTTAAAATTTACAATATATTTGCAAAGGCGTGTTTTCATATTGACCACGAAATGCCTTTCAGTCGATCCTACTTTAACCCTTTTAGTACCAAATGGAATCTTCCTCCTCATATATAGCAGGAGTCCATATCAAAATTCACGGGTGTCAGGTTGTGTTTTCATAAAAAAAAATATTGGGAAAATGAATGACATTTTGGCAGACAGTGGAGGCCCTCATCAGACGCCGCGTTCTGCAGCGTCTGATCTTGACCTTCACTGGTTACAAGGCTACCCTTTTTGGCGATTACAGTACAAAATGGGTTAAGCATGGCGCGATGCAGGAGTGGAAATTTTGGTCCATCCATTCGTCCGTCAGTTTGTCGAGCCGTAAACATTTGCGCCCACCCTAGCGTTCACCCTTATGTTCAAGTCTGCCTCTCAAGAACTATTAGACCTTCTGTAATGATGCTTGCTACACAGTTGCATCTAGGGATGACAAATTTTATGCAAGCATCCATGTTTAACTTGACCTATAGTTCATGGTTCAGTGACTTTGCACCCCCACACGTGTGACATAGCCTTCGGCGGAATTCTTGTTCCAAAGGGGATAGTGTACTACCAACGTTATGCTTCCTGACCTGCCGACAGGGACTGGAACTACGTATGTTCAGAACATTGATTACCACAGTCCGACAGGTGTTCGAACATTGATAGTCTGCCTTTTGACTGCCCTATCCTCCGGCTCCGGCCAACGGGACTCGAAGAAATAGATGGGCTGCATGACGCTTCCATGCAGAGCTAAAACCGACCGCACACCACTACTGGTACACTGCTTGGACAATCTAAGCCTGCCCAGGCAAAGCGATGCGAGTCGGACCGTCCACGCTTATAAACCCTATAGGTTTCATTGGGCGACAGGGCTTGAGATGTCAATTCACCTCAATGTCGGGTAAAAAGTCCCACAAAACTGGAAGCAACGTCTCTAAAATGACCTATACAGTGTTGACGGGGACGTTAAACCGCAAATTAAACAAACAATAAGACTGCCCTTTCCACACTGCATTATGGAATCACGCCTTATTTCTGCTTAAAATATAGATTGTGGGCACTCACTAGAACCGGCTCGTTGAGGCGGTTGTAACGAATACCAACAATCTATATTTTAGCAGAAATAAGAAAAATAAGGTTTAGCCCTGTAAACCCTAGTGTTACTTAATAAAAGTGGGGTTTAAGGGTTATAATTATATAGGTTTGTTTTCGTGATAGTTTAGGTCATGTCGAACCGGTCAATTTACCTAACCACACTGTTCGGGCATTCGCAGACTTATTTTAAAGCTGTGAACCAGTATAGTACAAATTCTGTCACCGGGAATTTCCTGAGCCAGCCTTCCTGAGCCAGCCAGGATATCATTTTTGTTTGTTCAACGTTTGTTGCGGTTTAACGTCCCCGTCAACACTGTTTAGGCAATTTCGGAGACGTTGCTGCCAATTTTGTGGGACTTTTTCTGGCATTGAGATGAAATGGCATCTCAGCCCCTGCCGTCAGATGAAACCAATAGGGTTTATATGCAGCGACGGTCCTACTCGCACCACTTTGCTTGGGCAGGCTTAGACCTTCTAAGCGGTTTACCAGTACACATGTGCGGTCGATTTCACCTCTGCGTGGAAGCATCATGCAGCCCAATCTATTTCTCCAAGCCCCGATGGGCGGGGACCAATAGATACCATCACCGTAGAGAAGATTTCATGACCAATCTCGACGAAAGAATATTGCCGCAACACCCGTTGAGAACGGAACCGGCCCAAGTTTGACAGTAGTAACTAGATCAGAACAACGATAAATCTAGTTAAACTTACCTATTTTATCAGGATCTCCCCTGCCATAACTGTATCTTTGAACTGCACAGAAAACGCACAAGAAGGTGAGTACTGTCCTCTCCATGTTGCAGTCAGTCACTTTGGCAATTATCCAGTGAGATAATTTAATGATGTCCTACTGTCAGCCACATCAAAACGATAGGTGTCCATATTTCACACACTTGTCAACATTTTATGTATCCACCAAATTCTGGGTCAATGTTTGAATGTTCTACTTCACGGAAACCAGGAACATTAAAAAAAACTGTTTTCCGAATATCCATTAAGCAGCTAAAAGAGGCATCAGTTCGGCATAGAGAAATATAACATCTATTAGAAATGGTAACCAGTCCAAAATCAATATTAACTTCCCGTTTTCTACTGATGCTGACTAAAGCTGGATTAATTCTTAGAAATAGCTTTGCACAGGCCACTTGGCTATATAACAACGGATATTGCGCTTACTGACATTACCAAAACACGTACATGTATATTGAAAAATTTACCACCAAAAATGAAAATTTTCAGGTAAAAAATTCTTAGATTTTTTATATTTTCTGCTCAAGGCACAGATTCCTGGAGTTCCTTAGAACAGCCTCGCTTAGAACCGCCTCGGCGAGGTGGTTCTAACGAGTATCCACAATCTATGTTTTGAGAGAAATACATGTAAGAAAAATAATATATACCCCTACACCAGTTTTACTGAATGAAAGTGGGGTTTAAGAGTGTCAACTTTAA
This sequence comes from Lucinisca nassula, assembly GCA_963580285.1. Taxonomy (NCBI): domain Eukaryota; kingdom Metazoa; phylum Mollusca; class Bivalvia; order Lucinida; family Lucinidae; genus Lucinisca; species Lucinisca nassula. The sequence goes on from OY757015.1 coordinate 51,002,993, forward strand.
ACAGGCCCGGTCAATCCCCGCAAGGTCCATGTGTTGTTTCCTTGAGCAAGAGACTTTATCCACATTGCTTAGTACTGTTACCGACCCAGGAAAAGAGGGCCACATGGAAGATTAATACTAGTACTAAATGTGTCACCCAATATAAATAAGGTCTATATTATTATTATTATTATTATCATTATTATAATTATTATTATTATTATTATTATTATTATTATTATTATTATTATTCAAAGGTAATTAGGGAAATACAGAATAAACAACCAAAAACGGATTTTAATATCTTCTGGTGATTTATTTGTCGACCGGTTTCGGTCCTCACAGACCTATTATTATTATTATTATTATTTTTATTATTATTATTATTATTATTTCGGGATGGTTATGAAAGCAACAAAATGGCCACATATTGACTGGAAAAAAGGAACTTTACACTCATTTTTAAATTGTCTCTGGCAAAATATTTAAATGAAATTTGACTTCCAATTATACTCGTATAAATGCCATTGCTTCGGGCCGAGTGTATCCTGATCCTGTGACCAGAGTCGACGCCTTGCTGGGGACCTTTTGTACTAGGACCATCCTTCTGATTAAATGATCGTGCACGGTGTCGCGGGAGGTCTGGTGTGCTTAGTGTGTTATCATAGTTGATGCTTGACATGGCGAGGGACTAAGTGTACTTGTTGTTGTTTATTGGTCCTCCAGGCGGGTATAGCGTTTGGGAGCACTTGCGATATTAAATTTGTGATCTTCCCTAAACCTTTGGTCTCAGTGGGCTTGTGTTTTCGCAGGGAAACAGTGTACATGTACTTGGGATATCCCCAATATCCTCTGATCTCAGTTGACGTCTTGCGTCACAAGAGATCAAGTGTATGTGGGGGTTCCCAAACCTTTTATTTAGTCGGCACCTCTAAGTATCAAGGGTACAAGAAATGTTCCAAGATCCTCTTGATCACAATTAATATCTTGCGTCGCTAGGGATAAAGTGTGTGTGGGATGTACACATATCCTCATATCTATAATTTGAGTCGGTAGAAACAAAGTCTAGGCGGTATCTTCTAAGATACTCTTTTTCAGTGGACAGGGATCAATAATTGTACTCACGGTGTTCCCAGATTCTCTAATCTCAGGTCTTGCGTCGCATGGGATAAAGTGTATGCGGGGTGTTCACAGAGCCTCTAATATCAGACACTAGTGATAAGTATATGTTGCACGATCCTCTTTTGTCTTGACTAGGGATCAAGTGTTCCTGGGGTGTTCTCAGGCCATCTGATCGCAGGCGATGCCAGGCGTCGCTGGAGATCAAATGTACTGGAGGTGTTCTCAGGTCCGTTGATCACAGTCGACGTTGTGCGTCGCTGGAAATAAAGCGTACATTGGGTATTACCGGGTCATCTAATCACTATCGACGTTGGTCAAGTAAACGTTTGGACTCACTGGGACTCAAATGTACGTACCTGCAGAGTTAGAAGAATATTTGATTAGTAAGTACGTTATGTTTTGCTTGGGATCAAGTGTCCTTAGGGGGTAGCAATGCCCTCTGATCAACTTCGATTGCCGACGTCACTAATAGTCAAATGTATTTGGTGCTTCATAGTTGACGTTTCGCGTCACTAGGATCAGGTGTACTTGGCAAGTGCCCATGTCCTCGTATCAAGCTGACGTTGGAGAATTGTCAAGTTCTCTGATCACAGTCTACGTCTGGTGTTACCAGTATACACGGACTTGTAAATGAGTTGGAAAAATATGTTGTCGTATCTCGATTGCACAGCCATTGTAATTATTTATAGCCAATGAAAATTAGTTTGATCAGTAAATAAATGTTACTTCTCAATTGCGACCAAAAATGATTGAAAAAATTTAATAGTTGTTTTGATTAAAATTGAATTGAAAGCAGTTTAAAGCCTCTACATTTGACGATTTTATGCCAAATGTGCAGAAAATACCTAAAATAGGTGCCTAAGTTGCTCGTTAAAGTTTATAAAAACTGTTACATTTTCAATTAAAATAATGTTTTATTCCTCCAAGCAATACTTTGTAAAGTAAAATAATAAAATTTACATCTAAACCAACGACTTCGCCAAGCCTATAAATGTATACGTCGTTTCGATTAAAATTCAAAATTCTATGTTAGACTAAAATTGCTTTTGCAACACGGCCTATCGGAACTCGAATTTTATGGTGACTTAGTGTATAAATTCAGAAAAAAAAATATATATATGTATATGCTTGTAATGATTTCGGTACCCAATTTCGGCAACATTCTTTCGTGGAGATTCACCATGAAATCTTTTCTACGGTCATTCTCTCCCTTCCGATGATTCAATGGCAGTTGTCAGTTGTGCACTCTACTGGTTTGCCGCTTACCTATAAGCCTGCCCAGGAAAAGTGTGGATAGTTAAACTGACCGGCTCAAAATGACCTAAAATAGTGATGACCGGGCCATTGAACTCCATTACAAACAAACCAAAAACCAAACAAAACCCAATTTCGTAAAATCATTATTCGATACAAAATGATTGGGTACGCCATACATTACGATAATACAACCCTGCGACATCGCGCACTTTTCAAATCTTCAAAATGGCTAGCTTTCTGATAAAAATTCAATGACATTTTTCTTATTTGTAACCCAAACATAGGTTATGGGTGCTCCTTAGAACCGCCTTATTGAGGCGGATCGAACGAGAACCCACAACCTTTGTCTTGGAGCAGAAATAAGAAAAAATGTCTAATACCCCCCCCCCCCAAATCCCAGTTTTCACTACATAAAGTGGGATATAAGGGGGTGTTCATTTCATAACGTGATGAATGTTATACGTCAGACAACATGCGTGGTAGAAATCCTTCATGCGGACAGAACAAATTATTTGTTTAAACCAGAACAGGACCATGGGCGAGTATTGTGACCATGTACTTAGAAATGTTTTACTCACCGTTCCAAGGCGGTACTATTCATTACAGCTATTCAAATATACTCAGAGGCAATAAAAAGTATACACTTTTTGATTTAGAATACCGGATCTTGTATTGCTGTCTGTAATAAAATATGCCTATGTCTGCTTTTCCCAAACGTCCAAGTTTGTAAAATTCCAATTCTTTTCCTGTAACAGTCATCCATGATGGAGTTATTGCCCTTAATTGAAAATCAATATTTCCAATAAATTCTCATCTTGTACGCGACATTCAAATCTGTGCACACCGCAAAAGTCATGTACGAATATTCATCCATAAGACCACATCATTACTTTGCCATTAAACCCAACCAAACAGCTTCAAGCTCAATTGGATTTTCCGCCTGTTCCGGATTATCTCCCTTTCAATTAAAATCATAGTGAATTAAATGAGTCTTTTTCTCAGATCGTGAAAGAGATATTCATTTGAAACTTTCGCATACTTATTGTTTTGCTCGGCATCTTTATGTTGACTTCATAGTAAAACCCCTAAAATTGCACAATGGAAAGTTAATCTTCAATGCAAATCCTATATAACATAATGCATTTAATAAAAGGAAGAACGTACAAGGCGAAAATGCAATTTTCTTGGAGAAAAGATGTTACACTTTACCTTTTTTTTAAATTCAATATGTGACATATTCTTGCCAATCAGATGCCATTCTTTAAATTTTTGCATGAAAAATCATTTATTGAATAACCCTTATTCGAAACACACGTTTAAAGGGAAGCTACTCAAGACGAAATATTGGATCAGACCCCCTGTCCATTTCAAGTGACACAATTTCATTATCCATTAATCAAATTTAACGGCAAATGCTGCTAATTATGTGGCAGTGGTTGTTCTTATTTATGATACCTCATATGTATGTAGAGCGGGAGAGATTGGGACGCAAATTGGCATTCAGTAACCGGTATACTTACTTTTGCCTCTCAGTATATATTGAGAATTTTGCCACAAAAAATGAAAATTTACCGATAAAAATTCCGATGTTTTTCATATTTCTGATCAAAACATAGATTGTGAGTACTCGTTAGAACCGCCAACAATCTATATCTTTGAAGAGAAATATGAAAAATATTGAAAACCCCGGTATACCCCAGTTTTACTATAAAAAACATGGAGTTTAAGGTGGTCAAAATTACAAAATGTATAAATCTGGCGTGTTTTTGTGAAGACTGTCATTTTTGCACTGCTAAAATCTTTTTATTTTGGGTTACCTTTTGGACATTTGGTGGGGAAACTAGACTGTCCGTTTGGCTTTCTTCTTGTGATGTGTGATGCTGTAATAACGGTGAAGTTGTTTTATGCTGGGCATCATGAAAACACGCCTATATAATTTTGTCCCCCTTGAACCCCAGTTTTATATAGTAAAACTGGGGTATAAAGGGGTAAACCTTATTTTTCTTATTTCTGCTCTAAAATATAGATTGTTGGTGCTCGTAGACCCGCCTAATCGTGGCGGTTCTAACGAGCACCAACAATCTATATTTTGAGCAGAAATAAGAAAAAATGTCACACTTTTTCATCATAAAATTTCTGTTTTTTTTTTCGGCGGTAAAGTTTACAATGTATTTGTATAGGCGTGTTTTCGTAATGGGGCTATTTCCGTTTATTGTCTTGGATGGGAGGTGCAAGATAATTGTATTGATTCATTGCCTTCACTTCTATCGTTGGTTAGTCTTAGAACATCTCATTACAGCCAATATTTGTTAGTGTACTTAAAGCTGTCCATGATTCTCTCATTATATTCAATATTTGGCGTATATTCGATATTTGGCGTTCCAGGCTATCAAGTATATTTTGAGTATTCCCTGGTCTCCTGATCAAATTTGACGCTAGCATCGCTAGGGATTTGTTTTTAAAAAGAAATATTCAATGAACCGCAGGGGGCGCTTCGATTCACGACGTGTCAAGTTATACATGCATTTTTCTTTAGTCCTCCGTTTATGGTCAACACTAGGACCCAAGACATTCCTTAATCATCTACTGGGTCAATACCTAGCACCCAGGGAATGAGGAGGCGGTCTCAAGAATGCGAAACATCCATAAAGCCTCTATCCAATCCAGAAGTGTGGAATTTGGTAGACTAGATTAATTCCATCAGGTTAACAAGTCCATGTAATGAACACCCATTTTTTTGAGACGTTTGGATTTACAGCGGGTGTACATTAATTTACGTATTTTTTTTACACAAAACCATAGAATATCGGTACTCGTTTGAACCGCCTCAATGAGGCGGTTCTAACGAACACCCACAATCTATGAAATACGACATTTTAGTAAATGGTCGTGTTGTGTCACTCACAATCGGCGTCCGTGAGAGCAGTTTTCTATTATTTCTAGGCCTCATAGTGGCACACAATTGACAAAGCTTCGTATCTTATTACTTACCCCAGCCCGTGTAATGTATTACGAAAACACTTCTATTAAACTATATTAAAATTTTTACTACCAAAACATGAATTTTTTTCAGTTAAAAAATCTGGTATTTTTCTAATTTCTGCTCAAAAATAGATTGTGGGAGCTCGTTAGCAGCGCCTCGGTCTCGCCAATTTTTGTTTTGGGCAAGAATAAGAAAATACAATGTACCTCAGTTTCCAATATACAAATATATTGTAAACTTTATCTCAGATAAAAAAACAACAACAGAAATTCTAAGATGAAATCAAAGCGCCAAAGGCACTGAAATGACAGATTCTATGAGAAAATCATAACACTGTGAAAACTTACAGAAAACCTTTCTAAAAAGAGCTTAAAATTTAGAAAGGTAGTTCTGCAAATTCCAATATATGATATGTTTGCAGATGTCTATAGACCGGTGGTATTATGAAACGCCATTCGATGTTTCAAATTTTTGAAAGAAACTATATACGCTTTCAAAACCAAACATTAAAATTCAAGTTTTAACAGCTACTGTCCATAAGTAACAGTTTTTGTCTGGTCGGTTGTGGACACCTCTACCCAAAGATACTCTACTGGAAAGAGATTGGAGGAGAAAGGCTGTCTAGTCCAGTACATGAATTCCTTTGGCTTGAAGACATTTTTGAATAAGGACAGCACTATGAGCCCGCTCGTAATCCTGCTGGATAAGATATCCCGGATTCTGAGCGTAAACAAATAAACGGAACCATGTGAGGCCGAAGCACTTGATTGATGTAACGTCTCGCTGTTCAATCCACGTCTCAGCTATGATCTTGAATGTTCTTAATGACACTAAGCTGCGTTCGCTAACTACACGCAATAGCTCGCTACAAAATTACGCTTAATTCATCCGATATGTCATCGGCATACCTTACACCTATACGTCGAAAACCTTACACCTATACGTCGAAACACCCGGAAACGACAACCGCCGTGATTCACGCTCACTGAAACGCATATGTCAGTCGCTTAGACGCCAATTTACGTATTTCATCCACTAGCGTAAGTGTTTCGTACTGTGTCGACGCGTTAACTTTGGTCACGACAGGGACGTCTAGCTCTCAAACGTGCATCGCATAAAGGCGACGATCAGTGTCAGTGCTTATTATTCGGTAGTTGAGACCCCTTGTTTATCTACAGGTACAGTGTACAGTGTAGCAGCTGCCGGCGGAAATCTGTTTCGCATATGCGTCTGACGGTCGAATCGATCTTGACGTACTGACGTCGGTCTTCCGCTACGTCGGCGTCCACTAGCGCCTTCTGTATATAGTAAGATGTCGCTCCAATAGACGATAGATCACACACATGTGGCACCCAAAATCAGAGTCAACGTCATCCGCTTTCCGACCAGCCTCTAACTGTCCAGGGGCACGCTTACGATCCTTTAATGAAAAATGTTGCAATACGCTCTCACTAAATGCTTTTCAGTTTCTTCTTTTCTAGGCACGACCTTACATTACACATCAAAAATTTGATCCTGAACATGTGGTTTCTATCCGTACTGTCGTGAGGGTGGTGCACAGGATCGACGTGGCCGGACTGGTAACCAAACGCCACGGTTGATTGATTTAACCCTTTTTTAGCTTAAGGACATGGTGCCTAAGTGGTTTCAGAATCAAAGCACTGAGAGTGTGGGGTGTAGGTTGGAGTTATAGGCCTGGGCTGAGATTTAAACCGTTTCATTTAACTCTGAAATTCCAAACAAATAGTGAAGATTTTGATAAGAAACGCGTTCGGCAGCGTCTGATCTAGGTCTACACTGTTTGCCAAGCTCACCCTATGATTCCAGGATAACCCTCTCCCGTCTGATGGAATACCCCGATCTCACCGCGGCTATTTTCTACAAGACAACAAGTTATTCTGACAAGTCAGTGATAGTCACGTAGACATTAGCACTGAAGCGCTTTTCTTATTATCAACTTCGGGTCGAATGCCAAATAATCAACCCACACATAGCCGCGTCGTTTGTCAGTGTTGGGTACATGTAAGTGTTATCTGTAAAATCTGCACGTGAATCAAATGTTGGATCTGGCAAACAATGTAAACTCAGTTCAAAAGCCACACAACACGGTGCTGGTCTTGTTTTACACTTTTTTGGATTAGTTACTAGCATCTTAAGTTTAAACGAATCAGTCCAAGTCCCCGTTCATGACCATCCTGCATTAGAGACAATCGGCATGAGTATTGTCAGTGCTTTGATTTATTCACTGCCTTGGGTTCCTGGAGTGCACTCTTCCATCACTGAAGCTGGGCTCGTCCATTCTGCTAAATATATGGCACCTAGAATTATATCAAAGCACCTACACTAAGTATCTGTACCATATTCAAGGGTTGAAAGGGACAGCCTTTCTCGCAAAGTCAATATTTACGCCTAAGTTGTAACTGACCTAATCTTGACCTCGAAAGTCAGAAAGAAACCCCATTAATATTCTTGTCTACAGCTGACCTGGTCCAAAAGCAGACTGGTCTTTAAGGATTAAATACTGACAGCACTGATAGAAAACAGTGTAAAACCTGAGCAGACTGCTGAGTTATTCAGTCTTCGCCAAACCCGTCGCATGATGCAGCTAACTCATATGAAATGCTGAATCGTCAAGTCGTCTGCTTCCAAAGTTTGTATTACGCTTACAGGATAACTAATACGCATGTACACTTTTGATTACTGCGCCAAACCGGACTACATTTTGTGCGGACTCATATATCTATGGCGGTCAAAGCCGGAAGAAAAAGCCTGAATTACTTTAAACGTGCAGCACAGCAAGAATAGACAGATGGAATCTGTCATTAAAAATGAGATATTTTTCTTATTTCTGCTTCATCGAGGCGGTTCTAACGAGAATCCACAATCTATATTTTAGAGCAGAAATAAGAAAAATAAGCTTTTCCCCTGTAAACCCCAGTTTTGCAATGTAAAATTGGGGTTCAAGGGGGTAAACATGATATAGGCGTGTTTTCGTGATAACTATATAAAGGTAGGTTTTATGGGGGTCCAAATTATATGTGCTTGTTTTTGTGATGTAATTTGCCTTTAAACAGTGCAAATTCCTCATTGTTGCTAAAATGATACACAATCTAACTTCAAATGGGGCTATGCATTATGATAACAGACTGTGCGGCATTGTTCATTTTTATTTTCACAAACCCAAAATGGCTACTTTCTTGTGAAAATCCGTGACATTTTTTCTTATTTACATTGCAAACATAGGTTGTGGCTGCTCGTAAAAACCGCTTCATTCAGGTGGTTCTAACGAGTACCCACAATCTATGGTTCTGGAGGAGAAGATGTTTGAGAGGTTACCTTATATTTGAATGGCGGCCATCTTGTTCGTGTGACTTGGATCTTACGAACAAACCTTTCGTTCCCCCATCCCATGGGTGTTCCCATGGTGGTTCTTATGAGTACCGACAACCCATACTGTTCAGTGCAAAGATAAGAGGCGGTTAGTCATAGCGTCATATAGAGAGACAGAATGTAACTAATCTAGGGGGGTTCTTTTCTATATTCTCTTTAATAAAAATATATTGTGTTACTCGTTAGAATCCACCACAACGAGGCGATGTGGGAGTCTTATGAGTATACACAACATACGTGTTCAAGACAATTATTACGATAACACACTCGTGCGACATATTGCATTTTTTTCACATCTCCAAACTGACTACTTTTTTGATGAAGATCAGTGATATGTTTCTTTTTTATACTGAAACATAGGTTGTGTGTGCTCGTTAGAACCGCCTCATTGAGGCGGTTCTAACGAGTACCCACAACCTATGAATTGGAACAGAAATCAGAAAAATAATGTATACCTCCGTAAACCCCAGTTGTCTCTATATAAAGTGGGGTTTAGTGGGGTGTTCATTTCATGGACTTGTTCACGCGATGATCGCTAAATTATCACTAAATATTTGCTGGTATATCAATAAATACCCAAGGGACTACAGAACGAGTTCGGGTGAGCCATGATAAATGAGCCATTAGTGTATGACTCATTACAGTGTCACTATTTATATACCATAACAAAAAACAGGCCTATTCAAATTTATTGAAAATTTTACCACCAAAAATGGAAATTTTCAGATAAAACTCTGATATTTTCATATTTCTACTAAAAACATAGATTGGGCGAGGCGGTTCTAACGGGTACCCACAATGTGTCTTTTGGAGCAGAACTAAGACAAAGTATGTATACCCCTGTAACCCCAGTTTTACCATTTAAAACTGGCGTTTAAGGGGATCAAGAATTATATCGGCGTGTTTTCGTGATATTAATGTCATATTTAATAGCCGCAGGAATTAATTTTCCAGATTAAAAATGATATCTTTTTGTTTTCTGGTCAATTCGGCATTTGAAAGTGCTCATATGAGCCATCTTAACCGTAGCATATTCAAAACATCACGTGAACAATTCCATGAAATGAACTCCACTAAACCCCTCTTTGTATAGATAAAACTGGGGTTAACAGGGATGGACATTATTTTTTTTCTTATTTCTGCTCCCAAGACATACGCTGTGGGTACTTGTTAGAACCGCCTGCTAATAAAAATATCGCAGTTTCTTCAGAAAAATAGCCATTTTGGACCATCTTGAACCCCACTTTTGTATAGTAAAACTGGGGTTCGCAGGGGTATACATTGTCTTTCTTAAATAAAAATATCACATATTTTCATCAGAAAAGTAGCCAATTTTGAGATGTGATATAATGCACAATGTTACAGGAGTGTGTAATCGTAATGATATGACCGCCAGAGCTAAAAAACATAAAGACCCCCTAAACTCCACTTTAAATAGAGAACACTGGGGTTTACGGGGGTATCCATTATTTTACTTATTTCTCGTCTAAGACTTAGGTTATGTGTACTCGTACGAACCGCCTCAATGGGGCGGTTCTAACGAGCCCCCATAACCTATATTTGCAGTAAAAATAAGAAAGATATCAAACATTTTCATCAGAAAAGTAGCTATTTTGGAGATGTGAAAAATGCACTATGTTGCATAGGTGTGTTATCGTAAACACTCTATTCAGCACTTGTTTCGAACAAATATCTGAAACATTTCTTTGGCTAGAAAAAGAAAACATTTTGCAAATATTGCATAGCCAGATCACGAAAACACGTCTATATAATTTTAAACCCCTTGAAACCCCACTTTTATATGGTAAAACCGGGGTTTATAGGGGTAAACCTTATTTTTCTTATTTCTGCTCTAAAATATAGATAATGGCTACTCGTTAAAAGCGGTTCAAACGACCACCCACAATGTATATTTTGAGCAGATACAAGAACAAATATCTTATTTTTTTTATCCTAAAAGTTTAGTTTTTTTTCGGCTGTAAAGTTTATACCGTATTTGTATAGGCGTGTTTTCGTAATGATACAAACAGAAACTTTCTCTTCTCCAATTGGAACATTATTTAGTTTATACTAATTTATTTTAGTTCGATTGCGATGAAAGCTTCAAGCTTATTGAATCGCTCTCGAACACTCATTCCGGGTGTTTTCACGCGCGCGAGAGAGAGAGGCAGTGGCTTTTACACCACTGCTACCCATTTACACCTGGGTGGAGTGGGGCAGTGTCATTACGTGTCTTGCCCAAGGACACACCTCAATACAGGTGGCCGGATTCGAACGCACAACCTCTCGATCATAAGTCGAACGCGCTAACCACTGCGCTATCGAGGCCCCAGGGTCCCAAAATCCATGTCACTTAATGCGCCTCATCATAAGGAATAAGAATATATATGGTTTAGTGGCATTATTTGTAACAGTTTGCAAGATATCAGACATTTCTACTTTTTCCCATACAAATGCCCATGTTACCAAATTTAACCTTGGCGTAAAATAGGTCAAGGTCATCCCAGGGACACCATTTATGCAATTTATGATGGGCCCATGTCCCAGGTGCTACATGCCAAGTTTCATGCAAATCGGCCCAGTAGTTCCGGAGGAGAAGATTTTCGAAGGGTTTTTACCATATATGGGCATGGCGGCCATCTTGGTCATGTGACCTAGACCAAAAATGCAAACTTTCGTTCCCCCACCCCATGGAGCCTCCACATGAAATTTGACTACAATCGGCCCAGCGGTTCCGGAGGAGAAGACGTTTGAAAATGTGAACACACACACACACACACAGAATTTTTGCCTGGCCATACTATCAGCTCACCAATGAGCCTTCGGCTCAGGTGAGCTAAAAATCCATCCGTAAATGTAGGTTCTAGAGTGATGACAATATTTCTCTAAAAATAGTCATACGGACCTTGACTTGAGGCCATGGCCACGAAGTAGATCTTGCTCAAGATATTATCATAAGCATCTTTTGTGTGAAGTTAGATTAAAATCATAAATGTAGGCGGTAGAGCAATGACAAAGTTTTTTCTAAAAATAGCCATAGTGACCTTGACCTTGAGGTCATGACCAAGCAACTCGAGATATTACCATAAGAAACATTTGTGTGAAGTTCTATTAACATCCATCAATAAATGTAGGCACTAGAGCGATGACAAAGATTTTCTAAAAATAGCCCCAGTGACCTTGACTTTGAAAGTCGAAATAGTTCGAGATATTGTCATAAGGAACATTTGTGTGAAGTTATACTGAAATCGGTGAAGAAATGTAAGCGCTAGAGCCATGTCAAAGTTTTTCTAAAAATAGCCACATTGACCTTGACCTTGAAAGTCAAACTTACTCGAGGTATTATCATAAGGAACGTTTGTGTGAAGTTATATCGAAATCAGTGAAGAAATGTAGTCGCTAGGGCGATGACAGTTTTTTTTCAAAAAATAGCCACAGTGACCTTGACCTTGAAAGTCGAAATCGCTCGAGATATTGTCTTAAGGAACATTTGTGTGAAATTATATTGAAATTGGTGAAGAAATGTAAGCGCTAGAGTATTGACAAAGTTTTTCTAAAAATAGTCACAGTGACCTTGACCTTGAAAATGGAACTCGCTACAGATATTGTCATAAGGAACATTTGTGTGAATCGATTTTGAAATTGGTGAAAAAATGTAAGCGCTAGAGCAATGAAAAAGGTTTTCTAAAAATAGCCACAGTGACCTTGACCTTGAAAGTCGAACTCTTTCGAGGTATTGTCATCAGGATCATTTGTGTGAAGTTATATTAAAATCGGTGAAGAAATGTAGGCGCTGGAGCGATAGCAAAGTTTTTCTAAAAATAGCCATTGTGACCTTGACCTTGAAAGTTGAAATGGCTTGAGATATTGTCATAAGGAACATTTGTGTGAAGTTATATTGAAATCGGTGAAGAAATGTAAGCGCTAGAGCATTGACAAAGTTTTTCTAAAAATAGCCACAGTGACCTTGACCTTGAAAGTGGAACTCGCTAGAGATATTGTCATAAGGAACATTTGTGTGAAGTTATATTGAAATCAGTGAAGAAATGTAGGCGCTAGAGCAATGACAAAGTTTTTTCTAAAAATAGCCACAGTGACCTTGACCTTGAGGTCATGACCTTGAAAGTCGACCTCGCTCAAGATAATGTCATAAGGCAGATTTGTTTGAAGTTAAATTGAAATCAGTGAAGAAATGTAGGCGCTAGAGTGAGGACAAAGTTTTTCTTAAAATAGCCACAGTGACCTTGACCTTGAGGTCATGACCTTGAAAGTCAAACTCGCTGAGATATTGTCATAAGAAACATTTGTGTGAAGTTATATTGAAATTGGTGAAGAAATGTCGGCCCTAGAGCGATGACAAAGTTTTTCTAAAAATAGCCACAGTGACCTTGACCTTGAGGTCATGACTTTGAAGTCGAACTCGCTCGAGATTTTTTTATAAGGAACATTTGTGTGAAGTTATATTGAAATTGGTGAAGAAATGTAGGCACTAGAGCGATGACAAAGTTTTTCTAAAAATAGCCACAGTGACCTTGACCTTGAGGTCATGACCTTGAAAGTCGAACTCGCTGAAATATTGTCATAAGAAACATTTGTGTGAAGTTACATTGAAATTGGTGAAGAAATGAAGGCGCTAGAGCGATGACAAAGTTTTTCTAAAAATAGCCACAGTGACCTTGACCTTGAGGTCATGACTTTGAAGTCGAACTCGCTCGAGATTTTTTTATAAGGAACATTTGTGTGAAGTTATATTGAAATTTGTGAAGAAATGTAGGCGCAAGAGCTATGACAAAGTTTTTCTAAAAATAGCCACAGTGACCTTGACCTTGAGGTCATGACCTTGAAAGTCGAACTCGCTTGAGTTTTTTTTATAAGGAACATTTGTGTGAAGTTATATTGAAATTGGTGAAGAAATGTAGGGGCTAGAACGATGACAAAGTTTTTCACAAATTACCAAAATGACAAAGGGCCATAACTCACAAAGTATTTTTCGGAATTTTGTCATAAGTTAATCAGTTCATCTACAAATCACCACCAATCTATTCACCAACTTTCAAGGCTCTAGCTCCAATAATTTTTGGGATATCTTGCTGACAAGATTTTATTAAAAAAATTTCAAAGGGCAATAACTCTTAAAAGGGGCATAATCCGGACGAGAAAAAAAATACGCGTCAGCTAATTTTCCATGAGGAATCCATATATGAAATTTCAAAACCCTAGCATACACGGTTCTAAAGATATGCTATGCATCACTTTTAGCTAGATTACAATGGGCACAAATTACCAAAATGACAAAGGGCCATAACTCACAAAGTATTTTTCGGAATTTCGTCAAAAGTTAATCAGTTCATCTACTCATCACCACCAATATATTCACCAACTTTCAAGGCTCTAGCTCCAATAGTTTTTTTAGAAATCTTGCTGACAAAATTTTATTAAAAAAATTTCAAAGGGCAATAACTCTTAAAAGGGGCATAATCCGGACAAGAAAAAAATACCCGTCAGCTTATTTTCCATGAGGAATCCATATATGAAATTTCAAAACCCTAGAATACACGGTTCTAAAGTTATGCTATGCATCACTTTTAGCATACATTACACTGGGCACAAATTACCAAAATGACAAAGGGCCATAACTCACAAAGTATGTTTCAGAATTTTGTCAAAATGTAATCAATTCATCTACTCATCACCACCAATCTATTCACCATTTTTCAAGGCTCTAGCTCCAATAGTTTTTGAGATATCTTGCTGACAAGATTTTATTTAAAAAAATTCAAAGGGCAATAACTCTTAAAAGGGGCATAATCCGGACGAGAAAAAAATACGCCTCAGCTAATTTTCCATAAGGAATCCATATATGAAATTTCAAAACCCTAGCATACATGGTTCTAAAGATATGCTTTGCACAACTTTTAGCATACATTACAATGGGCACAAATTACCAAAATGACAAAGGGCCATAACTCACAAAGTATTTTTCGGAATTTCGTCAAAAGTTAATCAGTTCATCTACTCATCACCACCAATATATTCACTAACTTTCAAGGCTCTAGCTCCAACAATTTTTGAGATATCTTGCTGACAAAATTTTAGTAAAAAAATTTCAAAGGGCAATAACTCTTAAAGGGGCAAAATCCGGACAAGAAAAAAAAATACGCGTCAGCTAATTTTCCATGAGGAATCCATATATGAAATTTCAGAACCCCAGCATACACGGTTCTAAAGTTATGCTATGCATCACTTTTAGCATACATTACAATGGGCACAAATTACCAAAATGACAAAGGGCCATAACTCACAAAGTATTTTTCAGAATTTCGTCAAAAGTTAATCAGTTCATCTACTCATCACCACCAATATAATCATCAACTTTCAAGGCTCTAGCTCCAATAGTTTTTGAGATATCTTGCTGACAAGATTTTATTAAAAAAATTTCAAAGGGCAATAACTCTTGAAGAGGGCATAATCCGGACTAGAAAAAAAATACGCGTCAGCTAATTTTCCATGAGGAATCCATATATGAAATTTCAAAACCCTAGCATACACGGTTCTTTAGTTATGCTATGCATCAAAAGCGTAACGGACGGACGAATGGACGAACGGACGAACGGACGAACAGACGAACGGAAGAACGGACGAACGAGGCAGAAGCAATATGCCCCTCCAACTTTTTCAAAGTTGGGGGCATAATAAGATGTATCCCTGTAAACCCCAGTTTTAAAGTATAAAAATGGGGTTCAAGGGGGTCAGCATTATATAGGTCAAAATTATAAATTTCGTGATGGTGACGCCTCAATAAGCTTGTTCTTTCGAGCAACAATCTATGTTTAGAGCGAAAAAAAAAAAAAAAAAGATTGTATTACAGATGGGGACTCTTGATTGATTTTCATCCCAATAACAAAACCGTATGCTGTTGCGTTTTTCCTTTCTCTAGAACTAAAACATTTTTGTTTGTTTTCCGTATACCTTCCTTTTTACTATTCCAAGTATAGATTGTGAATGCTCGTAAGAACCGCCTAAATCATGCAGCTCTAGCTAGTACTCACAATCTTCAGTAAAATTCCACTATTAAGACTAGCAAAAAATTCGGACTAGTTTTGCTTTCAAAACTCTTAACATTTTCCACACCCAGTGTCCTCTAGTAAGATACCACCTTTGGGACTGTTCAAAAGTGGTCTTAAAGACCACTTTTGAACAGTTCCAAAGATGGTCTTAATATAGAAATTTTACTGTATTTTTAACAAAAATACACCGGTAAACCCCATTTTTCTCTATATAAAGTGAAATTTTCAGGGTGTTTAATTAATTAAACGGAATCGTTGGTCAATAATGAGCTTATGTACATGTATACGGGGTGTCGATCCGGTAAATTCATTCCACGGGCCTTGTTGACTCACCGAAAAGTCCATACGCCAGTGGTAAACCGAGTAAACAAAATGTGAGCATAAGTAAACAAGATTTTCTCAGCAGTACCATGTCTTATTATCCTAATGAATTATGGAAAATTCGACCTTTACACTCGTCTGAAAGGATAAATAATTCCCCATAAGACTGCAAAGCCGAGAAATTATTGAAAGGCAATTCTTTGTAAGAGAAAAAGCCAAAGTTCTTCTCTCAATTATTGATTTCCGCAAGAATCCAAGCGTTATAATGGAGGAGAGATAATAGACAATAAATGGGATTCCGTCTTTTTATTCAGAACGGAAATGTTTGCATGATAGTTGTGAGAAACAGAGAGAAGCTAATTCTAGAAGACAGAAACTCAAACAATGATTATTTCTTTGTATAGGATATGTCACGAATATTGTATTTGAGCCAGCGCATGACAAAACCTACAATAAGACATGTGCGCCCAACGAAGACTCAGATCAGCCTGCGCATCCGCGCAGTCTGATCAGTGTCTTCGTTGTGCGCTCTAAGGATAGCTAAGGGCCCAGTGCTACTTCATGCAGCAAGAAACGTCTCTCTTTAGACAATATGGATGTGCAGGCTGATCTGAGACTTCGGTGGGCGCACATGTCTTATTGTATGTTTTGTCATGCGCTGGCTCATTTTATGCTGCGTTCGTTTGTTACAAAAATAGGTCCTTACTTCACCACAAATAGTGAGAAGGTTCGCATTTGGTTTTGACAGTGTGTGTGTGTGTTTGAAGGCGGGGGTGGAGTGGTGGTGGTGCGGCGGAAGAGGCAAATCTTGTGATCGCCTTTTAATTGACATCTATGTGAGATAATTATAACGGTGACTACTTTCAAGGCTGTAAAATTCTGTTTTTTTTTTTTGTTTTTTTTTGGCATTTTGTTTTCTTATGGTCACTCATAGCAGAACTAAGATAAGGGAGCGACCATTTGATTTTTATGTGTTTGTGTGTGTGTGTGTGTGTGTGTGTGTGTGTGTGTGTGTGTGTGTGTGTGTGGTGGTTGTGGGGGGGGGGGGCGGGGGTAGAGAAGATTAAGATGGTCCTGGATTTGTTTCCTTCAAGAAACAGATCCTGCCTTTTCCCCGTCTTTTTACATCTTCTTTCCAAATGGCTTCCGTGGTGTAGTGGTTATGCTACTCGCCTTGTAAAACCAGGGGTCGCAGGGTCGATCCCGGGCTTCTCCAGACTTTCGGATGAGTCTTTAAACCGAGGTCCCGTCTCCGTATGACCTTTGCTGTTGGTGGGACGTAAAACTCAAACACTCACTCACTCAATCACTCACTCACTGACTCACTTGTACTGCATTGCGATATACAAGCCGGCTTTAATTGTGACGCGGAATAGTGTTTACATCAGCAGTTAAACTTTTACTCAC
Organism: Lucinisca nassula; assembly: GCA_963580285.1. NCBI lineage: Eukaryota > Metazoa > Mollusca > Bivalvia > Lucinida > Lucinidae > Lucinisca > Lucinisca nassula. The sequence goes on from OY757015.1 coordinate 51,020,519, forward strand.
GTGTGTTAAAGTCAGTGACATGACTTGACACTCTTACAAAGCGAATACGTTTGTTTTGTTTGTTTGAATTGGAGTTTAACGGCCCAGTCATTTTGAGGTCATTTTTGAGCCGGTCGGTTTACCTATCCACACTTTCCTGGGCAGGCGCATACGAAAGCGGCTAACCAGTACAGTGCACATTATTTCGCCATAAACCCTTCTTGAATCATCGGAAGGGTCCGCAGAAATGATTTTATGATCAATCTCCACCGAAGACGGTTGCCGATCCCGGCAGGTATCGAACCAGTCAGACGCGATCCGACTAAGCTACCGAGGGCGAAAAGCGAATAAGTTGCGAAACATAAACACCGTAAAATGGCGAACGAGGAACACCACCATCTAAAAATGGAAAGTTGACTAATAAAATCTTAATCATCGCGCTTATCAAATTGTTAGTTGAAAGAAATGAAATGTTCAAATGCAAACGCTAAAAATAGGCCGGCTTCGACGTCAGAATTACTTGTTTTGTTCAACTGTAGATCAGATGGATATATTTGATTGACCATTCCTTTAAAATAAGGGTAAAATAAGATCATCTAAATATCTTAAGGTTGAGACAAAGACTCTAATAATGTCAGCTTGATTCTGACCAGAAAGGGGCATCATAAAATCTCGTTCATAACAAAACAAAATTAAATCAGCAACAATGGGAGCTGAGTTTTTACCCATTTGAATACCTACAATTTGTCTGTAGAACTTTGTACCAAATCTAATGTAAATTGTATCTAAATGATGAAAGAGTCAAAATTTATTCTGTATTTAAGCCACAACAACATCACGAAAACACGACTATTTAATTCTGATCTCCATGAACCCCATTTTCATATAGTAAAACTGGGGTTTGTAGTGGTAAACCTTATTTTCCTCATTTCTGCTCTAAAATATACATTGTGGGTACTCGTTAAAACCACCGTGATCAGGCGGTTCTAACGAGTACCGACAATCTATATTTTGAGCAGAAATGAGAAAAATATCACAATTTGTCATCTTAACATTTTCATTTTTTCGGCGATAAAGGTTACAATGTATTTGAATAGGCGTGTTTTCGTAATGAACAGGATTATGGCAGAAACATATAACATAATAATATGATCAAACATATATCAAAACAGAAAGAGACACAATACAGGACATAATAAGAGAGAATGTGTGGACAACAAATGCATATCCTAGGTTTCTAACACAATTACTTAACAGTGCAGTCGTTTACTCTAACATACTAAAAACAAGCAGTAGTTACTCCGGGACCAGTATTCTCTCAAATCATGATGTATGTTTAATCTTGCATAAGTTTAAGTGATTGCATACCGACTAGAATCATAAAATGTTTGTCTAATCTCAGCATTTATCAACGTATAGAAGAACTTTTGAAATAATTTCCCTTTCCGCAACAGACATAATGACACAAGAGTTTATAGACAAAACAAGAGCACCGCATGCGGGTGCCAACGCTCGTCTGCAGTTTCTTTTAGTTCAATAAAAATTCTAAGTCGAAAAAGGGGCATAACTGTGCCAAAATATTTTGAGGGTTACCTCACCTATTGGTATGAGTTCCCCTTTTCATACTGAACGACTAGTCCGAGTTTCAAGTAAATATGTTCAGTAATGACAGAGATATTACAACATGTCCAACTTTTTGCAAAAATCTAAGTCGAAAAAGGGGCATAACTGTGCCAAAAATATTTTGAGGGTTACCTCACCTATTGGTATGAGTTCCCCTTTTCATAATGAACAACTAGTCCGAGTTTCAAATAAATATGTTCAATAATGACAGAGATATTAGAAAATATCCAAGTTTTTGCAATAATTCTAAGTCGAAAAAGGAGCTTAACTGTACCAAAAATATTTTGAGGGTACCTCACCTATTGGTATAAGTTCCCCTTTTCATAATGAACAACTAGAGGGAGTTTCAAGTAAATATGTTCAGTAATGTCAGAGATATTACAAAATGTTCAAGTTTTTGCCCGACGACGACGACACAGACGCAGACGACGACGCCAGAGCTATGACAATACCTCGTCGTTTTCTTCGAAAACAGCCGAGCTAACGAGTCGTTCTGTATTTATATCTGTAATGCCTTTGAAAAGCATTTTTTTTTTTTTAAATCAGAATAATCTATGCCTTACATACTTATATAAAATGGAATTCGTCCTCTACTGATATGTTAAAGCGTCACACATAAATTGACAATTGATTTGTGTCTAAGGTAGAGAAGTCTGTCATCGCATGCAGGTTAAGTAGCGTCTGACTGGTGATCAAGAGGTCGTGGGTTCGATACCTGCCGGGGTCGGCAACATTCTTTCGTAGAGATTGATCATGAAATCTTTTATACGGTCAATCTCCCCCTTCCGCTGATTCCAGAAGGGCAGTTGTCAGTTTCTGACGAAAGGATGTGCACTGTACTGGATAACCGCTTAAGTATAAGCCTTCCCAGGAATAGTGTGCATAGGTAAACTGACCGGCTAAAATGCCCAAAATAGTGTTGACTGGGCCGTTAAACTCCAATACAACAAACAAGCAAAGCAGGGTAAGTAGCGTTTTCTCTTTTTGAAAGTAAATTCAATCAAATGTGTGAGTTTTCCTTTTATCAAGTTATGAGGTTAAGTAGTGTAGAGAGTTGAAAAATCAAATCTTGTCAAAATAGACGCTCGTAAACCTCAACTTTAATTTATTTAGTACCTCTCCAGATTTCTTAATAGACCAAGAAATTTGTTTCCTCATCTTCTATAGACAGTTTCACAATATCTAATGACATAATTCTTAATAGCGGTGAGACATGAAGTTAATAATTTAGAAAGTTCCGTAGAAGAACAAGAGCTTGAGTTAGCATTAGAGCGGGTTTATATGGTCGTGTATGAAGCTTTGGTAAAGTTATACGAGTAAGTCTTATAGAAACATGACCAGTTTGTGGCCATTTGATATATACAATTTTTGTAAACATTTTGTCATTTGGGATAACTGTTCGAACGCAACCAAACACAACTTGACGCTATTTACAACGACGCTGCAAGAATAATCAGCGGTGCTTCAAATTTATGTTGCATCGAAAGATTGTACTCTTAACTAGATTAGGAGGTCACTTCAGGAAAGGAGAAACAAACACAAACTCGTTATATTTTATAAAATCTTACATGGCTTAACTGCTTAACTCCTGATTATCTCGTCAACCTTGTGCCACCACGCAAATCATCCTCTAAAAATCTTAGAAATGCTGACCATTTCCAAACATTCCGGGCACACACGAACCTCTTCAGAGCTTCTGTTTTCCCATCTGTCATTCAATTACATAAATTTTTAAGAAGTGAACTTGAAAAAAATGCGACCAGAACCGGACTCGACCTCTTGCTTTCAAGACAAGTGCTCTACCAACTGAGCTATTCGGGCGCTGATACATTTCTTCAACTTCGATTTTTGGGTCGATCGGTTAACGATCGACCCAAATTTACTAAATTGCCAAACGGACTTCATGCAGTTGTCCACGTGACCATCACTGATTTGGGAAAACCAATATTATGTTTTATTAATAGAACTTCTAAACGTTGCGCTATTTTTATCGATGCAACAAGTGCTATTTATAGATTCTTGACAGGAATTGTGTCCTGGACAATACCCAGATCAGACGCCGCGGAATGTGGCGTCTGATCAGCAGGTTGCACAGGAACCTCACTGTTTGCTTAAATAGTGGCATTTGAGGGTTAAACGAAATAGTATAAGAATGCCAGGTTGCTCACGTAATGAACGAAAAACAATATCCTAATCCAGGCCACGCTGTCACGTGACGTCTTTCGGAACATTCTATTTACAAAACTGTTACACAAATGTATGCCAAGTCGAGTAAAAATATACTTTTTGCACTCCTGCTAAGAACTTAATTTTAGAACCCCGAAATATTCAAGTGCAAAAATGAATAGCCAAGACTTTATAGGTAGTACCGTTATTAAACATACAGCGTATATCAAGATCGGATATAGAGTGCATTCCTTCTGATCAGGTCGGCACTGTTCGCCATATGTATGCAACAACAGTTTTGAACATGATTCAGGGCCGTACGCAGACTCTGAAAAGGGGCGGGCTGAGGGTGCGAATTTCAGGTATTTTGTAGAGGGTGAAAAACTGGATGAATCTGAAATAATTTCCAAAAGATGGGAGGGGGCTGCGTTTGCACCCTCCCTACTTTGCACCCCCAACTCTGTTGAACAAAATCCAAGTACTACCCTAAGACGTCAGAGCGCAGCGTAAGAAGAAAATTCTGGACTGTGCTCGTTTGTTTGATTTAAGGATTAACGTCCCCGTCAACACTGTATAGGTCATTTGGAGACATTACTTCCAATATTAGTGGACTCTCTGCTCTGCGTGGAAGCACCATGCAGGCCATCTATTTATGCAAGTCCCGATGGGCGGGGCGGGTGGACTGTGCTCGTACACTTGGGCATTGGCAAACATAATCTACATAATCAGACGCCACATAACGCGATGTCTGATCAGCTCTACTGTGCTTGCTTAAATTTAAACGAACAGTTCGATTCTCAGCTCAGGACTATTTTCCCAACCTACACTCAGAGACGATCGACCCACCAGTACTCTCAGTGCTTTGATTTATAAACTAAGTAAATAAACAGCACTATTGATTAAAGCATTGAACAACTTTATTAGATACTAAAAAGCAGGCTTCTTCAGTAGCATTTTTTTTTAAATCTCGACTAAAGAAAAACTTACGGAGACCACCAGGATTTTACAGCTTAGGATCAAGAAAAGGTCAAATCCTCCCCGCACGCTTGAGAATGCAATGCAGTTCTATCAATTCAGAATTATACTGAACATAGTGCTGCCTCTAAAGTGCATATCGTTATTTTTTCATTTGCCGTAGTTTCGCAGCCGAACGAAGAACCTATTTGCAAGATAATCTTCCATACATCCCGAGAGCTCTGCAAAGAAAATAATATACAGACACTCACGCGAATACAAGCACCAATTCATATTTAATAAAAAAAAATGGCCAATATTATTCAATTTGGTAAAATTCAATATCTATCAACAAATACTATTTTGTGGGATAAAACTGCAATATTCCAGGATAAGTAACAATTTCAAGATACATAAATGGGGCCCAAATGGCTTCCATGCGGTACAAATTTTGGACCCCTATGGTTACAATGTTGACCTTGTACTATATGGGGCCCATATGGGTTCAATATGTGTATCAATGGGAACAACTATACCACTATTAAGCTTAATACAAAAAGAAGTATATTTCCTGAAAAAATGCAAACAAAACACAAAGACATTTTTCATTACAAAATGAAAATGTCTATTAAATTCAACATAAATATTTCCCCGAATGGACGTGGTTTCATGGTCATAATTTTATTTTAACTCTCGGTATGTCCCGATTTCTTCAACAATTAAGGGCTATATTTAAATATGCACCTACCCTTTTCCAATTATTACAAAGAATGCCTCTGTCTTTCAGACACCATCAATGTATGCATGTGCAAGTTGTGGGTCTCTCTCTCTGTGGGCACCTAACCAGTCCATCAAGTTGGCTTGGACCCAGAAGACTTGTAATCAGTTGTTTAAGCCCTATATGGAATACCCATATAGGATCCATATTGAATACAATATGGGTTCAGGATGAGTACCATATACAGTTTAATTCCACTATTAAGACCACCTAAAAGTAAGACCCATTCTGCTATGAAAAGCTTATTTAAAGAGTTGCAATTATTCTTTCTTTATAATGTTTTCATTGCTCTTAAAGGAACTCATTTTTGATTTTAATGTGTATTTTCTGCAAGTAGTGTCCTCTGGTCAGACTGACAGAGACCATCTTTGAGGCTGTTCAAAAGTGGTCTTAAAGACCACTTTTGAACAGTCTCAAACGTGGTCTCAATAAAGGAATTTTACTTGCTGGGTTGTGAACATTCTTGTCATCTTACATCGATTCCCAGGCTGATTTTAGCTGGCGAGCATACTCGAATACACATTTTTGCTTGTTGTGGCCGACATTTATGATCATAAGCAGTTTCAGTAGAAACAATCAGTTTTATTATAGACTGGTCGCTAAGTAAACATTAAGAAAATTGTTTGATGGGGGCACATGTTAAGGAAGTCACGTTATATCCGATGTACATTTGCATGATCAATAACATTTTCTTTCAGTACAGCAAAAAAGTCAAACTAGAGAGTCGATGATCACGCTCATCACGCAGTATGTTTTGAAGGACGTGTCTAGTTGTATGACAGTCGGTTGATATTGTGTAACGCGACAGACGGCAGCGTCATTCAAACATCAGAAGCAGAAAAAGCCGAAAGGACAGTTTCTGTCCTATGTAACTGTCAAACGGCTATCCAATATATATAAGTTATTAGCAGTACATACATGCAAAGACAAACTATGATAATAATAGATTACAACAGAAGCACCGTCTTGGAACGATTAAAAAGAAAACAATATTCGGGTTGGGTGGTGGGGTGGGGGAAGCTTAAACCGATTTGACGTGGCCGCAATATTCACCCTTGGTTCTGTCGCGGCTTAGGTGGCTTAGGCAAATTAATTGTGCAGTCCGTGTGAAGGGTTTCTAAAATCGGGAACATAAAAATCAAACGAATACAGAAACGAAACGACGATGATTTCTCGACGGCATGTCATACTTGAAATGTGCCTATACAAATATATTGTAAACTTTAACCATGACAAAAAAAAAAAAAAAAAAAAAACAAAAAAAAAAAAACGAAACTTTTAAGATGGAAATTGTGATTTTTTTTTATTTTTCCTCAAAATATAGATAGCGAACGTGTAAAATATAAATAAAGATTGTGGGTACTCATAAGAATCGCCTCATCGAGGCGGTTCTAACGAGTATCCGCAATCAATACTTGTATATAAGTGGGGTTCAAGGGGTCAAAATGATATAGGCATGTTTTCGTGATGCTGAAGCAAAGGAAAACCAACAACTGGACTCCTGTGGGCCCGACATAATATCTGTCACCAACCGACTCAAAAGTAGGACTAAGTCTTTAAGCTGGAGCCGTCAAAGAGTCTGAGGCTTGACCCACATGCAAAGGGGGAAGCGAAGAGAGTTTCATGTCATGCATTCAGTCTGTTGTGTTACATTAACTTTTATTTACCTATTTTTTACCAACGAGAGTTTTATGAAATTGGGTACTGAAATCATTCGAAGCATATATTGTTTTGAAATGATATACAATTCACCTTAAAGTCCGGTTCCTATAGGCCTTGCTTCGGAAGAGATTTTAGTCGAACATTGAATTTCGAAACTTAATCGAAATGACGACTATAACATTTAGAAAATGCATTTCAGATTTATTTTGGTGTTTATCAAGTTACGGGCAGGGATCTGAAATTTGGACAATGACAGTTTAGGGTGGAGTACTAACTTTTATCTCGAATTAAATAAATAAATAAAAAAAAAAATCATGCCTGCAATAAAGACTTAAAAGAATAATATGGGTAACAAATTTGACGAATTTGTCGAAAGTGATAACTCAATATGGTTTTGTCTTCGATCAAGTCTCTTCTTCTCGGTATTTAAAATAAATGCCCTTCAACGTTATAATTTCACCAAAAATAGCTGCACTCTGCAAGAAGTCGTGGTCTCAAACGCACATAAGTTAAATCAAGCATTTGAGTTAAATCTCCCATTGGTTTTTAAAGAATACCATTATCTTGACCTGGTTATGTATCATCACACAAAAGAACTTTATTTAAACTGAGCGGATGAAATGTCCCTGTCGAATGAAAGAAGGTAATTCATTCTCTTCTAAAATTGGAACAAACAAAGTAGAAATGCTTAGCATCCTCGCGAACTTCCAAGCAGTTGCAGTTCCGACTTTAAGACAAGTGATTTGTATTCTTGTTGATTAATTTTTTTATATATATTTTTTTTGGTCTGGGTTTTACGGCCCTTTCAAGATTATTTCACTCATATCGAGCCGATCGTTAATCAGAGGTGGGCGAAAACCGGAGTACCCGGAGAAAAACCACCTGACCTTCCGTTGCAGAACTTGGCGTCTCACACGTGGCCCGAGCGAGGCTCGAACCTACGGCGGTGAGAGACTGTTGATTAATTCTTTGCGCATTTTCTTTCTTTAGCTTTCTCTCTCTCTCTCTCTCTCTCTCTCTCTCTCTCTCTCTCTCTCTCTCTCTCTCTCTCTCTCTCTCTCTCTCTCTATATTGCAAAGATGTGCAGCTGAAAGTATTTGCGTTTTTCTTGCAAACCGATAATGGCAATAAAGGTGGATTTGTATCATGTTTTTCTATGCCGGTGAGATCCTGTTTATTGAAAAGCGGAATGTAATCTGACAGGTCACAGGTTACTTACGTCATGATAATTATCTATTGATATGATAGTTTAGGGGAAAACGATACTGGGAGAATTTACAAGAGATTCGTCACGTGATTTGAGAATATGCCGAAAAACAATTATATTTTCCCAAATGTCTAGAAAACATTTATAAATAAGTAGAAGTAAAACAAAGATCAGGAATTGATACAATTAACTAACTCCACCCATAAAAGACACCAAAGGGAAAGAAATACAAACATTAAGCGACCAGACCATAATGAAAACCTAAACAAAGGAAGGCCATAAGGACAGTTACTTTCCCACAAAATGGCCATATGGCCATCCAAAATTAAAAGACACAAGTGATACACACAGTAAGTAACAAACAACAACATAAATAAATCGCCACAGAAGAGCCGCCTTGGAACGGTCAGTGGAAGATTTCCACTGGGGGCTTAAATCGATTTTACGTGGCCACAATCCTCGCCCTTACTTCCGACGCGATTTAGACAAATAATTTGTTCAGTCCGCATGAAGGCCTCCTAACTCATCAGTGCAACATCTCCGTGAACACAAAAATCAAAGAACCACAGAGGTGAGACAACGGTGAGGACGCGACAGCAAGAAACCACTGAAATGCTGGAGCAAAAGAAAACCAACAGTTAGACTCCGATGAGCAACCGGAATTTATATATAAAATTTATAAATGAGAACATTATTGTTGTTATTTAGAACCAACGTTTTTACTGTCTTTCAAAACGCAGTGAAACGTGACTGCACTTTTAATAATAGTGAAGTGTTCTTTAATATGATATAGCTTATCATTTAATATCACATAGCTACTTCCAATGTATTCTGCTTCTTGCCATTACGATAATCACTTTCCGACGTATGTTATCAAATGTCAACTACCCCAATGACACATTTGATCATCAAAGTTTGGCCAAACTAATGTGAGAAAAAGATATATTTAATTGTCCTATATTTAATTAGAAATGGAAAAACGATCCGTGGTATAGACAAAACACATATTTCCGTCATTGGTATTATAGTGGTTTTGCCAGAATTGCATTATCAGTGCGCACTCAACCTATATTTGCGCCAGCGTCTGTTCCGCGCTTGCATGTGTACCTGTTTGATATGAACTGAGTATTTGATACTTTTTTTACTACCAACGCTTATCTAGAGTGATGGTTCCTACCCAGAAAGCAGAACTCAGCGAACCTAATGGCTAACCTAACTTTTCGGAACAATTTCAGAAAATTATTAAACGTTACAAACGCATTGTATATAATATAAACGCTATTCAAGAGTCTGCATGCATTGTGTTTGACCCAATTACGGTCCAACATTATGCTTTCCTCTTTAATTGCACGCCGATGTATCGGGTTCAGACTCAATGATAGGTTTGGCTTAAAGATATTAATTAGCAGGTCGGAGCCGAAATTAATGTGTCTGTTGCTTGGTCCAACGGGGTTATACTGTTGGTTTTCTTTTGCTCCAGTGTTCCTGTGGCAACGGATGTCTCAGCGCATTTTTGTTTCGAATCCTCATCCTTGCGCCAACTTGGCTTTAACTTTGATTTATTTGTTTACCGAGTTGATTCACTGATGAGTTAGAAAACCTTCACGCGGACCAAACTTGTTTGAACCAAAGTGAAAGTGAGGATGAGGGCTCGGATCCAGTAATATTTCATGCCCGCTCCATGTCGGTGCTTTTGCTGCGGGTCCTGCATATTTTGTGTTGGTGGTTCGTATTATTTCCCTAACTATATCGGTTGTTACCCCGCTAATTCTGATTCTTCTTCCTTTTTGGTTGTTTTTTTTTTATATAGTTACATATGTCCTATCAATTTACTGTTCGTCCAATTGGTGATTAAGATTCTTGCCCTTATTATGTATATTGACCCCATTTTAGTTATCGTTTTGATATTCTGAGTCACCACCTGCTTGCGGGAGAGCTGCTGACTCGGTTTACATGTGGTCCGTTTTGCTTACTGTCGTCTCTCCATGTTTCGAAATAATTGCCTAGTGATATTGTGGGAAAAATTTGGGATCTAAGTGTATTATTTTCCGATCGTTTCTCTTTTAATTCACACAACACAACTCAGTACGGGTCGCACCATATGAACATGTACGTGCATGAAAGAAAGAAATGAAGAAAGAAAAAGTCAGCCTGTATACCCACTCAGGGAGAATACAACCTACCCGTCTGAATGAAGGAACCATCCATATATACTACAATCTCAATATAACACTGTTCATTGTAATACGGTTTTGTGTGATTAAAAAGTTCACGCTGAATCCCACAAATATAGATTTTATTGAAAAATTACCATAAATGCTTATTCATGATTCTATACAAGTAAACATTTTTGTTTGGCTATAAAGCGGTTGTTTTACTTACACGGTTTCTCCTCTGGACCCCATTGATATGGTTTCATGTACAGATGTTGTGGTGTTAAGTACATCATAGAGTCTGATCATACAGCGCGTAAGCATGGGCTGAACTGAGTCCCAGCTGTGCGTATATGTCTGAAGACTGATTTTTGCGTGGCTCACGATCCGACAGAAATTATGTTATATTATACTGTTATTCGGCCTCTTGCCAATACTGCAGACCTCGGAGCTGTTACTGGGCCAATACGAAATGTCTTGATTAATGACAATTTTAATATTTGACACCATTCAAAACACGATTACTGATATTTGACCTCAGTATTAATACGGATGACCTCCGAACTATACAGGATTGTCAATTAATAAAGGCTTTTATTAATTGACTATCCTGTATTGATCGGATGTCATCCGTATTAACACCAGGCCAACAATTATTAACTGAGGTAAAAAATCAATCAATTAAGAAAATTGTCATTGTTCAAGTAATTTCGCATTGACCCAGTTACAGGTCCTCGGTCAGCTGCATTAGCTCTCGGCCTTCGGCCTCGGGCCAATGCAGCAGACCTCGGACCTGTTCCTTGGCCAATACAAAATTACTTGATTAATAACATTATATTAATAATCAGTCACAAATGTATAGCATTTATGTAGCCAAAACGGTCTGCAACGATTCTTTATTAATTGACTATCCTGTACTGATCGGAGGTCATCCATATTGACACCAGGTCAACCTATATTTAACCGGAGGCCAAAAATCAATTATTATGTTTTTTAATTGTGGCAGTTAAAAATTGACATTAAACAAGTAATTTCATATCGGCCTCGTGCCAATACACCAGATCACGGACCTGTAACTGGACAATACAAAATTACTTGATTAATAACATCATATTATTGAGGCCAATACAGCATACTTCGGGCCTGTAACAAGGCCATTACAAAATTACCTGGTTGATAAAATTATAGAATTACATTGACTGGATGGTTTTCGGACACATCAGTAATGAGGGCAACGTGTGAAGAGACCGACACTTGACAATCCAGCTATACTATCATTGCTGTTGAAGATATGCTCTGATTAGATTAGTCTTTCCCTATACATGTTACAGAAAGCCCTGCGCTCCGATACAATTGCAGAAATGTTTAATGCTTTTAGAATCCGTTTTCATCGATTTTCGGATTACTGATGGACGCCTTAATAGCTATGAATTATTAATATATCGCAAAAAGCTTTCACAGTAACAAACACTGTTACAAAGATTTCGTAATTTTTGATTGAAAAAAAGATGGAAAACAAACTGTAGTTTGGTTATGTAAAAACCCTAAGCGTAATAATGTCAGGAAACTGAGGAAAGTCTAGGAAATATAATACTTGGCAAAATATAAAAAAGTGTGCATTTTCAACATTTATTCTGCGACATGCACGCCGTGTCATTAAGTTAAATAGTCCGTGTAAAATATGTTCTACTTCAAAATAAGGGTTATCCTTTGGAAGTAAAGTATATACCGCAGAACTGAAACGTGTAGAAAGTACAAGTATTTCGTGGCCAGACTAGCAAGTTTCGGCCAATGAGGCCTCATCAAAATTCCACAATGGAATAAATGATCCCAAAGGACAAGAAACTGTAAACTACACTATGATGAAGGACAGGAAGACAATTTGCGACCGCCACAGATTCCCTTAACACCAGGTGTAATGTATCATCACGATAAGGAGTCCGTGAAACAAAGCCCCATCTAAACCCCACTTTATATATAACAAAAATGGGGAATGCGGGTATATATTTCTGCCTTATAATTGCTCGAAAACATAGATTGTGGTACTGCTTAGAACCGCCCCAAAAAGGCGGTTCTAACGAGTACCACAATCTATGCTGAAAGCAGAAATAAGAGAGATGTTACAGTTTTATCCTAACTTTTGTCATTTCTTGCACCATGTTGGACGCCATTATTTAACATGGACATGCTTTCCTAATGTGTTTTTTTATAGAATGAATGGTGTATGACTGTCATTGTGAGTGTCACCACTAACAATTCGGAACAGCCGGAAGAACGCATTTTATATAGAAAAGGCGGAGTCTAACTGTTGGTTTTCTTTTGCTCCAGCATTTCAGTGTTTTTTTGCTGTCGAGCCCTCACCGTTGTCTCACCTCTGAGTTTCTTTGATATTTTTTGTTCACGGAGATGTTGCACTGATGAGTTAGGAGGCCTTCATGCGGACTGAACAAATTATTTGTCTAAATCGCGACGGAAGTAAGGGCGAGGATTGTGGCCACGTAAAATCGATTTAAGCCCCCCAGTGGAATTCTTTCCACTGACCGTTCCAAGGCGGTTCTTCTGTGGCGGTTTATTTATGTTGTTGTTTGTTACTACTCACTGTGTGTATCACTTGTGTCTTTTTATTTTGTATGGCCATTTGGCCATTTTGTGGGAAAGTAAATGTCCTTATGGCCATCCTTTGTTTAGGTTTCCATTATGGTCTGGTCGCTGTGTTTCTTTCCCTTTGGTGTCTTTGATAGGTGGAGTAAGTTAATTGTATCGATTCCTGATCTTTGTTTTACTTCTACTTTACAAAGGGGTAAACATACGTAGGTTGTTGGTGATCGTCAGAACCACCTAAAATATGAATGGTATCACAGACTTTCACGAAGAAAGTATCACAAAGGCCTGCTAGCATAATGATGGCGGTAAATTGAGTTGTGACGCTTGTTGGATGCAGTAAGCCTAGAACACTTGTTCGTTTGTTTGTTGCCGTCAATATTATTTAGGTAATTTTGGAGACGTTAATTCCAGTGTTGTGGGGCTTTTACCCTACACTGAGATGCAATGAAATCTCAAGCCTTGTCGCGTAATGAAACCGACTCGCACCACTTTGCTTGAACAGGCTTAGACCATCTAATGGATAGTACTTGCGAAAAGAGACGACACGTACAGATACGCCCGAGAAGAAGCTAACCATTTTCGCGTTATGTCCGCGTAACTCACGCGCATTGCTTGCATGTAAAATTTTCGCGTTTCAATACGCGGTTCATCGCGTTCATACGCGATTGCAACGCGTTTAATATCTGTCAATGAAAGTGATTTTCCAAAACGCGTTGGATAAACACAATACGCGTTTATATGCGAACGAATTCCAACGACAGGTAGAGGACGATAAACGCGTGAGTGCGAGAGGACACGGGCCAATCAAAATCCTCTTTGCTCGTTATTTTGACTCTCATTTTTTATTTATCGTTCATGCATTAATAGCGGCATCGGTCTGTCTTATCAGTAGTGATTCCTTAGGATAAACAAACACAATTACATTTACATTTAAAGACATATTTTGGATTGCATAATACCCAAATGACTGGCAGTTTAGAGATAATACACACTCAGGGTACTCTGAGGAATGTCAAACAGGTAGGGGACCAAGAGAGGGTAATCATTAACGCTGGGATATGTGTTTGACAAGTCACGTCTATTTACTTGTTTGTGGGCACTCATCAGAACCGCCTTGTCATGGGTTTTTTGTTTTTTCTAACACATCTCGAAAACACACCTATATAATTTTGACCCGGCTAAGCCCCACTTTTATATAGTAAAACTGGCGTTAAAGGGGGTACATATTATTCTTCTAATCTTATTTCTGCACGTAATATAGATTAGAATATTGGTACTCGTCAGAACTGTCTCGCCAAGTCGGTTCTAACGAGTACACACAACCTATGTTTTATACAGACATATTAAAATCATCGGAAAATGCTCAGTTTTGGTGGTAACAAATTCAGTTTTGTATAGGCGTATTTTCGTTATAAAATATACCCACAATCTCTGTTTGGAACAAAGAGAAATAGATAAATTAATGTGAGGAAAATGTGGTAGACGCCTGTAAAAACACACATTTTTTAAAGTTTATAAAGTGTAGCACCAGTTCACACGCAAAAAACTAGGCGTCTGATCAGGGCCTACATTGTTTCCAAAAGCTTCAGTCATTTTCAAAATAAATTTTGAAGAAATACACAACCTCACAATCTTAAATTTGGAAAGGGGCTCGTGCTATTTTCAATGTTGGAGAGTCCATTTTGCCCCAGTTGGCAAAAGGTGAAGACCCAGATCAAACGCAGCAGAGTTAAGCGTCTGATCAGGACCTACATTGTTTGCAAAAAGTTTAGGCATTTTTTACCAAATTTTAAATTTCGAAGAAAATACACCCTCACACAATTAAATTTTGAAATGGGCTTGTTCTATTTACAAGGTGGAAGATTCCTTTTGGCGCCAAATGGAACAAAAAGAAACAGACCCAGATTAGTCGCAGCAGATCAGGGTCTACATTATATGCAAAAAGTTCAGGTATTTATCAAATGAATTTCGAAGAAAACACAAGCTGATTCTACTTCACTTTGAAATGGATTAGTGTTATGTGTAAGATGGAAGATTACATTTGTTAAAAATATGGGCTAATTAAACAAAATAAATGACAATTACAAAAATAAATAATGAAAAAAATGGGCCGCTTCTATCTATCTATTTATCTCTATATACTGCCTCACGCCCTCTGTGAGTGACTGAACATGAATAATTATTTCCGAAATCTTTGAAGAAAAGACATCCTCGCACTCTTAAATTTTGAAATGGTCTTGTGCTATGTTCAAGGTGGAAGGTGCCATTTGGCGCCAAATAGCAAAAAGTGCAGATCAAGATCATACGCAACAGCATTAGGCGCCTGATCAGGGCCTACATTGTTATTAAAAGGTTTAGACATTGTCAAAATGAAATTTTAAAGAAGACACAACCTTCAATTGGTCTTGATCTATTTACAAGGTGGAAGATCCCATCTGGCGCCAAATGGCGAAAATTGCAGATCCAGATCAGATCTAGCAGAAGTAGGCGTTTGATCAGGACCCACTTTGTTGCAATAAGTTCAGGCCTTTCCCAAAGCATACATGTTGAAGAAACCACAACCTTTGAAATGGACTTGTTCTATTACCAAGGTGGAAGATTCCATTTGTCTCCAAATGGCAAAAACGTGCAGACCCAAATCAGACGCAGCAGATGTAGGCATCTGATCAGGGCTGGAAGTAGGCATCTGATCAGGGCCTACATCACATACAAAGGGTTAAGACAATTGCAAAATAAAATTTTAAAGAAAACACAACCTTCAATTGGTCTTGAGCCATTTACAAGGTGGAAGATCCTATTTGGCGCCAAATAGCGAAAATTGCAGATCCAGATCAGACCTAGCAGAAGTAGGCGTCTGATCAGGACCAACTTTGTTTGCAAAAAGTTCAGGCCTTTCCCAAAGCAAACATTTTGAAGAAACCACAACCTTTGAAATGGACTTATTCTATTATCAAGATGGAAGATTCCATTTGTCTCTAATTGGCAAAACAGTAAAGACCCAGATTAGACGCAGCTGAAGTAGGCATCTGATCAGGGCCTACATCCAATATAAAGGGTTCAGGCATTTCCGAAATAAATTTCGAAGAGAACACAACCTGATTCTCCAAAAATTCGAAATGGACTAATGCTTTATATAAGGTGGAAGATTCCGTTTGGTAGAAACTAGGGTTAATTTAACAAATCAAAAAAGAAACATAAATACAAAAATAATTAATTTAAAAAAAATGACCGTTTCTGTGAGTGAAAGAATATGAATTATTTCGGACATCTAGAATAAGTGGCGATAATGAGGTGTTGTTTTAAACAGTTATTTTTATAACTCCAAGTTGCACATGGATATCATAAAACATTTGGTCAATAAACATCCTGTATTTTTACAGTCAACTTCAATCACTATGCAGTGTACCTATGTTTTTACCTTTTACCCCCAGACAAATGTTAATGTAAATGTCATTTTTTTTCGGAAAAAAATCAGATATGTAAAAACTGAAAATAAATCTGAAACAAGGAAAATTTGAAAGAAATAAAAAAGGAAATAAAAAGAACGATAAGTGCGAAATAGTAACGCAAGATCGATTGGTTGCTTTTGAAACGCGAAGCAGTCTGTGAATGCGCACTATCCGCGTTTTCGACACTCAGGTTTGATTGGCTGATAAACAATCGCGATTTATGCGCAATATCGCGTTATTTATAAAAGCAATTGATTGGCTAAAATGTCATTCGCGCGAGTGGGAATCTCGCGCGATACAAATGCTTAACAAATGCGTAGCAAACGCGCGTGCGCTGTAAACTTTCACTCGAGCGTACCTGTAAACATATTCATGCAAAATGTTGCACAGGTGTCGCCTTCTCATCCTAAGTTTGGTTAAACATATTTATTCTAGTTTGATGTACAACCTTCATTTGGTACAATTTTGGGATTGTGGGATTGGAATGAACATCATGTTAACAAGTCCGTGTAATCAGCACCCCTCTAAGCCCCACTTTATACAGAGAAAACTGGGGTTCATAGTGGTAAACATTATTATTCGTATTTCTGCTCCAAGACGGTTAGAGCACACTCAACCTACGTTTGGAGTATAAAAAGGAGGGCCAAGATGACCTGATTTCAAGATGTCATATAGCTCTGAAAGTCATGTGGGTGACAGCCATTTCATGAAGCATAACAGTTGCATTTTTGATTGAAATTGGCCAAGAGGTATAGGAGAAGTTCTTTTATTTATTTTTGTTTATCTCTGATAGCCTTTTTGCTCATCGCAGCAGAACGATTTTACCTAATTTTGGTAGGGAGTCACTTAGGCAACATTCCTGTGAAGTTTGGGTCAAATTGACTGAAGGGTTGAGTAGTTCACATTTAAAGCAAACCATCATCATCTTTCTATGTTTTAGCTCTGGCGGCCACTTTAATCTTCGGATTGACCTATTTACTATTTTGGTACAGAGTCACTTAACAACATTCCTATAAAGTTTATATGAGATAGGCCCAAGAGTAGGGGAGGAGTCGTCGTTTATTTTTCTATTTTTATCTCTGGCGGACATCGTGTTCATCTGAGCGGGATGATTTTAACAATGAGGGTAGGGAGCAATCTAAGCAACATTCCTGTGAAGTTTGAATTCAATTGGCTTAAAGGTTAGGAGAAGTTCACATTTGAAGCAAATGTTTAAGGTTTTCTATTTTTAGCACTGATTCTTTGATTGAGGTTCAGATAAACAACATTCCCGAGAAGTTTGAATGAAATTAGGCCAAGGGTACAGGAAGAGGTTTTTCGTTTTTTAGCGCTTGCGACAATCTTGTTCATCGGAGCGAAACGATTATAGTTGTTTTGGTAGGGAGCCACATTGGCAACATTGCTGTGAAGTTGGAATCATATTGCCCTAAGGGATTAGGAAGAGTTCACATTTGAAGCAAATTTTCGTTTTGCTATTTTAGCTCTTGTGACCTTTTTGCTCAACAAAGCGATTAACAGATTAACTATTTGTGTAGAGGGTCATCAATGCAACATTCGTGTGAAGTTTGAATCCAATTGGTCCAAGGGTTGAGGACGAGTTTGCCGTTCAAGCAAATCGTTGCCTTTTTTATTTTTAGATCTGGTGGCCATTTTGCTCATCAGAGCGGAACCGTTTTAGCTTATATACTAGGGGATCACCTGGGCAACATTCCTATGGAGTTTAAATGAAACAGGCCCAAGATTATATTAGAATTTGACGTTTGAAGATTTTTCCAAATCTAGTTGTGGCGGCCATCCTGCTCATCAGTTAAATGATTTTAGCTAGTTTGGTAGGGATCAACCTAGGCAACATTCCTGTGCAGTTTGAATAATATTGGCCCAATGGTTTAGGAATAGTTCACATTTGAAGCATATTTACGACGTTTGTCTATTATTAGGTCTGGCAGCCATTTGGCTCAGTTTAGCTTTTCTGGTAGAGAATCACTTAAGCAACATTCCTATGATGTTTGGATAAAATTGGCCAAAGGGTAAAGGAGGCGTTGTCGCTTAAAGATATTTATATTTTAGCTCTGGTGTCCATCGTGTTCATCAAAGCAGAATAATTTCAGCTATTTTGGCAGGGAGTCAACTAGGCAACATTTCTGTAGAATTTGAATCAAATTAGCTCAATGGTTTAGGAGAAGTTCGGGTTTGAAGCCAATTTACGACATTTTTCTATATTTAGCTCTGGCGACCATATTTTTCTTCAGAGCGGAATGATTTTAGATATTTAATAGGAATCTACCTGGGTAACAGTCTTCAATTTGACTCAAGGGTTTAGGAGGAGTTAGCATTTGAAGCAAATTTGCGTGTTTTCTGTTATTAGCTCTGACGGCTATTTCGCTAATCGGAGCGGAAGCGTCTAAGTTGTTTTTGTCATCTAAGCAACATTCCCATGAAGTTTGAATGAAACTGGCATACGCATACAGGAGGAGATGTTCGTGTTCTATTTTTAGACACAGCATCGGTAAGTAAATTGTACTTGTTCAAATTTTAGAACAAGTATGATAAGGAGTTTAGGTGTCGGGATACTTAGGGTGAACACAGTATGACCAACTGTTAATCTAGGATTTCTTCATTCGAATTTCAATTTGTTAGAATTGCAATTTTGTTGGACTCTGCTTTGTAATTGAGGGCAAGGATTGTATATTCATAATCTCCGGAGTTGAAATCGCCATTAGATTTATTTTCTTCTGGACTTCATAAGACACATTTCGTGTTGGTGCTCGTGATGTTTAGGTTTTTTATTTGCGTGTGCCTCCATGTTGTTAGGTATGTCTCCATATTGTTAAGTATGTCTCTTCTTTCAGTCGCGTGAAATGGTTTTGTTCCGTGTTCATTTGATTTCCTGAGTAAATGTTTTTTTGTTTTTTTTTTTGTTTGTTTGTTTTATTTTTTGTTACTTTTTTTTTCGTGACTCGAACGTTTGATTGACCATAACTATTTCTAGGCCACAAATATTATAACTGACTGCAATTACACGGACCAATTCTTACACATGCAGTTTTACATTATCTATTAATAGAAGTGTGCAGCAAGAAAAGGATATGTATGTCACATTTTGATTGAGAACAAGTTTTCGCATAGACCATTTGTGAAAGAATTTAAGCTTGATGCTGATTACTCTGCATACAAATTAAAAAAAAAATCATTTGAGCCCCGCCAAGCGAATTTGTATCTTCGAGCATTCCGTCATGACAAATTTTAACTGCACATGCCCAGCCATTCAGAGGGGCCAGGGATATGGCTTTCTGTCTGAAGGTTCCTCTTGATTCACTGCTTATATGAGCGAGCAGCGAGGGTTCTGGCGAGACTGCGCGGATGCGCAGGCTCGCCTGAACCTTCGCTGCTCGCATAGGCGATAAGTACCAAAATCGCTTGACGGGGCCCATTCGGTGATATTATAAGGGTGTGTAAGGATCATAGTGTTGGCTTGGGAAGATGGTGTTTTCTTTGTATGGGAAGCTGTGTTTCAAATGTGCCAACTTGTACATTTTTTGCTGTGCCCTGACTTTGGAAGCAATACACAGACATTATGCTACTTTAAAAGATGTATAATGGTTTTAAGCACTTTAGTCACAAAAATGAATATATATACTTAGCTGCCCACAAGAAATTGTTCTATTTTGTTTCTTGTAATTACTACATCTAATACTATCAATTAATAACATAATAAAAACGATGATTTCTTATTCTAACTACTACTACTAATTATAATACTAAAAATGATGATAATAATTATACTCTTTAAACTACTACTTCCTCTACCACTACTACTACTACTACTACTACTACAACTACTACCGATACAACTACTACTACTTCTAATGAGGATCGATCCTGGGCTTCTATATACTTTCGGATGAGCCTTTAAACCGTATGACCTTAGCTGTTGGTGGGACGTCAAACTGAAACACTCACTCACTCACTCAGTCTACTTCTAATGAGAATAATGATTTTAATAAATAAAACGATCAGAATAAAACTTATACTCTTTCTACTTCTTCCACTACTACATCTTATACTACTGCTATTATGATTAATATTATTTTATTATTATCATCATTATTATTAACGTGATCATCGGAAAATAAATTGGATAACCATTAGCTAGCATTACGATAACACACCCGTGCGTCATAGTGCATTTGTACATCCCCAAAAAACGGTCAATTTGCTTTAGAAAATTTGTGATATTTTTCTTGTTAATACTCAAAACATAGGTTGTGGGTACTCGTTAGAACCGCCTCAATGAGTCGGTTCTAACGAGTACCCACACCCTATGCTTAGGAGCAGAAATAAGGAAAATAATGTATACCCCCGTAAACCCTAGTTTTCTACATATAAAGTGGGGTGTAAGGGGGTGTTTATTTCACGGAGTTGTTAGCGTGATGGAAGTTTGTTGGAAAGTACATTCGAAATAATAATAATAATAATAATGATAATAACACTAATACCAATGTTTAAACACGGCATTAATGGACTCGTGTTGTTCTTGGTGCGAAAAAGGAGGCTGCAAAGTATGAAGAAGACAAATCTCTTTGCAGGTTGCTCTTGTCGGTTTGTTTTTTCGCTAAGGCTATGCCATATGTTCAATAATTGTCGAAGTTAACTAAATTTTATACTGCTAAATTCTACACAGCTTTCCACAAATACAAACTGTCAATTCAGATAATCAATATGTCATATTCAACGAAAGAAACAAAACAAGACATCCGGTTTTGTTGAATTTGATACTGCGAATTTAGTGTTACTGTTGACACAGTCTAGTAATTCTACTTTATAACCATTGAAAAATTTAACGGTTTTAATAATGAAATATCATTTCCTGTTCCTTTCAGAAATAGTAGAGTGCAATTACAACCAAGTCCTTGGCGTGGCACTGTGTGTCATCTGTTGTGACTGAGTATCATACGGAACAGAACTAAGTCGCGAGTTTTCTATTTCTTCCAATCATAAGATCATTATTACTGATGTAACGTAAATACGGTTTTATATTTTTTTTTATAAGGCCAGAGTCAATGGCAAGTCGAAGGTCTGGCCTTAAAACATTTTGAGTCAGCGCACGACAATATCTACAATTATACCTACGTGACCTTTAAATAAAACGCTAAAAAAAAACAAAAAAAAACAAAAAAAACAGAAAAAGACGAAAATTTGAGACTCGGTTTTATTGAGTCTCTTCATACACCGCAATATAGTTTGCAAGGCTTCATACGCCTCCTAGCACTGGCTTAAGCGATATTCGATTTTCAAAGTAACCAGAATGGGCTCAATGATTCCAAAGGAAAAGAAATTATGATCTGCACTTCGATGAAGCACGGGGAGGCTTTTTACGGCCACCACACGGCACTAAACACCCGCTGCAGTGGTGTAAAATAAAGAAAGCTAAAAGGTTACCTTTGGAAATAAAAAAAAAACACATTAAAGAACGATAATCAAAGACTCATCCACCCAATAAGACAAGGGTTTTCGTTTATCTCACTTTGTATCATCACGAAGGCACGCCTATACATTTTTACCCCCCTTAAATCCCACTTCTAACAGAGGTATACATTATTTTCTTATTTCTGCTTAAAACATATCTATTGAGCAGAAACATACAAAAATATCGGACTTCAGAGTGTGGGAATGTGTGGTGGCGGTAAAACAGCTCCTTGCCCTACATCATAGTGTAGATTATATTTTCGTGTCCTTTGGGATCATTGATTCAATTGTGGAATTTTGAAAATATCTGAGGGCCACTGATGAGGCCTAATTGGCCGAAACTAGCTAGTCTGGCCCAGAAAACAAATACACTCCGTGTTTTTCAGTTCTGTGGTGTATTCCTTGCTTCCAAAGGATAACTCTTTTATAGAACATATTAAACTTCACTGCAGCTGGTGTGTGGGAATGTGTGGTGGCGTTAAAGGCATTTATTCTTGATTATTCAGGACAATCATTTCATTGCATAATATTATCTAGCCCTCAGTGCTGACTGAAGAGAAGCCCTCTGTCTTCAACAGGTAAGGGGTCTCCTTGGGGAAAATCAATACTTTACTAACTATTGACTAGAGTGTACATTATTGATTTCCCCTTAAGTGCCTCAATTATGGGATTCACAAGAGCTACTAATCACCCTACCACAGGGGGCAATAAAACAATTATGAACAAACGGTATGTCCTACTGTGACAAGAATAAATGCCTTTAAAACGTCTCCCTGCCCTACATCATAGTGTAGATTATATTTTCTTGTCCTTTGGGATCATTGATTCCATTGTGGAATTTTGAAAATATCTGAGGGTCACTGATGAGGCCTAATTGGCCGAAACTAGCTAGTCTGGTCCAGAAAACATATACACTCCGTGTTTTTCAGTTCTGTGGTGTATTCCTTGCTTCCAAAGGATAACCCTTTTATAGAACATATTCATATATGAAAATCTTCAGTTTTGGGTGGTTAAATTTCCAATATATTTGAATAGGTGTGTTTTCGTAATGTACCCCTGGGTGCTATAGAAGCAAAGACTGGTGCGGCTACACAAATACAGACTGGTCTAAGTATTCATTTGTGATTTTGAGGGTTTGTCGCGATAAATGATCCATGACTTCAGTTTTTCTGATACCGCTAAATGCATTATGCAAACATGCCTATTCAAATTTACTGGAAATTTTACCACTAAACCCGAAAATTTTCCGGTTTAGTATTCTAATATTTTTCGTTTTTCTGCTCAAAACTGTAAACCCCAGTTTTAAAATATAAAAGTGGGGTTCAAGGGGGGTCAAAATTATATAGGCGTGTTTTCGTGTAGGAAACCCCTGGGGCTATACTTGATAGACTACACGAATGCGGGCTGGTCTATTTCTTCATTTGTGCTTGTGAGGGTTTGTCGCGATAAATGATCAATGACTTCAGTTTTTCTGATACCTTTTTATCATCAACACACATTACGCAAACACGCCTATACAAATACATTGTCACCTTTATCGCCGAAAAAAATGACAATTTTAAGCTGAAAAATTTTGATATTTTTCTTATTTCTTCCCAAAACATATATTGCGGGGACTCGATAGAACCGCCTCGTTGAGGCGGTTCATTCGAGTACCTACAATCTATGTTTTTGAGCAGAAATAAGAAAAATAAAATATACCCCCTTCAACCCTATTTTTACTATATAAAAGTGGGGTTCAAGGGGGTCAAAATTATAGAGGCGTGTTCTCGTGATGTATGTTGTTTGTACTTAATAGAATCCCTTTGTAGCGCCGCTTAGTGTCCACACAACGCTTAGTATCCATATGAACAGCGTTGTAGTGTTCATATGGACACTAAGCATTGCGTTGTGTGGACACTAAACGTTGATCAAACCATTAAAATCCTCTACAAACAGACGGAGCTTAAAATTCCGCAGAAACCTCTGGCGAACAAGTCTTGTTCGCTCTAATTACGATCTGTGTTGTGCTGCAGTAGTTTCAGGATAATCGCACTTCATGTAAACCATTTAGCTGATTCAATTTGTAATGGACTTCCCCGCCATGAATGTAAATAAGCCTGCTATTGAAAATATGTGCAAGAGGAAGATTGACAATGAGCCAGGCTATAGGAAGATGTCAAAACTTCATGTAACATCTTGTGAATGGTGTCCTCAAATTGTGTTCAGTTGCCTGTGTGGAAATGCGAGCGCGCGTGTGCGTACGAGTGCGTACGGGTGCGTACGGGTGCGTGTGCGCGCTTGTGTGTGTGTGTGTGTGTGTGTTAGAGAGAGAGAGAGAGAGAGAGAGAGAGAGAGAGAGAGAGCGCAAATTTACCCCATTCACGGACAATTAACAAGCGCATTCATTCTTTATCACCAAAATGGTTACATTTCTGAAAGAGTCGTGATACCCTATAATCGTCAACAACACATTGCTCTATCATCTGAGTTATAACTTTGTGCATTTTTTTTCATATCTCCAAAATGTTCCTTTTTCTGGTGAAATTCTGTGAATATATGTTTCATATTTATACTCGAAACATAGGACGTGGGTGCTCGTTAGAACCGCCACATTGAGGCGGCTCTAACGAGTACCCACGATCTATGTCTTGAAACAGAAATATGAAAAAAGTACACCCCCGCAAACCCCAGTCTTATATAAAATCGGGTTTAAAGTCCTGTTCACTGCGCGGACTTGTTGATGAAAATTTGTTTGCGACAGGGGTAGTTCGAACCACTGGGTGTCAGGATTAGGATATGAGCCGGGACACAGCTTTTCCTGCAATTTACATGTGCGTCAAGCGGAGAATCAGATCAGCCTGCGCATCCATATAGTCTTGCCAGAGACTTCTTTTGCTGACTGAAGGAGCATTGCGCCCTTAGCTATCATGCGCGATGCGCAGGCTGATCTGAGTCTTAATGGATGTCAATCCGATCTTTTATGAAATATCGGTATGTTGTGTGTACTCATTGAAATTGCCTTGTCGAGATTCATTTTCGTCATTACATTGACAAAACTCACTAAATTATCCATGTATCATCGGAAGCTATTAGAAAAAAAATTCTAATACGTGTTGAAATCACCCATGATTACACACGAAGCATCGGTGTTTGACCTAATGAAGTTATACCCTTATCTTGGTAGGCTGCTGGATACCAGACTGCTTGTTACTTGCCTAAAACAAGCCACAGACAAGGACTTTAGTTTTAATACGACATTTATTACTTTGCTTGAACGTTGTGTTAGCGTCGACTTAAAATTGTGAACGACATAAAGGTCGTAACACAGAAAGACGCTTAGCTAAAAAAATGCTTTCCGTGTGATTCAAACACGGGCGATCCAATGCTCAAACCCCACCATTGAGTCAAAGAGTCGTCTCCATGACGCGGTTGTCGGAGACTTGTCATAATCTTATAAGTTACATGACATTGTATGCACAATCTACCAACTTTACATTGATTCATTGATTGTGTCGGGGTTTAACGACACGTCAACAATTGTGGGTCATTTGTGTCGTCTTCCAGAGAAAAGGAGAACAGATATAGAAGAGATAGCAGATGAGATGAAAGTAAGGGACGGAGGAGGAAGAAGTAAAATGGAATTTTAGAAATAGAAGAAGAAGAAAAATGATTTCCGCTCTGCAGTCGACAGCAGGCCTTGCCCATTCGTTGGACGCCCTATTGATGCTTTCCCACCCCTCCGCCATCTTATCTACCAACTTGAAGGCCTGCAGATAAGAGTTACCGGTCGTAACAGTGCTGGAAAAAATCATATTTCAAACCATTTTGTTTTATAGCTTAGATTGTGTTTGCCTTAATTTCTGATTCAGTTGGATTAATCCCTGTGGAACGATCACTTAACGATTCCAGTCGGCAGCGCATGGAAGACAAAAAATGTTAAACGGATGATGGTGTAAAGATTTGCAACTGATTCGGTTTAGTGTATTGATCTGACTAAGTCGCAGAAATTACGATTGCTTCTCTGCGTCTTGAAATCAATTACGGTGCCAGCCTTAGCGACTTAATGAGAATGAACAGACCGGTATGGAGCATTTCCTGACATCAAAGAAACAACGCGTGCACTTCCGTGAAGGCTGGTCTGATTCAGCCTCAGCCGTATGTCAAATCCGTTTGTTGACATGTCGCCCCGTCTCATTTAGTCATTTGTTTTTACAGCTAGAGCATCCTGGGTCCCGCCCCTCGATCGGAAGGCCTTTCAACTTCCAACATGATGTATGCTGTAATTATTGCGCGCTATCATTCTCAATCAAAAATGAAATCTGGTCTGTAATTTTGTTCAACACACGCTGATCTCCATGTTTTTTTTCCAGTGTGACACGACGGCACGTTTGTTCAAGGGCCACCTAATGGAATTGTGAATCGTTTGGGAGAATGCGGTTTTATAGACCAGCTGCGTTGAGTGAATTAACTCTTTCAACCCTACCATTCGCAAGTGGACTTATTCAAGCTGTGTATTTTGGACACGCCCATTCGTGTAGATTTTTAGTTCAGTCTGAAACATTTGCAGTGTGGGAACCAGTGTAGATCAAGATGGGACGGCTCATACGAGCCGTCCCATCAATATCTACACTGTTTGCATAGGCATATGTACCACTTTAAGGGACTGAACGAGTTAAAATTCGGTAATACTCTTTGCAATGACGATACAAACAAAGAGAAATCTCAGACTGCATTTGAAACCGGTGAACATTAAAGAATCGTTGTATTAAAATCATGGTGAATAAATGAAGCGAAGTCAGGCAAACAGGTTTCGATTCGAGTAAGGTTATTTTGGACAGCGGGGAAATTTGAATGAAAACCATTAAAAAACGCCGGCCCTCATTCATTTTCCTGCATACATACAGAACTAACCAGAATAAAATAATATACTCCGAATATTGTATTTTCTATCTAGATTGTTTTCTTATCCATGAGTTAGGGGATTTGTTCTATTCTAGCGGTTCAGAAAAATGGGCTGAGGCAACTTACCAGGTGCCGTTCTAACGTCGAAACAACGGAAAGAAGCACATCCGAAAAAATCGAACCCGGGCCGCTCGGGTGTAAGCCCAGTTTAATTACTGAGCCAAAGAGTCGACTCCCTGACGTAGCTGCCAGAGATTGGCTATAAAGCTGTAAGCCATGCATATTAACCTGAGGTAGAAAGTAGGATTTGCCGTCCGTTACAACACTAATTAAGAATGTCGTCAGAATAACGTCACCTTTGCAGCTCCGCGTGCAATACCTAATAGCTTTCGAGAGAGGTCGGTAGAATCCGTGAAATGGAAAAAAAAAAAAAAAAGAAAACAAAAGTTTATGGTTTGGGAAGGGGAAATAACTAAACATCTGACTGCAAGCCCTCGGTAAAACATGGTTCCCGACTTATTCGTTAGCCTTCTAACCAGGGTTTGGAACTGTATGTCTGCAAAACACAAACACGTGTTTGCCTTTCCCAAGATTGTTACGTCTCATCGCGATAACAAGTCCGTGAAGACCCCTCTAAACTCCACTTTATATAGAGAAAACTGGGGTTTACGGGGTGTATATTATCTTGCTTATTTATGCTCAAAAACATAGATTGTGGGTACTCGTTGAAACCGCTTCATTGAGGCGGTTCTAAAATAAGGCGGTTCCAACAAGCACCCACCATCTATTTTTGTAAGCAAAAATCAGAGATAGTTTATCATTTTTACCCAAAATTTGTCATTTCTGACACCATGGTGGGCGCCATTTTATCATACGGACATGTTTTCGTAATCGATGTCGATTGTCTTTTCGTCTTAGCATCATTCGGCATAATATATACTGTATCTGCGTTTTCTCAGTAATACATCAGCTGAAATCCCAGTAATGCAGTAATGCAGGACTTGAGTCTCTGAAATTTCAACTTTGAAATGTTAAGCAAAACCAATCTGCATGACTGAATTCAGTATGTTTATACAACTGTATCGTGCATTTACAATTGCAGCGGGTAAAGTCGCTTATTAGTAGTGGATAAGCCATTATGAAACTACTCCCATGTCAGAAAACGGCGTATTTAACCCTTTTTTGTACCAAATGGAATCTTCCTCCTTATATATAGCAGGAGTCAATTTCAAAATTTAGGGGTGTCAGTTTATGATTTCTTCAAAATCTATTTTGAAAATATCTGACCTTTTTGCAAACAGTGTAGGTCCTGATCAGACGCCGCGTTCTGTGGCGTCTGATCTGGACCTACACTGTTTGCCAGGGTACCCGTTTTGGGGTCTCCGGTACAAAATAGGTTAATCTGTCTAGAACTATAGCATTATTTTCAGATGAAAACATTACTATTTTTCTTGTTTATATGATCCAAACATAGGTTGTCAGGTGGTTCTAACGAGTACAAACAACCTATGTCCGGATCAGAAATAAGTACAATAATGTATACCCCCGTGTACCCCAGTTTCTTCTATACGAAGTGTGGTGTAGAGGGTTGTTCATGTTCTTACTAGTCTGAGCCAGCTCAAGACATTATCCACAGCTGACATGCGAGACGAGGGAAGACGCTTATCAGCCTGCACTTCACCACAATCTGAGCAAAGTTATGGTTGTTTTATATCTTCCGGGATATCCAAAGAGACTAGCTTTATGCACTGGTTGAAGAAACAGTTTGGGCTGCATGGTGCTTCCATAAATACCTGAAACCGACTGCACATGTGCTCAGGCGAAGTGGTGCGAGTCGAACTGTCAGTGCATGTAAACGCAATTCGTTTTATTAGGCGGCAGGGCTTGAGATGTCATTTCATCTCAATGTCGTGTAAAAGTCCCACAAAATTCGAAGCAACGTCTCCAATGTTGACGGGGACGTTAACCATCAATTCTAACAAAACAAAACATTTGGGTGTAATCTTCATCGCTGTTTTACATGACATTTTCTGTTCCATTACACATTTGTTCTATTTCAGCTGTCATAAAAAAAAGAATCTTGGAGGGGTGGATCGAAAAATCCATCCCGATGATTAATATTTGCCACCACGAGGCTTGCCAAGGGACAGTGATCTTAAAGGACGGATGTTTATATGTATCCCTCACACCCATGTCAGATTCACTTTTGCTTCTGAAAGCGGAGGTTTAAGTAATGCATTCCACACTGGTCAATACATACGCACAGGCTGCGTAGCGGTCGCATAGGCTTCGTATTTTGGACGCATAGGCTTCGATGAAAAATGGCGGATGACAGTTCGTCAATGCAGGTAAGAAACGGTTTTTACGTCAATCTAAATGTTGTATAGCGTTGTCCAGTACTGACATCTGCCTTACGGACCACTTTATTAACGTGCGGCTTCGTCTGTTGCAAGAAAAAGTTTGAAAAACGGACTATAGAAAAATAGACCAAAAAAGAAATTTGGCATTCAACACAGATTCACCTGTACTTTCACTTTCGCCCGGTCGCCCTATGTAACTACACGTTTTTGGTTGGTGTTCTGGCCGATAAATTGTGAATAATAATAATGAAATCGAAAAGCTAACATGCAACTTTCGTCACATTTTTTGCGAAAAAGAAAAATCATGATATTTCGATACAACGAACGTAGCTTCGTTACCTATTACAACGCAGAGGCTGCGAACTAAATTTGAAAGCCCTGAATTATGCAGTATAATAACGAATGATATTGAATTAATATCAAGAAATGAGCCAACCAGCGTTAGTTGCTGATGCTAAAGACATTCTGCATCATTTATACCCAACACATTTTCATTCTCAGCTATGCAAATACAACATTATGATTTGAATGCCTAAATCTGTCAAGTTACAATTATTTACACTACCGTTCATAAACTTGGCAAGTCTTCGCCAAATCTATTAAGCCAAATAATATTTACACTGTATGAATTTCTGTCGTGTTTTTATTACAACGCACGTTGCTTAGGAATTTACGACGTGCAGGTTACAGAGATGGGCAGACGCATTACGAAATCACGCCTATTAAAATACCACTAAAAAGATAAAAACATTCAGATAAAACATCCTGATAGTTTTGATATTTCTGCTCGCCCGGGCCAGGCGGTTCAAACGCGTATCCACAATCTGTGTTTCTGAGAAAAAATAAGGAAATATAATAAATGCAGAAAATCTGTCAATGTACACTACCGTTCATAAACTTGGTAAGTCTGTCTTCGTCAAATCTGTTAAAGGAGACAGGAAAGCGATAATCTGTTACAATAAATAGGTAAACATCAATAAACCCTTTCTTCTACTGAATATTGCAGGTTTCTAAGTGGTCTGATAAGGATTTTATCACTGTGTAATCTCCAGCCATTTACTCTGCTAAAGAACTGACCTTGAAAATTCCAATTAACCACAGATATGCCCTGACGTCATCCATGAGGAATCTAGAAGCTTGGCGTGTACTGAATAGGCAGATCTAGCAATGTTGGGGTTTAAAACAGAATCTTAAAATGGAACAAAATAAGCAAGAACTGGCCACTCTTTAAGGGGACTTCACTTTAGATATTAAGCCTTATATGTTTGAGTCCAGGGAAATTTGTGACCAGGAATTTAGTGAGGGAAGCAGCAGCTCTGTAGATAGCTATCTTACATGTCAATCACAACAATTGTCGTCTGCATAGTCATCTGCTGCTTTCTTTAAATGTTACCTGAACCAATCTAAGTCTGATCCAGTCTGATCTTGGTCCACACTGTTTGCCTATAAGCGAAAATATTATTTAAAAAAGAAAAAAAAAAAAAAAACTTTAAGAAGATTCAGCAGACAGTATAAACAGGGGCCATTTTACAATTCATGTTTTTCTTACGGTTGATTCGTCCGGGTTTCCACCAATGCGCACTCATGAGCACTCTTAAAATGGAGATAGCAGTCTTCATTTTTGATTGGGTGTTTATGGATTTGCCTAACTGATATAGGAAAATGAAACAGCAACCAAAGTAGCCAAAGCTAGCCATTGGCTCCGGATGAATTCGGCCTAGGTTGGTAACCCTAACGAACGGTTGTATGTCAATTCATTATTGGTAGGGAATCCTCTCATGTCACAGCGCATGACTCAGTGGAACCTTTTCGTTTGTGTTGATGTAAACGTCCCCGACAACATCATTCAGGTCATTTTTGAGACATTGTTTCCGAATTTATGGGACTTTTACCCGACACTGAGACGAAATGACATCTCAAACCTTACCGCATATTAAGCATACTTTCAATTGCTAAATATGAATGACCCGTTTACTTTTTGAAAAGACAAATACTAGTTTTTGGGTCGATTATTTATCAATCGTCACAAAGTAAAAAACGTGCAAGAATCTCTACAGTGCTTAAGTCCACGTGATTATCACTGATTGGTCGGAAATCCAGGGAACTTGTATATAGAAAACAGCAGCGTTTATTTTTCTTCGAAGAGAGGTCAACGTGTTGCGTAATACGGAAATCCATAGATCATGGATTGGGTTTTTCAAACAGTGTATGTCCAGATTTAATGCCACAGAACGCGGCGTCTAATCAGGGTCTTCACTGTTTGCTCACATTACATGAATTGAAGGGCCAAACGCAGTGTCTTATCAGGGTCTTCACTTTTTGCTTTAAACTGTAGTTTAAGGGCTAAAGGAAGCAGTTTGAATCCATAAGTAAGCATCCAGCCGACAGACTTTCTTAAAAAAGTAAATCTTTGGGCCGGAGCCGTCATAGAGTTATGAAAGGGCCGTAAAGCAAAAACATTTTTATCTATCTTATCTTATTATACCGAAGAATGATTTCACGAAATGGGTTACTGAAATCATTACAAGCAAGTATTTTATGAATTTATATTCTAAGTCACTATGAAATTCAGATTCTGATAGGCTATGTTGCAGAAGAAAAATAAAAATCAAAAATGAGTTCCTTTAAGAGCAATGCAAACATTCATAAGAAAGAAGATGGGTCATACTACGTAGTTTCGGCTAATTAAGCCTCATCAGTGACCCTGTAATGATCCGGCAAAGAAAGCCAGAGGAAACATACTGAAATTTTGCGTATTTCGAATAGGCAGTCGATTCAAAGACTGATATAAATCAAAATGTGGTCCAAATAATTAAAAACCTGTCTAGAATATGAGTCTAAACCAATAATTTATTTCTGATTTCTCAGAATATTCACGCTGATCTCAAAGGACCAAAAGTAAAATATAAACTGCACTATGGTTGATGTACGGGGAGACGTTTTACGGCCGCCACACGGCACAGCACCAGCTGCAGTGAAGGCAAATAAAAATCAAAAATGAGTTCCTTTAAGAGCAATGCAAACATTCATAAGAAAGAAGATGGGTCATACTACGTAGTTTCGGCTAATTAAGCCTCATCAGTGACCCTGTAATGATCCGGCAAAGAAAGCCAGAGGAAACATACTGAAATTTTGCGTATTTCGAATAGGCAGTCGATTCAAAGATTGATATAAATCAAAATGTGGTCCAAATAATTAAAAACCTGTCTAGAATATGAGTCTAAACCAATAATTTATTTCTGAAAGTCTGGTTAGCAAAAAATTATGATGTAAGGACAGAGATTGAAAATAGATCTGAGATAAAGAAAAGTCTTGTTTTTTTTCTTCTTTTTTTCTTCTTTAATCCTACAAAGGCTAGAATTAGCTTATATGTTTACTGTTTAATGAGCAGATGCTTCTATTTTATCGGAAACGAAGACTGGGATCAGACAGTGCAGGCGCGATTAATGAACCTTTGCTGAAGTTTTGTAGGCGCTGCATGTATTCGATTGAAGCATTTAAATAGAAGTCGGAGAATCACGAAAACATGCCTATATAATTCTGACCCCCTTAAATCCAACTTTTATATAGTAAAACTGAGCTTTAAAGGGATATACATTGTTTTCCTTATTTCTTCTCAGAAATGCAGATTGTGGATACGCGATAAAACCGCCTGGTCCGGGCGGTGGTAACAAGTTCCCATACACTATGTCTTGAGCAGAAATATTAAAACTATCAGAATGTTTTATCTGAAAGTATTTTTTTTATCTTTTTAGTGGTATTTTAATAGGCGTGTTTTCGTAATGCGTCTTCCCATCTCTGTAACCTGCGAAGCCACGTGCTTTGTAAAAGACACGACAACAATTCATACAGTGCAAATATTATTTGGCTTAATACTTAACAGATTTGACGAGGACTCGCCGAGTTTATGAACCGTGGTGTTAATAATTGGAAATTGACATATTTTGTGCATTCGCCTCAAAATGTTGAACATGTATTTGCATAGCTGAGACTGAAAATGTTTTCGGTATAAATGATACAGAATGTCTTTAGCATCACCAACTAACGCTTGTTGACTGATTCCTCGACATGAATTTAATAGCATTCGCTTTTATTCTACATAATACAGGGCTTTCAAATTTAGTTCGCAGCCTCTGTGTTGTAATAGGTAACGAAGCTACGCGCGTTGTATCGAAATATCAAGATTTTTATTTTTCGCAAAAGATATGATGAAAGTTGCATATTAGCTTTTCGATTTCAGTATCGTTATTCACAATTTGTCGGCCAGAACACCAGCCAAAAACGTGTAGTTACATAGGGCGACCGGACCAAAGTGAAAATACAGGTGAATCTGTGTTGACTGCCAAATTTCTTTTGGGGTCTATTTTTCTATATTCCGTTTTTCAAACTTTTTCTTGCAATAGACGAAGCCGCACATTAATAAAGTGGTCCGTAAGGCAGATGTCAGTATCGGGAAATGCAATACAACAGTTAGTTTAACGTAAAAACAGTTTCTTACCTGCATTGACGAACTGTCATCCGCCATTTTTCATCGAAGCCTATGCGTCCAAAATACGAAGCCTATGCGACCGCTACGCAGCCTGTGCGTATGTATTGACCAGTGTGCATTCGGTTCGTCATATTCCATGTTATGATGACATTATTTGTGTTTAATGACGTCACAACATTCAACTTAACGACAGCATCCAAGAAAATGAACAGCATTCTAAGCCCCGCTTTAATTTGTGAAAACTTATTTTAATTTGTTTACAGAGGTATTGCTTAGTTTTGCCCAAAAACATAGATTATAAGTATACGTTAGAACCAAATGAGGCGGTTCTAACTAGCACCCAAATTCTTTGTTTGGAAAAGTAATAAAAATATCCTTGGAAATGTTTTTCTTATTTCTGCTCACAATATAGATCCAGTTTTACTATACAAAAGTGGGATTCGGCCAAATTTATATAGGCATGTTTTCGTGATGGGACACAGATGTATCGCTGCACGGTAATATGTTCTACACAACCGGGGGCAAATAAAACGCGTGAGCATTCTCGATTATAATACAAACTCTCGGTAGGATAAGGTTTTTATCCCAGGATAAAATTCAGAATCTCCTTATCTGATGTACAAAAAATCATGTCTCTCCCACGAGCTACTTACGGGCCATCATAATAAAAAAAGTTCGAAGAAGGGAGGTCACAAAAAGTAAAATTAAAAAAAAAAAAAAAAAAAAACAAATGATAAATCAAAATTAGGCTTACTTGAGAGAAGTTACGAAAATGTGTGTTGGTCGCGGGAGGGGGAGGGTGGGATTACTGCAGCCATTGTGCAACAGTCTGTGCGTGACTCGAAATGTAGAGTCATGTGATTGATTTACGTATGCAGAAGGGGCAGGCTCTTTCTTTCTTTCTTTCTTTCTTTCTTTCTTTCTTATGAAGATACTAGTGTAAGGGATACGCCTAGAAAATGTTTTTTGTTTGCGTTGAATATCATTACCGTAACACATCCGTGCAACATAATGCATTTTTAGATCTGTTGAACAGTTATTTTGCTGACGAAACTTTGTCACATTTAATTCCTCTCAAAACATAGATTGTGGTGTTCGTTAGAACAGCCTCATTTTGGCAGTTCTAAGGAGTACCCACAACCTATGTCTTGGAGCAGAATTCAGAAAAATAATATATACTCCTGTAAACCCCTCTTTACTAATTAAAAAACTTTGGTTAATAGGGGGTCTTCCTTTCACGGCCTTGTTAACATGATAAGAGACCGGTAGACGCATATTTTACTTGTACAAATGTTGGGTTCATGGATTTGTTGCCATGATGCTTTTTCATCTTTGGCTGGCTTAGACTATGTAAGGGATTTTTGAACACCATCGCGTGAACAAATCCGTGATTTGAAAACCCGTTAAAAGTAGAAGTAATACAAAAATCAGGAATCGATACAATTAACTTACTCCACCCATCAAAGACACCAAAGGGAAAGAAACACAAACATGAAGCGACCAGACCATAATGGAAACCCAAACAAAGGAAGGCCATAAGGACAGTTACTTTCCCACAAAATGGCCAAATGACCATCCAAAATAAAAAAACACAAGTGATACACACAGTAAGTAACAAACAACAACATAAATGAACCGCCACAGAAGAACCGCCTTGGAACGGTCAGTGGAAAGAATTCCACTGGGGGGCTTAAATCGATTTTACATGGCCATAATCCTCGCCCTTACCTCTGTCGCGGTATACACTAATTTTGTTTGGTCCGCATGAAGGCTTCCTAACTCATCAGTGTAACACCCCACTTTATATAGAGACAACTGGGATTTGAGGGGATATTCATTATCTTTCTAGATGCGGTTCTATCGAGCATCCCCTACCTATGTTTGTTTAATAAATAAGAAAAATATCACGGATTTTCAGAAAATAAAAAAGAGCCATTTTGGAGATATGAAAAATGCACAATGTCGCACTGGTGGGTTATCGTAATGCATGATTTAACCAATACTTGTGTTTGTTTGTGGTTGAGGTTTTACGTCCCCGTCAACACTATTTAGGTCATTTCGAACACGTTGCTTCCAATTTTGTGGGACTTTTACCCGGCATTGGGATGAAATGACATCTCACGCCCTACCGCGAAAATAAACCGCTAGGGTTTAAGGACCGGTCAGACTCGCATCACTTTTCCTGGGCAGGCTTAGACCTAAGCGGGTTACCAGTATTCAAGTTCGGTCGGTTTCATCTCTGCGTGGAAGTAGCGTGCAGCCCATCTATTTCTCTAAGCCCCTATAGGCGGGGGCGATTAAAACATGTGTATGCTTATCATTGCAGGACAGTGAAGAACCAGAAATGATGCGATAGAATACGGCGTCTGGACAGAGTATGCACTGTTTGCTAATAGTGCAAGGATTTTTTTTTTGGTTTTTGTAAAAAATGAAAAAATGAATAAACATCACGTGAACAAGTCCATGAAATAAAGACCACTCCACTTTATACAGAGAAAACGGGTGTTTACGGGGTTAAACATTATTTTCCTTATTTCTGCTCCAAGACATAGGTTGTGGGTACTCGTTAGATCCGCCTCAATGAGGCGATTCTAACGAGCACACAAAACCTATGTTTAGAGTATAAATAAGAAAAATAAAATAAATTTTCACCAGAAAAATTACCTTTTTTGTAGTTTGAAAAAATGCACTATATCACACGGATGTGTTATCGCAATGTGATTGTTAATACTAGAAAAACAGAAAGTCATCATTGAAGCAGCAAATATTATCAAACAAATGAGCAACTATCTCGTCTTTTTCTCTGCGATTTGTGGCGCGAGAAGAGCCGTTTATCGAAAAATTTAACCCGCCTCACTCGCTAGCTGATCTGATAGACGCTAAATAACACAGAGAACGAAATTGACTCTTCATTTTGCGGAAGATTGGAATAATTATACAAGAACTTCCATGTACCTAAAATTCTCTTTTTAGTTTAAACTAAACTCTACGAGGAAAGCGTTTTTTCTTATCAGTATTCTCGAAAATGGATTCACGCATGCGTAAGTTTCTTTCTGTGAAAATGGAGGACTCGTTTGTGAGTTGATGTCTAACAAACATGTATTTTCAAGTATAAATGGGATTCTTAAAGCACAGGATTGTGTAGAAACATGGAAATATTTCGACAATGACTTCACTACAGGTAGAAATTGTATATTGGATAATGCTTTGCCTGTTTATAACAACAGTGTCACCCAGGGAATACCGACTTGGTAGGTGTTAGATTTTCATTTCACAGTTTCCACATTTTTCAGAACTTTCTGCTACACGAAGATTTGCTATGAACCTAGGCTTTTCATACCATCATGGAAACACGCCTATATAATTTTGACACACCCCCCCCCCCCTTCGAAGCCAACTTTTATAAACAAAAACAAGGATTTAGAGGGGTAAAGCTTATTTTTCTTATTTCTGCTTTAAAATAAAGATTGTGGGTACTCGTTAGAACCGCCTCATCGAGGCGGTTCTAACGAGTACCAACAATCTATATTTTGGGCAAAAATTAGAAAAAATTCGCAATTTTCCACATAAACTTTTTCATTTTTTACAGCGTATAAGCGTGTTTTCGTAATGTTTAGAAATGTGTATATAATAAATGTTGTGAGAACACCATTGGTTTGAATGCCCTTGTAAATCCAACCTCATGTAGAGAAAAAGGGGGTTTTCCGTACATGAGCTTATTTTTGGATTATTTTTTGTTTTGTCCTTTTGGCTGAGCCCCCCACCCCGTAACAAGGATGCGTTACATAATTTGATTTTAGGGTATAATTAGGAAAACATCACGATGACCAGTTGTCGAACGAACTATCGGTAAACTCCGCTTTATAAAGAGAAAATTGGGGCTTAGATTTATCTTATTTTCTTATTTCTGCTCGAAGCATAGATTGTGAATACTCGTTAGAAATGCTTAAATTAAGACAAACTATGTTTGGACTAGAAATAAGAATATTTAAAATAATGCAAAAATCATTTGGAAAATGCTAGTTTCAGAGAAATGAAATACGCCATTGGAATGGGAACACCTAGCAGATTTTCCGCCATTTTACAAAGGGAGACAACTTTCGGGACTTCCTGTTCGCTTTTCCATAAGCCCTGTCCCGCTGAAAAGTGGCCTTCTCTTAAAGGCAAGAATTTGCTCCTCTTAAAGAAAAGAATTTGCTCCTCAGATGCAAATTCTTTCCTTTAAGAGATGACCCCTATTGACATGGGAGACATTTTTTTTTTGCAGGAGTTACCTTGCCCTGAAGGTGTTCCCATTCCCCGTAAGACACGGTTGTGTTAATGTAACGATATTACGATATTACGATAGTACACCCGTGTGACATAGTCTCCAAAATGGTGTATTTTCTGATGAACATTTGTGATATTTCTTACTTGTACTCATTGAGGCGGTTCTAATGAGTACACACAGCCTATGTCCTTTAACAGAAATAAGAAATAAGAAAAATAATGTGATCCCCTGTAAACGCCAGTTTTCTCTTTATTAAGAGTTGTTTACAAGGGTGTTCATCTCGTGGACTTATTAACATGATGTCTGAGACACTATAAAATGTACTTCCAGATGATCTACGCTGTTTGTCGTTCTTTGATTAACATTCGTGAGATACGAGTATAAAAAGATATGGCAATTTTCATATCACACCCAATATCAGCCCGAGGGCTAAAGGCTGATATGGATCGAGGCTGATATAGGGTATGACATGAAAACTGCCATCTCATAATCTCGGCCCCCGCCCATAGGGGCGTGAAGAAATATATGAGCTGCATGATGCTTCCACGCAGAGCTGAATCCGGCCCGCACACTAGTACTGGTAAACTGCTTAGAGGATCTAAGCCTGTCCAGGAACCGCGGACCGTCCATGCTTATAAACCCTATTGGTTTCATAGGGCGACAGGACTTGAAATGTCATTTCATCTCAGTGTCGGGTAAAAGTCCCACAAAATTGGAAGCAACGTCTCCAAAATGACTTTTACCGTGTTGACGGGGACGTTAAACCTCAAATCAAACAAACAAAATCTCATAATCTATTTTCATAAGTTTCCTTTTATTATCGTTCTTAAAAGTTGTTCGAATTTGGCGAAAAAAACAAACAAAAAAAAAACAATAGTAGGCATTGTACGGAACCGGGAAGGGACATGATTTTTAATTTTTTATAAGTTGTGCGCACAAGATAATATCTTGTGCGGACAAGATATTATCTTGTTCGGACAACATATTATCTTGAGCGAACAAGATATTATCTTGTGCAGACAAGATATGATCTTGTTCGCACAACATAATATCTTGTGCGCACAAGATAGTATCTTGTTCGCACAACATATTATCTTGTTTGCAAAACATAAACCTTGGGAAGTTGTGCGGACAAGATATTATCTTGTGCGGACAAGATATTATCTTGTGCGGACAAGATAATATCTTGTGCGGACAAGATAATATCTTGTGCGGACAAGATCTATGTTGTGCAGACAAGATATTATCTTGTGCAGACAAGATAATATCTTGTTCGCACAACTTAATATCTTGTGCGGACAAGATAATATCTTGTCTGCACAAGATATGTTGTCCGCACAAGGTAATATCTTGTCCGCACAAGATATTATCTTGTGCGCACACCTTGTAAAATAAAAAAAAATCATGTCCCTTCCCGGGTTTCGTAGCATTGCCTATAAATATTTTTTAACCCTTAAAATGCCGAGAAAACTACATCTGAAAATGTCGACTGTTTATGTCGTCTGCTGAATCTTCATGCAAACTTTTTAAAAAGTATTTTACAAACATTTTTAAAAATATTTTTGCATACATGCAAACACTGTGGGCCCAGATCAGACTGCTCCTAGAGGAGTAGTCTGACCTGGATCCACACTGTTTGCAAAAATGAGTTTTGAAGTAACCGACGGACGACAAAGCAGACGGCAATTGTCTTGATTGGCATTTTATGGGTTAATGTCAAAACAAACTATAAACAAGTTTATTTATAAATTCCAAATAGAAGTGAAGATAAATTATGATACTTAACTATTTTCGTAAATCATTTTATATGGGAAACCTATGGGGTGGTTGGGTGAGGTAAAGGGGACAGCTGATACTGACTTTCAGTTCGGCAAGGCCTGCTGTCATTGCAGCAGGTAAATGTAGAGGGTATGGGGGCGATGAAATTTCTCCTGTTTCTACACTTCCATTTATTTTCCTCTTTTGTCCTTGTCCCTTACTTTCATCTATTCTTCTTTCTCTTCTCTGATTCTTCCTTTCTCTGGGAGACGACAAAATGATCCACAACGATTTACATGTCGCTAAACCGTAACGCAATCAATCACTCTTTATGGGAAATCCCAAACTGCGACACTGGCAAACAGTGCATGCACAGGTCAGATGTTGCAGAATGTGAAATTTGATCAGAGCCTTCACCGTTTGCCACACAAATTTGGTTGTAATAGGAAGACAACCGAGTGTTCCAAAGAGTGTTACGTCAGAGGTATGATATGGCGTGTAGGGTACGATAAAGGGTGTGTGATATGGATTTAGGGGTGTAATATTTAATATACGAAATGGCATCGCGTGCTAACGCCTCAGCTGACGTGATGAGAGCACGGATTTGACGTTCGTATCGCATATTCGCATAAAGTATTTATAAATTAGTATGTGATAAAATGGTAAATGGTTTATCACATATTTACTACAAAATACTTCGTTTTTTGTAAGTGCCGCACGGACGTGGACTTCGTGCGCATATCATTAGTCTTGATACAATACCACATACCCTTTATCACTCCCCAAATCCATACCACACGCCCTTTATCATACCTCTGACGCAACGATCATCGGAACACTCGGCTGTCTTCCTATCACACAATAATTGCCTCAGTGTCAGAGTTTAGTGGTTCCCATATAGCACTAATAAAAATGGTAATGATAATGAAAATGTATAATCAATTATCTTCACTTTTAAAAACATGTTCTTTATTTTAATTGTTTAAATTGGTTCTTCATTGAAATTTCTTATCAAGAAGAAGAGTATAATAAACATGACCAGCGATTACTAAAACATTATTTTAACCATAAAACCATACCAACATTTTTAAAAGGAAAAATATTGGGTAATACATGATAAATAGATTTTTTCATATCATATCCTTTATCAGCCCTCGACCCATATCATGATATGGGAGTCTTGGGCTCATATGGTGTATGATATGAAAATTCCATATGACAGTCTCTATATCTTCTATTGCTCTGCAACTAACATTGTTTTGAAAATATCTTACTTATTGCCGCTACAGCCTATATAGTAGGCACTCGTTAGAGCCGATTCTGACAGGCCATGAGGCAGGTGCGAGATATAGCGCCTAAAATTGACATGGCACTAGGCAGGTCACAAGATGAAGCCACTGGCACAGAAAGGCCGGGGCAAGATAAAGCTTCTAGCATTGGCATACATGTCACGTGGCCGGTACAAGATACAACGTCGAGCATTGCCTTACAGGAACACGATGAAGCCACTAGCATTGACACGCAGGTCACAAGGCTGGGGCAAGATAAAGCTTCTAGCATTGACATACATGCCACCAAGTAGGAGTAAGATCAAACTACTAGCCTTTGCAGACAGATCACCAGATCAGGGCAATATAAAGCCACTAGCCTTGACAAACAGGCCTATAGACAGGGGCAAGATAAAACTACCAAGGTTCAAAAGCAAATCATTCGGAAGGTGAAGCTTTCAGTCTCGACAGGCCGTGCAGGAGGTGAAGGCATATAAAAGAAACTGGCCACTAGGCAGGACCTGATGAAGCTACAGGTCGATGCAAAAACGTCACTAGGCAGGCACTGACAAGTTGACGTTTACAGCTTAACACGTAACCAATCGACATGGGCAAGTTGAAGCTTCCAGCATTGACAGGCCGACCGATCGACAGGGGCAAGTTGAAGCTATCAGCTTTGACAGGCAGGCCGCTCGACAGGGGCAAGTTGAAGCTATCACATTTGGTAGGTTGGCCACTCGACAGGGCAAGTTGAAGCTATCAGATTTGACAGGTCGGAAACTCGACTGGAGCAAGTTAAAGTATCAGCATTGACAGCAGACCACTTGACAGGGACAAGTTGAAACTATCAGATTTGACAGGTAGGACACTCGACAGTGGCAAGTTGA
This sequence comes from Lucinisca nassula, assembly GCA_963580285.1. Lineage (NCBI taxonomy): Eukaryota > Metazoa > Mollusca > Bivalvia > Lucinida > Lucinidae > Lucinisca > Lucinisca nassula. The sequence goes on from OY757015.1 coordinate 51,062,476, forward strand.
AGCAATCAGATTTGGCAGGTAGGCAAGTTTAAGCTAACAGGCCACTCGACAGGGGCAAGTTGAAGCTATCGGATTTGACAGGTAGGCCACTCGACAACGGCAAATTGAAGCTATCAAATTTGATAGGCAGGCCACACGACAGGGGCAAGTTGAAGCTATCAGATTTGACAGATAGGCCATCCGACAGGGGCAAATTGAAGCTATCAGATTTGATAGGTAGGCCACTCGACAGGGGCAAGATGAAGCTATCGGATTTGACAGGTAGGCCACTCGACAGGAGCAAGTTGAAGCTATCGGAATTGACAGGTAGGCCGCTCGACAGGGGCAAGTTGAAGCTATCATATTTGACAGGTAGGCCCCTCGACAGGGGCAAGTTGAAGCTATCAGAATTGACAGGTAGGCCACTCGACAGGGGCAAGTTGAAGCTATCAGAATTGACAGGTAGGTCCCTTTACAGGGGCAAGTTGAAGCTATCAGAATTGACAGGTAGGCCCCTCGACAAAGGCAAGCTGAAGCTATCAGAATTGACAGGTAGGCCCCTCGACAGGGGCAAGTTGAAGCTATCAGAATTGACAGGTAGGCCACTCGACAGGGGCTAGTTGAAGCTATCAGAATTGACAGGTAAGCCACTCGACAGGGGCAAGTTGAAGCTATCAGAATTGACAGGTAGGCCACTCGACAGGGGCAAGTTGAAGCTATCAGAATTGACAGGTAGGCCCCTCGACAGGGGCTATTTGAAGCTATCAGAATTGACAGGTAGGCCACTGGACAGGGGCAAGTTGAAGCTATCAGAATTGACAGGTAGGCCACTCGACAGGGGCAAGTTGAAGCTATCAAAATTGACAGGTAGGCCATTCGACAGGGGCTAGTTGAAGCTATCAGATTTGGCAGTAGGCTACTCGATAGGGGCAAGTTGAAGCTGGTTGATTTGCAGGAGCAACCAGCTTTTACAGGCAAGCAAGGCCAAGTTTTAGAGAGAGGCAGGACACTTGACTGGGGTAAACTGAAACTAACAGATTTGCACTCAGCAGGAGAAAATGAAGCTACCAGCTTTGATCGACCGGCCACTCGACAGTAGCAAGATGAAGCTATCGGCTTTGAAAGACAGGCCACTCGACTGGGCCCAGTTGAAGCTACCAGCTTTGTGAGTCAGGCCGCGCAGTTGAGTTGCAAGATAAAGCTTACAGATTAGGCAAGCAGGCCACTAAGCAGATGCAAGTTGAAACTACCGAAAAGTAGCCATTTTGGAGATGTGAAAAAATGCATTCTGTCGCACGGGCCCATTGTAGGCGGGAAACCCCTGAAGGGGTAACTTGGCAAACAGTACAAGCCCACATCAAACGCCACAGAACGCGCGTCTGATCAGGGCCTGCACTATTTGTTAACAGAATTTTTCGTCAAAAATAGAACTGAAAACAACAAAAATTAGGCCTACCACCCCTTATAAGACAAATGGTTTTGTCCAACATATAGTAGTGGAAGAGTCCACCAGTATACAATGGGTTAATGGTATTGCATAACAGTTGTCTCCGTAAGATAAGAATTGCATCATAGTAAAGTCTACGACATAAACGCATTTTGACAGAATGGGATTTTCCTCACTTTGTATAGCAGGAGTCTCATTCGAAATTGAGGGGTGCCAGGTTGAGTTAGTTCCACAAATCCAATAAGAAAATGGGCCTGCGCTGCTTGCCTAGGGGTTTCCTGTCTGAAATCGGTTAGCATTTTTGTTGGTAGATTAAAATGTAGTCCACCCAGTTAACTGAAAACCTAACAATTTATAAATCCTTCCGCAAGCTTTATTTCCTGTGAAGTTACATTTTGAAGGTTTATCTTTACGTGTGGCGGCCGTAAAACGTCTCCCCGTACATCAACCATAGTGCAGTTTATATTTTACTTTTGGTCCTTTGAGATCGGCGTGAATATTCTGAGAAGTCAGAAATAAATTATTGGTTTAGACTCATATTCTAGACAGGTTTTTAATTATTTGGACCCCATTTGATTTATATCAGTCTTTGAATCGACTGCCTATTCGAAAATCGCAAAATTGCAGTGTGTTTCCTCTGGCTTTCTCTTTCTTTGCCGGATCATTACAGGGTCACTGATGAGGCTTTATTAGCCGAAACTACGTAGTATGACCCATCTTCTTTCTTATGAATGTTTTCATTGCTCTTAAAGGAACTCATTTTTGATTTTTAATTATCATAGTGTAGATTATATTTTCTGGTCCTTTGGGATCATTGAGTTCATTTGGTATCATTTTGAAAATAGAGTTCTGCTTAAGCCGGTGCTAGAGGGCGTGGCCGGAGTTGCACATTTCAGTACTGGTCATGAACAGACTCAATAAAACCGAGTCTGCTATTTTCGTTTATTTGGTGTATTCCTTGTTTCCAAAGGATCTTACTTCAGAACTAATTGAATTATGAAATTAAAATTAAAAGAATTTCAGTATTGATTATGTAAACGGAATTACAAAGCAAACAAATAACAGAAGAAATTTTCTGATCATTCTTTTTTTTTACTTATGTTTATTTATGGCTTTGATGATGTTGATTTCGTGTTTAACGACGCGTCAACCATTTATGGCTTTGTTTATCTCCCATGACTGACGTAACAGTTCCTGAATAATTGCCTTCTTATTGATTTGTTCATGCCTCTACTCTTTAAGGTCTCATTAAATTTTTACAATATCATTTTAAATTTCCAAAAACAGAAGTGGTCGTATCTGTGAAATGGTCTTAATGATGTTCTGTATGGCCACTTGATTGTTGCGGACACCGCATACATTTGCATATCTTGATATGAAGATTTTCATGAATTTTATTTACATATTTATGTTTACTTTCCAAGATTACTGGCTTCATATGTTAAGAAACCGTGCCATAGTTTATCACATTACGAAAACGCCTATTCAAAAATATTGGCAAAATTTATTACCAAAAACAATGAAATTTGCTCAAAACATAGATTGTTGGTACTCGTTGGAAACCGCCTCGGCGGTTCTGAAGAATACCTACAATCTTTTTTTTTTCTTTTTTTTTCTTTTTGAGTAGAAGAAGAAAATATTGTATGCCCCTGTAAACCCCAGTTTTACTGTATGAAAGTGGGGTTATAGGGGCGTCAAACTTCCCTGATTAACTTTATACAAATGATGTTTTTTTTTATATTTATTTACATGTATAATCGTTTTCTTTTGTAATCAGATTGATGTAAAATCATTTGTAAATATTTCCACTGTATATATTTCGACTATTTGTCAATACCAATAAAATAATTGAATATTTTAAAGAACCTTATTTAAAATACTTTAAAATATTTTCCACGACTGGACTGAGATGCTTTAAAATATTTCCCACGACTGGACTGACAGTCCAGTCGTGGGAAATATCTTAAAGCATCTTAGTATTGTCCATGACTGGACTGTCAGTCCAGTCGTGGAAAATATTTAAAGCATTTTAAATAAGGTGCTTTTATTATAATATCTAACCTATCACGCAGCTACATTGGTGGCAATCAAAACAATAAACTGAAAAAACATAGTCTGTTAAGTAATTTAGATGGTGCCTGATGCTCTGTCTCTGTTCCTGCCCATTGGAGTCTAATTTCGGGTTTCTGTAGGTTAAGGATTTCAGATAGTTTTTTAATTATGCTTCTTTCGCTTTGTGTCTTGGGTGGGAGGTGTAAGGTTATTGTAAAGATTCTTGATCGTCGCCTTCACATCTAACTTGTATATATTTTAAGTTATGAGTTTGGCTCTAGAACGAATGACTTAAATATATGTTTGAGTATCTGTATTTCTTACAGACCATTTTACATGTTTTTTTTTATATTACCGTACTGTAGATTTTTTTCGTCGGAGTTTATAATTGCCATTGTTACGATTCTAGAAAATGCTTAAAACGATTTATATAAATTTACTCAAACCATAACAGAAGAACCTTTGAAATTAAAACTACACCAATTTCACTATCAATGATTCAAAATGCACAAATCATTTCTGTTAATGTAAAATAAACTCGTTTTTGAAGGCATGTTGTGAATCAGTCAAGAAATCAGGGCCCTTAAATTTGACTTAAGGATTTAGTACTAACTAATTTTATTTCGCTGATTTTCAGTTTTTGGAGTAACATGATGGCAATTCTCCCTAATCAGCACCATTTCCAATAACGATATCCATCTTAAATTAAGTAGAAGAAAAAGAAGAAGAAGAAAAAGAAAAGAAGTTGTTGTTACTGTTGATGATGATGATGATAATGATGGTGATGATAATAATGAATTGTTTGTAACAAGCCCTAGATTACTTTCATAAACAGGTTAAATAGTAAAACATAAACAACAAAGACGCACTCTTGCTTATTCTATTGTTTTGTGAAAATCATCTTAATCTGAATGTAATAAGTTGAGGGCGATGAAGTGACATGCTTTGATATCAGATTTTGTAAGTTTCAAAACGATATTTTGTGCATCTTTTCTTCTGGATCAATAGCGTGTATACAAGAAGCCAAGATGTCTAGAAAATATTGGAGATATATGGCAGTAATAAAATTGAGATCTGGGCAAGAAAAAATAGTTTTGCAAAGTTGGAAAACGAAACAGCTTTGATCCATCGGCGGGCAGTTCTTTAAGGCAGTCCCTTAACGTTCGGGGTTTAATTTTTGGATATTCATCCCAGTCTTTCTGCAGACGTCAAAGTTATACACAACTATGGCGTGAGGACTTTGCATTATGTTCGTTTTTCAGGCGAAGTCTCGGTTCTCTTGATCTGTTAAGAAACTGCCTCCGATGGGATTTTAGTACAGCTGTGATCAATATATGTAAGGTTTTAGATTTCGTTAACCTCCCACCGGTTAGCGTACAAGAGCTGAAGGCTCTGGGGAAGATTATCATGGTATGATCATACTACGTTTCTGCCTTTTTCTGTCATCGTGGTCTACAAGCCATTTAAAAAATAAACCACCGTGCCAGATGAAGCTAAATTGCATATGGAGACTGTATGGTTGGGGAACGAAAGTCTAATCTATATTATATGGACAGGCTTGCCACAATGGCCGGAATTCGGACAAAAACTGAGGGTCACTTATGAGGCCTGATTGGCTGAAACTAGCAAGTTTCATTACGAGAACAGGCCTATATAATTTTGACCCCCTCATACCCCACTTTTATATAGTAAAACTGGGGTTTAAGGGGTATGCACTATTTTTCTTATTTCTGCTCAAAAACATAGCTTGTGGGTATTCGATAGAACCGCCTCCCCACAACCTATGTTTTGAGCAGAAATAAGAAAAATATCACAATTTGTCATCTTAAATTTTGTAATTTTTGGCCAAAAATTGGCAATGTATGTGTATAGGCGGGTTTTCGTAACGGATAAAAATACTTTCACACTTCAGTTTTCAGTTCTGTGTTGCAGTCGATCCTTGCTTCCAAATGATTGCCTTTTAATAGAACATTTAACTTCATCACAGCTGGTGTTAGGGGAATGTGTGGCGGTCGTGAAACGTCTATCTGGACTTCATTATAGTATTGGTTATATTCTAGTTCTTTTCTTATCATTGATTCCACTGTGTAATTTTGAAAATAACTGAGGTTCACTGATGAGGCCTGAGTGTCCAAAACTAGCTAGTTTTTCCTAGACAAAAACTTATACACTCAACAGTTTTCAGTTCTGTGTTGTAGTCATTGCTTCCGAATGGTTACATATTTATAGAACATTTAACCTATTAAGATGTGTTTGAATGATGACACTATGATTTCCTCGTCTCTTTCAAGTCCACGTAAATTTAAACCCTTTAAATTGTGTAATGAAAATGGGTAAATCAATGTTAATTCCACCGTCCTTTTTAATATCCATCACGTAAACTAGTACGTGGAATGAACACCCGCTAAACTCCACTTTATATAGAGAAAACTGGGGTTTACGGGGGTATTCATTATTTTTATTATTTCTGCTCCAAGAAATAGGTTGTTGGTACTTGTCAAAACCGCCTCAATGAGGCGGTTCTAATGAGCACCCACAACCAATGTTTTGAGCAGAAATAAGAAAAATATCACTATTTGTCATCTTAAATTTTGTAATTTTTGGCCAAAAATTGGCAATGTATGTGTATAGGCGGGTTTTAGTAATGGATAAAAATACTTGCAGACTTAAGTTTTCAGTTCTGTGTTGAAGTCGATCCTTGCTTTCAAATGATTACCTTTTAATAGAACATTTCATCACTTGAACAAGTCCGTGAAATGAAGACCCCCCTAACCCCCCCCCCCCTTTATATAGAGAAAACTGAGGTGTACGGGGATATTCATTATTTTTCTTATTTCTGCTCCAAGACATAGGTTGTGGGTACTCGTTAGAACCGCCTCAATGAGGCGGTTCTAACGAGCACCCACAACCTATGATATGAGCATTTATAAGAAAAATATCAGGGATTTTCATCAGAAAAGTAGCCATTTTGGAGATGTGAAAATTACACTATACTGTACGGGTGAGGTATCTTAATGTAACTTCATTACAGTTGGTGTTAAGCGAATGTGTGGCGGTCGTGAAACGTCTGTCTGGCCTTCATCATAGTATTGGTTATATTCTAGTTCTTTTTTATCATTGATTCCACTGTGTAATTTTGAAAATAACTGAGGTTCACTGATGAGTAAAGTAGAAGTAAAACAAAGATCAGGAATCGATACAATTAACTTACTCCATCCATCAAAGACACCAAAGGGAAAGAAACACAAACATGAAGCGAGCAGACCATAATGGAAACCTAAACAAAGGAAGGCCATAAGGACAGTTACTTTCCCACAAAATGGCCAAATGGCCATCACTGATGAGGCCTGAGTGTCCAAAACTAGCTAGTCTTTTCCAGACAAAAACTTATATACTCCACAGTTTTCAGTTCTGTGTTGTGGTCATTGCTTCCGAGTGGTTACATTTTTATAGAACATTTAACCTATTAAGATTTGTTTGAATGGTGACACTATGATTTCCTCGTCCTCTTTCAAGTCTACGTAAATTTAAACCCTTTAAATTGTGTAATTAAAATGGGTAAATCAGTGTTTATGCCACCGTCTTTTTTGATGGGTGGCATATAGTATCACCTTTGTCCTTACGCACGCCGCATTTATCCGATCGTACGTACTGTCAAATATGGTTTCCGTTCGAGATTTTTGAAAATAATAATACATTTGATTAATATTTAATAAACATGTACATAATCACGCTAAACAGGTCAAGTTTGATTTAGGGTTAAATCCACCAATTATTATCAGAGATGTGGCCTATATTAATTTCATTTTACATTAAAATGGTTTCCGTTCGATATCTTCTTGAAAACATTGGTTTATCCGATTTACATTTTATATACTCGTATATGATCATACAAATTAGGCCAAGTTCGATTTCGGGTACTATCTCCCAGCTTCCATTTGGTAACTTCTGTACTAACGAAAATTGGTTTCCGTTCGTTATTTTTAAAAGCATAGTAGAGTAGATATTATATAGAGGTATAGTAGTCGCATATATATATGACTAGGCGGAGCTATCATTTGCACCTGCCTTTGGAATGATCTCTTAACCAAAAGGTTAAGCAAGTCACCCGATTGTGTGAATTCAATTGTAACACAAAGCTATGGGGTATATGGCCATTTGATCCGCTTGCAGAAAGCATGCGAAATGCACTCTTCCGAATCTTCTGGTGGACTCAGCGAATATGACATATATTGACGACACATGAATAGCTCCGCCGAGTCAGTCTTATCTGCGACTACTATATCTAATCATAAAATAGAGACCATGTTTAATTTCGACTAAAATCCACTGATTATTATAGGAGTTATGGCTGTAGTATAACTTTATTTTCACGTGAAAAAATGTTTCCGTTTCATATGAAAATATTAGATAATAGGATTGACGATTTACACATGTATTGAACCATAAAGCAAAGGTCAAGCATGTTCTAAAAAGGTAATCTCTCGGAAGCATGGTATCATTACTTTACAATACAGGACTGACAATTATAGTGTGCGCATTTTGTCGTGGCCAGAATAGCTAGCTCGGACTATTAATTCTCAACAGTGACCCCCAGATATTTTCATATATTATATATAGATAATTCCTTAGGAATGTTGAAACGTATATCAATGAAATAAAGTACTTAGGTCTTGTTTACAAGTTAAGTCTCATATCACTATTACCTTCACTGTAAGCAAAATGGGATACAGATTTCCTAAACGACAAACTACATCATTACGTTAACAAGTCCGTGAAACGAAGACCACCCCTCCTTAACCCCAATTTATATAGAGAAAAGTGGGGTTTACGGGGTTAAATATTATATTCCTGATTTGTACTTAAACACAGATTGTGGGTACACAGATTGTGGGTACTCGTTAGGACCGCCTCATTGAGGCGGTCCTAACGAGTACCCACAATGTATGTTGAAAGCAGAATTAAGACAGATATCATTTTTACTCAGACTATTTCTCACTTCTGACACCATATTGGTCGCCATTATTTCACATGGACATGTTTGTCTAATGTTCTCCTTATTTCCATCTGTATATCATTGTACTTTTATAGCTTTCGTTTGCTTCAATGTATTAGTTTATATGCTCGACTGTATTAGTTATACAAATAAAATAAAACTTAAACCAAAAATTTTCAAATTCCCACAATACAAACAATGATCCCCAAGGATTAGAAAATACAATCTGCACTATAATGAAGGGCAGGGAGCATTTTTAGGCCCGCCACACATTCACTTAACATCAGCTGTAGCAATGCCACGGAATACACTACAGAGCATATGCATGTTTCTGGTATTACGATAACATAGCGCCTCTGCTATTTCTAGAATTATACTTTTAGATGCAAATATTTGTTATTTTTGTTATTTCTTGTTCAAATATCATCACGAAAACACGCCTATATAATTTTGACCTTCTATAAACCCCACTTTTATATAGAAAAACTGGGGTTTGCAGGGGTACATGTATACATTATTTTCATTATTCCTGCTCTAAGACATAGGTTGTGGGTACTCGTTAGAACCGCCTCAGCGAGGCGGTTCTAACGAGTACCCACAACCTAAATTTCGAGCAGACGCAATTTTTCATCATAAAATTTTCATTTTTTCGGCGATAAAGGTGGCAATGTATTTGTATAGGCATGTTTGCGTAATGTAGATTATGGATGCTCGTTAGAGCCGCCTCGATTAGGAAGTTCTTACTAGAATCCATAATCAATGTTTCTTAGCAAAAATAAGGAAAATAACGAATACATCCTCTCTATATAAAGTGGGGTTTAGAGGGGTGTTCATTTCACGGACTTGTTGTTCTACGGCTAGACTTGAAACTTAAATTTTGTTAAAACCTGCCAGTTATTTATTTTTCAGCATTTTTTTCTCGCAAAAGATGTTCGTTTCCGAACGAGGATGGCCCCTGGCTGGGGGCGTCTCGGTCGCATTAATACATGTCTTTTTTTCTGTAACTATTACAACATATGGTATCAAATCAAAGTAGGTAGTTACTGTTGGTTAAATAAGTAGGTGAATCCATATGGAACCCAAAGATCAAGGTCATTCATAGACGTTGTGTTTTAATATGTCTATTGTCTTGAACCACAACTCCGATTACCTTTTGTTTTGGTATGTCGTATTCTTTTTGCTGGAGCTTGTTGTCATGTTGATGACTTTAATGATCGTAGCAGAATTTTAACAGAAAAACTTCTAAACCACGGCTGTCTGTTTCATAAATTGCGCAAAACATTTGCAAAATTTTATCGTCGACGTTATGACATTATTTCTAACTATGACGTTTCTTTGAGGACACTTCTGCAACAGGGACTGTCGGAACCTGAATTGTATGGAGATTTAGTTTATAAATTCAAAAGAATACGAGGCCCCGAGGTTATAAAACTTTTTTTTCATGCTCAGCTCAGCTGAGCATGAAACTTGTGGTGCTCATAAAAAATAACATACTAAGAAGTTGAGTGATTTTTCTTTCTCAGATAGCAGAGAATGTTATTTGTCCTGCTCACAAAATTTAAAATGTCAACATTTGTTGGCATTTTAAAATTTGTTAGCAGAACAAATTTCATGATCAAGTGAGTTGAGCATGAAAATAGTTTTATAACCTCGGGGCCAGGTAGTGATAATTTTTCTGGTCAGTTCAGGAAAATTGTTGCGAAATGCAAAAAAAAAAAAAAAAAAAAATGGTAACAACGTGCATGTTATACGACAGACGGAGTGTTTGGTTGTCGACCCTTTGGTCGCTTTGCTTTGCTCAGCTTTGCTTTGCTCTTCATTGGACAGCTTTGCTTTGCTCTTCATTGGCAAGGCGGTGGGCTGGATTTCGGACTCTATGGCGGTCCCATCCTAAATATTTTGAATTCCAGAAGGATGGAGCCTGATATTTCCTGGGTTCGACCTTCCGTGATCGAACTGGTGTTTTTCTTCTGCTCTGACGTCGGACTATTCTTGAGTCATCAACCCTGATACAGTCGAACTTCAATGGCTCGAACACTTTTGGGACCACGAAAATCTGTTCGAGACAGGGGTAGCTCGAGCCATTGCGGGTTACTGACAGGAGGCATAACGTGGCTAGTTTTGAGACATCTTTTCAATGTTCTTTAATAAAAAATGTATGCTGTGTGTACTCATTAGAATCGCCTCATCGAGGCGATCCTAATGAGTACACACAGCATACATTGGCAAGATGAAAGTCCAAAATCTCCTCAATTATCCCGCACTACCTCTTATGAAGAGGAATTCCGTAGGGACTCAAGAACGGGTTCGAGTCAGCCATGTTATACGAGCCATCGGTGTTCGAGCCATCGAAGTTCTACTGTACATGGTAGTATTAATGTATTCAGGACAATTTTACTATGTATTTTATTTTGACGCTTTGTTGAGCCAGAAATAGAAGTGAAGGCAATAATCAGGAATCAATACAATTAACTCACAGCTCCCATCAGAGATACCAAGGGAAAAAAAACAAAAACATGAAACAACATACCCTAATGGAAACATCAACAGCGGAAAGCCAAAAGGACAGTTTCTTTCCCACAAAAATGGCCAAATGGCTATCCAAAACAAAATAATATAAGCGATACAAACACTAAAAGACAAACCATAACAAAAATTATTGCTTCGTATGTTTTTGTATGTGCCTCCGTGTCACTTATTTTAGTTGACTTGAGATGACTGCATTCTGGGATTGTAGCCCGAGTGACCTCATCCTACTAGTATGGAACATTGGCGGTGTTTACTGGAATGATGACTTTTGATTGCAAAAGCTAAAACGATTATTTTCTTTCGGATTATGCATATCCCATAAGCTACTTACGCATAATATTTTAGTTAGCTAAGTGTGTAAATGGTATCGACCAATGCTATCACTGATGCTTGTCCAGGATCAAACAGATTCAATGTTTTAAACCCCATATTAACGTCTGGAAATACTGAAACCAAAATATACATGAGGCCTTTGTGGGGCAAAACGAAAGTTTATTCGTGAGGTCTATGTACATTGATCATGTCGGTCGCCATCAAGAAATCAAAAGGGTTCATATGCAGGGACGGCCCGACTTGAACCTAAGCGGTTTACCATGAGCGGTCGGTTTCATCTCTTCGTGGAAGCGTTATGCAGCCCAATCTATTTCTCCAAGCCTCGATGGGCGAGAGTCTAACATCTCATGTTGAGGTATAGATTTGTCTCATCGTTCGTCGTTATATAGGTATGCGGGGGCCTCCCTGATAGTACTACAGACACCAGGGATAGTGATTACAATCGGCAGTCATTATAATCAGATCGTGTCACTTGTAGATAATCCGATCAAGCTGCCATCTCTGTCGAATGGCATTTCAGTGTAGCTTTCTTGCTGTCTCATTAGAGTTCTTGAAATCAAAGACAACGCCTGTATGTGATTAATCCCGTGAGATAGAATTTCTTTAGGTGGGCTAAATTTACGAAAATACGCCTATACAAATGCATTGTAAATTTTACAGCCGAAAAAAAACCCGAAACTTTTACGATGAAAAATTGTGATATTTTTTTCTTATTTCTGCTCAAACAGTAAGAAAAACAAGAGCATCCCATGCGGGTACCAACGCTCGGCTGCAGCCCCTTTTCCTAATGAACAACTTGTCCGAGTTTCAAGTAAATATGTCCAGTAATGACAGAGATATTACAAAATGTCCAAGATTTTGCACGACGCAGACGAGAATGCCCAAGTTTTTGCACGACGACAACGCCAGAGCTATGACAGTACCTTGTCGTTTTCTTCAAAAACAGCCGAGCTAATCAGGTTTACCACTATAAACCCCAGTTTTACTACATAAAAGTGGGGTTTAAGAGTGTCAAAAGTATATAGGTATCGAGGTGGTTCTAACGTGCACCCACAATCTATATTTGGTGCAGAAATAAGAAAAAGATCACAATTTGTCATCAGAAAATTTTCTTCTTTTAGGCCGTAAAATTTACAATGTATATGTATTGGTGTATTTTCGTAGTGATTGGTCAGTGATGATCATGTGAACAGTCGCAGGGAAACTTCTAGATCATTTAATACCATTCGACAAAAGCAAAGAACAGTGGCTAGTTTTCCCCTCGACATGACGCAGACTGGGCCGTCGAACTGAAAATAGCATGCCAACTGTTTTGTTCATCAATTTTTAAGTTTAATGATCGAATACAAGTATTTTAAAAAGCGTGGGCCTCCGCCCATCGGGACGCGACGAAATAGATGGAGCTGCATGGTGCTTCCACGCAGAGCTGAAACTGGTCACACATGAGCACTGGTAAACCGCTTAGAAGAATTAAGTCTGTCAAGACAATGTGACGTGAGTCAGACCGTCAAATGCATGTACATGTAAAGATTTTGGTTTCTCTAAGTTTGGGTAATAGTCCTACAAAAGTGGAAGCAACGTCTGCAAAATGACCTAAATGGTGTTGACGGGGCCGTTAAACCTTAATTCAAACAAACAAACTAGGAGTTTAACCGCTTCCGTCTACTAATATACCGGTAGTAATTATGAAGTTCTCAGACTAGTCTTAAACATCTACTTCACGTCGAATTACTGCCATGTCAATTTGGTTACTATCGATTGTGTGGTTGCTTAAATAATTAAAACTTTCTTGTAACACTCTAAATACGCACCTTCAGCTCGGTAAAAGAAAGAATGGATTGTGCTAGAATTTCCAGTTTAAATCTTGAAGTAGAAATCAAAGGACAAACAGCACTGATGGGTCGATTGTCCCTGAGTTTATGATGAAAAAAAAATGGTACTGAACGGTGATCGCTTAACCCTAAAATTCCTGTAATGTGGAAAACAGTGTAGACCCAGATCAGACGCCGCAGAACTCGGCGTCTGTTCTGGGTCTACACTGTTTGCCAAACCCAGGGCATGATTCCAGTCCAGATTCTCTAATCAACCACAAACCTCCCAGCGATAACTTCATGGGAACGATCCGTGAAATGAGCACACCATCCCTGAAACCCACTATATAGAGAAAACTGGGGCTTTACGGGAGTATACACTATTTTTCTTATTTTTGCTCTGTGGATACTCGTTAGATGAGGCGGTTGTAAAGAGCACCCATAACCTATGTTTGCAGTATAAATAAGAACAGTATCACAGATTTTCATCAGAAAAGTAGTCATTTTGGAGATGTGAAAAGATGCACTATGTCTCACGAGTGTGTTATAGTAATGAAAAACCGGGGTATTTTCCATAAACAATTGCTACCTGGATTTCGTACAAAACAGTGACAGTAACGTAGACGTCAACAACGAAAAACTACAGTGCTTAGTAGCTTTAGGTCGATTGAGCAATAAGTAAGCTCAACTTTGATTCCATTGGTTTGGACCCTTACCTAACAATCCTAGCCGTATGATAAAACGACATGTTTCGGGTCTCTAGAGCTATGTGTGAAAATTACTTGCCTCGCCGTTAACAAATTTTTGCGTTAATCTTCAGCGTGTCTTCTTTAAAGTGTAGAAAAATTGTCTACTTAACGTCTCCAACAGTTTTCAAGCAGTCCATTTAAAAAGATGTCAGAAGCATACTGAAGTTGCACATGTGCCTTTTTTAAAGATGAAAAGTACTTTTTGACAAAATTACAGCATTTGCAATTTTGACATTTTAGACATTATACTTCAGTCGGCAGGATGGCAATTAGAATATTGCCAAAGACTGTTAATTGCATGAAACACATTTCTGGAATATAACTCTAGACATTCACATTTAACCCTTATCTTGCTGTTCACGACAACCCCTATCTTTACAAACAGTGTAGATCCAGACCAGATGGCTTCTGAAGATCAGAAAACAGTGTAGATCCAGATCAGATGGCTTCTGAAGAAGCCATCTGATCAGGATCAACACTGGTTGGCATTCAATTTATGAATTGGTAGCAATAAATAACATCAAGTAATTTGATTGGTTGATAGACAGAAATGGGTGTGGCTTAAATGAATATTCAGCAAGATAAGGGTTAATATGTGCGATCTAGCTTTCTGTAAAAGCTATACCTGAAAAAAAAATAATATTAAGACCACCTTTAGGAATGACCGGAAGTGGTATAATTACAAGTGCAATCTTAATAGTGGATGCGAAAAATTAAGTAAAGTCTTAATTGGGATGGCAAATACGGATCGACATGTATGCACTTGAGTGGCCCTACTTTACAGTCTATTCTCTAAAACTTCAACAAATAAACCTTTGATGTTTCAGTTATTTTGTCGGCTTGTAACGTGCGAATAACATCACTCAAAATTACCAGTCTACAAGGCTGTAACACGCCAAGAGCTCTTACTTCATCAGCCCTCTAATCTACCTACAAAGAAGTGAATCGAATTTTAGGCGTCCCATAAGAAAATGGTCGTGTATGATTCCTAAACCGCATAGCCAAGACCAGCCGGCGATAAGGCCCTGATTACTCTCTACTAACAGCATACAACAGCCAGTGACTCACGGTCATTGATTGCAGATGACGTGTCTGATCTATGTCTCTGCTTCTTCTACAAATAAGTGTATGATTCCATCTTCTCAGTTAAACACCAACTTTTCTATTGACATGGTTTACAATATTGAAGAGGAGGAGAAAAGCTGTGAAGATGGATTTCCTCGGGGATCTTCATTGATCCACTTCTCTATGACATCTGCAGGATTTCACTGATTGCAGTTAGCATCGGAGACAAATGTTAGCTTAGTGCCACAAGCAGCGGACCTGACTGTACACCGATCGAAGAACAAGGATCCGCCAGCTGATTTTACAGCAGCGGACCTGACTGTAACCAGGATCAGCCAGCCGATTGTACAGCCGCGGAACTGACAGTTTACCGATCGAAGAACAAGGATCAGCCAGTTGATTTGTACAGCAGTGGACCTGACTGAATACGGATCGAAGAACAACGACCAGCCAGCTGATTGTACAGCAGCGGACCTGACTATACACTTATCGAAGAACAAGGATTAGCCAGCTGATTGTACAGCAGCGGACCTGACTGTACATCGATCGAAGAATATGGATCAGCCAGATGATTGTACAGCAGCGGACCTGACTGTACATCGATCGAAGAACAAGAATCAGCCAGCTGTTTGTACAGCAGCGGACCTGACTGTACATCGATCGAAGGACAAGGATCAGCAAGCTGATTGTACAGCAGCGGACCTGACTGTACATCGATCGAAGAATATGGATCAGCCTGATGATTGTACAGCAGCTGACCTGACTGTACACCGATCGATGGACAAGGATCAGCCAGCTGATTGTCGAAACCGGGAGATCTATTACAGTGACGAGTTTGTTTTGTCAATTTGTCAGTACAGTTCGAAAACACGCCTTTTCAAATATATTGGAAATTTTTCCGTCAAAATCTGAAAATGAAATGAAAGCGTTTTCTTATTCCTCCTCTAAATATAGATTGTGGGTACACGTTATAACACGTAAACAGTTTCCAGGAGCAGTCTGATCAGGGTCCACACTGTTTGTCAAAAAATGAAGCATACTACATAAACAGACAACCATTTCAGATACAGGTTTTCTTTATTTAAGGATAAATCAAATAGTATTCTCATCAAGAACAGCGTGTTGATGAGGTTAAAATCTTTTGGCAGAGTTTCCTTCCATGAACATCACGTGGACAAGTCCGTGAAATGAACACTCCCTAAACCCCACTTTATATAGAGAAAATTGGGGATTAAGGGGGTATACATTATTATTCTTTTTGCTGCTCCAAGACATAGGTTGTGGGTACTCGTTGAGGCGGTTGTAACGAGTACCCACAACCTATGTTTGCCGTATTTATATTACAAATATCACCGATTTTCATCAGAAAAGCAGACATTTTGGAGATATGAACAGTTGCAAAGTGTTATCGTTATGAAGTTGTACCAATTTCCCTGGAGTACGTCGCTTTAGAAGCAGATTGACTACATTTGCAGAATATTCTTCGAGTGGATTAATTTTGTAAATTAAGCGAATATTTTCTGAAAGGAACAATTATCGTCTTTGCATTTCATAAGCGATTGAAATTGCTAATCAGACTGAGTTCCTTTCATATATCTGCATTGCCGATACATGAAAAAATGAATTGCATCAGGTAACATTGAAACTTTTGTATATGTATATATAAAGTCTGTACCATAAACATCTCATGAAAGTTGCCAAGGTGATCATCTACCAAAATACTAAAACGATATAACTTAAATGAACAAGATGGCCGCCAGAACTAAAAATAAAAATTATCATTAAATGACAACTGCTCATTTACAGTTGGAACAGTTTTGACAAGATTGTTGATTAGGTGAGCTTCAAACACCATCACGTGAACAAGTCCTTGAAACGAACACCCCCACCCTAAACCCCACTTTATATAGAGAAAACTGGGTTCATATTTGTGCTCCAAGAAATAGACTGTGGGTTCTAACGAGCAGCTACAACCTATGTTTGCAGTATAAATATGAAAATATCCCCGATTTTCATCGGAAAGGTAGCCATTTTGGAGATGTGAAAACATGCAATATGTCGCACGGGTGAGTTTTCGTAAAGCAAGAGCTAAACAGTTCCATTCCTATGAACAAGGTGGCCATCAGGGCCCAGCTGTTCAGAGTATCGTTAGCTTAAGGAGAGACTACACCATGATTTGTCAATTTTAATGATTTTTTCAAAAAGTACATATTCATTGACAATTTTAAAAACATTTCGGTATTTCCCCTAAGTTTTTGCAATGTAATGTTATTAATAAGCGTGAAATTTGAAGAAATATAAAAAATTAACAGTAACTGATTGATTGATTGTTTTGGGTTTTACGATACGTTAACCCTTGTGGGCCATTTTGTGTCGTCTTCCAGAGAAAGGGAAAAAAGAGATAGAAGAGATATTTGAGGAGATGAAAGTGAGGGACAAAGCGGGAAACGAATGTAGGTGTAGAAACAGAAGAACAGTGCCCCCTCTACCCTTACCTGCTGCAAGGGCAGCAGTACTTATCCAATTCTAGGCCAATATCAGATGGATGCCGCGGTGATGCAAGATACACGTCACCTTTGCCTCACCCAACCACCCCACTATCTTTGTAGTGATTCATCTACTTTGGTACAAAAAATAGATTTCATATATCTTTCTCTCCAAAAGTTTCAAAGGAAATCCCTGATATATTTTAAAGGACCTATCTTCTCAATAGGTTCTGACAAAAAATGGCCCTTTCGAACTGCTTGACCAAAAGATGAAACCATAAAAGTAAACTAGTGCTAAAGTCTGTTTTCCTAACATGACAAAATATAATTGAAATAAATAAGCATCCAGCAAACGAGAAAAAACTTCAATGTCTTACATTTAATTTGATATAAAGATGATGAAAATACACCGAATAGTGGGGAATAGTAGTAAGAACTGACCACTACCGTAAAGTGTTGTCTATGCTCACATTTTTGTCTGCAAAAATATTAGTATATCCGCCATGTCAAATGATCAAAATTTTAACGATACGTTAGTAACGACGTCGTAAATTTCGTACAAATATACACATAAATGAACGTAGAAAAAAAACAAAAAAACTTTTACTCATAATGTTGACGATATTAGCGGCAATATTGACATTTATCACAAAAACATGCCCATATAATTCTGACCCCCTGCAACCCCTCTTTTATATAGTAAAACTGGGGTTTAAGGGGGTATACATTATTTTTATTATTTCAGTTGAAAAGATAGCTTGTGGGCGTGACTCGATAGAACTGCCTCGTCGATTCCCTGCAATCTATGTTTGGAGCAGAAATAAGAAAAATTGAAGTAACAGTTTTATTTATTTATTTATTTTATTTATTTATTTTTTGTTTATTTATTTATTTATTTTTAGTAACATGTTCAATACATTTGTATAGGCGTGTTTTCGTAATGATCTATTATTAAACTATGTAAAGACTTGTGTCGTCAGCATAATACCGTTTATTCGAGACAATGTCAGATACATAATGAAAAAAATACGAAAATACGGCTATACAAATACATTGTAAATTTTACCGCCTAAAAAAAAAAAAAAAAAAAAAAAATAATAATAATAATAAGATGAAAAATTGTAATATATTTTTAATTTCGGCTCTAAAATATAAATTGTGGGAACTCGTTAGAACCGCCTCTATAGTTTAGAGCAGAAATGACATAAAATAAGAACCACCCCATGTGAACCCGAGTTTTATAATATAAAAATGGTATTCAAAGGGAGCCAAAATTAGCTACGCGTGTTTTCGTGATGAATAACAAAGGGCCTAAAATTGAGCCTTGTATTACACCAGCATGAATGAAATACATTCGTACTGGACACCAGGGAGAGCCACTCTTTGCTTCCCGTTGGCAAGATAATTTGTAAACCATTTTAAAATGATTCCAGATACACCTGCTGCTTTTAGTGTATGTACTGATTCGGCATGCCAGACACGGTCAAAGTTTTTTTTAAAAATGCCTTTATCCTGTCATAAAAATAGACTGCGTTCTTTCCCAGAGTTTAAAGCTTGGCAAAATGTGTCCTAGAATTTGTAAGTATCACTAGGAGTAAAGCTAGACGGAAATAGAGTTATAATGCTGTTTTCTCGAAAAATGCTTGTATACATTACAATAACACACCCGTACGAGATAGTGCATTTTTCATATCTCCAAAATGGCCATTTTTCTGATGAAAATCCGTGATATTTTTCGTATAAATATTGCAAACATAGGTTGCGGGTGCTCGTTAGACCGCCTCATCGAGGCCGTTCTAACGAGTACCCACAACCTATGTCTTGGAGCAAAAATAAGAAAATTAATGTATACCCCCGTAAACCCCCGTTTTCTCTACATAAACTGGGGTATATGGGGGATCTTCATTTCAAGGACTTGTTCACGTGATGGATGCTTAAAAACAGAAATAAGAAAAATAATAAGGTTTACCGCTATAAACCCCAGTTTTACTTGATAAAAGTGGGGTTGAAGAGGGTCAAACTTATATAGGCGTGTTTTCATGATGGTAGTGGTGGAGTAATGGTCATTGTTATTATTTCAGGGGCCATATTTGACCGAAATTCTGAAGAAATAAGAGAAGCTTTTAAGATCCAGATAAACTTTCTAAATAAAAATGAAGACAAACATGCAGATATTCATATAGAAGCTGAGATCCAAGAACTCGATGCTACGGACAGTTTTGCTCTCAGCAATGCAAGTAAGTAGATCTCTTCAATTCAATTCAATCGAAAAACGCTTGACCGTAGTCTTCACGAAAAGCGCAGGATTGTCTCTGTCTGACAAAACTGGCATTTTTGCATTTTGTCCTGCAAAACTTTTCCGTCCGTCTGACAAATTAAAAAAAAACTAATATTCTGACAACAAATATGCTATCAGTCCTCCATATACTTATTCTGTTCCAGAAGCCTCCGTGGTGTAGTGGTTACGCTACTCGCCTTGTAAACCAGGGGTTGCAGGATCGATCCCGCGATTCTCCAGACTTTCGGACGAGTCTTTAAACAGAGGTCGCGTCGCCATATGACCTTATCTGTTGGAGGGACGTAAAACTCGAACACTCACTCACTCTCTTATTCTGTCCTACAAATGATTTCAGTCTGCCGGACAGCTGTCCGCCTCAGTAAAAACATTTTTGCGAAGACTTAATGACCGTCGCCATGCAGTTCATATTGAGTGTTAGCAATTGCATCAATTGCGTGGTCTCAACTACGTTGCTACAAAGTGGAAAGTAAACATTACGCAGACATTGGTAACATCTTAATTATTATTAGGAAAAACACGCCAATGCAAATATATTGAATATTTTTCCACCGAAAAAAAAAAAAAAACAAAAAAAAAAAAAACGAAAATTATAAGATGAAAAATTCTGATATTTTTCTTATTTCTGTTCACCGCCTCATTGTGTTTACTTGTTTAAAGAGGTATACGTTATTTTTTTAGGTCTCCTCAAAACATAGATTGTTGGTACTCGTTTGAACCACCTCCCCGAGGCGGTCCTGAAAAATACCAGGTTTTTTACCTGAAAATTTTCAAAATTTTTTGATAGGCGTGTTTCTTAAAGCTCTCAGCCAGAGCTAAAGAAAACCGCTAGGTCCTGTTGGTCCACTAGATCCAACCCGTCGAAAATGGCATGAAGGTACAGCCAAGGCCGGAGGTTATAAAACTAATTTCATGCCCAACTCAGCTGAGCATGAAATTCATAATGCTCATAAATATTAAGGCACAAACAAAAGAGGCAATATTCATATATATATCAGCACAGAATATACTTTGTCCTGCTCATAAATTATTTTTTTTTTTTTAAATTATGAGCAGGACAGATTTCATGCTCAAGAAGTGAGATGAAGGCACAGTGCATAAAACCATAACGTGGTCCAACAAAAAGTCAATAAACATCCAGTAAAATTCCTATATTAAGACCACCTTTAGGACTGTTTAAAAGTGGTCTTTAAGACCACTTTTGAACAGTCCTAAAGGTGGTCTAAGTTTTTAAAAGCAAATTTAGTCTTAATTTTAGGTGGTCTTAATAGCGGAATTTTACAGTACATGTATATTGAAACTTCGATGGCTCGAATACTTATGTCTCGTTTTCCATGTCTGTTTCAAACTAGTTCTTATGTCCCTAGAAAACATTTGCCATGACTTTGTTTGCTTGAATTGAGGTTTTACGTCTCCATCATCACTATTTAGATCATTTTGGAAACGTTGCCTCCAATTTAGCGAGACTTCTACCCGGCATTGAGATGAAAATATATCTCAAGACCTGCCACCAATACAAACCAAAGATGTTTATATGTAGGGACGGTCCCATTCGCATCAGTTTGCCTGGGCAGGCTCAGACCCTTTAAGCGGTTTACCTGTACTCAGGTACGGTCGGTTTCAACTCTGCATGTAAGCGTCATGCAGCCAAGTCTATTCCTTTGAGCCCCGATAGGCGGGGGCCCTCTGCAGATATGAATTTATTTGGGATCATTTAGTAATTGAAGGGGATTTTTCTTGTGATTTTTTTTTGAAAATGTTTATTGTGTGTACACATTAGAATAGAAGGCGATGCTAATGAGGACACACGACCTACCAGTAATCTTAGATCATTATTATACCTAATGACTTGGCTCTATGATACTTGCGAAAACTCGCCTATACAAATAGATTGTAAATTTTACCGCAAAAAAAAAAAAAAAAAAAAAAAAAAAACGAAAAATTTAAGCTGAAAAATTGTTAGACTTTTCTTAATTCTCGCCCATCTTTATCACGTGAGTCACGCAGTAATTTAAACTTTGAAGCACGTCAGTCTGAGTTCCTGCTTTAACTGTCGAGTCACATATTTCTAAAATTCCATAGTTCTCCTTTTCATGAACCGGTTACCACTTGTTTTCTTTTCCTCACGAGAACTCTACCCCCGATCTTAGAATGATGATTTTGACATTTTGGGTGCAGTTCTGGTTATCACATTCTGCGTATATGTTTTGTCCCTGTTAGTTATTTCTCTTTCCAATTCCATTCTCTGATAATTTCGTGTCGTAAATGTTTGATAATCTAGTTTTTTCCTCACAATTCTCTTGATTAAGGCCTCATGTTGCCAGGTGAGGCGTTAATCAGTACCCCAAGGTCATGTACTGTAATGTGTGGCTTTATTTTCCTTCATTATGGGCTATCTGTTATGTCTTATTTAGGACTCTGCCTCGCCAATAGCTCTTTGGTGTTCTAGGGTTATTATGCGGTGCGTAAATCCCATTTGGAAAACACGCCTTTACAAATACATTGTAACCTTTATCGCCGAAATTTTAAGATGAAAAATTGTTATATGTTTCCTATTTCTGCCCAAAATAGAGATTGCAGGAACTGATTAGAACCGCCTCGCCGAGGCGGTTCTAAAGAGTACCGACAATGTATATTTTAGAGCAGAAATAAGAACAAGAGGGCCATGATGACCCTGGATCGCTCAACTGATCCATAGTGTAGGAAGTGGGCCCCGGAGAGGGCCATTATTGGCCCCAGGGCTTTAATGTGCATAATGCTGAGGGAGGTCTTAAAGGTGAAGCTTCATACCAAACATCAACAAAGGCTATAATTTGAACAATCTTGGCAAAGGTCCACTAGATGAAGCAACACATCAAATATCAAAAACCTGGGCCTTGCGGTTTGAGAGAAGAAGATTTTTTTTTAAAGATATTCCCTACATAAGCCTATCCCAAACCAAATGGCCCCGGGGCTATATAAATCTATGTAAAACCAAAGGGCCCCGGGGTGGGGGCATTTGTGGCCCCAGGGCTATAATTTGAACAATCTTGGTAGAGGTCCATTAGATGAAGCTTCATACCAAATTTCAAAGTCCTGGGCCTTGTGGTTTCAGAGAAGAAGATATTTAAAGATTATCCCTATATAAGCCTATGTAAAACCAAAGGGCCCCGGGGCGGGGCCACTTTTGGCCCTAGCACTATAATTGGAATCATTTTGGTAGAGGTCCTTTAGAAGAAGCTTCATACCAAATATAAAAGACCTAGGACTTGTGGTTTCAGAGAAGAAGATTTTTAAAGATTTTCCCTATATAAGTCTATGTAAAACCAAAAGGCCCCGGAGCAGGGGCATTTTTGGCCCAAGGCTATAATTTGATTATTTGAACAATCTTGGTAGTGGTCCACTAGATGAAGCTTCATACCAAATATCAAACTCCTAAGCCTTGCGGTTTCAGAGAAGAAGATTTTTAAAGATTTTCCCTATATAAGCCTATAAAAAACCAAAGGGCCCCGGGGCGGGGGCATTTTTTGCCCCAGCACTATAATTTGAACAATCTTGGTAGGGGTCAACTAGATGAAGCTTCATACCAAATATCAAAGTCCTGGGCCTTGCGGTTTCTGAGAAGAAGATTTTTAAAGATTTTCCCTATATAAGCCTATGTAAAACCAAAGGGCCCCAGGGCAGGGACATATTTGGCCTCAGCACTATAATTTGAATAATCTTGTTAGGGGTCCTTTAGATGAAGCTTCATACGAAATATAAAAGACCTAGGCCTTGTGGTTTCAGAGAAGAAGTTTTCCCTATATAAGTCTACGTAAAACCAAAGGGCCCCGAGGCGGGGGCATTTTTGGCCCAAGGGCTATAATTTGAACACTCTTGGTAGAGGTCCATTAGATGAAGCTTCATTCTAAATATCAAAGTCCTGAGCCTTGTGGTTTCAGAAGAAGATTTTTAAAGATTTTCCCTACATAAGCCAATGTAAAACCAAAGGGCCCCGGGGCGGGGGCATTTTTGGCACCAGCACTATAATTTGGACAATCTTGGTAGGGGTCCACACGATGAAGCTTCATACCAAATATCAAAGACCTGGGCCTTGTGGTTTCCGAGAAGAAGATTTTTAAAGATTTTCCCTATATAAGCCAATGTAAAACCAAAGAACCCCGGGCGGGGGCATTTTTGGCCCCAGCACTATAATTTGAATAATCTTGGTAGGAGTCCACTAGATGAAGCTTTATACCAAATATCAAAGACCTGAGCCTTGTGGTTTCAGAGAAGAAGATTTTTAAAGAGTTTCCCTATATAAGCCAATGTAAAACCAAAGGGCCCCGGGGCGGGGGCATTTTTGGCACCAGCACTATAATTTGGACAATCTTGGTAGGGGTCCACACGATGAAGCTTCATACCAAATATCAAAGACCTGGGCCTTGTGGTTACCGAGAAGAAGATTTTTAAAGATTTTCCCTATATAAGCCAATGTAAAACCAAAGGGCCCCGGGCGGGGGCATATTTGGCCCCAGCACTATAATTTGAATAATCTTGGTAGGAGTCCACTAGATGAAGCTTTATACCAAATATCAAAGACCTGGGCCTTGTGGTTTCAGAGAAGAAGATTTTTAAAGAGTTTCCCTATATAAGCCAATGTAAAACCAAAGGGCCCCGTGGCGGGGGCATTTTTTCTCCCAGCACTATAATTTGAACAATCTTGGTAGGGGTCCACTAGATGAAGCTTCATACCAAATATCAAAGTCCTGGGCCTTGTGGTTTCAGAGAAGAAGATTTTTAAAGATTTTCCCTATATAAGCCAATGTAAAACCAAAGGGCCCCGGGGCGGGGGCATTTTTCGCCCAAGCACTATAATTTGAACAATCTTGGTAGGGGTCCACTAGATGAAGCTTCATACCAAATATCAAAGACCTGGGCCTTGTGGTTTCAGAGAAGAAGATTTTTAAAGATTTTCCCTATATAAGCCAATGTAAAACCAAAGGGCCCCGTGGCGGGGGCATTTTTTGTCCCAGCACTATAATTTGAACAATCTTGGTAGGGGTCCACTAGAAGAAGCTTCAAACCAAATATCAAAGTCCTGGGCCTTGTGGTTTCAGAGAAGAAGATTTTTAAAGATTTTCCCTATATAAGCCTATGTAAAATCAAAGGGCCCCGGGGCGGGGGCATTTTTGGCCCCAGCCCTATAATTTGAACAATCTTGGTAGAGGTCCACTAGGTGAAGCTTCATACCAAATATCAAAGACCTGGGCCTTGTGGTTTCAGAGAAGAAGATTTTTAAAGATTTTTCCTATATAAGCCAATGTAAAACCAAAGGGCCCCGTGGCGGGGGCATTTTTTGTCCCAGCACTATAATTTGAACAATCTTGGTAGGGTCCACTAGAAGAAGCTTCAAACCAAATATCAAAGTTCTGGGCCTTGTGGTTTCAGAGAAGAAGATTTTTAAATATTTTCCCTATATAAGCCTATGTAAAATCAAAGGGCCCCGGGGCGGGGGCATTTTTGGCCCCAGCCCATTAATTTGAACAACCTTGGTAGGGGTCCACTAGATGAAGCTTCATACCAAATATCAAAGACCTGGGCCTTATGGTTTCAGAGAAGAAGATTTTTTAAGTTTTTGGTGAAAAAAAACTATTTTTGGCTCCTGTGACCTAGATGTGCAACGGACCGGAACCATTTGAACAACTTTGAAAGGGGACCACCTAAGGATCATTCCTGTGAAGTTTGGTCAAAATCCGATCAGTGGTTTAGGAGGAGATGTCGTTTAAAGAAATTGTTTACGCACGGACGCACGCACGGACGCACGCACGCACGGACGCACGGACGCACGACAGACGACGGACAAAAAGTGATCCCAAAAGCTCACCTTGTCACTACGTGACGGTGAGCTAAAAATAAGGTTTACCCCTGCAAACCATAGTTTTACTACATTAAAGTGGGGTTCTAGGGGGTCAAAATTATATAGGCGTGTTTTCGTGATGCCATTCAGTTCGGCAAATTACCAACAGACTGAAGAATTGAATGGTGATTACTTATTCGATTCCAGTCTTTCTCGTATCTCATAGGTTGCAATATAAGAATCTTATACGGGTGTGAGGGGTGGATGGAAAAATCCGTCCCGAGGGACATTGTCCGGCATCACGAGGCTTGCCGAGTGATGCCTGACAGTGATCCCGAGGGACGGATTTTTCTACCCACCCCTCACACCCATATTGGATTGTTTTTCTTGCATACCTTCGATTTCTTAACGCGGATTTTTAATACTGCAGTCACTTCGGTGACTGTTTAGTAACGTCAAGTAACGTGCTGTGACGTCAACCTTAACGACGGCGCATGCGAGGTCGTAATCAACCAGTGCATTTATCAAACACGCGATTATATTCGATTACGGGTCGGAACACCAGGGTCAGAACATAAATTTCTATCACAGGGTAAAATCACGGATTTCCTTGTCTGGTGTGCAAGAAAATATTTTCTTACTCTGTTGTAAGAGATCCTATATGACGTCGACGCTGTTTTCTCAACCAGCGGGAAACTAAGTCCTCTTATCGATCACCATCTGTGAACATCTGGGCAGGGTTCTCCAAAGTCACAGGAAAGTGTATGCCAAGCGAATTTCGGTCTTTCTTGCGGCTTTATCGGTTCTTTGCTTGTGTACAGCTGTAGACACCTGCAATGAGCTTATGCCACAGAGCTTACATATTTCTCTATAGTTTCTGTATAGCTGCTAATGCCGACAGTGTTGACAGGGTTTGATTTCATTGGGCCGAGAGATCAAAGTTTAACTCTTAGCCAAAGAATCATTTGGGTCATTATCTGCCAATATTTCAACCACATGCAGATTCCATAGAGTGGTTTATTACCGGGCTAGTACTAAATGGGCCCTTGTCAGCCTCGATAGCGCAGTGGTTAACGCGTTCGACTCATGATCGAGAGGTTGTGCGTTCGAATCCGGCACCCGGTATCGAGCTGTGTCCTTGGGCAAGACACGTATTGACACTGCCTCACTCCACCCAGGTGTAAATGGGTAGCAGTGGTGTAATAGTTACTGCCTCTCTCTCGCGCGCGTGAAAACATCCGGAATGAGTGTTCGAGAGCGATTAAATAAGCTTGAAGCTTCCATCGCAATTGAAATAAAATGAATTAATATAAGCTAATAGGTATTTAACTAAAACAATTATTACAAGAGATACTGAAGGGGGTATGTTTGGAGAGTTATTTCTAACAATTTCAGCCGTTTTTTTTTATCTAATTTTAATGAGTTGTATCATTTCTGTCTGACAACAGTATTATTCTCAAATTAGTTAAAGGTCTGAACATGACTGGAAAACCTGACCAATCAGCTGTATTATGCCCTTCAAGACCAGACGACATAATCGATACTCTTTGTGATGAGCCATTGACACCTGACATTGATAATACCTTGATACGGTTTCTTCTACCATGAAATTGAGTCTTGGGTACCAATATTTAGCTGGAAGCATCTGTTGTGTCCTCGTGGTTCCGAATTACCCCATGCAAAGGGGGAACTGTAATAACGAGTTTCTGCAGTAGTTTCTGTCGACAGCAAAAAAGCAACCCACTTACCTTGTATAATTCATGTTTTATCAGGAAGTAAGTTTTTATTTCTGATCATTTCTTGTGCATTTTCCAACCATTGTATTCTATCATTTTCCTGTAGAATTGGGTCTTAAGACGTTGTTTCTTTTATGCTTTTCAACACCACGCCATGCTCGGTGGTGATTATTTATTTCTCTGGCATCTCTTTAAGTTTCTGGAAGAGGAAGATAATCCAGTGGGTCTGCTGCATCTTTTCCAGGCTCGTATATCAACTCAAAGTCTACGTCTTGCATTTCCATGACCAATTCTCGATTCTTGGAAGTAGTTTTTAAACATTGGGATGAAGGGCTTATGCGAAGTGATGATCTTGAATTGTTTGGCTCCTTGTACAATGTAGGTAATTGTTGAACTTAAATTGCGCCCATTTTTCGACAAACGCATCCTTCTCTGTTTGACTGTATTGCTTTTCTGCACCGGACATCGTCCTGCTTAAGTAGTACACATGTTGAAGCCTTTAAGCTATAGTGGAACAGTCCAGCTGATAATCACTCGTGAAAGCTAGCCTCCGTGCGTACAACGATTAGCTTTCTGGGGTCGAAAAAAAGACATAGTGGCAGCGCTCGCGTTGCTGTTTTTCAGCCTTTGAAAAGCTGCATCTTCCTCAGGTCCACACGAGAAGGGAACGTCTTCTGCTGTTAATCGCCCTAATGGTGCTGTTAAAACAGAATAGCGTGACGTGAACTAAGACAGGTATCGTATCATTCCCAGAAAGCTTCTTACCTCATCCCCGGTTCATGGTGGCTTGCTTTCTTTCACCGCTCTAACTTCTCTTGTGTTGGTTTGATTCCATCGTTTGTGAATCAGTACCACAGAAATCAAGCTCTAGGGCCCCAATTATTCTTCACAAATAAAATAGTTAAGCAGATTATAAGGATACTGGTAATTCGGGCAATGAAAGCTGTTTGCTCTCCGAACAGTGTAGAAAAGTCAATTTGGCATTATAGATTTTCCTGTTTTCTAAATGCTTCCTGAGAATTTAACAACGGAACGGATAAGCTGTCTCAATAGATTGTAATATCAATAAGGCTCGGAAATCTGACAAACTACAGAATGGCGTCTAAAAATTCCAGAGATTTAGCGAACTTATTTATTTAGACGTAACAAGGTTTATTTCCTTACCAGAAAATTGATATGATGTTAAAAAATTACGGACAAACTGACTTCATGTCAGCAGTTGCTTTATTCTGTGTTTATAAAGAACATGCTTGCAAACCCAACAATATATCAGGACAATGGGGTTTTCTTTCCCTTCTGTGCCTCTGATGTGAGATTCAGGTTAATTATATCGATTCCTGAACATTGCCTACAGGGTTTCTTATTAGATATTTGAATTCAAATAAACGCGCTACAAACGCTCCAGCTATTTTTCAGAGCCATAAGAATCAGTTATACCCAACAATAAAAGTGAGTTTTTCATATTGTTTTATGGCCTTTCAAGATTATTTCACTTACTTCGATCCGGTGAGCGAAACCGGAGTACTCGGAGAAAGACATCCTGATCTTTGCGTCCAAAATGTGACCCGATAGAGGCTTGAACCCACAGCGGTGAGAGACCTAATGATTAAGAGTCAGCACTCTTACCCACTAGGCCAAAGAGGCCCGATAACAGTAAGTAAATCTCGAATCATAGTACTGTATTCTGTAAGATTGGTGTTTTATGCGTTTGAGGAGGGTGGAACTGAGTCATAAGTTATCGGGCCAATAAAAAATTACTAGATAATAAAGCTAAACCAGCTTAAACAAACATACTCCAGATAGAAAATGTGGCTGTCCGGCATCCGTGCGACATAATGCTTTCTTTTATATCCAAAACGGTCAATTTTCTGATGAAAAATTTTGATATTCGTATGCTTATATTTGCTCGAAACATTGGTGATTGGTGCTCGTTAGATTTACCGCCTCAATGAGGCGGTTCTTCCGAGTACCAATAACCTATGTCTTGGAGCAAAAATAAGAAAAAATAATGTATACCCCTGTAAACCCTTGTTTTCTCCATATGAAGTGGGGTTTAAGGGGCTGTTCATCACACGGACTTGTCAACGTAACGGGCTCTTCATGAATACTTCTGAAGTTTATAACACTGCCTATACTGTCTACCATACACCACGAAAACACCCCTATATAATTTTGACCCCCTCCAACCCCACTTTTATATAGAGAATCTGGGGTTTACAGGGGTAAACATTATTTTTCTTATTTCTGCTCTTATATATAGATTATGGGTACTCGTTAGAACCGCCTCATCGAGGCGGTTCTAACGAGTACCCACAATCTATATATCAGAGAAGAAATAAGAAAATTATCAAAATTTTTCTTCTTAAAATTTTCGTTTTTACGGCGAAAAAGATTACAATGTATTTGTATAGGCGTGTTTTCGTAATGTACATGTGCAGAACTCCATTTTCTGTAAATTTATCGTTAATGCACTTCGTTTCGTGTTTAACCCATTTTATACCAAATTATTTTTAGGAATCGATTTCAAAATTACGGGGTGACAGTTTGTGTTAACTTTCAAATTAATTTGGAATATTTACTGATTTTGTTTGCACAGGCCTGATCAGATTACGCGTTCTGCGGCTTCTGATCTGGACCTGAACCGTCTTTCAGTATCCCATTTAGGGATTTCCGGTATAAAATGAGTTAAGTCTAAAGGAATTTGTACTTGTGGTCAGGCGAATTATTCTATTAGAGAAGAAAGCATAAAAGCGTGTATTGATTATCTGACAGAACCAGCACATTACATTAGAAGACGTTAACCTTAACTGTAAATTTTCTGGTCTGAGGCAGTTTTTGCCATTAAGAAAAGATGCTGCTGTATCTGCTAGTATCTAATTATCATGATTATAGGGCTGTATAATTGATATCAAGAGACAAGAGGTGCGGTTAAAGTGATACAGTCACCTTCAACTAAACACCCTTCTTATTACGAAAACACGCCTATTCAAACTTCTTGAATTTCTTTCACCTAAAAATGATTTTTTTTTCATATAAAGAATTGGATAGCTTTCATATTTCTGCTCAAAACATAGAGTAGGGGAACTCTTTAGAACCGCCCTAGTGAGGCGGTTCTAACGAGTACCCAAAATCTATGTTTTTGAGCAGAAATAAGATAACTAATGTTTACCCCCCCCCCCCCCCCCCCCACATACACA